>JAAONU010000003.1:39331739-40531739 GCA_012932295.1 Cyclina sinensis | reverse complement strand
ACCTTCATTTAATATGCTGCCACTTAGATGTAAAAATTTCTGTATAAGTTTTTTTCTTGGTTGTTCATTTAATAAATGTATGAAAACCACAAAACCATATGGATATATTTTGACAAAGTAGGGGATTCAGTTGACCTTCATTTAACAATTAAAAGATACAGCCTTTAAACAGATTCCTTGCACTTAACAGAAACTTAGACATACTTCAAAGAAACATAGGCAACACAACATATCAACAAAGTACTTCATTGAAACATAGGCAAAAAAGGTTATCAACAATGTACTTTATAGAAAGATTGGCAGCACATATTATCAACAATATACTTCACAGAAACATTGGCAACACAGGTTATTAACTATGTACTTCAAGGAAACATTGGCAGCACATATTATCAACAATATACTTCACAGAAACATTGGCAACACAGGTTATTAACTATGTACTTCATGGAAACATTGGCAGCACATATTATCAACAATGTACTTCAAAGAAACATTGGCAGCACATATTATCAACAATGTACTTCAAGGAAACATTGGCAGCACATATTATCAACAATATACTTCACAGAAACATTGGCAACACAGGTTATTAACTATGTACTTCATGGAAACATTGGCAACACAGGTTATCAACAATGTACTTCAAAGAAACATTGGCAGCACATATTATCAAGAATGTACTTCAGAGAACACTGGCAACAAAGATTATCAACAGTGTACTACACAGAAACATCGGCAGCACATATTATCAACAATGTACTTCAGAGAATATTGGCAACACAGGTTATCAACAATGTACTTCACAGAAACATTGGCAGCACAGATTATCAACAGTGTACTTCACAGAAACACAGGAAACACAGATTATCAACAATGTACTTCAATGAAACATTTGCATTACATATTATAAACAGTGTACTTCAAAGAAACTTTGGCAACACAGATTATTAACAGTGTACTTCAAAGAAACATTGGCAACACAGATTATCAACAGTGTACTTCAAAGAAACATTGGCAACACAGATTATCAACAGTGTACTTCAAAGAAACATTGGCAACACAGATTATCAACAGTGAACTTCAAAGAAACATCGGCTACACCGGTTTTTAACAATCCAATTCATGTAAACATAAGCAACACAGGTTATCAACAATGTACTTTAGAGAAACATAGGCAACACAGTTTATTAACAATGTACTTCACAGAAACAAAGGCAGCACAGGTTATCAACAATGTACTTACAGAAATATAAATATATAGCATAGAACTGTCTTAACAGTGAAAAAGCTGCAAGAAAAAATTTCATTACTTACAGAGAGTGTGAATCCTGCTTCAGTCATCTTGGAGCGGAACCTCTGTGTGTTGCTCAACACTAGGTGAGGTAGGTCTGTGTTCTCCATGATCAGGTCCAGGGCCTGGTAAAACATGAAACATTCACACCTATATAATACCTTTATGCTATATTGTTTTAATCAGCAAAATACATTAGACAATGGGCTACCTCTGAAGTGCTAAAATATTTTCCACACTTAATTTGTTTTAAGTAATTTGATGGAATCTGGTGAAAAGTTTAACTTCAGTTATCTTATTAACATTATTTTGAACAGAGTCAAGCTCTTGCAGCTTATGTTTACAACAGTAAATGACTACTTCCTTCTCATTCGAAGAAAGGAGATCAAAATCGAATTGTACTAAGTTCGAATCAAGAACTCAAGTGTAAGAAGTCTTAGCTTTTACTTATTCTCAGAGGCTTTATCAAGTATTAATTTTTGTGGTTATCCTTCAGGAAATCGATTTTCATTTGTAAGATACATTAATTTTTCTTTAGGAGATAATACATATATTGTATTGTACTTATCCTGTCAACTAATTTAATCAACACAACTGATAGTTAAACAGACTGGCTCAAACCAAAATTAAATGTCAGGTTAGTTGTTGAGAATGAGTTAGTTACTGATCTCAGTTATACATCTATACTAACAATGCAAAGTTATCCTTGCCTCACTGTCTGTTAAGTGGCCCTTTCTTTTCAAATGTTTGAAACTATGCATCCAAATTTCACAGTTCATGTATCCTGATAATCAAAACGTTGTTACCAATTTGTTTAAAATAGAAATCAGAAAGTTCTGAACAAACCTTGCTGGCACAGGCAACTACAGGAGGTGGCAATGAGTTAGAGAATAGATAAGGTCTAGACCTCTGGCGAAGCAATGTCACTAGTTCCCTGGGACCAGCTGTGTAACCACCTGTGTAATATAGTGACAAAACATATAGTACCACCATCAGCACTGTCAAGTAGTGCAATAATGATTAGCTTCAAACTTTGGAAACTAGCAGATTTAAATGACAAAAGTACTTTTGCAAATGCTGTGATGAGTGAAGCGTATTTGTTTACAATAGCTTGAACACAACGTACTACTGTATATTAAAAGTAAGTTTATGTAAATTCATAGAACAATATTTCACTGATTTTAAATAAAATATCAACTCTGTGACTAATGGGGTAAATTCTTTACTGATAAAAGTGTGTAAAACTTTACAAAATAATGTTTTTCAGTAACTTAGTTTAGCTATGTTTAGATATGTTCTTCACAATTACAACTAAAAAATCTATATGTATAAACATTTTCTTTTTTACGTATCATCAACCCAACTGTGAGTCAGTCGCTTTAAGGATAACTCAATCCTTCAGAGACATATAAAATCTCATATACATAATATATACACTTTTAGCTTACCTGCAGCCCCACCCACAGCCTTGCCAAGGGTTGAGTTGATAATGTCAACTTTATTATCCAAGTTGAAATGTTCTTCTGTGCCTCTAGAATTTAATAAGACATTGAAAATGAGAAATTTTTCTAATTAAAAAAAAGTCCCTTTGTGACATTCTGATAGAATCTATACTGCATATTCTGCAGATAACTTCCTTTTTGTTAGGTAAAATTTCAAACAAGTGTCATTGTAAACCTTGATTGTTTTAAAAATTTACTAGTTCAGAACACTGTTTTATAAAGTTTAAGCTCTCTAGAAGAAGTGAGCTATGTGAAGCTGAATGTCAAACTATTGCTTTAGCAATCAGGTGAAACCATTGTAGCTAAAGACCGTTTAATTTCTAGATAAATGTTCACAAACCACTCTAACCCAATAGAAACAATGTGTCTTTCTAGATTAATGTTCACAAACCACCCTAACCCAATAGAAACAGTGTGTGACAAGAAATTAAAAAAATTGTTCTGGAGGAAGTCTGTAGCTCTGTGACATTACCTTCCTGTTTTGCCAAAGAAGCCTGTTGCATGACACTCATCAATAAACACCATAGCCTTGTACTTCTCTGCTAGGTTACATATATCCCTGTATACATGAAAATCAGAAATCTTAGATCAGCATCTTTGTGCATACAAAAATGAAATTAAATAAAAGTGAATACCACTTAGCACTTTTTTAAATTTCATGTCCAGTGCAAAAAATTACAGTTCCTAAGATCAAGGAAGTCTGGAGAAAAGTGATTCCAAAAACAAACAAATTCAAAGAGATTGATGGTTATGGCCTTGGGAATTAGATCTGTTATAGCTGAGTAGTAATGCTGCTTCATCTCTGTCCATATATTTAAGACCAAAGAAGCATGACAGAAGACAGATACCTGAGTGGAGTAACATTGCCGTCCATACTGAAGACACCATCTGTGGCAATAAGTCTACGTCTGCAAGAACTTGCATCCTTTAACTGACTCTCCAACTCTGTAATGAAATACACCTGGACGATTGCATACAAATAAAACATTTAGTTTTCCAAAAATTTAAGAATCTGGCACTTCTTTCAAATGTAATACATAGAGAAAAGCACCTAGAACAATAAACTGACACAGTGTAATAGTAATATCAGAACAATAAACTGACATAGTGTAATAGTAATATCACTGAGATAAATTTGGCTTTCTGATATAAATCATATAATGCTCCAATACATTCAAATAACATATATTCAAACACTTCTTTAAAATGATATTTCTTATAAAACCTCATTTCTTATTTGACCAAACTTTCTGCTAAATGACTCAGAATTACCTGTCATGTCCATATGTTTGTATCTATATCTTTTAGCCTTACATAGTCTTATACCATCAATGATAGAGGCATGGTTTAGTTCATCTGACAGTACAGCATCATCCTGTGACAACAGCACCTCAAACAAGCCAGCATTTGCATCAAAACAGCTAATGTAGAGAATACAATCTTCTTTACCATGAAACTTGGCAAGTTTCTCTTCCAGCTCTTTGTGAATATCCTGCAAACATGTACAGTAAACACCTCCTTTCACAACACCTCAATACAGCAAGCTCCTCTCCACACAGACACTTCTCATCTCAGAACTAAAACCTTATATATACACGTATACAAGTTGCAGCGTAGATTATACAGTGTAGTGTAGTGTACAGTGTATTTCTACCTCTTTTTTTCAAAAACTGTGACCTCAGTAACACTGAACAACATGGTCCTATCATACATTAAGCATATGCCCTAGACTTGATATAAGAATAGTGTGTGGCATTCTTTGTAAAAAGTAAAGCATATAATTATGACAAATAATGATTCATTTCCTAAATGTTCCATACCATTTATTAAACACTGAGATATGTTGAATAGTTTAGGAGAGTATATCATATAATTCACTTAGTTATATAACAAAAAACAAGGACTTCCCCATGCTCAATATCATGTAAGATAGTCCTGTTTATAAAATAAAGACTAAAAAGAAACATACCTTCATAAAGTGCATACAACAGTTGAAAGTCAGTCAGAAAACAATTTGATCTGTTCTGATGATCCCATATTTAGAACACATATTTAATATAATGAACAAAAACTGTCACTGAAAGATGACCATGCCCCCGAAAGAAGTGCTTTGACCTTTCAGCTGAGAACCAGTCATTCAGGGGTCAAGGACAAATAAATATAAGTCAGTGGGAAGGTCTTATCCAAAGGGGGTTGTGTCCAAGTATGAAGTAATTCCACTTACTAATAAGGAAGTTATGGGCAATGTTAAAGTTTTCGGACAATTGGATCCTCAAGGTGAAGGTCATTCATGGGTCAAGGTCAAACAAATATAGGTGGGAAGGTCTTGTCCAAACGGGTGTTGTGTTTGAGTATGAAGTATATCCACTTATTAATTTGGAAGTTATGGCCAAATATTAGTTTTTGGACAATTCGATATTCAGGGGTCAAGGTGAAATAATTAAAGGTCAGTGGGAAGGTCTTGTCCAAAGGGGTGTTGTGTCCAAGTATGTAGTAAATCCACTAACTAATAAGGAAGCTATAGGCAATGTTAAAGTTTTTGGACAATTGGATCTTCAAGGTAAAGGTCATTTAGGGGTCAAGGTCAAACAAATATAGGTCAGTGGGAAGGCCTTGTCCAAAGGGGTGTAGTGTCCAAGTATGAAGTAAATCCACTTATTAATAAAGAGGTTATTGCCAATGTTAAAGTTTTTGGACAATTGGATCTGCAAGGTAAAGGTCAATCAGGGGTCAAGGTCATATATATAAAGGTCAGTGGAAAGGTCTTGTCCAAAGGGGTGTTGTGTCCAAGTATGAAGTTAATCCACTTACTAATAAGAAAGTTATTGCCAATGTTAAAGTTTTCAGACGGAGTGGCGGACGGACAGTTCAAAAACTATATGCCTTATTTCGAGGGCATAAAAAGATAAGTGGATATAAGTAAACAAGCCCTTACCATAGTGCCACAGATAAACCTGACTGAGCTGAGTCCTGCTCCATGGGTCTCCAAAGCTTTCTTCCCAGCCTCAATCACTGCAGGATGACTCTACAATAATATAATCAATATCTTTATCTACTACTTTCAAATTGAATTTAATACAATAGAGAACTGACCTTCAATATTTCTGTAACAAATTTTCAGCTCCAGATATTACCGTATTTTATGTCTTTGACCTAATATTTCCATGCCGTGAGGTCGTCAAGCCTGTTAAGTTTCTGAATGTTTTTAAAATGAAACTGCAACTGAGACTTGCAATCGAGTAAACTGCTTTATTGAACAGATATGACCGGGCAGGCTTTTTCCTGAAATGTATTTTCAAACGCAATGTTTTCTAATGAAGTTAAATAAACCTGGTCACTGTTTGTACATGTCTGATATTACACTCAATAAAGGTTATAAACAGTCAATACAACAATAGTTTACAACACATAAATCATATAATACTTACAGACAATCCAAGGTAATTGTTAGCACAGAAGTTGAGTATTTTCTGTGAACTGCCTTGAACATTTATCTGAGCACCCTGTTTAGACACTATCACACGCTCATGCTTGAAAGTACCTGCTTCTTTTATTCCTACAAAATAAATGACATTTTTCCATTTTCATTTTCTTTATAGTTTATTAAGTGTATCTGAAACAGGCAAAACAAAAATGGTTTGTGTAAAACCAAGAACTAATGGAGTACAGAAAATCTGATTTAAAAAATTAACCTTTTAGCTCTTCATTCAAGCCTTCTTTTGTACTTGCAGCCACTGAAGCTGTCCCTGCATAGTGCTGTGTCAGCCATGGTCTCCTCAAGTTAAACCCTGAAATACAAAAGAAAAAGAAACTTAAACCTTGAGTTATGAGGAGTGATGATAATACCCAAGAATAATTGATTATATAGGACCATGGGATGATATGGACTGTGGGATGTTATGGACCATGGGATGATATGAACTGTGGGATGTTATGGAACCATAGGATGATATGAACCAGACAATACAGATAATTTGGGACAATTTGTACCACTTTCCAGGATAATATGGGCAATATTCTCAGACAATACGGACCATTTTGAGATTACTTTTTCTCCTCATTTATTTTTCTATTTAGCCTTATTAATGTATAAACTACATTAAATAGCAATCTCCTTACATGTAAGTTACAAAATGTGTGAAATGGGATAAGGATATCACACCCAGACAACATACGCTTCCCAGTGACTTGTGTTATCGATGGCAACATTGTCTCTGCAAAACAGTTCTGAATCATATATATATATTTGGTTCCACTTATACAGTTGCAACCTTCTGCTTATTTTTATTTTCTTCTTTTTTCCTTTTCTTCATTTCTGTATATTATTTTATGCTGGTCAAAATGTGAAGACTGGAAACCCCTATGCAATCTAAACTAAAAAATCACCTGCTCTGAATTATGGTGAAGATCTATCTTTACATCTCACAAAGGATAGTACTTTACTGGATTTAAGAAAGCATTAAATGACCTATGATTGTTACAGCTTATAAAATCATTAAGCAAGTAATCTCAGCGTTTTAGAAACAAAAACATCTCAACTCTTTTGCATGTGCTTAATTTTTTGATTTGGAGAAAAGTGTTACATCTAACAAAATTTACTGTTTAAAAGAATTTTTGAGCATACATTTTATGAAAATGAAGATAATATAATCATTTATTATTGTTTCCATCTCTCCTGATTTTTGTCTAAATTTTCCAATACTTTACTGAAGAAAACAATCTTGTCCAATCCAAATGAACAGTCATGTTTCAATGACAATCAAGGTACCTCACACAATCAATTCAAAACCTTTAAATTCATCTGTTATCTCACTGTTTACACATTTTGGCTGTAACTAAATGAACGAAAGTGATTTTAGATAATTTTTCAACATGGTCAGTTACGTTCCCAAATAAGATCTGTATTGTCCCATGGTCCTTTTCTTTTGTATACATATAAATTTTATTGAGCCATTAAGAAAGATTATAAGCAAAGGTCATTTGAAAATTCTATGTTGTATTCACAAGTAAGCACGCAGCTTTGAGTAATGCACCTCGCTTAAAAACTGAATAAGTTCTTAAACGGTATCCTGTAATTTGTGACCTGAGGCTAAATTGACAGCTTGGCCAAGCTTGTTCATTGCCCAAGACGAGACTGCATAGTAAGATAGCATAAGTATTTGCTCAATTTACGCAGAATTTCATCAGATATGGTCAAATATTCAAGCTACACAGTGCTAGATGTAAATTAGGTAAAAGTTACCACGATGTTTATTAAAACATCTTGAAATATCGAAAATTCTAAGCTTCATCGTTGACACGGTTCAGTGGCTACTTTCACTTTATTCGGACTGTTCTGATATTTTCCTACCGTTAATGATTTTTTTTTATAAAGGTGTGTGATTATCAACCAATCAAAACATGTCAACAGACCCATCTGAAGACGCGTGGGCGCTTTAGTTTTTACATGTGTAAAAAACGTCCAGTGATACAGATTTAAGCGCGAGATTGAAAATGAGCGACAATAACAATATTGTCGAGCTTCTGGGACTGTTACCATTTAACAGACTTCCAGAGGGTATGAAACAATACAGACTAATAGAAACCATGTACTCCTCTCAACCCTTTGACTTTGTTTAGATTTCATTATGCTTTTTTTTGTATTTATTTTTAGAGGTTTCGCCCCAAGACTTTTCGTTACCAAGACAAAAGTATCGTCAATATTAAATACTAGTAAAAAACTTGAGAGATTTCTATCTTAAAGAGATATTTTTACTTTTAGTTTTCTTTGAGAATCACATTCTCACTGAAACTTGGCATAACATATGCTAATGTCTTTCTAATATAGTATGTTAGTGGGGGTCATCAATGTCAACTGTTCTAAAACAAGAGTTATTTCTAGTTGCTATGTGCACACGTTTTGTACATATATTAATTTGCATTTCAAGAAATTACCAACTCTTTCAACTAAGTGAAGGTAGCTGGTTCTCATACCTAAGCCAACTCATACATAACTGAACTAATTTGCATTTCGAGAAATTACAAGCTCTTTCAACAAAGTGAAGGTAGCTGGTTCTCATACCTAGGTCAACTCATACATAACTGAACTAAGAACTTGTATATTAATATGTCTAGTCATACTTGCTAAGAATTTCAATAAAGTCAGCAAGGCTTTGTTGTTCACTGTTGATTCTTTTCTTCTTCTTGTTACAATTTATATTAATTCTAGTAAAAACTGTCTGTCTGTCAGCTGTTAGCAACAAACTCATTGTAGGGACATGAACATGACTACCCATCAGAAACGTAAGAGATTAATAAAAGAAGAAATGAAATAAAAGAAGTTAAAAGCTAAATTTGATGAGAGAGTTAACTCAGTTAAGATCAGAGAGCAGGACAACTAGTGCAAGATAAGTTCAATGAAAGATATGTCTCAATGCATGCAGGGCTTTAATTTAGATTAAAGTGTAAATTAAAGCCCTGATGCATGGTATAATAATTTCATATCCTCATAGAATTTAACATTAATAATTGAATTAGCTAAAATTTAACTGTATTGTCAGAATCTAATTAAGAATTGATTAAACGGATATTATTATTTGTTTAGAATGGGTAAAATCAGTGTGGGACTCGGACTTCACTGAGGCAGAGAATATCAATGAAGATGTATATCTTGACATAGACAACTGCACACTGGTAGAGGCACTAGAGGGTATCCTGTCATGTTTGAACCACTGGATTAACAAGGAAACAGATGAAGGTAAAAAGTTATATTTATTTTCCCAAAGTAGATAACAACAGTGGGACTTGAAATGGTTTAGTAAATAATTGAAAAGGAATGATCTATAATTCTCCTGTCTAACAGTTTTGGCAGTGATTGTTCTCTAGATGTTTCAGTGAGTGCATGATATTTGTTTCGTAATGTTATCATGTAAGTCACTTATCCCCAAATTTTGACCTGAGCGAGAGCCCTGAGATTGTTGTACCAAAATTGTAGAATTTGAAGAATTTTACAATAACAATTTTTTTTTTAATTTGATTTAACTAAATGTCCTCACTTCCTTTTATCCAGTTAACAGGTATTTTTGCAGTAATGAATTCTCTAAACAACAGGACACAAATTCAATGTTAATAGTAAATACCTGTTTGCAGATCCCTTATTATCAGCATTAATGTGAACTACCCAGTACATAACACTATGATATAATGTTAGATCCTTGTTTTTAAATGCTTTTTTTTCTATGTATTCTGTCAAAAGATGTTGATAGTGACTTACCTTATGACAGGCTGTACAGTCCTATAATATTGCATATCTTCCTTGACTATGCATGATATCAGCATAGGTATCTTAAAAAAAACAAAAATAACTTTGTTTTCAGGTTTGTGGCCATTGCTGGTTGAAAATGAAATATCAGTGAAAGCTTTTGTTGCATTTTTGTCAAACCTGCTCCTGTCGGGTCTCAAGGTGAGTGCTTTATTCAGTCAAAATGCCATTCTTCAAATTGATGACTGACCTTATTCTTAAAAACAAAAAAGTTTTGTAACAGAAAGACGCAATGCATCTTGAAAAAGACCATCCCAAGCGGGATTCAACGTCAGGTCCTTCCACATCAAAAACCAACACTCTAGACCACTGATGTAAAGAATTGATTCCCTGATGCGGTTGTCAGAGGTTGTATTGATATAATTATAGGCCAGTGTGCACTGCACTATAACATTATGATTTTTGACAAGAATCAGTTTTTGATTGTAATACATTTCATTTTATTATTTTATATCAGCATATACAGTAAAATGTATTTAAGCTGAATATCTAGACAGCAATTGAAACAAAACAAAACATTATCATTATATTGATGGTTATGTTAGACAAACTTTAGAGAACTTTATACTATCTAAAGAAAGGACCTTTACTTTTGAAGAACAAAAATAATTCATCTAATACAATGTTTTGTGCATTTTTGTTTTGAAAATGAAACTGATCATACTCAAATTACCAGAGTTCAAATCTATTCACAGAGTAAAGTGACTTTGCAAGTAAGGCATCTTTTGTTACTAGCAAAAAAAAAGTGTTTTTTTTTTTACTGTACAACATAATTTCCTTCTCTTACTTTTTGCTTGTTTTGATTGTGCATGATTTTATGGTAATGTCTGTAGATATCTGTAGATATATATATAAATATAATGATATTCTTTGTAAGGATCTGTCATTATTTTATATAAGTTAAATTTGTCAAAATATTTCTGATATATTTAATGAATGGACAAGAGAATGTTAAGAAGTAGACTTTCAGACTCTGAGATGTTGTTAAAATATGAAAACACTGGCAGATAGAAGACTTTTATCTTTGTAGATAAGGAACTTTTCAGTCATTAACCGTACAAGAACGAGTATGGGCATGATTTTTTTCACTGTAATAAGTATTATTGAAACAAAACAAGTTAAGATGGTGATGAAACCTTTTTACCTGATATATTTAGAACATTATAATAGAATTTGTGGTTATTTTCAGAAATCAGCTGAAGTTACACAGAAGGAGCTCGGGATACTGGCAGGACGTACATACTATAAACTTGTGCTGGTACCTGGTAGTCAGGCCTTTACCATATTCCATCCAGAACTTTATGAAAAAACAGTGGACTTTCTTAAATTGTTCGCAGTGCTAGGTAATATTTTGTGTCTTTCGTGCACTGCACATGATATGGTAAATATTTACAAAATGCATAAGCTACCATGAAATATAAACATTTTATTATAAGAACTCATTTGGAGTCTGATTATAGGTTTCGTATCAGTTTAAGAGTTTTAAGGATTCCTGTTGTAGGAACATCTGGAAACACAAAGCGGAAAAGGAGTGTGACACCTGTAAAGTCTAGCCAGGCCAAGAGAAACAGCAAATCCAGACGTAAGAAACAGAACCCTGAGGCTTCTCAAGATGATGTTATGCAGGTATGGTATGTTAAACTTAAACATTTTACATTGATGGTAAAACAAGTTCATTGATTATTTTTTTGTCAGCCCATTATGACTGCTTCCTGTGGTTCTGACCCATACACATGAAAGAATGTGGAAGTCTCTTTTACATTTCTCAGATTGTTTTCATTTTCAGTTCCAGTTTCTGATTTGACATCTCCAAAGAGTCATACTACAGAGAAACAAAGTTCTTGTTAAAAGCACATGTTTAATTTCTGCATTTCATTTCAGTTCCTGACAACAATCTACAGACAACATACTAATAACCGTGATATACATGTAATGGCAATATACAAGATCATAATAATTTGTGCACAAGATAATATTATCAGACTGGCAGACGAAACCTGGTTGAGCTGGTGTTAATCCAGATTTTGTTACAATGTTACAGGATTTCAGTGGAAGTCAGGAAGCAGGTGATGACGGGGAAGAGGAAGACATTCAGGAACTGGCCCCACAGGAAGTGGCTCGACTCAGAAAACTGCTGAATACTCTGCTTGTTGTATGATCCAGTCTTCTGCTAAAACTTTATTCATAAAGAGATATATGTGTTTCATTTCAAATTTGTAAATGGTCTGGGTTGACAAATGTTCTAGTTCTGAGTTATAAACCATTGTAACATTCACTGAAAAAGCTCTGAACCAAAGCTCTCATTTGCAGCTGTATGTACGTACAGTGGGGGATATGGTCTAATACACACAATGTTGTGATGTGTTATGTTAAACATTTGACATAACAGATCTAAATTTTAAAAAAAGAGATAGAGACTGACATTCTTTCACTTACCTGTTTCTTGGTAATCAAAAATTTGTATTAAAAGGGTACGCCTCTATTGGACAGATTTCTTTTTGTACAAGGAGCACATGCTTTCATTGAACTGAAGAATGTGTTTAGGTTTTACAGCCTGTCTTCTGTTAAATGTTACAGGAATTGGTGATGTTTCTAGAAAAGTTTTCTCTGAGAGGATCAGTCTCCTCAGCCTATCACAGTGTACAGGTGCTTGCTCCACTCACACGACAGGATGCCGAGTTGTTTGATGGTAATTTTGAAACAAGGTGAGACTAATCAGTAATTGGTTACCTTGACAGTAGACATGCCTACAGGTGGCTCTAAAAATTTTAGAAAATGTTCTGATTAAAACAGTTTTTCTAAAGTATCGCAAGAAAATGATTACTGGTAGAAAAAAAAGTTTAAAAAAAGGCATTGGCAGATATCTGGCAGGGGTTTCTCAGCGGTATACATTTGTATTAAGAAATTGAATGTTTTTAGCACATTCATTAAATAAATTGAATATGCTTCACCCAGATGCTGCCCCTCTGCTACACCACAGTGTGTTATCTAGTGCCCTTTTTATCAATACTGAAGGAAGTGATGTTTTAAGTAAAAAAAAAAATGTCTGCACTTGCATATCCATTTAGACAAAGCAATTACACAATGAAGCATCATTTCACATTCAGCCATCATTTGGGAAATGATATGTAATCAGTTTTTTGCCCTGATACATGGGATCTTTTCTCATGTCAGTTAGAACCATATATGTATGAATGTTTTTCCTCTGAACTAAGCGCCAATTTTCTCATACAGTATTTAGACAATTCAGTTCAGACTTGTAAAAGTGATGAGTAATTAGAGGATCACAAAGGCATGTGTTTTCAGGCAGCAGGTTTCTTTTTAGATAATTATCTTACATCTTCCATAGCAGTACTTTTCAGGTAAATACTCTTTTTCCATAAACAAAACCTGGGCCCTCATTGCCAAATAGAGTTTTCTTTTTCTGTATAGACCATAGTTGTCTTGCTTTGAAAATGATGTAAAAGAATATTTTATGATCAAAATATTATATTGCGATATTTCTGATTTTTCAGTACAACTAGGGCGAACCTGTCTGTGCCGGCATTAGCATTCAAGGTAAAGTTTTTTGTTTAGTTTGTTTTTGTAGTAAGATGTTCTTGTACTCAAAAAGGGCAAGATTCATCATCAAAGGAAAAGTAATGATATTAAATAGTTCTTTTATATACATGTAAGCATTACCAGTACCCGCAATAGCAAAGGGCTACTACCTTTTCACCAAAATTATTTCTGGTCAAATTATTTTAAAATGACTTGTATTAATTAAAATGGAATATTTGATGACTTACATGTAAGTTTACTTCTTAGCACTAACTTAGTACATATATATGTAAGGAATAGTCATCCACACAGGTTAAAGTCTTTGGTAATGATAACTGTAAAATAGCCTTTGCAAATAATAAAGACACAAACTGTACTTCAAGGCCAGTATACAGTTTGTTCTCAGGTGTACAGTAAAAGTGTGATTGAGTGAAAGACAATAGAACAAATTTACATTGTACTATAAGAACACGCTTTAGCACTGTCAGGAAATTTAAGTGCAATACAATGAAAATGCAGTTCCAAAAAAAAATATTAATGATCCTTGCTGATTCGATGAATCACATTTTAACTGTAGTTATAACTGATTTGAGCTAACAGATATTGTGTAGTGATTGCCGACAGCAATGGAAATGGTTGTTTATAGAAATAGTACTTACTAACATACCTATATAATGGTTGCCATAAGTTTGGCAACATTCAAGGTGTTTTACTGTTACTGTAACAGTAACTCTGTCAGTCATTCATCTGACAGACATAGACTTTAACATTTTAGAGTCTGGATATTTATGTCTTTCTAGCTTTTGTGTTTTATATTAGAGGCAAAACAGTTTACAAGAACAAGTTTCTTTTTATGTCATTTTAATGAAAGAATCTAATAATGTTTCAATAGTAATACAAATAATACAAGTTCAAGGGTTTTAAGAAAAAAGTTTCTTACATGCTGTTAATTCAATAACAGTAAAATTATATTCTCTGTTTTACAGTACAGTAAATATTTAAAAAAATTTGTAGAGTAATTGTATGTGCATATGATTAAACAAATGTAATTCTTAAACACTGGCAAATGTTACAGGGCATTGATGAATTATTTTAATGTAAGATTCATTTTGCTTTCTTAGAAAGAATCACGAGTTTTCACAAGGACTGTCTTGTGAAAAGTAATATGGTACCATATTTTCATTAATTAACACACTTTCAATTTCTGATAGGTAAACTATGTTAAGCTTAATATTCCAGTTTCGTAATTTTCAAGAAAGTTGAGTAAATTTTGTTTGTTTATTTGGCTCATAGTTTTTCTAAGAAGGAATAACTTGTGTTCATCTCCTGTGGTATCCTTGGCCCTCCACTTTTCTAACATTAATATGGAAGCTTGTTTATTGTCTGTGGCTTGTTTTTCGATCTGCTGAACTTCAGAGCGACTTAGTTTCAGATATTTAGCCACAGTTTTCCACTCATTCTCAATGCCTTGTCCAACAGTCTGAATGACTTCATCTGTAATAAGATATCCCATCGCATCCAAACTTGTCTTCAGTTGCATTCAGATCGCATCCAAACTTGTCTTCAGTTGCACTCAGATCGCATCCAAACTTGTCTTCAGTTGCACTCAGATCGCATCCAAACTTGTCTTCAGTTGCACTCAGATCGCATCCAAACTTGTCTTCAGTTGCACTCAGATCGCATCCAAACTTGCCTTCAGTTGCACTCAGATCGCATCCAAACTTGTCTTCAGTTGCACTCAGCTGTGTGTGATTCTTTCTGAACTAAGTGAAGTTTTCATATTTTGTTGTTTTTTCCTGCAATATTTGAAAATGAGCTTAGTTAAAGGTTGTTTCAGATGAAATTGCAAAATTGTTCCACTTTAAAACAAATACAACTAAAAGGGAAATGAAATGTAAACTTTTCTATTTTCCAAAGGTACACACATTTTCACACAGGTAAAATCAAATCATACATCCCTAAAAAACTGTTTTGTCTTTGTCTTGGTTATATCTTAATATCTGAAATGTGGAGGAACAGTGGTGTAGGGGTTAGAGCACTGGACTCCTGGTCTGGAGATAGCTGGTTCAAATCCTACCAGGGGTTAGAGCGCCGTACTCCTGGTCTGGAGGTAGCTGGTTCAAATCCTACCAGGGGTTAGAGCACCGGACTCCTGGTCTGGAGGTAGCTGGTTTAAATCCTACCAGGAGTTAGAGCACTGGACTCCTGGTCTGGAGGTAGCTGGTTCAAGTCCTACCAGGGGTTAGAGCACCAGACTCCTGGTCTGGAGGTAGCTGGTTCAAATCCTACCAGGGGTTAGAGCACCGGACTCCTGGTCTGGAGGTAGCTGGTTCAAATCCTACCAGGGGTTAGAGCACCGGACTCCTGGTCTGGAGGTAGCTGGTTCAAATCCTACCAGGAGTTAGAGCACTGGACTTCTGGTCTGGAGGTAGCTGGTTCAAATCCTACCAGGAGTTAGAGCACTGGACTCCTGGTCTGGAGGTAGCTGGTTCAAATCCTACCAGGAGTTAGAGCACCAGACTCCTGGTCTGGAGGTAGCTGGTTCAAATCCTACCAGGAGTTAGAGCACTGGACTCCTGGTCTGGAGGTAGCTGGTTCAAATCCTACCAGGGGTTAGAGCACCGGACTCCTGGTCTGGAGGTAGCTGGTTCAAATCCTACCAGGAGTTAGAGCACCGGACTCCTGGTCTGGAGGTAGCTGGTTCAAATCCTACCAGGGGTTAGAGCGCCAGACTCCTGGTCTGGAGGTAGCTGGTTCAAATCCTACCAGGAGTTAGAGCACCGGACTCCTGGTCTGGAGGTAGCTGGTTCAAATCCTGCCAGGGGGTGAGAGTGTCCTGTGACTATCCACATTCCAAACTTTTGTTTGCAAGTACTTGTTTGAACCAAGCAAGCAGTCACCCAGAAGGAATAATATAAGTTGCCAAGCAATGTTAAATAAATCATTTTAAACTCAAGCCTAAAATGTTAAATTACATATAAAAATCTGAATTAGACTATAATTATACTATACACCTTAGCACAGAATAGAATGTTTACCAAGTCCCATTTTGTTTAGTTTTATGAGACTTCAGGGAAATAATACTCCTATGAAAAGATGAAGAACCAATGTTCTTTAAAGTAAGGTCATATTTCAGAATTAAAAAAGAAACATTACAGTTCTTTATTTTACACTTTAATTACTGAAAGGCCTTCCCAGCAAACTGGATAATACAAGAAGCTGTTAATTTTATTCTGAAAGATGGTTATGGCACTTGCATTCTGTCCGTACTTCCTTGGTTCAAATCTAGGCTGAAACCTAAGGTTATTAAACCTAGGGGACACACAGCTGTAATGAATGTTACTGCCCCTTCTCTTAAAATGATTGAAACAACCAGGGGTTATGTCATCATAGCAAGTTATGAGCTTTGAAGACTCTCCTGACAGTCATGGTGAGATCAAGGCATAGAAAGTTTTTAAAATCTATGAAGTTTCTAGATAATCCTGTTAAAATAATTTTTTTTTTTTTTTTTTTTTTTTTTTGGTAATATGCTTATATATTCCAATCAAAACTTCCACATTTTAGACATTAAGCTGCTATTAACACTAAAATCTATAAAAGTTCATCTAAAGACAATAGTGTAGTCAGTAAGCATTTAACCAAATACTTTTGTCTTTAAGTATCAAATTCAATACCCTTGTATTATTCCTAACAGTAACTTTTAAAGAGTTTATTGTCATTTCTTAAGTATCTTTACTTAGAGAAAACAAAATAAAACCAAAATATATTGCATTACTTACAAACAGTTCCCTCCTTAGATCCAGCAGATTATTTTGTTTTTTACGTTTTAAAACTTTGATAAACTTTCAGTTATATCGTAATTTTTTTTGTTGAAAACGCCCATGGATGCAAATTTCCAATTTAAGGATCTAATGTTACAGTAATTGCTAGGTTTAACCCTGGCACACTTTGACATGTTTTCTTTGTATGGGGGTAAATGAAATACTAGTCTTAATTAGATAGTTATACAAAAACTGGTTATAATTGTGATAATCGTTTTACTGATAGTGTTCCCACCCAGTTGTTTATTTTATACAGATTGAAGAAAATTTAAGCCTTGTCAGTTTTAATTTATCTGCTTTTAAAGAACTAGTAAAATAAAAAATTCATTGACAAGATTTTATCATTCTCACCTTTTATTTTCTGTGACTTAAAAATATTTCCATGTTTTTGCTACAAATTATGTATTTTATAATTGAAAATAGTTTAAAGAAAAATTAAAATGATACATATACTAGCTAGTAGACTTGTAATACTAATTGATTAATTTAGTATGTGACAACAATGAGTGTTAAGCTGAAAGGGTAAGAAATATAATGCCAGACAAAATTATGTGTTCAAAATTTATGATGCAGTATATGTGGTCCTGTACTGATTTCTTCTTCTGTTACTATGTACAACCATGTGTTTCATTCTGGAAATACAGGCAATATTGTCTAGTGTTCACTTTGTTAACTCATAGTTAAATCATTATATAAGTCTATCTCAAGTACAAGGCTGAAACATGTACTTATCTAACTAAATTATTTCCTTCCAGAAAATACAAACTGTAGAATAATTGAAAGGATGAATTTAGAATAAAAATCTCCCTTTTAAACCTTTTTATGTTTTTTTTTCCATATTCACATACAGAATGAAAAATAACAAGCATTTGGTTATGTTTTAGTGTGTTAAAACAATGTCCTCATCACCAAAGAATTTTTCATTTATGAAAATACTATTTTGAAAACATAAGTTGATTAATTTGTTCTACATAAAAAGAATATTGTTAACCAAAATAAAGATATAAAGACGCTTATGAACCTAGTTAATTACAGCAGGAAGTGTAATATATATTTCATGTTTCATACTTTTGAAGGGCAGTATAGTAATGCTGTTTCAATGTTTGAGTGTTTACTTTAATACTTATTTCTGCTGAAGATTTACAAAACTGTCAATATTTGTTGTCAGTGTTTGGCCAGCTTGTATATAAGGTTAAAATTACATTTTTTGTGGCTCTAATTTTAATATGTAGTATATTGTGAGAAATCAGGGTTACATATAAAATAAATACTAAAGAGGAGCAGCCTACAGAATGCATCTGTATTGAACTAAATCTCTGAAAAGTTGCAAAGTTATTCTGATTGTTATAAATTTATCTCATAATATTCTTATTTTGGCTCAGTACAGTTCAGGTGTTTTAATGGGTCCTACAATCAGAATTTAGTCTGACTCAATGCCTTGGTGGAATATTTTTTTTTCTGTTATTAAATACTGGTTGACATTCATTCTCTGTCAGAAGTAATTGAAATGCATACTGTTTAAGTAGGCTAAAATATTAATTTAAAGGATTTTTGTTCTGTTCATAAAATCCTAATTTCCATATTTAAAAAAAAACAAACAAGCATTATAGCATTATTTTGGAAAGCCCTTCTCCATATAGACAGCACGGCTAGCTCAATTGGTAGAGCATTGGATCATCAATCCTGATTCAATTCCCATCAGGGCCGGCAAAATTTCTCCGTTATAATTGATCTATCGGTCATTTGTCCCTCACCTCTGAAGCAAGTGAGGAAGTAGTCAGTCACTTGCGGAGAAATTGGTTAGTAAACTTGTTGGATACCCAGGAACACTGGTTAGGTGGACTGACTGCCGGGATATGACCTTAGCTGTTAAACTGGCATTAAACCCCAATTAAATCAAACCAAACCGTCCTCTATATAAAAGGACTGGATAGAGAGATGTAATCATTTAGGATTATACCAAATATACCACCTTCTCTAGTTCAGATGCCAGTACTGTCTATCTGTCCATTGTGTCATTCTGTTTTACTACAGTAAGTATTTCACTCAACAACTTGTAATTTTCAGATCATTATCTTGTTACTATGTCATAATTACAACATAATACCTTGTATTTATAACTTCTGTTTTTACCTTCATTACATTGTTGTATCAGATTCACTAACTTGACTGTCAATCTAAAGGATTTGGGATTAACCCTCTGATGAGACCCATCCAGATTTTTAAGTGGGTGACTGAATATATTTTTGTTTTCAATTCATTTTTGCCCCCAAAAATTACAATAATAAAAGGTTATATAAGAAAACATTGATGAAAAATTCCATACCACCAAATGATATTTTATGCACTGAATTCATTTACAACAATTGTTTATGATCCTCCTCTTTTGGAAAAGAAAAAAATCTTAGCTAACTCAGCTGTAGGTTTGATACTGACAGTCAGATCATAATAATGTCCAGTTTTTCTGAGACAATCTTTGTGTACCTCTTTGTACCAGAAAATGCACTTTGTTTTTGGAATTCCTAGGTTTATGGTATTAAGGGTGTTTGTATAATAAAAATAAAAACAGATTTGAAAAAGATAAGAATTCTGCTGTTCTGAAGCACTGATTCACACTGTATTACAAAATTTAATAATTGTCAAAAAAAAAATAATGGGTTTGGAAAAGATTCTTTAATCGTACTAATTTATAGCTTATTTATTTTTTGATACAACATCTGTAAATCTCCAGAAATTGTCTTAAGTCACTGATCACACTTAAAAACACTAATTATTCCTAAGTAAGAGAGAATAAGGAGTTTTTATTATTTCAGTATTGTTTTCATCTGTTCAGGGTAAGGATTTGTTATATTTCATCATCTGGTATTTATATGTATGTTTTCTATGTGTGTGGTATATATATGTGTGTAATATTTATATATGTGGTATTTATATTGTTTATTTCAGGGTATACAGGCACTATGTTCTCCACTACATGGGCATGTTAGCTCCCTTATGAATGCAGTAAGTTAAAGGTTCCAGCGTATGTCTGTTTAAAGAAATATTGTATCTATAGAAAAGTAAAGAAAAGTAAATAGATCTTATTTATATGCTGTAATGCCGATATTTTGTCCTAAAACTATTATGATTGGATAATACAGATTTCCTTTTTTTTTCTTTTATTCTTTTTTTTTTTTTTTGTAAATCCAAAGTCAGTAATGATATTATCTCAATAATTCTTACTGAAAATTGAGAGGCTTAAGGAGAATTTTTTTGGTTGTGATTTCTGGACCGGTGTTCAGTTCTTGGCAAATTTGTCTAATAATGTATGACAGTACAATGTTCCAGGAGGGGACTTGGTTAATATGTCAAAGCTAAGTTATAGACTATTACTATCTGCAAATGCAGGACCTTTGGAAATATAGGAAAGTATTATGTCAGCTTTCTGATTAATTAGATGTGATCCATTTTGAAAACTGAATGTCCATCTGCTAAGTTTGTAAGAATTTGATGTTACTTCTTTAAGACATGTAAGTGCTTGTTGCCTAACTTACTGATGTTGGTTGGAGATAGAGCTGTGCAGACGGTGAGCAAACAGCTACAGGTAACCAGGGACCATGCTGTCAACTTCATATGGTAAGTCACATATAGCTTTGCACATGCTTTCTTCATATTCTAAAGCCAGTTTACATCTCCTGTTCAAAGTTACAGTTCTATTTTTCAACTTAAAGGGTTTATTTCTTTCAGTGAATATTGTTTAGTTTTAAGTTTTGTCCAGGACTTTTCAAGAAATTGGCAATAGGAATCTTTGGTGAAATTTTAAGCCAAAACTCAATTTGTTTATCATTGTCATCCAAAATACTGCCTTGACTACAAGATTTTTTTTGAAAGAGAAACAATCATTACTGGAAACTTGATTTCCAGCATGATCCAACTGTTTAGTACATTAAACAAATGTGTAATGTATAATATGTTAAAGTTAAAGAATGAGATACAACTAGTGTCAGTGGTTTGATATTCCAGTTTACTAATGAAGCAGTCCGGGGAGAGAGGGCTTGTAAGTGTACGAACATTACTTCAGCACATGTGTACCAAGGTCACAGATCGTGCTGAGTACAGAACTAAAGTGGCACAGGCCGTGACTACAGTTGCCAAGGAGATGCCTGATGACAGTTATGGTAAACTGATGCAGTGGTTCTACAGGCTCTCAAAACACAGTCAGGTACTGTAGTCTAGGACAAAGAATTCATTTCCAAGTGACTAATGATTTTGTCCTTGTTACCTTCATGACATGCTTTCCTTTTCCTTATTTTGAAAGATTTTATTATTTTTATTTTTCAAAATTAGTTTGGATTGTTATTTTAGATAATTATTTCAGCTGGTTAAAGGTTTTGTGTTTTTAATTGTTGCCAGCATCCTTCAGTATGAAAATAAAAAGCTTGGAGAAACAGAACTTTATCTGTTTTTTAATGTAGGTAAATAACCGTGGATTTGCACTTGAGATAGTGTCAGCTCTGTTGGCTACTCCAGAGAGAACCGTTACCATGGAGATCCCAGCTGACCTTCGTTCTTATACTTCACATCGTTTTCTTCTTGGGATTCTGCTGGACAGATGTTCAGATATGGCTCCAACGTAATAGATACACCAATTTGATTTTTCTTGACTTGAAATATTTATATTGATTTACAAGGATTTTTCAGTTAAACTCATGAGAATAAATGGATACTTTGATAATGAAATTGTAAGAATTAATAATTTATTTAGTTTTTAATAGGTATGTTTATTTGAATGAAAGGCATGGTTTATGCATTTAGCTGACCATGACTTTTTTTGAAGAACAAGTCAAAATGTATTAGCCAAGAATTTGCAAAAGATAAGATCTGAAGTTCACCTAGGTTACTTCATTTGGTTTGTTGTCGATCATTTTAATCTATTTTACAGTGTAAGAGCAAGAGCTATTGGCTGTTTTGCCCAGTGTCTAACATCCAGGGATGAATGTATAGCTGGGACTGTGAGGGAGATTGTTACACCACAGGCTACAGCAAGGCCTGTACCAAGATTGATCAAAACACCAGGACCACCTGTCATTGGTAAAATTGAATTGATTTTTTGATAAGAGAACTTAGTTAATGGTATCACTTAGTGAACCAAGCTTAATGTAAATTCTCATTCTGAGGTAGTGTAGCTGAAGAATACATATTGTGTCAGTAACTAAAGTTTTTGTTTAAACGTTTTATGATTTACAGGGACAGACAGTGTTACCATAGCTGATGAAACGTCTCAGAGGTCAGAGGTCACAATAGCCCAGCAGACAGTAGAGGGCAGCACTACAGTCCAGTGCAGCAAAGAGGGCGGAGCTAAAGACACTCCTTTACATAGAGTAGTTCTTACACCTGGCTTTGATCCAAGTTAGTTACCAACTTAATTTGCCTTTTGTCTTTTTTTCTTTTTTTTTGCAACAAAATTCAATGAACTTTGAGTTCTTAAATGCATTTCATTATATTTCTTACTATGTGATTTTGAAATTCTAAGCAAAGAATTACCTGGATTTATAGAACAGGTTAAACATGCCTACTAAGCAAGAAGTTAAAGATGCAAATGATCTGCATACAATCAATTGATCTTTTAATTTTAATATTTGGTCATTCAGTCTACATGTATATTACGAGAAATGCTTTATGAAATTGTTTGTTATAGATCTGTCAGATAGTGAGGGTGTATTCTCTATGATCAGACGTCGAGCAAGGGACCTGAAAGTTAATGTTAGAAAGTCAGCTGTTCAGGCACTTGAGGCTGCAGTCAGGTTTGAGATGCCTAACTACACTAAACAGGTAATTGATAGGTCAATTTTAAACCTGTTTATAGAATAAAAGGAATTCTTTAAATAAAAGTTGCCTGCAAAAATAATTTATTGGTAGTAATATCCATGCCTTAGAAAAAAGTAGCATCACATTACACATACAGGTGTGTTGAAAAATAGCGTGAACGTTCCTGTGTCCAGTTCTTATTTAAACGCATCATCATGAGACAATTACATAACAATCTGAATATATTCTGTAATAATGGTATTCAAACTAGATTGGTCATTTGTTTAAGTAAGAACATTATTGGTACCTGTGTATTCAGTTGAGATTTCATTAGACAACAGTGTTACACTAAATGAGGGTATATGTATTAGTGGCTTACCTGAGATTTTAAGTTACATGGAATCAAAACTATGTCCTCTGACTTATAAAATCTTATATCTATGTGACAGGTTATATATGCATGTGGGTGAGTGATACAGGGCCTTCATGGCCTTCTTGTGTCCTTTGGATTTCTTATTGTTTCCAGAACCATTTATTTAAGTTTTTTTTTTTTTTCAAACTTCAGAATGTGGATGTGTTGAAGGATCATTGTAGGGACCCTGGACTGTCTGTTAGGAAACAGTCCTTACAGTCACTGACAGATTTACTCATAGGCTACCCTAAAGATAAATTTCTGCAGAGGTGAGTAGTGGTCTGTGCTCATTACACCAAATAAGTGACCAGTGTTGAGATGTTACTTCGCACCAAAATTACTCGGTTTTGGCAATGTTGTCTGGTAGATCCCTAGAACTGCTTACACACGGAATAAATTGATTACTTTTTTCTTGCATAAATCTGTAGTGGTATATAACAACATTGTCAGAGTAAAGTTTGTCTGGATTTCTTCAACAAGTTTTCATAATTACATAGAATAGAAAAACTTGTTGTTTCACAACACATTTTGACTTTTTTTTTTTTATTTAGTCCTCTTGAAACAGTACCAAAAAAACTTATTTCGAAAAATGCTGGGTGTATAAGTAACAATGTGAGTGAAGCCACAAAGCAAAGAAAAAACAGTCACAGTTTGATAAATCATTCAAGCCACAAATATAGCCATGTGAGTGTAGCATTCGGAATATGTAATAGCAGAATGCCAGCAATTTCACTTGTAAAATAATAACTTACTGAATGAAGATTGCCCATTATCATTGGATAGACAGATAAAACATTCATGATGTAAATTGTGACATAATTTTGTTCCAGTAAATGGCTACTGGCTGCACTTCCTCTGGTCATTGACAGAGAATCAACACTGTCGGAGAAATGTATGGAAACACTAGAGGAACTCATCCTGAACAATATAGTGCTGCATGTGAGGTAACGGTCTGCACTTAGTCATAACATAGTTAACATAGTTGTAAGAATGGAGTTTATAAAGAGGTAATGTGCGGTAACGGTCTGCACTTAGTCATAACATAGTTAACATAGTTGTAAGAATGGAGTTTATGAAGAGGTAATGTGCGGTAACGGTCTGCACTTAGTCATAACATAGTTAACATAGTTGTAAGAATGGAGTTTATGAAGAGGTAATGTGCGGTAACGGTCTGCACTTAGTCATAACATAGTTACCATAGTTGTAAGAATGGAGTTTATAAAGAGAAGTGGAAGCGGTTTTCTATGTTTTACGTGACTTTGTTGACTTAAGAATATGATAATAGTAAAGGAACATGAGTAAACTAGGATGTTTTAGTTGTTACAGTGTAAATTTTCTCAAATAGACACAAAGCTAAAGACTGTAAATGAAGACCAATACATTTGTTGATCATACTTTAATATGTTAGCAAATGTTGCTTTATTTCCACCAGGAAAAG
The DNA here is from genome assembly GCA_012932295.1 of Cyclina sinensis. Taxonomy (NCBI): domain Eukaryota; kingdom Metazoa; phylum Mollusca; class Bivalvia; order Venerida; family Veneridae; genus Cyclina; species Cyclina sinensis. The sequence goes on along the minus strand of JAAONU010000003.1, from coordinate 40,506,645 downwards.
GCAAAGTTAAACATGAATATTTTTAATTGTACATTATTACAGGTCAAAATCTGAGAGTCATGTGTTAGCCTGGGCTCTTTTGGACATCATATCTAAACCAGAGAGTGTTGATCAGAGGTAAGTCAGTTGATTTGAAAGTACATCCTCAGGATGTTGTTGTACCTCGGTCTGCCTTCTCAACTTACCTCATAATTTTGTTTTGTTAGATAATTGCATATACTATAATTATTGCTATTTTTATAATATGATCCTAGCTGAACTAAACATATCTTTAGATTAATTTTCATATAAAGCAGACATTGATGCAGCATGAAATAGATTGCAATAGTTAATCAATATTCTTTTGCCTTTGTTCATATACTCCACAGACGTTACCTGCAGAAGGCCTGTCAGCACTGGTCGAGGCAAGGAAAGATTAAATCTTCACTGATTAAAGCCCTTGAGTCACATATTGGTACCAGCAATAATTCTGTAAGGAGTTGGTCTTTTCATTTGTTCAGATATATAGGTTGCATGTAGGTATTGCTACGGGGACTGTTGCTAATGTGTACTGGAATTGACGGTACATGTATTTTAAATCACACTTATCTGTTAAAGTTAGGAGGAAGTTAAAGTGTGCACTTAAAGTCAAGATCATTAAAAATGTTTATTTAAAATCATGGATCATCTGAAGTGTGCATTGAAAGTCTAGATTATTATTTAAGTGTGCATTTAAAGTCATGGATTATGAAAAGTGTGCAGTTAAAGTGATGGACCATTTAAAGTGTGCATTTAAAATCAAGATTGTTTTATGTGTGCATTTTAAGTCAGGAATTATGTAAAAGCTGCATTTGAAGTCTAGATTATTTTAAATATGCATTTGAATTCATGGATCATTAAAATTGTGCATTTAAAGTTATGAATCTTTTAAGGTCATGGATTATTTAAAGTGGACTTTTATAGTCTTTTCCATGCAGAATAGCTATGACCTCTACAAAAGAATTGTGTTCCTATATGTTGCAATTTTGATGTTATGTAAATAACATGTTATTTCATTATGTGACCAGTGTTTTAGCTGTGAGCATTTATTAAAAAACTACAGGAAGTCTGTTTGTTTCAGGCTGCCTGGATGTTGTTGGCTGAGATAGCTCCAGCTGCCCCCAAGATAAACCATGACTTTGTTCTGAACTACTGGCAGAAAAATGCACAACAAGGTTAGTGTACATTTATACATAGTGAAGGGTGATTAGACAAGGGACAACTACTGCTCTGTAACATGTTATCTTGATAAAAGAAATGGTCATAAATTTTTGAGTATCTGAAATATGTTGTTAAATGTATAAATTTATTATGACAGAGTTATCCCACTTGTGTTTTACTTATTGGCCACTTTCTTGGGACATACCCAGAAATCAACCAATGATAAACTGTATGTGTACTTTATTGGCCCATTCTCTATAAAATGACAAATAATTGATAATGAAAAGGAGAACACTTTTTCAGATTTTTTCCATAGGGCATATAGACACTAGGGAAGTATTCACTTGTAAGAAATACATATCAGCCCAAACATTGTACAACATCAACAACTCTGTCTATCAAAAGTAATACTGCATTGCATTGAGTTTGATTGTTCTACTTACATTTTTTGACTGACACCTTGACATTGCAATAATGATTGGTTCAATATCATTCACGTTTATAGGATTTTGAAGGAAATGGATTACTTGTGTAAGGTTTACTTCCTTAAATATTCCTAATTTAGAAGTGCATGCATTCATAGCATTAACCCTTAACCTGCTGGAACCGAAAGTGATTAGCCTTTGCCACCAGTATAGAGCCAGGCCAGCCTGCACATCCGTGCAGTCTGACCAGGCTCTATACAGTTGGTAGCTTCAGTTTTGTATTTTGATATTGAAATCCCTTAAACTTTGAATGGACTGTTCCAAATTCAAAGCTGGGCAAACCCATTACAAAATTTCAGCATGTTCAGGGTTAATTTTTCAAAGTTTTAAATGCACCAGTATTTTTGCCAGTAAAAGTTATAGAAAAGCCCATACACTTGTTAAAGTATATTAAACTAGTATGGCTGTTTACATTTTAGAGAAATGTAATGAGACATTGAACAGAGTTCTGACAGTGATGAAATGCATTGCTAAACATCTACCTGTGGAAGATCGCCAAAAACTGAAAGCTGACCTCAAAGCAAGACTGCTGAAGTTTGACCTTCCATCAGAGCTCATATCTGTCTCTATCAACACTCTGGCAAAGGTAAGCTCTAACCTGTTAAGTCAGTGTCAAGACAAAAATAATGTGAGGCAAAAAATTCAGTAGAAAGGTGTTGCAAGTGATCTTACCTTGCATTTATTTCTGTTTCAGATAGAAATATTGTAGTAAATTTGTCTTGTTATTCTATGCACTGACTATATTTATGATAAATACAAAGATTGTTGAAAAGACAGAATTGAACCATTTGACTGTGTTTGTCTTATTATTCTATGCACCGACTATATATGGTCAATATTGTACGCGGTAGAACCTGTTTACATTCCAGCTAAGTAGCGTAGAAGCCAAAGAGACTGGTGACAACTGGTCTAATGAACTGTTATTGGCATGTGACAAGTACCTGTCAGGGGTTGTTCTGGAACATAATGGTAAGGTTCTTCGGTGTGCTTAAGTTTTATATAAAAGGAAGTTTTATATATAATCCCAGTGTCTGTGCATCTACAGAATGTTTTGAGTTCTTTACACCAATGCCAGTTGTGCCATTCTCAAGGAGTCCTGCAGTGTGTCCTTGGAAAGTACTTTTTTTTTTTCATAGCAAGACATAAAAGTTTCAAACACACATTTTTTTTAAAAAATGAATAAAAAGACCAATTCTTTATTACACAAGGCTTTTTTAACAAATTAAATGTTTTCTACAGGTGAAAAATTATGATAAATGATTGATTTTAGCTAGTACATGTAAACATGAAAGAAGCTGAGTTTTTTTTTGCTACAAGTGATATGATGAATACACTCTCTCTGACTTAGCACTTGAGAAACCTAACAGAAAAGGCTCTTGATATTCATACTCTGTTTTAAGGAGCAGTAATGGATGAGGAACAAGTTGTTTGCCATCTGTTCACTCTGGGTGAGGTTGTGCAGCTATGTCCAGGCAAAGTTCCTAAAAGAGTGTTTCTGTTGGTGCAGAGCATGATTGCTGCTCCATGCATAAACTCACTGCCAGCCAGCCAACCACAGCATGCGATACATCATGGAGAAAGCCAACCACATCATACGATACATCATGGAGACAGCCAATCACAGCATCATACAGAGAATGGAGATAAGCAGTCTGAAAATAACTCTCCTACTGCTGACAAAGATAAAGCTGGTAATATAAATAATTCTTACTTTTTTCCACCATGTTGGTTTTCATTCAGAGAATAGATTTTTTTTTTACATATAAAGTGAAAAATCAGAATGACTTTTTAGATACATACATGAAGGAAATCATTTTTAGAAGTAAAAGAAATACATTCAATGGTTTTGAGAAAAATATCATTTCAGAAGCCACCTACAGTTTATTGATATAACAGTATATTAGGTTTCTTAACTGAATCTGTTAAAAAACATTATACTGATACCCTAACTGTTCCTTTTATATAGAAACAATAACCTATATTTATTACATTTCTGTTGAATTATCTAGACAGCAGCCATGGCTCACAGGGGATATGTGCTTCTCAAGAAACTCAGTCATCCCAATCTTCGCAGCCCCTTACACAATTTAGGGGCTGTGTAATGTCAAGCAGAGTGAGAGCATTTGCATTTATAACTCTAGGTAAATAGCTCTGTATAGGGATATCTGTTCTTTTTCCTACAATATCAGCTGGATGGGATTTTTGAATTTTTTCAATATGGCATGTAAAGAATTACACATCTTTTATGTTAAAAACATGTAAGGAATAAACTCCTTTTATAAACGGGTGTTATAAAAAAATATTTTGCCAATAAGAATTTTGTATACAGGTACTAGGAGACAGTCACAGTTGATAGTTTTAACAGAACTTGGTACCTGAAACATGACCATTAGAATATTGGCATCTAGAAAGTATTTTCTCAATCTGATTTAAAGTCGAAGTTAAAGAATGTATTTTTTCAGTAATTTCAATATTGTAGGAAAGTTGTGCCTGCAGAATGAAGATTTGGCAAAGAAGTATATTGCTGCACTGGCTGGTGAGCTGAAGACCTGTGAGGACCCTGCAATTAGGAACAATGTGATGATAGTCATATGTGATCTGTGTGTCAGGTACAGCATTGTACTGTAGATCTGTATTCAGTAGATTTATGTTTTACATAATTTGGGGCATGTTTGAGAGAATAAATTTATTAAAAGACGATATGTATAAGAATATGCAATGTCAAAAGTTACTTGATCTGAACACAGTGTAATCATAATACTCTTTCTCTGGCCTGCTAGATAAATTATGAATTTTCATATAACATGAAATAAATCTTAGCAGATACTAGAAGAAGAAAGGTGTACTGGTAAACAAATAGATAAACTTTCTGGTAGTGGTTGAACTTGTTACAAATTTATACACAGCCTGAGGTGAAGTCTACTTTGCACATATAATTGGTGTGAAATCTTTTACACTCCATTTCTTAAGGTACAGTCTGCAGCGCTCTTTAAAAAAATCATTATTGTGAAACCTTTTATACTGCACAAGGTATAGTCCACTAAACACAGCTTTATCCAGAAAGAAGAACTGGTTTGAAACTTTTGCATGAAGTTTTTTAGACCTTTGCTTGTTTTAGTCAAACTGTGTAGTCTTTTCTTCTTTATGAATATACATATATAAATGATTAACAGAAGGCAACATTATAATGGAACAGTGACTATTTTCCTTTCCACTCTCTTAACAACAGGTACACCACAATTGCTAACCACTATATATCCAACATAGCTACATGCTTGAAGGATCCAACTCCGCTGGTTCGTAAACAGACTCTGACCATGCTCACCAGCCTGCTACAACAGGATTTTCATAAGTGGAAAGGTGCCCTCTTCTACAGATTTATATCTGTGCTTCTAGATGGCTGTGAGGAGATAAAAAAATTTGGTATGTCTAACTTTATCTGAAACATGATTGAAGCTATTAAGGGGCAAAGATGTATGTAGGTAGATACATAAATATATTAGTAGAAATGCAAACAGATGAAGATCTACATTGTACAGGTAAAGATCTGCATGGTACAGATAAATATCTACATTGTACAGGTAGAAATCTACATTGTACAGGTAAAGATCCAAATTGTACAGGTAAAAATCTATTTTGTACAGGTAAAGATCTATATTGTACAAGTAAAAATCTACATTGTACAGGTATAGATCTGCATGGTACAGGTAAAGATCTATATTGTACAGGTAAAGATCTGCATGGTACAGGTAAAGATCTGCATTGTACAGGTAAAGATCCATATTGTACAGGTAACGATCTACATGGTACAGGTAAAGATCTACATTGTACAGGTAAAGATCTATATTGTACGGGTAAAGATCTATATTGTACAGGTTAAGATCTATATTTTACAGGTAAAGATCTGCATGGTACAGGTAAATATCTACATTGTACAGGTAAAAATCTACATTGTACAGGTAAAGATCTGCATGGTACAGGTAAAGATCCACATTGTACAGGTAAAAAATCTACATTGTACAGGTAAAGATCTATATTGTACAAGTAAAAAATCTACATTGTACAGGTATAGCTCTGCATGGTACAGGTAAAGATCTGCCTGGTACAGGTAAAGATCTATATTGTACAGGTAAAGATCTGCATGGTACAGGTAAAGATCTGCATGGTACAGGTAAAGATCTGCATGGTACAGGTAAAGATCTATATTGTACAGGTAAAGATCTATATTGTACAGGTAAAGATCTGCATTGTACAGGTAAAGATCTACATTGTACAGGTAAAGATCTACATTGTACAGGTAAAGATCTATATTGTACAGGTAAAGATCTACATGGTACAGGTAAAGATCTACATTGTACAGGTAAAGATCTACATTTTAAAGGTAAAGATCTATATTGTACAGGTAAAGATCTACATTGTACAGGTAAAGATCTATATTGTACAGGTAAAGATCTATATTGTACAAGTTAAGATCTACATGGTACAGGTAAAAATCTACATTGTACAGGTAAAGATCCATATTGTACAGGTAAAGATCTACATGGTACAGGTAAAGATCTACATTGTACAGGTAAAAATCTATATTGTACAGGTAAAGATTTATATTGTACAGGTTAAGATCTATATTGTACAGGTAAAGATCTACATTGTACAGGTAAAGATCTGCATGGTACAGGTAAAGATCTATATTGTACAGGTAAAGATCTGCATGGTACAGGTACAGATCTGCATGGTACAGGTAAAGATTTACATTGTACAAAAACTTGCATGTAGAATAGCATCTCTTCTGAAGCAATGTGATTTCTTGCTAATCATGTCATCCCTATTGGAAGGTCTAGCCTCTTACAAGATACCTCGACTCAATATCACATAAACTTTTGAATTCTGTATAAATTTCTAGCCATTCAAACTTTACAAGTCAGATCACCATCAGATTTTTTGCTTCTTAATCAATTTTCAATTGCTTAACATTATTGATGGTGTAATCAGTTGGGTTCATGGTTCAAGATTAACAAAAAACAATGTTTAATGATCTGACTACTGCATCTGACCATTCCTGGGTGACTCAGCACTTCTTTTCTGCAAACAATTCTAATCTTGAAATCGTGCTATATAACAGAATGAGACAAATTAATATGTTTCCCATGCTTTTCTTTTTATTCCAGGTGAATTCTGTCTGCTGCATATGTTAATTCAGAGACATCCCAGTATGTTCTTTCAACACTTCATGGAGTGTGTTTTCCATTTCAATGACTACAAGGAACACTCAGGTTAGTTTAACTTCCCACAAAAGAAAGCATGACAAGTATTAAATTTGTAACTTCTTCTCGAGGAATAAATTTGGTACAAAGGGAAAACAATATTGTTCCCAAGTTTTTTCATTTACTGACAGTATGTTAAAATGACTGGGTTTATGATTGATAGACTATCTGAAATTTACTGTCCAAGTGAAGGGTGCCATATAGGTAAATTATTTTGGTTTTTACACTGTATGGCAGTGGTTGCACAGGTTACATCATGGAAAGCTGTTAATGGAAATTTAAGTTAAACTTGTACTTAGTCTGAATTTGCTTAACTTAGATGAACTTTTAAGAGTAATATATTATGAGTGTTTTGCCTGCTGTTCCAATGTTCTATGAATGTTCCTTGTAAATACAGTGACAGATTGTGTTTCAGTCTATAACAGATTCCCACAGTCTGAGAAAGATCGAGAACTGTTCTCTTTGAAAGGTGACAAGAATGTAAAGTAAGTATAGCTTTACATGGGAAATTATTATTAACTTGGTTCTTGTGGAATAGATCTTTGATTTATGTCTGGTATAAATTGTGACATATGAAACCAGCGCACAAAAAGATTTTCAAAACTGATTTCGTATTTTAGAAATAACATAAAGACAACATGATAATCAGTAATAATAACTACTGGTAATCACCGGTAATGATTTCATATGAAAATCTGTTTATGTATGTTTAGCTCATCTGAGCTTTTATGATTGGCATTTGTTTGTCATCAACTCTTAGTGTGATATCTCCTAAATAATACAACCAGATGAGAGTTAATGAAAGTTTGCAGGGATATTCACTGCATGAAGCTTTACCAGTTTTGTTCAAAGACGTCCATTCCATGCAAAACTCCGGTTGCTAAGGCAACAAGAACGGAAAAAAGAAAATTTCCTATCTTAAACTGCAAGAACACTGAAATTTGGTATGTAGGATCTACTGGACTTTTACCAAGACTGTTTAAATAATAACCCTGGGGTCATTCTTGACCACACCTGAGGGGCTATGGGTAGAAACATAAAAATAACAGCCCTCTTGTTGCTTTTAATTTGGTATAGTTTTGACAATGGAGAATGAAAGTTAATCCTTTTATTTCCATTCATTAATGAATTTTCAAAACTTTTACAATTTGGTAAGTTGAAACATAATTGTAACATGCCAAGGCAGTTATATAATAAAATATAGTCTTTGTATTTTTCCTTCATGACTGTTTCTCATTTTGACTGGTCTATAATTTTTTTTGCAGGAAAAGGTTGACATTGTACAAGTTTTTACTGGAGAACATGTCAGATGACCACAGGTTTCAGCTTCAGAGCAAACTTGTACAGGAGGTTTGTACTAATTATACACCAGTAGCAGTTAAAGAAGAATTTGTTCACATGTAATTTATTCATTCATCATAATTGGAATTGGAATTTCTATGTGGACAGGGTAAATATTGGAAGTTCTATGGTTATCTGAATTTCTCGTCTCTTTGGTTGATTGAGTACCATTAAAGCTCATTTCCATTGCCCAGATGTACAGTGTGTAAATTTCTGATGGCAAGAAAATGATTTTTTTCTAAATTTGCCTGCTGATATTAAAAGATGCTCAGTGAATTAGGACTGAAGTCCTCACTACACACTGTACTATGTTTTGTCCCTGAAAATCTAACTATTGTAATGTTTATGTTGAGTATTACATGAGTTATTTATTGACCTTCAGGTGCTGGGTGGTATTGTTGTAATGTTTACCTTGAGTATTACATGAGTTATTTATTGACCTTCAGGTGCTGGGTGGTATTGTTGTAATGTTTACCTTGAGTATTACATGAGTTATTTATTGACCTTCAGGTGCTGGGTGGTATTGTTGTCATGTTTACCTTGAGTATTACAGGAGTTATTTATTGACCTTCAGGTGCTGGGTGGTATTGTTGTACTGTTTATGTTGAGTATTACATGAGTTATTTATTGACCTTCAGGTGCTGGGTGGTATTGTTGTAATGTTTACCTTGAGTATTACAGGAGTTATTTATTGACCTTCAGGTGCTGGGTGGTATTGTTGTAATGTTTACCTTGAGTATTACAGGAGTTATTTATTGACCTTCAGGTGCTGGGTGGTATTGTTGTCATGTTTACCTTGAGTATTACAGGAGTTATTTATTGACCTTCAGGTGCTGGGTGGTATTGTTGATGGTATTCTACCCATTAACAAAGACACTAGTGATATCCTTAAAGATGCTCTGGCTATACTCAGCTGTAAGGTAAGCTATGATCAAGTTTTACACTGACAGACAGGCTGTGAATGTCCTTTTGCAATGTTTGCACATAAATCCAGTCCTTTTTTAGAGATTGTTTACACATAGATCCAGCCCTTTTGTGAGAGTGTTTGCACATAGATCCAGTCTTATTGTAAATAAGTGTTTGCACATAGATTTAGTCCTCTTGTAAATAAGTGTTTGCACATAGATCTAGTTGTCTTGTGTTAACAAGACTGTAACAGTCTTAGGAAGCAGTGTGGAATAAGTAAAAAAAAAATATATATATCTTGAGGACATATTTTAAGTTTACATGGAAGTGAAAATAAATTATACCTGTATACATTTTATATCATTTAAATGAATACGTCTGTGTGATATCAAACTGATTGAAAATGTTTATTTCAGGAGATAAAGTTGTCATCTTTGAAGGTGCGTTCCATTGATGATGTAGCAGGTGATGCGCAGGAAATGGCTGCTGTTGTCATAGAAACAGCAAAGAAAACTATTATCACACAGGTTAGTGATTACCTCTGGCTGTTGATTCATTATACCCCCGCTTCAAAGAAGTGGGGGGTATACTGTTTTACCCTTGTCCGTGTGTCCGTCCGTAACAAATTTCCGTTGCAGTTTTCTCAGCAACTATAACATGCAGAAGCCTGATATTTCACATATTGCTTTATCCTATAGTCCCATATGGTGTAAAGCGATTTTATGCTCCTTGCTCATCTACTTCCTGTTTACCGAATACTTAGATTTTTACACATAGTTGACATACATTCACAATTTCCGTCACAGTTTTCTCAGCAACTATAAGATGCAGCAGCCTGATATTTTGCATATTGCTTTATCCTATAGTCCCATATGGTGTAAAGCGATTTTGTGCTCCTTGATCATCTACTTCCTGTTTACAGAATACTTAGATTTTTACACATAGTTGACATACATTCACAATTTCCGTCACAGTTTTCTCAGCAACTATAAGATGCAGCAGCCTGATATTTTGCATTTTGTTTTATCCTATAGTCCCATATAGTGTAAAGCGATTTTATGCTCCTTGCTCATCTACTTCCTGTTTACCGAATACTTAGATTTTTACACATAGTTGACATACATTCACAATTTCCGTCACAGTTTTCTCAGCAACTATAAGATGCAGCAGCCTGATATTTTGCATATTGCTTTATCCTATATTCTCATATGGTATAAAGCGATTTTATGCTCTTTGCTCATCTACTTCCTGTTTACCGAATACTTAGAAGTTACCAACACACAGGAAAGGAGGTTCACTTGATCGTGTTTTTGTGAATTAAGACTTCGATGAATCAGAAATCACAGATGTAATACCTGTTCATTATTCTGACCATTTTCTTATCCATCTAGCTGTGCCTTGGATGAAGTTGTATTAAATTCAGGTAAATACTCGGAAAAATTTGACACTCTTTATACATATGACAAATGCAAATTACATTATGAAAGTCAAATTTCTGATAGCGGGAGTATCACTAGTGAGCATTAGCTCACAAATTTACTTGTTAAACTTTTATTGTCTAGTTGATTTATGAGACTTTGCTGTTTCTGAGTGTATGCATTTTGAAAAAAACATGATGATTGTTAAATGACATTAAATTGAATAAATAAGATTGTCTAAAAAATATGCTGACTTTATCTCTGGTAGACAAGATAATCGATAGCTAAACTCAATTCAGTTCAGTTCTTTCAATTCAATGTTTTATGTTTATAAGTTGTTTTATTTTAGGTCAGTCTGGTAAATACAGATTAACCTAAATTATCAGACCATGTTTACTGACCTCAGAAGTAAATTTATTGAAAACAGAAAGACTAGAGTTTTCTTTTTTACCTCAGGTTTTAAAGAAGAATGTGATAGAAAACATTGTGCCTGTAGTTGTCTCACTGAAACATATGGTAAGTAACTCAATATTTCTTTGGAATGTAGTTGTCTCACTGAAACATATGGTAAGTAACTCAATATTTCTTTGGAATGTAGTTGTGTCACTGAAACATATGGTAGGTAACTCAGTATCTCATTGGACTGTAGCTGTGTCACTGAAACATATGGTAGGTAACTCAATATTTCATTGGCCTGAAGTTGTATCACTGAACACATGGTAAGTAACTCAGTATTTCATTGGAATGTAGTTGTATCACTGAAACATATGGTAAGTAACTCGGTATCTCATTGGATTGTAGTTTAGTCACTGAAACATATGGTAAGTAACTTTATATTTCATTGGACTGTAGTTGTGTCGTTGAAACATATGGTAAGTAACTCAGTATTTCATTGGAATGTAGTTGTATCACTGAAACATATGGTATGTGACTCAATATTTCATTGGACTGTAGTTGTATCGCTGAAACATATGGTAAATAACTCAATATTTCATTGGACTGAAGTTGTATTGCTGAAACATATGGTAAGTAACTCAGTTTCTCGTTGGACTGTAGTTGTGTCACTGAAACATATGGTAAGTAACTCATTATTTCATTGGACTGTAGAAGTGTCACTGAAACATATGGTAGGTTACTCAATATTTCATTGGACTGTAGTTGTATCGCTGAAACATATGTTAGGTAATATGGTCAGTAACTCAATATTTCATTGGCCTGAAGTTGTATCGCTGAAACATATGATAGGTAACTCAATATTTCATTGGACTGTAGTTGTGTCACTGAAGCCTATTGTAAGTACTTCAATATTTCATTGGAAAGTAGTTGTATCGCTGAAACATATGGTAGGTTACTCAATATTTCATTGGACTGTAGTTGTATCGCTGAAACATACGGTTGGTAATATGGTCAGTAACTCAATATTTCATTGGCCTGAAGTTGTATCGCTGAAACATATGATAGGTAACTCAATATTTCATTGGACTGTAGTTGTGTCACTGAAACCTATTGTAAGTACTTCAATATTTCATTGGAAAGTAGTTGTATGGCTGAAACATATGGTAGGTAACTCAGTATCTAATTGGACTGAAGTTGTATAGCTGAAACATATGGTAGGTAACTCAGTATCTCATTGGACTGTAGTTGTGTCACTGAAACATATGGTAAGTAACTTTATGTTTCATTGGACTGTAGTTGTGTCACTGAAACAAATGGTAAGTAACTCAGTATTTCATTGGACTGTAGTTGTATCGCTTAAACATATGGTAAGTAACTTTATATTTCATTGGACTGTAGTTGTGTCACTGAAACAAATGGTAAGTAACTCAGTATTTCATTGGACTGTAGTTGTATCGCTAAAACATATGGTAAATAACTCAATATTTCATTGGACTGAAGTTGTATTGCTGAAACATATGGTAAGTAATTCAGTTTCTCGTTGGACTGTAGTTGTGTCACTGAAACATATGGTAAGTAACTTAATATTTCATTGGATTGTAGTTGTGTCACACAAACATATGGTAAGTAACTCAGTATTTCATTGGACTGTAGTAGTGTCACTGAAACATATGGTAGGTTACTCAATATTTCATTGGACTGTAGTTGTATCGCTGAAACATACGGTTGGTAATATGGTCAGTAACTCAATATTTCATTGGCCTGAAGTTGTATCACTGAAACATATGATAGGTAACTCAATATTTCATTGGACTGTAGTTGTGTCACTGAAACCTATTGTAAGTACTTCAATATTTCATTGGAAAGTAGTTGTATCGCTGAAACATATGGTAGGTAACTCAATATCTAATTGGACTGAAGTTGTATAGCTGAAACATATGGTAGGTAACTCAGTATCTCATTGGACTGTAGTTGTCACTGAAACATATGGTAGGTAACTCAGTATCTCATTGGACTGTAGTTGTCACTGAAACATATGGTAAGTAACTTTATATTTCATTGGACTGTAGTTGTGTCACTGAAACAAATGGTAAGTAACTCAGTATTTCATTGGACTGTAATTGTATCGCTGAAACATATGGTAAGTAACTCAATATTTCATTGGACTGTAGTTGTGTCACTGAAACAAATGGTAAGTAACTCAGTATTTCATTGGAAAGTAGTTGTATCGCTGAAACATATGGTAGGTAACTTAATATTTCATTGGAAAGTAGTTGTACCGCTGAAACATATGGTAGTAACTCAATATCTCATTGGACTGTAGTTGTGTCACTGAAACATATGGTAAGTAACTCTGTATCTAATTGGACTGTAGTTGTGCCACTGAAACATGTGGTAAGTAACTCAATATTTCATTTAACTCCAAAGTGAGAGTAACTTAAGCCAGTGATTGACTAGAGACGATTTTTAGTAGTTACTGCTTTCAAATGTTTTAGCATTTTATTGTAGAGAAATAGTAGAGCCAAGATTTATTTAAAAATTAAACATGAACATTTTTGAAAGATTCTGTTCAGTTTCAAATACTGGAAGTATTGGTTATTACTTTGATTGCTTAAGTAAAACACAATTTAAAACTCTAAAATTTTGAGTATTCCATTTTCTTCAAAATCATGTATATATGAATGGAACTGAACGAATTATAACCCAATGTAAAGGTGTCAGTTGAAATATTAGTGTTTATATAGTTATTGTACTGTTTTAGGTGGTAAGCCATTTATTACAATTGCACATTTACTTGGGGGAATATTGCTTTAGGAAACATTTTTGAACACATATACTTCTTTAAATTATCAGCTGTTTTTATTGTAAAGAAAATGAGACAACAAATTCATATGCAGTATATCATCTGTAAATTTTAGGGTTTGTCCCTTTAAGTACTAAAATCATGTGTTACTAGCATAAATGGTGTCAGTGTCAGACTTCAAAACATTTGGTATAAAAATGGTTAATGTCTTAATGTTCCCTGTGTGCTGTTTTAGATGGAGAAGGAAAGGTCACCATTACTTAAGGAGCTGATGATGTATATTAGGGAACTCATGAAGGACTACAAGAATGAGGTGAAAGGTAAAAGCTTGACTTGTTATCCTCTATAACAATTGTAATAAGGCCATGATGAAACATGGTAATGCATCACCATGTTCATATGATTTGTCTGGTAACCTCTCACAAAAATAATTTGTTTAATTTTTACTGACGGGAGCTGTTTCAGTTTACTGAATATATGCATATATGCACATACTGTCTGAAATTTTGATGCTTTTATTTTCATTTAATTTATGTTGTCATGCACTTGGACACATCCTGACCTTTTAATGTGGGGTTAAAGGTCAAGGTCAGTTTGGAGTGACCAGTTTGATGCTCACAATGTCTTCAAACTCAGATCTGGGTTAAAGTTTCAAAGAACCACAAACATCATGAAAATACCAGTGTTTGTTTTCAGGGCATTAAGGTTTAGCTTAGAAAAAAACTAGAATTGATTTCTTGTATATTTTAGTAGGGTACACACACCTGTTATTTTCTCCTTTTGGAATTATTTATTCCTTCTGATGAAAGCTTTTCTTGAAAAGTTGAAACGATTGCCAAAAGAACATTTCAATAGTTTTTGTTGATGTTAAATAGAGAAAACACTGATTATAATTAGAAATTTGCTTTTTGATACAGAGATCCTGTCAGCAGACCGCCAGCTGGCGACGGAGATAGAGTTTGACCTGCGTAAGTTTGAGGAGCAGCAGCTAGAGGCAGCGAGGCAGAGGAGTGCTCCAGCCAGTGCACAGGTTGGTTGGTCTTGATTCAACTAGTACGCACATGATGGTGGCTACTGGAAAATGTTGGATGTTTCACTATAGGTCTATGAATGATGTTTTTGTTAATATGATATATCAATAACTTTGTTCCTTTCTCTGTCATGTTAATGTCTTCCGGGAAGTTTTGATTTTAACCTTTTGGTATTTCTTTGGAACAAAACCGGACTTTGTCTCTGTCCAGAAATATCTAGTTTAAAATAGCTATTCATCGGTAGATGGTTAATAGAAATACACATCTTTTTAACCTGAAGTTGTAAGATAAGACTGTATGGTTGTTAATAATTGTAAAACAACCTTGTAATTTGCTACACACTTCAGGGTACACCTATTGCTGGGAGTGGTAAGAGTCCAGTGCCTGCTACAAACCTCCAGTTCCCTGCACCTAATACAGGAGATATACCTGGGTCTGTCAGCTCACCTAGACCAGTTGGCTCTCCTAAAACTCCAGCACTGAAGACGACGGTGATGAGTCCAAGACCAGGAAAAGGGGGGACAGGGGCTCCAATACTGAGGATAGCACCAAACAGAAACACACCTGCCAGGTAAATCTGTCCTCTAGAATCTCACTTGGTGGAAATACTTTTATGCACAAAGATTGGGGGGAAAAAATAAGAAAAACAAAGAATTATAAGAAATGTATCGCATACCTGAAATAAAACTTACTGTAACTTCTTTTATTTCCCTTTGAAATTGCAAGTAGAAGTTAAGTTGACTGAATATGAAAGGGGACCCAGTCCATACAGAATATAAAACAAGTATGAAAATAATGAGAAGTTCAAACAAACTGTTGTCAAGGACTTCTTTTAACCATTCTGGTAATGTTTTACATTACCTTTCTAGATTACTTCTCACATATTCAAATAACAGCTGCTTCTTTATGTATCAGTTTTAAAAATATCTTTCACATAAACTAGATAAGATGCAAGTGATTGGAAGTTCAGTTGGTCTTTTTGCATAGAATTGTACATAATCACATGTACTTGATACAAAGAAAATTAACTCAAATGTGGAGGAAACAAAACATTTTATCCTGTACTTTCATGTGTGTTTTGCACATTGCACTAAATATATCCTTAGCATTGTAATTAACTTCATACATAAAACTATTTCATATATTTGTCTGAAACTGTTAAGCTGACCTTTGACTTGTATGTCACTTACAGTTGTTGTATTCAGCTAGTGTATGTACTGAAGCCTCAAGAAAACATTGTAAGACAGCTTCTGATACAGAAATTTAACTCCTTATAATTTGAAATGATTGAAGTTGTAACCTCCAATGAATATAATACTGTTGTGTTATTTACAGGGAAGCACCACTGTCCACATTAGCAGTTCTGAATTCAGCCAGACATATGATGACACAGCCCCGTACAACAGGTGTCAGTACAGAAAGGGAGGAATGTGAAAATGATGAGGTAGGTAGAAATGAAGGAGTATCTCTCATCTAAACTGTAAAGATGATATTTTTTAGACTGTTTCTGTGCTAGGGTACATGTAAAAGGCATTAATTTTAGCTTTACAATGAACAAAGTATTAAAACCAATATTTTTTCCAGAGCCCAGTACCTAAAGGCACACCAAAACCAAGGTCAGACAGAGGTCATTCTCGAGCCATAAGTACACCATCTGCTGCCATGGCCAACATAACATTTCACGGAGAGGCTAACATGACCTTTATGCCCCCTTCTCCCATCAGTGAGACAAGTGCAGACCAGAGGATGTTTGACTTCGATACAAGTAAGTAACATGTCAACCTTGCCAGAGTTATAGATGGTAAGCCTACAGAGAGAAGCTCTTTACTCATTTCTGTCAATGGTTTACTTATAATATTCAGGAGCATGAATACTGTTCATCCGTATGTCTGGCAACAGTCATCTTGCTAAATAATTCAACATGATGCTCAAACTTTAGATTAAGCTTTCTGACTCTCAGTGATTGTACTGATAAATTGTGGTGAAAGATTGAACAGTATCATCTGCAGTCATTAATATTACCTTGTTTAAGTATAAGAAATATTTTATCTAAAAATAACAAGACGTAACTGCATACCACTGTAGGTATGGTTCAGTATGTTCAGTTTAGTAATTATGTATTTTGAAATATGGATTTGCAATGAGAGGAATGTAGATTTTGTTTAATTACAATTAGTGATTAAGGTTATTTCTGGAGGCTGTCTTTTCAATGTTTCTTTATAGGTGTAGGACTGGACACTGACCTCCCTGACAAAGAAAATGTGCTAGATATAAAATCTCCACTTGCTGGGTAAGTTTACACATTTATATTCATTATTTAAGTTTTCAGATTACTGTATTTTGGCCCTCGCAGTTATTTTTTCTGTCTGTTCATCTTTTTGTTTCTTTTGTTTGAGCATGGTTGCAGTGAGCTTGACATAGGTAGTTGCCACAATGGCAGTTTGGTGTATGCATTTGCAATATCGTGTGATTCGGCCCATCTTGTCCACATCATAACCTTGTCATGCTTCAGCGGGATTTTAACATGGCTTTCGCAAGATTGAGTGTCACTTGTGAAAAAATAAGGGAAATATCTTTGTCATGATTAGTTAGTTTTTATATAAATGCTTAGATTTGAATCTGGGCATGATGAAGAGTTATGATAAGCACCAGGTCTGTTGCTCAGACGGCAAGGTGAGGAAGAGCAGAGATTAAATAATTAGAACCGCAGACTCCTGATCCAGAAGCTGTTGTTCTGGATTTTGTCTCGGGGTGAGATTCTTCAGCGTCTTTTTGTTTAACAAACTTTAGGTGCATGTACTGGTTTTTTTTTCCCAGGAAGAAGTCACTGAGTCAGATATATATAAATGCTAGAACTTTTTTCCATAACAAATACTGAACAGATAGGTTTAACTTCGATTTAGACAATACAAATTGGTCTGACACATCAAGGTTCACAATTTAAAACTAAGAATAGCACTCATTTGCATCATTTGTTAGATAAAATGTGATAAAGATTTATATTTACTGGAACTCATTAACATTTCCTTAAAATGTGCTTACATTTAATGTCTTTTATCTGCATTTGTTCATTCTTTTTAAACATTATTGATTATCAAAACTAAATAAAAATAAATATATTGTTTTTCTAAAGGATTGACCAGATAATTAAGATTGAAGGTGCACTGATCATTGATGCCCTTCATCATACGTTGTTTGAAATTTTCACAAGTAGTAATTATAATGCATTGCCAGAACGAATGAAATGATAATCAAATAACTTGTGGACCTCGATAACTGAAGGATTTACATCATCCCCAAGCAACATCGAGTTAACAAAGTTTTTCTGTATCTAATTTTGTCTAATATTTTCAGGGATCCAAAACCTAGAATGTGGAATGTTACTTCACCTGTAAGTTGTAATTTCTAATCAACAAATTTTTAATGAACACAGTACAGAGTATTTCATGCAGGGGGGGTATTTTTTCTGATTATTGATTAATGTATTCAGTATAAATAATAAAATATGTATGAGACATACTTTTTATGCCCCTGAAAGGAGGGGGCCATCTAACTGTAAACATAACAAAAGAGAACAATAGAGTTCATTCCGTAACAATAGAGTAAGGGGCAAATGGCCCTCTATTATCGAAAGAAACTATCCAGTTTAGGCTGGACGTCCATCCGTCAGTCCGTCCAAAAACTTTAAAACTGGCCATGACTTTCTTATTAGTAAGTGGAATTACTTCACACTTTACACAACACCCCTTTGGTCAAGACCTTTCCAGTGACCTATATTTATTTGACCTTGACCCCTGAATGACCTTCACCTTAAAGATCCATTTGTCCAAAGACTTAAAACATTGATCATAACTTCTGTATTAATAAGTGGATTAACTTCATACTTGGCCACAACACCCCTTTGGACAAGACCCTCCCACTGACCTATATTTATCTGACCTTGACCCCTGAATTGGACCTTCACCTTGAAGATCCAATTCTCCAAAAACTTTAACACTGGCCATAACCTCCATATTACAAAGTTGGTTTACTTCATACTTGGACACAACTACCCTTTGGACAAGGCCTTCCCATTGACCTATACTTATCTGACCTTGACCCTTGAATGACTGGTCCTCAGCTCAAAGTCAAAGCACCACTTCGGGGGC
This sequence comes from Cyclina sinensis, assembly GCA_012932295.1. Classification (NCBI taxonomy): domain Eukaryota; kingdom Metazoa; phylum Mollusca; class Bivalvia; order Venerida; family Veneridae; genus Cyclina; species Cyclina sinensis. The sequence continues at coordinate 40,487,677 of JAAONU010000003.1, read as the reverse complement.
ATTGTCATCTTACAGTGACAGTTCTTGTTGTTTTATATTTTGCTAGTTAGAAATGAAAAAAAGAGGTATTTTTTATAAGTTTTGCTCTAGAAAAGGCAGCTGACCATATCCTAATCTACCAACTTTATGTGCATGATAGAATTCAAACCATAAAATCTAATTTCCATGTAGAAATGTGCGTATACTGGAACTATACAGTTAGTTTAACAAATCTGTATGAAGAATTCTTTGTTGTTGATGAACTGACCTGTTTGCACACTTCTGCTTCAGGCACCAAAGAAAGCTGCGAGATTTGTAGACAATACAGAAGGAACTGAATCAGTATTGTTGGCCAGGTTAAGTCTTGGAGATCAACACAACAAAAATGATACAAACAAATCAGATGACAACACTGAAAACAAGATAAAGAACAAAGAAAGCAAAGAAAAAGAAAGAAAGAAAAATAGAACAAAAAATGATAAGCTAGAAGACAGTAGACATAAAGGGTATGAGACAGATGTGAAACATGGTGCCAGGCGTGGAAAAAGACAGTTGAAAACTTAGTTTGTTATATTGTGTATGCTTTTACTACATATATGTACTCTTTTATAACTTTAAGCTTATTCAGGCTTAGCAATAATGGTGAGCTTCTTCTTACTTTCATTTCTGTTCCATCATTTTCTCCCAGGTCTTCTTCCTGCCTACGTGCTGTAATAAATGGACTCTCTGTTATAGGTTATTCTCATGTAATCCTGCGTACGTGCTGTAATAAATGGACTCTCTGTTTAAAGTTATTCTCATGTAAGCCTGCATACATGCTGTAATAAATGGACTCTCTGTTACAGGTTAATCTCATGTAATCCTGCATACGTGCTGTAATAAATGGACTCTGTTATAGGTTATTCTCATGTAATCCTACGTACTCTCTATTTAAAGTTATTCTCATGTAAGCCTGCATACAAGCTGTAATAAATGAACTCTCTGTTTAAAGTTATTCTCATGTAAGCCTGCATACATGCTGTAATAAATGGACTCTCTGTTATAGGTTATTCTCATGTAATCCTTCTTATGTGCTGTAATAAATGGACTCTCTGTTTACATTATAAACTGTTAAACAGGTAAATTACAAACTATGAAACAGGTGTTCTTTTGATCAACTATAACCCAAACTTTTCACAGTTAATTGGCGATAATCGTTGACATGCGTTATACAAACATATGAACACCTGGTCAAGTGAAGGTCAAGGGTTTAATTTACAATCTTTGAAATTTGAAATAAAAAAAAAAAAATCAAAACATTTCTTTTTTTCGAATATTCCTATTCGTTTTTCAATGTTTTCAACGGTAGTGTTTCGAATATTCGAATATAATTCCCGGCCCTAGTTTTAGGTTATTCTCATGTAAGCCTGCATACATGCTGTAATAAATGAATTCTCTGCTATAGGTTATTCTGATGTAAGCCTGCCTACATGCTGTAATAAATGGATTCTCTGCTATAGGTTATTCTCATGTAATCCTGCCTACATGCTGTAATAAATGGACTCTCTGTTATAGGTTATTCTCATGTAATCCTTCTTATGTGCTGTAATAAATGGACTCTCTGTTTACATTATAAACTGTTAAACAGGTAAATTACAAACTATGAAACAGGTGTTCTTTTGATCAACTATAACCCAAACTTTTCACAGTTAATTGGCGATAATCGTTGACATGCGTTATACAAACATATGAACACCTGGTCAAGTGAAGGTCAAGGGTTTAATTTACAATCTTTGAAATTTGAAATGAAAAAAAAAAAAATCAAAACATTTCTTTTTTTCGAATATTCCTATTCGTTTTTCAATGTTTTCAACGGTAGTGTTTCGAATATTCGAATATAATTCCCGGCCCTAGTTTTAGGTTATTCTCATGTAAGCCTGCATACATGCTGTAATAAATGGACTTTCTGTTTAAAGTTATTCTCAGGTAAGCCTGCCTACATGCTGTAATAAATGAATTCTCTGCTATAGGTTATTCTGATGTAAGCCTGCCTACATGCTGTAATAAATGGATTCTCTGCTATAGGTTATTCTCATGTAATCCTGCCTACATGCTGTAATAAATGGACTCTCTGTTATAGGTTATTCTCATGTAATCCTGCCTACATGCTGTAATAAATGGACTCTCTGTTATAGGTTATTCTCATGTAATCCTGCCTACATGCTGTAATAAATGGACTCTCTGTTATAGGTTATTCTCATGTAATCCTGCCTACATGCTGTAATAAATGGACTCTCTGTTATAGGTTATTCTCATGTAATCCTGCCTACATGCTGTAATAAATGGACTCTCTGTTTAAAGTTATTCTCATGTAATCCTGCCTACATGCTGTAATAAATGGACTCTCTGTTATAGGTTATTCTCATGTAATCCTGCCTACATGCTGTAATAAATGGACTCTCTGTTATAGGTTATTCTTATGTAAGCCTGCCTCTCTGTTATAGGTTATTCTCATGTAAGCCTGCCTACATGCTGTAATAAATGGACTCTCTGTTATAGGTTATTCTCATGTAATCCTGCCTACATGCTGTAATAAATGGACTCTCTGTTATAGGTTATTCTCATGTAATCCTGCCTACATGCTGTAATAAATGGACTCTCTGTTTAAAGTTATTCTCATGTAATCCTGCCTACATGCTGTAATAAATGGACTCTCTGTTATAGGTTATTCTCATGTAATCCTGCCTACATGCTGTAATAAATGGACTCTCTGTTATAGGTTATTCTTATGTAAGCCTGCCTCTCTGTTATAGGTTATTCTCATGTAAGCCTGCCTACATGCTGTAATAAATGGACTCTCTGTTAAAAGTTATTTTCATGTAAGCCTGCCTCTCTGTTATAAGTTATTCTCATGTAAGGCTGCCTACATGCTGTAATAAATGGACTCTCTGTTATAGGTTATTCTTATGTAATCCTGCCTACGTGCTGTAATAAATGGACTCTCTGTTGTAGGTTATTCTCATGTAAGCCTGCATTTATGCTGAAATAAATGGACTGTCTGTTATAGGTTATTTTCATGCAAGCCTGCCTACATGTTGTAATAAATGGATTTTCTGTTAAAGGTTATTCTCATGTAAGCCTGCCTACATGCTATAATAAATGTACTCTTTATTATAGGTTATTTTAATGTAATGAATGACCAGTATAATGTTTTTTTTTAATTATTCATTTTTTCAGCAGAAGTAGGTTTCATAATTTGCATCATTTATTTTTTTGCAGATTGCATATTTGCTTCTTTACATGTTTCAACAGATAAAGTTTTAAATGACAAAAACTGCATAAGGTGATTATATTAAAAGTTTTCCTTTTGTCCATTACCTTCATAGTAATCATACATATAATTGTTCAAACTCAAAGAAATAAGGCAAAGTCAGCTTTTTGGTCTAGTTCAGTTGCTAAAATAAAGTTCCCAAATTTCAAAATGATTGGATTACTTTTGTTTTTTTGACACACTAGTGGACTTATTGTTACTTTTTGTATTTACCTGGTTATTGGTACTTCAGATATGTATACACGTGTACTTAGCATGCTAATAGATTATATCAAATGACACAGTATGTTGTATTTTTTTCACACATGAAGTCTGGCAGCACTGATAGTTCCTGTGTTTTTAAAGTGCAGCAGATATCAACTTCACATATAAACATTGCACTATTTATAGTAAAAGATGTATTTCTCAAAGTCCACAGTGCATTAACCTTATAAACATTAAATATTTATTTAAATAGATGATCATCTGTGAGCAGCATTGTACAAAATGACAATAAAATGATACTGCAAAAACATTAAAGAAGTGATGAGGGAAACGAAATTCAGCGAAAATCATCTTCATATTATCTTCATAGTTGCAAATTGAGCAAAAATGGAAAGTTTCTATTTTTAAAACCTTTGTCATTTCCTTTGTTATAGATAAAATTTAACTGGAAGGTATGTACTTTATTCAGTATGATGATTTGATTACTAAAATTTTAACTACATGTATTCAGTAAATAAATGGGCATTATATTCTAGTCTTATTCTAAGTTACATAAGTTGCATTGTGGCTTAGTTTTATATTTATGTATTCTTCAAACTTCAGAAAAAAGTAGAGACACAAGCTCCTGATAAAGACTCATTTATATACATGTGCCTCATTCATACCATCAGCTGTGCATACTACATTTAGCTTTATCTGAAAACGTACAAGTTATCCTTACCAATACTTTTGTGTAAAAAATATTAAAAAGCCTTTCTTCCCAAAAGGGACTGCTGATTCAACGAACTAAAAGGTATGGTTAATCTTAACTGGAAACTGAATGAATGATGCAGGAATAATAAAAAGATCTTGGTTAATATGATGCTTCATTAACATTAGTTGTTTGATGTATGATAAACAAAGTGAAAACAATGATCAGTTGATTCCAACATAGAAATCAAATAAGAGATCTGCCATATACAATTTCCAAATTCCAAAGTAATCAACTCATATTGCCAATCTACGGAAAACAATCTATAATGAGTAGAATATGGTTGACACCCAGTTCCAATAAATAACAGGGTTTTGTAGGAAGCCGTGATAGAATATGATGGAGCAAATTTTTAGTGGGTTTGCAGAACTATAATTTGCAACCCAAATTTCACCACTAAAGCCTAAAAGCAAAGGTCTCTCGATCCAAGTTCTGAAGAGACTGCTAGCCAAATTTTTATCATTATTGATATTGAAATGCAATAAAAATCATCTGATAAATGCCTGTTTACAGATTAATTATCCCTGAGGATTTTGAGTTTTTGAGGAGTATTCAAAAATGAAAGCATGTAAAATTTGAGTCTTCATAGGTTTCACTGAATTTTTTATTTTGTTCCCTCAAAGTATTTACCTGCAACAGATCTACCGGTACCATATATTATTAGTCTCCGAATCCAATCTTTGAAGGCATTTTCGTAGTCTTTTACTATGAAGACACTGGAATATTGCAGAACGGAGGTGTTTGCGCTGAACAAATTTTCAACCTGAAAGGTATTTTTTAGCTTTGGAAACAAAAAGAAGTCACAAGGGACAAGGTCAGGTGAATAGGGAGGATGGGGGAGCGCAGCAACTTTTTCCTGCTTCAGAAAGTCTTGCACTATAGATGCCTTGTGCAAAGGTAATGTATGCCATTTTCTTTACAACTCGGAGTCCCTCCATTCAGGTTGCTGTTCCTAAAGGTAAATCTGTTCATGCGAAATTTGACAAGACAAAAGTTCTTCGAAAACTAAACAGATACTTTAGAAAACGAAGACCTGCAACAGGTTTGGCCAATGTCAGATTGCTGCATGACAATGTGTCATTGCAGAAGGTGTCTATAGTGCAAGACTTTCTGACGCAGAAAAAAGTGGATCCGGAGTCTGAAACTTTGTAGATCTGTTGCAGGTGAATACTTTGAGGGAACAATATAAGATATTTTGGTATTGTATTTTGACCTACTTATTACTTTCTTATTTTGCAGCTACAGTCTGGAAATTTAAAATACATTATATACTTAAATTTTGCATGCAGATTTCAACTTTGACCATAGCCAAAATTGACCTTGACCTACTGACCTACTTTTTATTATTGAAATTACAGAATGGATGTTTGAAGTACATGTAAACTTATCATTTCACATGAAGAACTTTGTTGACTTTGCCCTTGTACTACTGACCTAATTATTTTTTGAAGCAGTGTCTATGCAATTTGGACCAGATGTAATTTGAGTCCTACATTGGCTTTGCTATTTCAACTGGTGGTATTCAGATGAACGATATAGCGCCATCATGGCCCTCTAATTTTTTTTTGATGGTATTGCTTTTTGAACAGAAGTGCCAGGTCGGAGGACAAAAGTTGAAATTGAACAATATCAAAAGAGTGGAAAATAGTTAACCTATTTCGTTTACACAAGTTTCTTCCTTTTCTACTGTGTTTTTGTTACCCACAACTAGAGCCTGAAATTAGTTAGGATTAGCTTTTTATAAAATAAAAAGAGAACCAATCAACTTGACCATTACTGTCATTGCAGGACCTGAATCAGCTGATTAAAACAAAAATAAAGCGTACATATTTAAAAAAAGGAAATATGTCATTGATAAATACGTTGAATAAAAGGGTACCTAATATGGAGCTCTGGGAGACACGTTTATTTATTTTGCTCGAAAAAGGGTGAACCGAGACTCATCAGTAAACAAGACCCGCCTCCATTGCCTCAATGGTAATATTCTGGAGGCATTTGCCGCCACCCAAGCCATACGACGCTGGCGACGAGCAGCGGTAAGGGGCAAGCAGACCAACTTTCCGCAGTCGTTTCCTTACAGTTTTAGCATGGATAGGACGGTTTTGAGTACCTATGTTATATAGGACAGATTCAGTAGCAGTAATGTGACGATTGCGCAAATGCGTGAGACGAATAAACCTGTCCTGACGTTGTGACCTCACACGCGGACACCCAGACCTAGGTCTGTCTGCTACCCGCTCAGTTTCCCTTAAACGTCTAACAAGACGTTCTATAGTGCAAACATGGACACCGAAACGTCTGGCAACCTGTATTTACCTTTGACCTTGGATCATCATCGCAACGGCCTGACCCCTCTGAACTTCCGTCAGCCGTAATCAAAATATCGGAAAATGATGTGACTCTATGAAGACTACCTAGTGGTATGACAAGCTGTGAACTCAATGTTACAACACTGCTGTGCACGAGTTTTCCCGTTTCATGCTTTCCCCAGGAGACATCGTTACGCAATCTTGTTATAGGACCATGTACACTTGCTGTTTTCTCTGTTTTTGAGCAACACGTTTGGAAGATATTCAAAATTTTCTTTATCCATTGAGTATATAGAGGATATTTGTTTGTTTTTGTGGAAGATGGGAATTTATTTCATCGAGTGAACACCATATGTGATATTTTCACGAGTGCAGCCACTCGTGAAAATATCACATATGGTGTTCACTCGATGAAATAAATTCCCATCTTCCACTAAAAAACAAACAAATTTTCTTTTTATTTTATGCCAACACGTCAAAAATGGGTTTTTTTATGATATTTTTAATCAGGGCCTTCAATAAATTCGCCCCAAATCAGTTAATGCGTACTTTGGTTACTCCGCACAAAAAAAGTGCAGACAATCTCCAATACATATGATAACTTTACTTCTGCTGAAATAAACTGAATACACTTTCATCAAATAACATTTATTTTTGTCTACACAGTTTATCAATATTTATTGAATTTTTGCCATACATACTTTAATTATAAAAGCGGGTTAATACCGAGTAATATTCAATCAATTGAATTGAAAGTCGGCCATATTGGATATTGTCCATGTGAGTTATGTAAACAAATCAGACATTTTAAATAATTTATGGCGAATTTCATCATTGTTCACAACTAGTTAGGCTCAGGAATTCAATATTATAATTGGATTTAACAAGGTAAATAAATTTCACTCGCTGTCACAGTCTGAAATACAGCGGATTCTCTTGTGTTGGGGAAATTCCTGAAGTTTCATCAAGCAGTAGTTCCGGCACAAACAGTGTATTATCAAAATGGTAATTAACTGATTCAAAACAGTGTATTATCACTTTTATCTCACTGATATTTCCCTATATTTCATTGGTAGGCATAAAATAAATAGTATATAGTATATATATATAAATAATATATATATATATATATATTCTACGTTGACATCGGGTTATAATTCATTCAATATCATTCACGTTTACTTGATTTGAAAGAAAACAGAATACCTTATTTTTAAGTTATGCCTCTTTAACAACTTTGTCTGCACCATTAATCGTAAATCGGTTTCATCGTTGTCGGGGAGATTTAAAACGTGCCAGTAAGTGCTTTTCTGTAATAGTGACAGTTATGAAGATAAAGCAGTTCGTTTCCGACATTTAATGCACGTGCGTTCTAAATATGGAGTGCCATCAAAGCGACCCGTTCCTACTGGCAACCTGTGGTTACTTGATGTAAGTTTAAATGTGTAATGTAGTCATGTTTAGTGAAAGTGTTAAAAAACAACTTTCAAATTCGTGAAAATAGTTAAAACTATTATAAAGAATCCTTTCATTGATATTTGCATCTGATCATCCCAGTTTTACTTAAATTTTTCAATAACTGTTTGGTTATTTTGTGAGTGTGGTTACTAACAAGAATCGTTTGATACAGCCGTGACTGGCCAACAAAATTTAATATTTCTTTAATTTTCTCCACCCATTTAAAGCGAACTCTGTCTTGAACAAGCATGTCCTTAAGATAAAGAGCAATTTTGCTTTCTTTCCACGACAAAGTAAGAAATCATTGTAAGTTTAACAAAAACGGATACAGGTAATATTCCTGTTTCACTTTAAAATCATATAAAGAGACGTGCTTTTTTGAGATTTCATTATTTTACTGAGAAATTCATTATTAATTCTTTTTCTGGAATTTCAATTTTTTCAAAACGAAACATTTCATTGACACATTTTCTGTAGTTGGAATGTTTAGTAAATTTAATGTACAAGATATGTGTTCTTAGTTAGTATTATTTGCAAGAAAGGTATTATGGCCATCTTTCCACATCAGTTTTGAATAAGCAGGATTAAAATTGCTCGATGAGTAATCAAATAAAGCATTATCCATGACTGACCAAACTAGTGAACAGTGATCATCAGAGAAAAGTGCGTCCGTCTCATATTGAAATCGTGAAACATTCTGCACTTGTCATTAGCTATTAACCTAGAACGGAATTCTTCAAAGTTGAAATGTCTTTACCGCTGTGTTTCTGTCCTAAATCTTCACAGCGACACAAATCTGTATTTGTTTTATTATCTTTTGAAATTCAAGTTACAGGTATATTTTTTACTACAAACATACACTTATCCACTCAGCAATAAATATATTTTCAACAGTGTGGCCAAACCATGTGGTATGTGACGTCATTTGCAGCATCTTCGGACGAGAAAACTGCTGTGAGTATTTTATTTCTTGATCAAATTTAATGGAATATAGCGGATGTGAAGTAGGGTTCCTTGCAAGTTACATACCATATATCTCAGATATCAATCAACAAATGAATACTCTACGGGGAAAAATACAAAAATCTATTTTTAGCGTCGGTGCCCTTGACCTTGACCCACGTAAATGGCAGAGATTTACGTAAGGTTCCTTTATACCAAATATCTAAGATATTTGTCAATGAACTAAGGTTTTGTGATGAAAATTTGAAAAGCCACCAAAGCGCTCACCTGAGGACAGATTCAATCTGATTAAAATCATATCCTTAACATCGCTATGCTATTAGGATCTGAGGACGACCAATAGAAGGTCACCTCGTGAACTATCCATCAGCCAATCAGAGCAACCATTCCACCCTCATGGAAATAAATGATCAACTGGTGAAAGTCTATTTACAATGAAAATTTCTATGTAAAACACGTGACCCCTAGGGCGTGGCCAATTTTGACCCAAGGGACATAATTTGAAGAATTTTGGCGATGTAATATTTTTCTTATTTGCCCAACACCTTAATGCATCTTACTTAAAGAAAAGATGCAACGTAGTATGTTTAGTCTCTAGCACGAACATTGGTTAAGCAATCTTAAGCTTAAACATAATGTATATCGCAACTAAATGGTCGATTATCGGGATAGATTAGACTAATATATACAATGTACTGAGTGGGATCCATATTTCACTAAAATTGCTATATTGGACATTGCTTACACCTTAGCTTGAACATTTCTGAGACAGTCTTAGTCAGACTTGAACACAATGCTCCTTGACAGAATACTAGTACCTCTATTATTGGCTAGATCTGAGTACTTGGTAGATAGTTGCTCTTGTTTTTCTAAAATGCTTTGTTTTCATGTTGGGCGCCACACAACCTTCAATGTCAAACGGGTATAGATATCTAAAACAAGCAGGGTAAATTAAGTTCAGAGTAGATAATTACAGATGACAGATCTGCAATGTCGTATCTTTCGAGCTCGAGAAAAATACGATCGACGGTGGTATTTTTTTATCAGAAGAGTTCTATATATTCTACCTTTTCCAAATGCACATGTTTTGACAAAAAAATGCAGACTAGTACAATCACAACTGACTTTTTAAAATAGCTGTTCCTTCCATATTTCTTCGTCAGAAAGAATGGCGCATACATTGACGTGTCTTATAACGTATGTGTATCAACACGAAGAACAATAATGACACGCTAATTTCATCAACGAAGAAATACGAATACATGTATCCAAGCGGTTTTTTTTTAAACGGATCATTTACGTAAAAAATCAAACTATAAACTTCTATTTGCTTGGATGTAGAGGGTTGTTTGGCTCTTGATATATCTACCTACTGTACATTTAAACAAAATTTGAACACTTGAAAGAGAAACAGTTTAGTATGAATTCAAATATTTTCGCGTCAAAACCAGAAATAAGTTAGACGGTGTCTATGACAAATACTTAAACCAACTTGTTTGACCCTGAACAAGACACAACTTCAAAGAAGTTTTGGAAATACATAGAAGCTAGAAAACAGGTCTCAGCAGTAGTATTGGAACTGTAACAGGTGGTGAAAACTGGAAATGCCTTATATTCCCGGTGTCCACTACAGAACATTGAAAGCTGATGGGATATTTGCGGATGGTGCAGAGGGCAAAGACAACCTATTCAAGTTTCCATTTGTTTCTGTCTTAACGAAAGAGGACCAAATAAAGGTCCATTGCCATTCAAACACAATCCTATGAACGATATCATAAATGAGAATGGAGTAAAAAATTCATTGACAGCTTGAATGAAAAAAAAGCCATTTGGCCAGACCAGATTCAAATAGAGTGTTTAGCATTGGTCAAATGGACATGCACCAATCTTGACTAGTTTTCTCCATCAATCCTATCTTTGGGAGAAAGCCCGCTGGACTGGAAACATGCAAAAATGAAAGATCTAAACTGAGAACTACCGCACATTAGACTGATTTGACTTTCCTTAGTTTTGAAACCCCTAACTTCGCGCATGCGCCGATTTCGGACTTTTCGGTGTTTATCCTTATATGAAGATGTTTCGCCTTTGACGGTCACCAAATCTAGCCTCGTTGAACACTTATAACGCATCTGTAATGTATGTTTATTGTAATTCATGGATCCACAGCATAGCTATTAAATACAACAATAGGTTTTATCCACAAACATTACCACGTGCTTTTTTATTATATACTTGTTTGTGGTGAAAATATAACTGTACTTCTTTGTAAATGCAAATGTGAGGGATCAGGGATCCATCAGTTACATAGTCAAATCGTTGTCTAATCCTTTTTGAATGCACTACATTATTTTCCTTGTCAGTTACGGAAAAGTTAAATTCTTAATTTGTTCATTGTTGATTACAATTTATTTTGGGATTTATCATTAGGACGTCGCTGTGGTAAGAATAAATAGGGTATTTATTTCTAAATTATTATCTTTTCACGGCGTGACGGGTTTGAATTACAGTGCAATATTGTCTTGTTTTAATGTATTGTTATAATCTAAATGTTATTCCAAAAAGTAAGTGCAATTTTGTATATTCTAGGTTGAAGTTCTGATATTTAATAAAAGGACAACGTACCTACGCCAGGTGTTGATTTAAATATGATTACCAACTGTGTTCCTTGTGACATAAGTAAAATGATAAATAAACAAGAAAGCTTCTTTAAAAAGAAGCATAAAAGTGGTTCATTAGTGTCATCGAGCTCTGAAAAATTGTGTATCTTAATCTGTATATCAGCTATTATTTGTCCCTCTCCCCTACTAATGAAAATACGGCAATAATCCAAGCCGTCACCCAAATGTCTGGATTGGCTTGCTCCAACTGCAGACTCTTTCATATGCAGATTGAAAAGGTTAAACATGAGAAAGGTCACTTAGACGGAAATGTGACAACATGTCATGAATGTTAATTTTTCGTTCTTTCAAGCAGAGCATACGCACAAAGATCACTGGAGACCGGTATGGACTACACGTCTTGAAGGTGAACTTCAGTTCGATACGCAAAAATGGATGCCGCCTGCAACTATCCCCAACATTGTGACCAAGTCTATCTATCTATCTATCTTCCATTAACGTCGAAACCCTTTCGGGGACGTAGACGTCTACAACAACGCAGAGCTTGGACAGATGTAACATATATAAAGTTGTCAACTGTTTATTGCTGTGCCGGCAAACTACCACCTACCATCGCAACAGTTGAATCTACATTCGAATCTTTGGTAAGAGATATTATTTGGTACAAACTTATGAAATTTCAAGCGAGTTTGAATTACAGTGCAATATTGTGCACAACTTTTCCCCGCCGTTATATGTCCACACAGTGGATATTGTCTAGTACACCATTGAAGTTCATGTTCAAATTACCTCCCTTGCAATGAGTACGCCATTTGTGCAGATAGAACGTCGCGCTGCGGCAATTGAAGTTGTTTGCATAAAAAATTCTGTTATAAATGTTTTCTGTTATCTTGGAACCATTCATTTGTAGTTTCTTATACTTTTGTTAGAGTACTGTTGTCAGTGTGTAGTGGGTAAGGCGTCATATCGCATGCATTAATATTGTCGATTCAACAAGAATATGGCTATATGCCATATACTTGCCGTACAGGAACCGTGTAACTGTAAGTAGAATTCTCTCCCGTTTGATAATACACGTTTTAGCGTAATGAATTGTATTATGTTAAATGTTTTAAAAGTTTCAGTTTATAATGCCCAGACAGCAGTGATTGCCAAAAAATATTAAATGAAAATAATAGTTTAATTTTTTAGAAACTGCAGACAAATTTTCAAATTTGACAATTTATTTTGAAGATTTCAGGGTGACATACCTTTGAGAAACATATGAGCCTCAAATTTAGCGAATAACCAGTCATTGCAGCAAATAAATAAAGCATTCAAACAGATATTTCTATTAATTCATCTATAAACAATAGTGCGCCAGCTAGGATTAGAAAAGGGCCTGGGGGACTGCCCGAAAGGGCAGTTTGAAGTGCGAAGTGCCAGATTGGGAAGTAGGGAGGTGGTCTCCTCAAAGAAATTTTTTTCCCACCTTTTCAGATTCAGATAATTATGTAGGTCGCTACTCCATTTTACATCTTACTTTCTGGTGATTTCATTGGTGAATCCCAAGTACAGGAATATTTCAGCAAGTACTGGTACTTCACAGGAACAACATTTGTGACATTTACTGGTTTTTTATTAGCTCACCGGGCAGGCAGGGCTCATGTGAGCTGTTAGGATAGGTGATTGTCTGTCGTCCTTTGTCCGTCCATCCATCATCCAGAATTTTTTTAAATGACATCTCCTCTGAAACAAGCAGGCCAAATATGATAAAACTTGCCTGGAATGTTCCTCGTATGAAACTCTATCAAAGTTATTCAGGTGGTGTCAGTCCGTTGCAGATCTGGGCCACAAGAGCTAAAAGTAGATTTTAAAAGTGAAAACTTTAAAAATCCTCTCTGAAACTGCAAGGCCTACAGCTAAGATATTTGGTATGTAGCATCGTATAGTGGTCCTCTGGCAATTTTGTTTAAATCATGGCCACAGGGTCAGACTTAGCTCGGCCCTATGGCCACATGATTTCGCATAGGCTTATATAGGGAAAATTTGAAAATCTTTTTGTCTGAAACCACAAGGCCTAAGGCTAAGATACAAATACAAATACAAAATACAAATTTTATTTAAAGTCGGTTAAGTCAATAATACAACATTAGCTATGTATAGCTATTGACGGACTAAATAGTAACACACACATTAAAATGTAATTTGCACATAAAGCAAAAATTAACAAAGAAACAAACAATGTAGACAAAACAAGGGAGAGAATCCAACTAACGTTACAAATATTAGAGTTAGAGTTCAGTCCCTTGAAACACAGAAACCAGATTCCAGACAATTACATAAAAATATTAGTAGAATCACAAGCTCTGAGAGCTGTAAAGGGCTCCATTTAAGCTCATAAATAAAAATCCAAAGAAACTGATGTCAAGCATACCTATAAGATATATTTAAAGTCAATCTGAAAATAAAAATAAAACAGACGTCTTACTATTATAACACAGGGTTAATAAGCCTTAACATTTTGACTTACAACAAGCACACGAGCAAACCTCCCCTTCCCATGAGTTGACTAGGCTTTTGAACTGGCCAAAATTTGACCCTTCTCTGAAATGATTAGGGAGAGAGTTCCATACTTTAGCTGCCTGGTATTTGAAAGAGTTTATTCCGTAATTTGTTGTCCTTACTTGAGGTACTTTGACTGTGTTAGTATATCTGAAAGCATAACAACTGTCTTTAATAGTTACTAAGTCTTGTAGGTATACAGGGGCGGTTTTATGAAGAATTTTAAATGTTTCAAGTGCCAGTGTTCTCAATCTTCTTATTTTAAGGGTAGGGAGTTGTGATCTGATTAAAAGTTCTTCATAGCACGATTTAAAATCTCCATAAATAAATCTTACAGCTTTTTCCTGAATTTTTTCAATTTTTCTTGTGTTGCCTTCACCACAAAAATGCCATGTAAGTGGACAGTAATTGAAGTTTGACATAATGAATGAATAGTATACCTGAAGCTTTCCAAGTTTACATAAGTTACCACCAATCCTTTTCAGTACATTTAGTTGTTTGCTGGCCTTCTTACAGATGTTTGATATATGTGTGTTAAAATTTAATCTAAAATCAATAGTGACTCCTAAAAGCTTAACTTCTTCTGCACATTTGATTGCAGCATTATTAAATTTGAATTGGTATGTAGTATTCACTAGTCTAGTAGACCTCTACCAATTTATTTTTCAAATCACGGCCTGAATTGCCCCTGCCACAGCTGCGGCATGATTTTACATAGGCTTATATGGGAAAAACTTCAAAAGCTTTTTGTCAAACCTTAGGGTTTGATTATTGGCATATAGGTTGACCTAGAGCTCCTCTTGAAAGATTGTTCAAATTATTCCCCTGGGGTCATTAACACGGTTTTGGCTGCAATTCGCCAATTCCGCAAATGGCTAAAAAATATTTGGAAGTTGCTGAAAAAAAGCATAGAAAAATTATTTTTCCGATGTATATTTAAAAAAATGCCCTAATTGATTGCTGATTGATAAATCCAGATGAAATTTGTGAAAAGTGTTACTGCCCGGGGTGATAACTTGTCAATTTGACCTTTTTATCGCCAATTTATTGGTCACATGTTGGGAGAATTACTCCCCGAAATTGCAAATTTTGAAATTTGTTTTAGGCTGCTTGATTACATCGCCAGTGGAAAACAATGTTAAAATAATTAAAAAGTTTTTACTCCCACACAATTTAATATAGAACAACCAAAATTATGTATATGCAGAAAACAGAAAATTGTTCAATTGTCACATATTTTCGCGACTCCGATTTTTTTTATAATTATTAAAAACGAATAGAAGTAATGTTCTGTTTAAAAATCTTTAGTACAAAGACAAAAAAATATAAGTACGTTGGTGATGGTGCCATTTTTCAGTAAGTGATTCAGAAAACAGGGCTGCAACAGGGCTGCATTCTGTGAATGTCTGCAAGTTTAATTTCTATATGTTAATATGGGAGCCCTAATATTATGACCTACCCCTTTTCTGTGTGAAATGTGGAAATTGACAGTGGTTATACTAATAGCTGAAAGAATTTGAAAAGAACAAATAAAAAAATTGTCTAGTAACAGAGTCAGTGGAAAATGTGTTGAGCATCCCCCATGGAAATCCTTATATTGCTATCCAACCAAACCTAGAATTCTTGCAGATCTATACCAAGAAAAGAAGAACAGTGTAGGTCTACATGCCCATATTGATGATATACAAGATGTTTGATTAAGATTTAAACATGTAATTATACTCAAGCATTAAGTGAAGGTAGAATGAATCATAATTATTGTTATGCAGTGTTTCTAAGCTACAACTTTTTATGCTTCCCAAAGGGCGAGCATATAGTTGCTGCTTTGTCTGTCCCGTCTGTTTGTCCATCCGTCCGTCATAATTTTGTCCGGAGCATAACACAAAAACTATGAGAGATATCAAGACCAAACTTCATAGGTAGTTAGATCTCATTAAGGAGCAGTGCAGTGCACAAGAACTATAACTCTTGCTTTATTAATTTTTGAGTTATTGCCCTTTGATATTTCTCATACTTATTTTTTGTCCGGGGCATATCTTACAAAGTATAAGAGATATCAACTTGAAACTTTATAAGTAGATAGATCTCATTGATGAGCAGTGCAGTGCACAAAAACCATAACTCTTGCTTTATTATTTAATTTTTGAGTTATTGCCTTTTGAAATTTCTCATACTTATATTTGTCCGGGGCATATCTCACAAAGTATAAGAGATATTAACATGAAACTTTATTGGTAGGTAGATCTCTATGAGGAGAAGTGCAGCGTCAAGTATTGTAACTCTATTTTGAATAATTTAGGAGTTATTGCCCTTTGTTATTTTTCATACTTTAAAAAAAAAATTAAACAATAGCCCTTTTGGAATTGGCATTTATTCGGGGAGCATCCATCGGTTCTACCGATTTTTTGTTTCTTTTGTTCTAATTAACATCTTTAATTTTAATTAAAGCCATGGTGTTATGTAGATCTAAGAAAAATGTGCAGGTATCAATATATCTGAACTTTTGGCTATCATTTTTTTTATCCCCCCCGCCAAAGGCGGAGGGGATATTAGAAATGCCCATCGTCCGTCAGTGTGTCTGTCCGTCCGAAACAATTTTGTCCAGAGCATAACTCCAAAACTACTTGAGGGATTTTATTCAAACTTCATACACTGACAGAGCACATTGGTAGGTAGTGCAGTGTGCAAGAACAATAACTCTACCTTGCCTATTTTTAGAGTTATTCCCCTTTATCAGAATTACTTGATAAATTTTGTCCGGAGCATAACTCCAAAACTACTTGAGGGATTTTATTCAAACTTCATACACTGACAGAGCACATTGGTAGGTAATGCAGTGTGCAAGAACAATAACTCTACCTTGCCTTTTTTTAGAGTTATTCCCCTTTATCAGAATTACTTGATAAATTTTGTCCGGAGCATAACTCCAAAACTACTTGAGGGATTTTATTCAAATTTCATACACTGACAGAGCACATTGGTAGGTAGTGGAGTATGCAAGTCCAGTAACTCTACCTTTCCTATTTTTTAGAGTTATTTCCCTTTGTACATTTCCATCGAAGTGTTATGCCTGTCTTTTAAACAGAAAGTATTTTTTTTGTATTTAAAAATCTTCCCTGAGATTCGTATCATGAAAATGATCGACCAAAAAAATTGGCTGTTTTCGGAGATTGTATGTTTTCAGTTTTCAGACTTGAAACTCCACTTACAGAACAGTTGTCAAACATATTTACATGTTGTGCAAAGCATTAATTTTTTGCGTCGCATCCAAGCCAGTGCCTCATATGTTTTCATTCCGGTCTTAATTTCCTGATTATTTTTTGTTTTGCTTAGATATCACTTTAATTAAAGTATCGATATGAAGACGAAGGCTGTGGGTAATTAGGGGTAATTACATGGCAAAAATAATATTTGACATTATTTTCAAAGTACAGATACAAATTTTTTTGTCCTCTCCATAATTATTGCATCCAGCAGTGCCAGTTATCAACACAGCAGAACAACGCAAGTTTGAAATACACATCACTAGATTCTGTACCCAAAATGGAAAAATTTTCACCAATTTTATAGAATTATGGCGACAGACAGCATGAGCCTTTAATCAGTGTTTAATTGTTGTGGATGTAACACTGTTCTCAGTCAATCAAGTCTGTTTGAAAAATACAGTCTTCTTCATTGAAGTATATTGCAGTGTACATGTATTTCATTTTTGAGGGTTTATTAACTTTAAAAGACACCTTCCTCTTATAAGCAAAAAAAGAAAAAGTTTTTCATGTTAATTTCAGAATGGAGGTGTGAGTTTTGGTAAGTGGACAAGAAAATGATCTGGATAAAACTCAATACAGAAGATAATTAGTTCGCAAAGCAAAGATAAACACAATGGAGGATGTGAGGTTTGCTGAACTGTTAACACTAAGGTAAGACTTTAAATGTTTATCCATCATTGGCTACAGGTGTGACTATTGTTCAGTATAACTTCAGACAATTGTTTCTCATTGTATGAGGATGGATTGGTCTGCAACAACAAGTAGTATGCTCTCAAGAATAGTTTAAAGAAGATACTTTAGCATTTGCATTGCAATTATAACATGAATACAGTATGCACCAGGAGGAACTCAAATTTTCTGCTTTTTTGTGCGTATGAGGAAAAAAATCTGCCGCAGCAATGAGGAAAAAGGTGGACTTCAAGTCACATACAGTCACATCGCGAAATATCTCGGCAAAATTTGATGACCAGCGCAAAATTAATTAGGGTCATAACTCACCTGGATTAGCTGAACATTAAATGAAACAGCTTTAATGAAACTGCACATTTTTCGTCTACCAATTATGTGACTTTTGGTAAAATTACAACCAAATTTCAAATAAATTGTGTTTACTTTTATTTTTGAATTTTTGAAAATGTGTTATTTTACTGCAGAATCGATGGATAATTTTTGCCAAGCACCTAGACAGTACAGATGTTCAGTGCTCCAGCTAGGTCTTTTTGGAAGGGCGCCGCGCCCTGCCCTTATTTTCTGACGCCCTGCCCTAAAAACATTAAAAAAATTGTGTAAGTTTTCATGTATTGGGGAATTTTCCATTACTGCCGCGTAAAAGATGAGACTGGTTATCGTCTGGGCGTTATGCAAGCGTCTAACAACAAAAAAATGGATAGGAAACCAGTCACGTCAAAATAACACAAGTGTAGGAAACACGTCTTGTATGTATATTGCGCTGACACCTGGGGAAAAGTAGCCACGGATAAAGATGGGACATCGGTTACAATTATGAGGTGTTAATTATTTGATTTCTGCCGACATTCGATGCCGTTCGGCGCCGATTTTAACCGTGGTATTACAGGGCTCTCACGAGGGGGCGAAATGGGTGAAATCGTCGCCCAAAACTCCCTGACTTCGCCTTTATGAAGCATCAAAGCGATATAAACTTCGCCGAAAATGTTTCATCTGCCGACGTCAATAACTTGCTTTGCTCCGGTTATGGGCGGAGCTTATACTCAGAAACGGCGATAAACATGTACTACCTTCAAAGCATTGACCAATCAGACCGCATTTTGATAGTTTCATTGATTTAATCCTGTGTGTTGACACTCAATTAACACATTTAGCCATCAACAGGTGTTGAATTGGGTCAATAAATCAATTGGGGATTGTACACAGAGAAGAAAACTGTTGTGTACGATAGATTCTACAAATTTTTAAAGTCAAACAAATTTTGTCTTAACAAACTTATTGAATGCTTAATTGTAAAGGAAAAGGCAATTCTTTACCAATGTTATTCTAACCTTTTAAACAGTGAGTGAAAAGGCAAAAATACGTTTTGATACTTTTTTTTTAATTATCGGATTTATTTACAAGAAAAAGCCATGCAGATTAAAAACAAGTTGAACAAATAGAAATTCCAGCAAACATTAAGTTCATTAAACACGAAGCAGTGAGTAAGAATCTCGGATAAATTCCGTTTGTCATATATTTCCGCGACCCCGTCGTATTTTAGTATTTATAAAAAAACAGTATCTTCGGGACTTTTTAATACTTACAACATCCTTTTGATTAATTAAGATAAGTGGTCATGATTTGATAATAAGTACCTGTTTTTCATGTAAAAAGTTTCTTTTTCTGTAATACTTAAATATTTCTGTCGTTACTTTTGAAAGCCACAGTTGTAATGAATCAACATAATGTACAGTTTAACATTGTTTGTAATTTTGTTTAAAAAAAATCTGGTTTAACTGGAAACCCATCCCAGACTTTTCACCAAAAAGATACTGAATTTTGTTGCCACATATATATATTAATTTTTAACAGTAAGTTGAAATAAAAATCACTCCACATATTTGATGTCTGTAAAAACAAATACAGTTGTAAATATGAATATTATGAGAATGTCTTATAATTTGCAAATAATTTTTAGAATATGAGAGAGGGTCAGGAACATTTCTTACTTAGCCCCCACCCCCTGCCCGACCAGCCACTTCACGACTCCTTTTTGCCCATTTTCACTTACCAGCACCCTGCCCTTTTTAGATCCTAGCTGGAGCACTGGATGTTGCAGCAGGGTTTATGCTTTCTTAAAATAGAAAAGCAGTTTATTGTTGATGGGAAACCAGTCAGTTCATTTTCTGAAAATATGATCAGCTGTTTGAGAAACAATTGCTTTGAATTGTCATTCTTTGCATAAACAGATAGGAGCATCCGTAAATGAATGCATCAGAATGAGAGCTTTATACACTGATATTTTTAAAGTGTAAAATTCGCCGAAATGCGTGTTATCAGGAACTGTGTGAGCCTTGATATCAATAATTACCTTTGAAAAAATTTATGGAACAATGTGGACATCCGCTGTGATATTTAGTGACCATGTCTGTGGCAGGGATCCTTCATATGTGGTGGACTTGGTCATGTTTTATGGAATGGGTAGTCCGTGACAACCTCAAGGAAAACCAGAGTTCTTCCTGGTGTGTACTGTAGCCACTATAGTGTCATACATGAAGTACATGTGAAATTTCTGCCAATGTTAAGTGACTGCAGGGATAATAAGTGAATTAGAAATATTGATCACCAGTTTAATACTACAGCTTGTAAAACTGATTACAGTTTCACTTATTCAGAAAGTAGTAAAAGGTGATGTTACGATTTTTATTTCAGTAGCTTAAACTGTCACTTTACTGATCATCCAGTCTCAGCGAGGCAGTTTTCTCAGGTATGCCTGTCAATAAAACTGTGTCTTGCAATCTACCCGCAGCCAGAAAAATGTGCCTGGGCGGCGCCAAAGTTGCTGTGTTGTAATTGTCACTTCATTGCTACCGGAAATCTGCATTTAAATTTTTTTTCCTAACCGCTTTTCCATTTCGTACACAGAATGACACTTTTGACAGGTAAAAGCGGAGTTCTAATTGATTTTTGACAGGTGTACGAGTCTTGTTCTTCACCTATCAGTGTAAACTCTTATCAGTTTTACAAGCGGTAGTATTTGTACAGCTTTTTATTTCTGAAACCATGCAAGTAAAATCTCATATCTGTCATTATGTCTCACCTCACATAGTGGGATGTTTGTACTTTACGTCTGTTTGACTGTATGTCACAAAGTTTTTCTGCTCTTCTTCTCCGTAACTGCTGGTTGGATTTCGTGGGAACTTGCTGTGATTTTGGCACCAGGCCTAATTGAGCATATCATCAGCATTTTCTAGTGATTTTCAGCAAAGTTATGGGCCTTGATTTGTCCAAATTTGAATACGAATGGACTTATCTCCATAACCACTTGTCAGATTTTTAAAGAACTTCACAGGAATTATTATTAACAAGTGTAGTTACAAGTATTGTTGATGTTTTCCTTTAGGCTGATTTTTAATGGAGTTATGGGCCTTGATTTGTCAAAATTTGAACACATGGGTATATCTCTATAACCACTTGTCTGACAAATTTTTGTTGG
The DNA here is from genome assembly GCA_012932295.1 of Cyclina sinensis. Lineage (NCBI taxonomy): Eukaryota > Metazoa > Mollusca > Bivalvia > Venerida > Veneridae > Cyclina > Cyclina sinensis. The sequence goes on along the minus strand of JAAONU010000003.1, from coordinate 40,466,110 downwards.
CAAGTGTAGTTACAAGTTTTATTGATGTTTTCCGTTGTGGTGTTATGGCCGTTTATTTGTCCAAATTTAGATACAGTTGCAGATAGCTTCATAACTGCTGATCGAATTTTGAGGAAACTTCATAGGAATGATTATAAGCAAGAGAAGTTATGCATTTTAAGCTTGACAGTTTGAATTATATGAAGAGTTCTCCTACTCACCCCGTCATCAGCATCCGCGTCCAGATTTCTGATTAAAGTTTGTATGCAGTAAATTATTTTTTAATTTATAACTCCTTTATTTCTTTAGGGATTTACTTCAAACTTTAAATATATGTTCTTTATCATCACCCACATCATACGTGGTAAGGTTAATAACTCTAGCACCCATATTTTCAGAATTACCTACCCTTTAAACTTAGAATTTTTCTTAAAAATTGTAATATTGTATCATAACTTCTGTATTTCTTGAGGGATTTACTTCAAGCTTGAAATATATGTTCCTTATCATCACCCACATCATATGTGGTAAGGCTCATATTAAACTCAGTATATTGTCAGCCCAAATTTTAATTCCATTACTGTATAATCTATATAGTCATAGATAAATTATATTCTGCAGTTTACTTATCAATATTAAAGATAAAGTAATAAATATATAATATTTCATCTGCCATGGAGAAGATTCCTGTCTATATATCTACAGATCTTGAATAAAATTGATATTTATTAGTTATCCTTTTCTTACCTATCCAGTACTTAACAGTCGAGTGTGCTGTTTCCACTGACAGCTATTGTTATACCCCCACCACAAAATGTGGGGGGGGGGGTGGGGGCTATAATGGATTTGCTTTGTCGCGTCCGTCCGTCAGTCGGTCCGTCGGTCCGTCCGTCTCCATTTTCGTGTGCGCACTATAAATCCTATACCAATTGAAGGATTTTCTTCAAACTTGGCTGAAATGTTCACCTCAACAAGGGGATGTGCAGAACCCATGTCGCCCATGTGTCAGCTCAAGGTGAAGGTCACAGTTGAAGGTCAAATATCAAACAATCAAATATTAGACATTATGTAGTGTCCGCTCTGTAAGTCCTACACTAATTGAAAGATTTTCTTTCATCTTGGCTCAAATGTTCACCTCAACAAGGGGATGTGCAGAACCCATGTTAACCTTTTGCTGGCTTAAGGTCAAGGTCACACTTGAAGGTCAAATATTGACTTTGAAAATTTTCTTAAATTTTAACATGTATTTGAATATTTCTGAAACTAGAAAACGTATTTGCATGAAATTTAAAATATTTATGAAGTATTACAATTAGGATATGCAGGTCAAGTTTCATAACCCTGTATTGCATTTTGACAAAGTTATGCCCCTTTTTAAGTCTTCAAATTTTCATACAATCAAATATTAGACAATATGTCATGTCCGCTCTATAAATCCTATACTAATGAAAGAAATTTCTTCAAACTTTACTCAAATGTTCAACTCAACAAAGTTATGTGCAGAACCCATGTTACCTTTGTGCCGGCTTAAGATCAAGGTCACACTTGAAGGTCAAAATTGACTTAGAAAATGTTCTTAAATTTTAACATGTACTTGAATATTTCTGAAACTAGCACAGGTATTTGCTTAAAACTTAACAGATATATGAGGTATCACAAGTGAGATATGCAGGTCAAGTTTCATAACTCTGTATTGCATTTTGACAAAGTTATGCCCCTTTTTAAGTCTTTTAATTTACTTACAATCAATACTAGACAATATGTCATGTCCGCTCTATAAATTCTATACTAATGGAAGGATTTTCTTCAAACTTCAAACTTGACTCAAATGTTCACCCCAACTGGGCAATGTGCAGAACCCATCTTACCCTTGTGCCAACTTGAGGTCAAGGCCACACTTGAAGGTCAAAAATTGACTTAGAAAATGTTCTGAAATTTTAACATGTACTTGAATATTTCTAAAACTAGAACAAGTAAGCTCAGTATGCAAAGTTTTTCCACTCTTAATTACATTTTGACATAATTTTGCTATTTTCTTAACTTCACTGCTTTTGTTTGTTTTAGTACATTGGGAAAATGAAAGGTTATTTGTAACTGTTTCGAACATTGATTTGACAATATATATTTATACTATTACCTGTACAATTTGTTTGCTTTTTTCACCAGAGATAATTTCTTTTTATGTATATGTATTTGTGCCACTAAAGTTATTCTCTTAACTACCTTTCCATGTCGTCTTCTGTCAAGGACATTGGTGGGGGTATGAATCGCATTCAGCGATAGTTCTAGTTTTGTCTTGATCCAGTTGAATGATCTTAGCAAAGTTACAGCCCTTGATTTATCCAAACTTTGATACAGTTTGGCATATCACCATTACTGCTGGTTAGATTTTGATGAAACTTCTCAGTAGTGATCACTAGCAAGTGAAGTTACACATATTGGCTTATACTGGTTAGACGAATTTTAGCAGTTGTGGGCCTTGATTTGTCCAAATTTGAATACAGTTTATAACTACTCTGCTTCATGGTAATTGACATGTGAGTGGAGACATAATTTTTTTTCACATACAATCTCTAGTGTTTGGAATTAAATAACATGATATAACATAAATAACATTAACAAAGTATACTGCAACCTGTATATGCAAACACATAAAAACACCACATTTGAAACTTTTAAAGTAAATAAATAATAATAAATGCATTTTAACATATTTATTCAGGTAAAAGTAAAAAAGATAAAAGATGACATGAACAGTTCTTGGATTGTCTGCTGAAGCTTTCCTGTTACTTCATGCCATGTGACAAAAGGAAACTGCTACAAAGTATTTCATGGAAGGTGAAGGTATTTTGCTGTAATTCTGTTAACATGGATTTTATTAAAGAGGAAAGAGGTTAGAGAGTTGAGAAGCTTTACCACAAGGTAAGTTACTTTGTCAATGTGTTTTGTATATTGTCCATGTGTTGGTATATTCATTTATGAGTTGACTTCCAGTGTATTATTTGATGGAACTATAGATTAACATTCTGCCTGTCCTTTTGAATGTCTGTACAACTGGAGGAGCAGTGATGGTGTAGTTAGAGAATCAGTCTGTTTGAATCCCACCAGCGATGGTATTCACCAGTTACTTTGACATTTCACTCTTTCAGCACAAGTACTGGTTTGAATTTAGGAAGCTGTCATCAAGCAGGATTAATATATATTTTGTAAGAACTTTTTTCCCAGTTAGTTTCTGGTTGTATGACAAGTTGCATTACTCTGTCTTTTCAGTGTTCTTTATTTGTGTGTTATGATTCAAGTTTAAAACTCCAATTACATCTATGCTGTGTTGTTGAAGGTCACGTTAAGACAAGAAGGACATATGCACTGCCCTTGAAAGTTTTCTAAAATGTCCAGTCTTTGTGATAAAAATGTGATCTTTCAAAATTTTGTTTCCTTTCTGTTACAAATAGATAAGTAAGATTATATCAGTTGCCATCTATTTAGCTTGTTCTGATACAATGGAGACAAGGAAGAGGTGATAAAATCACAGATTTCTTAATATTTGACAAAACAAGTGTTATATATTTTATATTTGAAAACAGTTTTCCTAGGGAGAGTTAAGAACGTGATAGTTTGACAAGTTTTGCTAGTGAGAATCTTCTCTAAGTCCTTCAAGGTTTAGACTTTATTAATCAATACACAAATTGATAAAACCGAGTAACAAGGGAGAACACTCATACAATGTCACAAACATTGGTTATGTTTTCTATCACATGTGCCTTGATGGAAAGGAACAAAAGAACTGTAGCTTGTATACAAGACACTCTTCTAGCATAAAAAAAAGGCATGGATAGAATTTGTAGAATGGTGTTTACATAATGCAGTTTTTTATTCTAAAAAGAAACATAAGAACTATTTTGTTCATAAAAAGGCCTTTTGGTTATAACAATTAAAAACCTATACCAGTAATCAGATTTCAACTGGGCTTTTGGCAATGAATTTTCATCTGATCTACCAGTACTAAGTAAAACATTTTGGCTTCTTTCAACAGAAATCTGAGACTGGTTCAGGTGGCTTGTTTTGTAAGATAGCTGTTGTTGATAAATAAATAGCTTTTGTACAAGTAAACAAACAAAAGCTGCAATAAGTTGAGAAAATAAACCGAGTCTTTGTTGAACGACATATCTGAACTTGCAAAACATTTGTAAGTACAGTCCATTCGTTATGCTACGAATATGCACCAGACCCTGTAGAATTTTCGTAATATTGCATTTTTCATAGAATTGCGTTTATAATCTTAATTATTGTTGATACTATCGCAAGCCGTCAGTGTTGTTATATATTGTTGTCGTGATATGTCGGAGTCAGTTAAGTATAAAAAATAAAGAATGGAACATTTGATGTGATTTTTAATGCATATTTACATGTTACCAATAACAATATACAAAGGTACATTGACATAATGTCGTAGAAAGGTAGCATTGAATAGATATGCGTGCACTAATGTTACACATTGAATGTGTACACAACTGTTGCATTTAAGTTTACACAGTTTAAAGCCTATCTAGTTTTGTATCACACATTTTACACAATTGTGAATGAGTAAAGAACCATAGTTTATTGTCTATAGTCGTTAGGAAGAAGAATGACACTCCTCAGATAAAGGCTCAATGATAGCCTTTTTAGTGAACTGAAGAATGGATGACTGTCTTTGACTGTTTGAAACTTTTGACATGTGATCACTCAAAAAAGTTTTGTGTAACATCAAACAAACCCGCTTGTTGTTTGCAGCTTATTGTGCCACTATTGCTTGGAGCAATAATTTCCATAATAACAGTAAACACAAGGTGTTTTGCGCGAGCAACAGGATAACTCAGAGGTGTGAAAACACCTGTCTGTTAATTACATTAGGGGACTGTGATAATTGTTCACTCCATTGCATTTTTCGATAAATCACATTTCATTAAATTGCATTTTATCTTAATTGAATAAAGAAGAAAATATGATGGGACCGATCACTTTTTTCATAGTACACTGTTATTTCGTTATACTGCGATTCATAGCAGTGGGATTGGACTCATCGTTGGTGACCACCAGTACATATTCCACACAACTACATTATATACCATGGGATAATTGACTGTAGATTATTCATTTTCATTAATATTTATTAGCAAAGGGAAGTAACTCTTCATCGAATGAGATTCCGCATTATAGATACTCTTCAGTGTGGAGAGTAGGCATAATGACAAGTTACTTAAAATAGACATATTTACCAGGATTTAAACTTAGGTGCAAAAGGCAAAATTGTAACAAGTAATTTCATTGGCTGAGATTGTGCAAGGGAAATCTTTCGGATACCAGTGAAAGTAGGTAATGAATTATTCATAAGTACGAAATTTTACCAACCATTTGTCCCATGGTAGATAAATAGAGTGAAATGGAATGGATCGAACGTGGGTTTCCGTCGATGGATTGGGCTGAACTTTAGCTACATCATATTTCTATTTTAGAAAGGTTGCCAATTGTATAACAAGATCCTGGAGAAATATACTCTTCATATTTTGGATATCAACATATTTGTCAATTCCAGTAAGACTAGGATAAATTTTATGTATTTTGATCCAAGTATACTAAAATGTCATATTGAAGAATACATTTAGACAGACTTTGATCTAGGGACTTTTGTAAAGGTGGTGGTTCACAGGATGTTTGAAAATGAAGGAGAGCGCCATGACAGTTATGTTGCTCACTGAAGTACCATTGCTCTTAATGACAGTTCATTACAGTATGCAATACAATATTCAGTATGCAGTTGACTTAGATGAGGCCAAGTTGGTCTTAAGGCAACATCATAATGTATCACAAAGTCCTATCTGCTTATATTGCTAAAGACTTTTTCAACAATTATTTCTAAATTCAAGGCCAAGAAAACAAATCCTTAAACCTGGACTGAATATAGTCTGTCTGGCATATGTACATTTCATGAATATGTCATATTCTAAATTTCATCCTTATCCCCTAAAAAACCAACATATGGAAGTAATGCCATTGTTAGCTCACCTGAGCACAAAGTGCTCAAGGTGAGCTTTTGTGATTGCCTGATGTCCGGCGTCCGTCGTCCGTCGTCCGTCCGTCCGTGCATCGTCAACTTTTTCTTCAAACAACTTCTTCTCCTGAACTGCTGGGCCAATCTTGCTGAAACTTGGCAGGAATGTTACTTGCATGAAGCTTTACCAAAATTGTTCAAATGGTTCAGGTCCATTGCATTTCTAGGCCACAGGAGCTAAAATTAGATTTTCAAAGTTGGAACTTTAAAAATCTTCTTCTCCAGAACTACAAGGCCTGGAGCTTAGATATTTGGTATGAAGCATCATCAGGTGGACCTTTACCAAGTTTGTTCAAATCATGACCCCTGGGTCAAAAATGGCCTTGCCCCAGGGGTCACTAGTTGTACATAGAATTATATAGGAAAAACTTTAAAAATCTTCTTGTCTGAAACCACAAGGCATAGAGTTTAGATATTTGGTGTGCAGCATTGTCCAGTGGACCTCTACCAAGTTTGTTCAAATCATGGCTCCGGGGTCAAAAATGGCCCAGCCCCGGGGGTCACATGTTTTACATAGAGTTATATAGGAAAAACTTTAAAAATCTTCTTGTCAGAAACTGCAAGGCCTAGAGTTTAGATATTTGGTGTGCAGCATTGTCCAGTGGACTTCTACCAAGTTTGTTCAAATCATGGCTCCTGGGTCAAAAGGCCCCCCCCCAGGGGTCAAATGTTTTATATAGAGTTATATAGGAAAAACTTTAAAAAAATCTTCTTGTCAGAAACCGCAAGGCGTAGAGTTTAGATATTTGGTGTGCAGCATTGTCTAGTGGACCTCTATCAAGTTTGTTCAAATGATGTCCCCTGGGTCAAAATTGGTCCCCCCCCCACCCAGGGGTCAAATGATTTACATATAGTTATATAGGAAAAACATGAAAAATCATTTTTCTCCGAAACTAATAGGACTAGACCTTACATATTTGGTGTGGAGTATTGTGTTGTGAACCTTTACCAGTATTCTTACTATGTTGGCCCCGGGATCAAAAATGGCCCTGCCCCGGGGGCCTTCAATATGTAAAAAAGGCAATCTTTAAAAATCTTCTAACTGGAAACCTCAATGCCTACAGCTTAGATATTTGGTATGCAGCATTGTCTAGCGGACCTCTACCTAGTTTGTTTGAAAAATGTCACCGGGGTAACTATTGGCCCCACCCGAGGGGTCATAAGTTTTAAATAGCAGTATAGAAGAAAATCTTTAAAAATCTTCTTTTCTGAAACCACAAGGCCTAGAATTTTAAAATTTGGCATGAAGCAAGCTTTATCAAGCTTTTTCAAATTATTAGGTTAAAGGTCATGGAGGATAAAAATAGATTTATCTACTGTACCTCATAGAGCCTTCATTTATAGACCAATATCTTTGATATTCAGTATATAGGTTCCTTGCATGGACGTCTACCCATGGGTAGGGTTTGAGGTCACTGGGTCAAGGTCACCATAGCTTATAATAGATATTTCTACTTTCTGTCATAGAGCCTTTATTTATTGACTGATATTTTACATATTTGGTTTGTAGGCACTTACATATTTTCAATTAAAAAATGAAATACTGCTTAGCAGCAAACCTACAGCCAAAGTACTCAGGTGAGCGATCCAGGGCCATCATGGCCCTCTTGTTCTTATTTTTTCTAAGTTCAAGGGGATACATTGTATAACTGTGTAAGGCATAAACTTATGGACATGAAAGTAGTGACTTTTTACTTTTACTTTTTTTTTTTACTTTTTATAGTTATGATATATTTTAAGTTTCTTAAAATGTTGGAAGTAAACTATTTTTAAGGTCATTGCAAAACAGTATAATGGTCCTATATTAATTCACTTTTTGGTAATAGGTTCTATTACTGTACTATATGTTAACAATGTTTTTAAGACACAATATTATTAAAAATTATACAGTGTAAACTGAACTGAACAGTAGGAATGAGTGATTTAGCAGTTCCTTGATATTTCAGTGCTTTTTAACAATACTTGTATTGACATAGTGAATTATAATGAAAACTGTCAGTAAAATGTTACAATTATAAGCAGGGTGATGTGGTGTTTCCTTTTTAAATAGAGCTTTTTTTTATACCCTTAGTATTCGCACTGAGTATCTCTACTGGTTTACAGAGAAAGTATTATGTTTGTTACAATTAATAAAGGACCAGGTTTTGAGATAGCAGATATACAGTACAAGGTCATTTCAGGATATCTGCAGGCTGATTTTCTTCATGTCATCTAATGCTTGTGAGATATTTCAAGGTGGGTAAAGCTGAAGGGGGTCAAATTTGCATATATGTAAATCAATAAATGTTGAAACTCTACTTAGAGCCACATATGCCATTCCACCTTGGAAGATGTCATGGCAAATATCAATGCACTATATGCACTGTTATACCAAAAGATACAGCCAGGGGTAGTTGTGTCCGCTGGACCATAATTCTTGTTTTTGCCACAATGAATTGGACTGTTATTGGTTTTATTTCAATTGGTGTATGCTCCTTTTCTTTGTGTATTGCCCCTACTTTTGGATTGTCAAAATTAACATGAACAGATTGTCACAGGACCGATATAGGTGATATGGTTACTAACGTACTATCACCAACCCGGGTAGCTCAGTTGGTAGAGCACCTGACTTGCAAGCGGGGGGTTGCGGGTTCGAGTCCCACCCTGGGTAAATGATTTTTCCTGACCCTGTGATAAGATGATGGTATTTCACCTGGATTTTGTGTGCCATTACTCCATGATATTTTTGTCATAGTTTCTTGTGCACCATTGACCAAACCATGTGAAGTTAAAATATTTCGTATTAGCATTACTCTTGAACCATTGCGTATCTTCAAAATTTTAGGTAGACCTGCACAGTCTGCATCATTTCTTGGTATGTCTGGTATGTTTGGTTCATCTTCTGCTAAGGACTCGTACAGCTTACCAGTAACTACCTGATTTGTACACAGGTCGTTGAATGCATCACAAGATGATTTCTTTGGGAATATGTGCTGTATGTTGTAATCTTTGGTGGTATTTATTCTTGACTATATCATCTGAATGTCATTTTCTGTTTGGCTACTTACTCATACTCCTAATAGTTATCCACATCAACAAAATAAAACGAACAGCAGTAATTTTCTTTGACATATGTGGACATTATGTTAACAAATCTGGCCTCTATTATAATGCATTTTTCATATGAATGTTGAAGTTGTAACCTAAAATTAAGTTTGCAGGAGCTTAAATGATATATATTTGGAACAAATAGTTCAAATTGCCACTAAATATACAAGAAAGTTCAAACAATATTGACATGAAAACCAATTTCAGCATTACCTCCCTTGACTCCACTATTTGGACACCTGCTATGTATGTACAGAGTATTTATGATAAACCACTATGATCTTGTTATTACAATGCTGATTCTCCAAATTAAACACAAATTTAATATTAAAGTTGACCTCATCAGTTAAGCTGCTTCAAGCTTTGCAGAAATCTTAAACATAAAACCTTGCCATAAATCATGTATATAAACACAGTGGAGCTTAACGTCGTACACATCAGGTGATATAAACAACCAATTTTGATGACAAAGAATGACCATCTGTCCAACACAGAAGACGCTTAAGTTTTCCCATTACACAAAAAGATAAAATCACATAATCATCGAACTTCATACACTTGCAGTTCCCCAAAATCCCTAGGGTACAGATAATATCTAAAGTAGGTCTAATTCAAGCACATGTTTTCGTTTTGGAAAGACACATATGATTACAACAGTAAACATGTTGCTAATATTCAGCCTATATGGTACAACGAAATAGCCAAACTCTTTTTATCCATATTATAATATTATATAAATACGAATGTTGCATAAATCATTATAAAGCTGCCAAAAAACATGCATGAAGAAATGTTTAATTCAGGGTTCTCAATAAGTTTCAGCCCAGCAGGCCCAGTAAACATTCTAACAGGCCTACTAGGGGGGTCTGGTGGCCAAGCTACGAACGAGTGGTGCAAAGTGAAGCTTGACAGTTAGTTCAAAATTAAAGCATTGCACAGCAACTGAAATTTTACTGGAATATGTTAAAGCCGCAAAACTGTTGCATGCAAACAAGAATACGCAACAGAGAAAACGAACACATAAAGCATCAATGCTGAAACTCACTACTGGCCGTGAAATATTTAAACAAATTCGACTGGCCGTCCAACTTTCTCTTTTTCATTTTGACAGGTCACATTTTCACAAATTACTGGACTGCGTTCGCTTTTTCGCTAAGCAGAGCGATCAAATTATTGGAAAAATTAAACCAATGTACATTGCGTGATAATGCTGATATCCAAAGCATTCCTAAACAGAGGTCGCATTAAATAGCCCAAAGAGGACGAACTGCCGAAAAGTATCAAAATTTGCGAAAATACACATACACAACGAATGATTTTTTAAGCTTTGGGAATTTCAACCGGCCAAAACGTGATTTTAAATGGCCGTTTTTGGCCGGCAGCCAGCTCTTATTGAGAACCCTGTAATTTTTTTTAATGTTTGCAACATCACTGTAATAAGTACTCCTCAAGATAATAGGAAAAAATTAATATACTTTTTTAAAGCTGAGTTTTTATTTTATTATTTTGTTGAATTCTTTCTGGAATAAAATAATGCTTTAATGTACATATGTCATTTTTTTCTGGTGTCAGTGTTGTCACTTAAGTTACATATCCATGTAATTCAGAAGTCTGGTGAAGGACATGTCTGATGTGATGGTGTTACTCTGACTTGAAGGGGCCATATTTTCCTTCTCTTTGGTTTTACTCCTTAGCAGTTCATTTACTTTAGGCACATCACTGTCCTTTAAAGTTGCCTCTCCTCATACCTCAGGGTAGTATCTATACATACTGCCTAACAAGTTGTTTCATTTCCCTGCAGAGTTCCTTTTTTTCCCAGTTTTCCATCCCCATACCAGTTGAATTTAAGTTTATAGTTATAAATTCCGAAGAGTTCTGGAAATAGTCTTTTCATTTAATTAGTTGCAGAGTGACCCGCATTGTTGCTTTCCATTTTTATCTCGTGAACAACTCTTTCAGCCAGTGCATATTGTGAATCAGTTGCATCCAGGGATGCTGATTGAGTGTATCCAGTGTTCTCGGCTGGTTGCACAGTGTTCATACTTGTCATTCATGCCGATAGTGTGTCAGCTTTCTTGGAGATGTCATGAATCTTGGCTGTTTGCTTCCTCAGCAACATCGACTGTCGTTTAACGCACTGAACAAGGCGTTTGTTGTCTCTGATAAGTAACACTTAACCACTCTTAACAGTTAACAGTGATATGTCTGAACCGTCTTCTATCAGGTGTTTCCGAAGATCACAGATTGGTCTGGCTTAGCTTTTAATAAATCGTACACCACTTCCATGTCCCTGTTGGACAAAACTGATGTTTCTCTTATAGTGACAGTCCGGTCTGTAATATCCCAAACAGTGCCTCTAAAAGGGGAGCAGTGGCCTAGTGGTTAAGGTGTCTGCCTCTCAACCAAGGGATCATGGGTTGGAGCCCCTACCAGGGTCACGATCATGTTTCTTCATATGACACCAGTACTGGTGGGTTCCAGGAAGCGGACTCGAGAGTGATTTAAATAAGCAAGCTGCAAACTTTTTTCACAATCAAGCTAAAATAAATAATCTTTAAACTAAACTAAGGGCCTCCACATATCTCATCAGTGTTCCTGGTGTGTATTCGATCAAGCCACATTTTCAGGGACCCAGTGTAATACTTGTTGAGTGTTCTGACTTGTGCAAGTTGTGGACTCTAAAACCATTGTCACTCAAAATTTTGTGTTTTTTGTTATCAGAAATTCTACATGTATAGGGTAAGTGCATATAGCAAGTATAATTCTTGCAATTACACCCACTCAAATTCATTGTCATTTTCTCCTGTATTTTTAAAGAGTTCCTGGGATTGACAGCTTGTCAACATGTTGGGCTAGGTAGGTGCTAACTAGGTGTTTACCGTCATTTGTTTCTATGAATGATTGTTTATCAAATTTTTCAGTAATTAACATTTCTTCAGCAGTCTTCAAATGTTTTATTAGAAAATTTCTTTTTCTGTCTTCTTTGTGATGTGGTTGCAGCTTTAAAATTATCTGATTATAGCTCTACTTTTCTTCACATACCGTATATACTCGCTTATAGGACGCATTTTTAGGAATCATATTATAAGGTTGTCAAGGGGGGAGCGTCTTACAAGCGCATCATTCAAGGGGAAAAAAAATCCCCACAAGAATCTGGCTTCTACAATCAAATTTTTGGTAACCGTAATGTGCTGCAAACTGTTCAGTAACTTACCGGGGCTAAACAAAAAATAACAAGGCAAAAACTTACCAATCCTGTAGAAACTGATCAAAGACTTTTAATTAGTATAAAAAGAATTGCTAGATGTTCTTCTTTTGGTCTAACAAATGCTTTTTTTTTCCTTTTTAGACAGCGTCAGCGTTACTTTCATTTCAACATAGCCATTTTGCTGGGAGTGCTAAAGCGCATCCCGGGCCGTACCGCACCATATTAAATTAAGCTCAATCGGCGTATACTACTCGATCTTTTGTAAACATTATTATATGTTTTTAAATAAAAGAATGATTGGCAATAATTATATACACTGGGACCCGGTTATAGCACTCTTGTTGGGGTCCAAGGTTTCAGATGTCGATAAAAATGGGGTTCCGATATATAACACGCCTACCGAGATCATATAGTTGACCTGTTGAATTTGCTAGTATTACCCCACCCACCTATTTAACATGTAACTGTATCATTATGTTAAAGTTAAAACATTCAAAAGAACCAAATTTGTTTTTGTAAACCACTCAAGATACATTTTGTATAGAGTAAAATATTATTTGGTAAAATATTACCTGCTTTGTTTAAAAAAAAACAGATAAAAATTGCATGAGAAAAATGTAAACATAAGCAATTCCCGGGAAAATGGCGGCGTAAGCGTTACAAAAGTAAAACCATGAAAATCGCTACCCCAGTTTCCTTGCTGACCTTTACCTGCCTCTCTCCATTCCTAATTCAATCCACAATCTGTAGTTTATCCACAATGGTGAAAGCCTTCCTCTTCCTCGATTCCTCCCTGGCAGCCATAATTCCTTGTGGTTGTGTAAAAAAATTCAAACACACACAAAAAAGAACAAAAAATAAACAGAACACTGTTAATGGAAAAGGTGAAAAAAAAAACGATGTTAAAAAAAAAAGAACGAGCAGAACAGAACACATGCTGTTAAATGAAAAATGTGAAAATTTAAAAAAGCAGCGTACAATATTAGTGAATAAACTGTAATAAAGTAAACACTGAAAGGCAACTCTCAGATTCTTAGATACAATGAACTCTGTGCCGTTCAATAGAAAATGCAAGGTTTTTAAATAGATTTTCGGCATGTGTTTGTTACTCAGTTCATCGATGTTTGCGCATCAGAGCTTCAAATTTGAGGTTTTCATAACAGTTTGATACCTGACTGATCATTGATCACAACAAACAAAGAAGCAGATTAAAGCCAGACTTTGCTTTTCACACTTTTCCCGTCCTAGAGCGTCCTAATTATGTAGTTAATTGTACTTACTTCGCTGACACATTAAACAAGCGTTGTTATGGATACAGCACATAAGATATGCATGTAAAATAAGTATGGTCGGTGAAAAATAGGTACGTTTTTTTTTTTTTTTTTTTTTTTTTGTGTTTCTTTGGGAGCCATGAATGACCCTTGAGCATTACACTGAGGTTAGCGTTATAATGGGGGGGCGTAGTAATGGGGTCCGAGTGTATTTAATTCTTTTTTTCAATTAAAACATCACTTCAAAAACTGTAAATCGCAATTATTGCTTCAAGTCACGCTTACAATAATGTTAAATTCTCACATTTAAAAAACTGTGAAATTTAGTAAAGGGGTCTCACTAATGAACATACTGTTATTTCAATGATTTGCAGGAGTTGATAGCCGAGACCCTTTTACAGTTAATTGTCTGGCGTTGTATATTAATTATAAACCAGTTAGATGCCCATTTTCAGCAGTTTCTTATCGAAGAACGTAATTGTTGTATTACTCTGTATCGACAGATTTTATCACGTGACCCGAAACAGGTAAACAGAGAGTTTCCCAGCCGGTATGTATATAACACTTGTATACACCTAGATTAACAATATGATCTTAGATTAAAATTGTCCAGAAATTATGGAGTTTTACTGATGTGTTCCCAGTTGTAAAGCTTCAGGCTTTGATGAAAATGTATCTATGCATAAATTTCCCAATGATGAAAAACAAGAAATAATTGTGATTTTTTTAAATGCAGCTCCCCGTTCTTTATTTCAAGGCAGCAGTCTGTATTTCTAGCTGCTTCTGTTGGTGTAGTATTTCTATATTTACATGGGCACCTAATTTCCAACAGTCCAAAATGGTTATATGATGACCTGTCTAAAATTTTGCCGTCTGGGGAAGCTCTAAGAAATTGACAGTCCAAATTTATTGAAAGTCCTGTACGAAATACTTACACATCATGATGACAGTTGTTCACCATCTGTTCAGTGTACAACATTTGTGCAGTATCCTCCTTATCTTTTCCATGTGGAATTGATGCAACATTTGTTAAGTTTTTGTATTTAATTTTTTTTGCCCCCACAAAGTGGGTGCATATAGCGTTGCACTTGTCCGTCCGTCCGTACGTCTGTCCGTCCGTCCCGAAATCTTGTGAACGCAACTCCTCTTAAACCGGATGGCAGACTTTGCTTAAACTTCCAGGGATGAACAACCTTAATGTGTAGATGGTAGTAAAGGACGGAATTTTCGCTGCGACCAAATTTAACAGAATTATGACCCTTTGTTGATTTTTCACTAGAAATTTTGTGAACGCAACTCCTCTTAAACCGGATGGCAGATTTTGCTTAAACTTCCATGGATGAACAACCTTAATGTGTAGATGGTAGTAAAGGAAGGAATTTTTGCTGCGACCAAATTTCACAGAATTAGGGGCCTTTGTTGATTTTTTCACTATATACCATATAGAAATTTTGTGAACGCAACTCCTCTTAAACCGGATGGCAGATTTTGCTTAAACTTCCAGGGATGAACAACCTTAATGTGTAGATGGAAGTAAAGGAAGGAATTTTTGCTGCGACCAAATTTAACAGAATTATGGCCCTTGTTAATTTTTTCACTATATACCATACAGAAATTTTGTGAACGCAACTCCTCTTAAACCGGATGGCAGATTTTGCTTAAACTTCCAGGGATGAACAGCTTTAATGTGTAGATGGTAGTAATGGAAGAAATTTTTGCTGTGACCATATTTAACAGAATTATGGCCCTTTGTTGATTTTTTCACTATATACCATATAAATAATTGAACATATAAATTTTACATTTGTAATTTAATTTAACATGTACATAAGGTTACCTGTAGATCATTTTAGGTATATGTACAGAAAAAATCTTACATACAGGATATACATGCTCTTGTTTATGAGCACTTATGCATACTGGGGGCATCCGTGTCCTATGGACACAGTTCTAGTTTTTTGAAGAAATGCTTCTTTTCGTTTACTTTTTCTGTTTATAACAACATCACCAAACTTTGATTACTGTAAGTCTAATTTCACGCATCTCATGCCACAGTTTAACTAGAGATTGATAAATCGATTGTTCAATCTCCTCAGCCTAAGATTTACTTAAATCCAATGACTGCAAGATTTTTTTTTGCTTTTTCATTAAGGTGAGTTATGTCAATGTTTAGATTTGACTGTGTTATTGGTATATCAGGGAAACATAAGTTGTCTTGCAAAACAATGTCAACTTTGCTAGGAATATAGGCTGAAAACTTCAGTTTTGACCAGTGTTAATTTTGAAATTGATTTCTGAGTGGGTAACCCATTAGATACATCTCCAAATAAGATGTCATTTGACTTTTGTCATTTGAGTGGTCTTCTGTAAAATAGACTATGGGAATGTTGCTGTTTCTTGTACCAATACTTCCCTGTATAGAAGCTATCTCCTCTTTTGATGGTGTAAGCGTCACATTACTTTTTTGGCAAATCCGTCATATAGCATTTCACAGGTTCTTGTTAATGTAACTGTCTGTCCGTGGTAACCTTGGCACAGGTGAGTTTCATCACTGGTTCTGGCTCAATTTTGTACCCAGGTGGCTGGTGCCAGGCTTGTCCCACTTCTGTGCATGACATATCTGCAGGAATCTCTGTCATTTTCGTTGCTAACCTAGTGATTTACAGTGTACATCAATGCTATATGGCTGCAGGCTTCTCCAGTTCTAAAAACTATAAATAATAAAAAATCAACTGATAATTGTCGCATTTATTATCATTCTGCATGACGTTTTACATGTAATATCTTTATATAACTGTTTTTTTTTTTTAAATAAAGATTAAAAAGATGTAAATAGTACAAATACAAAAATGAACGTTATGCTTTTAAGTTTACCACTTAGCTGGAAACACAAAATTTTACTTACTCACAACACAACTGCATCGTCCATCAGGCGCAAACCTCTGCAGACAATATATGTGGCGATTCTGTTTTCCTTTCACTTCGCCAACATTAATTTTAGCTTTGAGGTAGAACTTTTTATCATTTGAAAGACAAATGCACCATGTATTAAACTTTCTATAAAAATGTATCCCTTTTCAAAAGCCCTGCTTTTCCCTCTTTCTTTTATATAACCAGCAATTACTTTGTAATACAGAAAACTTAGGAATTCCATTTATTTTTTTACTCCAATTCATGGAACTACTAGTGGCTATTTTAGATTATTTAATGGGAATGATATACAAAATACAATTATAATCTGGGATTGTACATTCTTGGTGCTAATGAGAGTATAATTGTTTATTTATTAGCCTTGATAAGCAGTTGATTAACTGTGCTTATTATCTCAGGCATGGTTGTAAACTGCATTCTCTGTAGTGAAGACACAGGAGTGTTTACCTATTTCAGGTCACGTGACAGGTCTGTCGATATGGAGTATAAACACAACCAGCTTGTGATTGCCTAATTGTGTCTTATATTGATTGGTTTGAATTTGCTGATTGACAGTTCAGTACGGTACAGCTTAGGAGGATTGTTCGAATTTCGCGAAGTTTGGAGGAACTGAAAAAAGCGTGGCTTCGAGTAAAAGGTGGTTTTCTCCAGTGAATTGAAGTGACTTTGAGGCATAGTGGAGTAAAATGTCTTCAGAGTGACTTCGCGTTTCTGCAAGTCAAATTTGGAGTGACTTCGCGTAGACACGTAACTTCATACTACAGTATTTTATGAACAAATGAAAACATTTCAGAAACGTACATTTGTTAGCATCCTTTCTTCCTTGAATTATCCAAAACATTTGCAGATAAGTACATTCTTTAAAATGATAACATGTTTAACATGCTAATTATCGGGGTTATTGTAATGCTGAAGTCGGCGGGCGGGCGGGCGTCAACTTTTGGTTTCCGCTCAATAACTTGAGTTTACTTTGGCCTATTGACACCAAACTTGGTGTATGGGTAGCTTATATCAAGAGGCAGCTTGGGATTTCTACCCAGGTGTCTATGATCAAGGTCAACATCACTGTTGCTAAAAATAGAAATTCAGTTTCCACTCAATAACTTGAGTTTGCTTTGACCTATTGACCCCAAACTTGGTATATGGGTAGCTTATATCAAGAGGCAGCTTGGGATTGCTACCCAGGTGTCTGTGATCAAGGTCAAGGTCACAGTTGTTAAAAATAGAAATTCAGCTTCTACTCATTAACTTCAGCACACTTTGACCTATTGACCCCAAACTTGGTATATGAGTAGCGTACATCAAAAGGCAGCTTGGGATTTCTACCCAGGTGTATGTGGTCAAGGATAAGGTCACTGTTGCTAAAAATAGAAATTCAGTTTCCACTCAATAACTTGAGTTTGCTTTGACCTATTGACCCCAAACTTGGTGTATGGGTAGCTTATATCAAGAGGCAGCTTGGAATTGCTACCCAGGTGTCTGTTATCAAGGTCAAGGTCACTGTTGCTAAAAATAGAAATTCAGTTTCCGCTCAATAACTTGAGTTTGCTTTGACCTATTGACCCCTAACTTGGTATATAGGTAGCTTATATCAAGGGGCAGCTTTGCATTGCTACCCAGGTGTCTGTGATCAAGGTCAAGGTCACTGTTGCTAAAAATAGAAATTCAGTTTCTGCTTAATAACTTTAGTTTGCTTTGGTCTATTGATGCTAAACTTGGTATATGGGTAGCTTATATTAAGAGGCAGCTTGGGATTGCTACCCAGTGTCTGTGATCAAGGTCAAGGTCACTGCTGCTAAAAAAAGAAATAAAGTTTCCGCTCAATAACTTTAGTTTGCTTAGACCTATTGAAACCAAATTTAGTATTTGGGTAGCTGATATCAAGATGCATCTTGGCATTGCTACCCAGGTGTCTGTGAACAAGGTCAAGGTCACTGTTGTTTTAAAAAAGAAATTCAGTTTTCACGTAATAACTTGAGTTTGTGTTGACCTGTTGACACCAAACTTGCTGTGTGGGTACCTTATATTAAGATGCAGCTTGGGATTGCTATTATGATATCTGGGAGCAAGGTCAAGGTCACTTGCTTACAATAGAATTTTCAGCTTCTACTCAATAACTTCAGCACACTTTGACCTATTGATACTCAACTTGGCATGTGTGTAGCTTACATGAAAATACAGCCTGGCATTGCTACTCAGGTATCTGATTTATTTTTATTTTGAACTATTGAAACCAACTTTCTGTGTTGGTACCAAATAACAGCACCATTTTTACTTCACTGCCATATTTCTTCCTAATTCCTGTCACATCAATACTTGGTCGTTGAAAACCTGGTTTTCGTCGCATTGCGGCGCTTCTTGTTTTAAGTGAACTGCTTCAAACTGTCAAAGAAATTACATCACTCAACATTGACTTTCAACTTTTTATAAAGGGCGCCATGTCTTCATATAAACTCAAAAACACAGAAGCCGACACCTGTGTGAATAACATTCCTAAATAAAAACTAAAACACCTTTTCAAACCAGTGAAATTTACAGATCTTGTATACATTTATTTTTTTCCGATTCAAAACAAAGAAAACCTGTCAATCACACTTCCCGTGACCTATTATCTTTACACGTAATATAACACCATCTTTTTTATTGGTTGTTATTCTAAGAGATAACCTTTGACATCAAGCCTGAGTAATTTTCCATTCCCATTTTACCGCCTTTTCCACATCACATGACCTAAAGCTGCATGCTTTTCTTAAAATAGCGATGTCTACGCTCTTGAATTTTAGTTCTCATTTTCGGAAAATCTTTAAATAGTAACACCTTGAAAAAAAGTTTGTTAGTATTTATGGAGTAGGAAGATTTAGATTTTTCTAAAAAGCAAAGGTTTAGAGACGTGTATTTATGTAGACTAGAACAAGTGTAGATCATCTAAGATGTCGTATCTGTGTGGGAAAGAGGTAAAAGGTCACATAAAGAAATATGATCTTAAAACAATATGCAGGGTCATTGTGAAGCATTACCTTCGTATTTCAGAGACAAATTGATTTTCAATGAAAATACGAGTAAATATTAAAGATCTAATTGGGTTTTCTTTAAACAATCTTCTTTTGTCCATGAAAAAAAATTATAATCTTTAAAACCCATGATTGTTAATTTCGACAATGGTGAATTATTGGTTTCATCTTTTCTAAATGTCCGATTTTCGATAGCAATGTTTCATTTCTCTTACCAGTTAAATTTTGCGGAGTGCCTCGATATTACTCCCATGAAGTGCTGCTTTACTCCTTTCTCGGAGTAGCTTCAGTCACTCTTTTTCACGCGAAGTCACTCTTTTTTAAATGCAGATTACTCCCGCGAAGTGTGGATTGAATTCCTCGAAATTTCGTGTTTTTAGCTCACTGAGCGAATGCTCAGGGTGAGCTAATGTGATCGCCTGATGTCTGTCGTCTGGCGTCTGTCGTCTGTCATCTGTCTGTTCACATTTGCCTTGTGTATGCGATAGAGACTGTATTTTTCATTGGTCAGAATGTTTGTCTTGATGAAATCTAGGTTGGGATTGTATATGGGTCATCTGGGGTCAAAAACTAGGTCATGGGGTCCAATCTAAGAAAAACCTTGTGTATGCAATAGAAGCTGTATTTTTCATTCGACTTTCCTAATATTTGGTAAGAATAATTATTGTCTTGATGAAGTCTAGGTTTGGATTGTGTATGGGTCATCTGAGGTCAAAAACTAGGTCACGGGGTCCAATCTAAGAAAAACCTTGTGTATGCGATAGAAGCTGTATTTATCATCTGACTTTCCTAATATTTGGTCAGATTATTTGTCTCGATGAAATCTAGGTTGGGATTGTATATGAGTCAATTGGGGTCAAAACCTAGGTCACAGGGTCAAATCTTAGAAAAAGCTTGTGTATGCGATAAAAGCTGTATTTTTAATCCGATTTTCCTAATATTTGGTCAGAATGTTTGCCTCTATGGTATTTAGGTTGGGATTATATGTGGGTCATCTGGGGTCAAAAACTAGGTCACAGGCTCAAATCTTAGAAAAACCTTGTGTATGCGATAGAGGCTGTATTTTCCATTGGATTTTCCTAATATTTAGTCAGAATGTTTGTTTTGATGAGATCTAGGTTGGGATTGTTTATGGGTCATCTGGGTTCAGAAACTAGATCACGGGGTCAAATCTTAGAAAAAGCTTGTGTATGTGATAGAAGCTGTATTTTTCATCCGATTTTCCTAATATTTGGTCAGAATGTTTGTATCTATGGTATCTAGGTTGGGATTGCATATGGGTCATCTTGGTTCAAAAACTAGGTCATGGGGTCAAATCTTAGAAAAACTTCGTGTATAAAATAGAAGCTGTATTTTCCATTCCGTTTTCCTAATATTTTGTCAGAATGTTTGTCTTCATGAGTTCTAGGTTGGGATTGAATATGGATAATCTGGGGTCAAAAACTAGGTCACATGGTCAAATCTTAGATAAACCTTTTGTATGCGATAGAGGCTGTATTTTTCATTGGATCTTTATGAAACTTGGTCAGAATGTATGTCTTGATGAAATCTAGGTTGAGGCTGATATGAATCATCTGGGGTCAAAAACTAGGTCCCCTGGTCAGATCTTAGAAAAAGCTTGTGTATGTGATAGAAGCTGTATTTTTCTTCCGATTTTCCTAATATTTGGTCAGAATGTTTGTCTTGATAAAATCTAGGATGGGATTGTATATGGGTCATCCAGGGTCAAAAAATAGGTCACAGGGCTTATTCTTAGAAGACATTCTGTTCAGCTACAATGAAACATTAGATA
The DNA here is from genome assembly GCA_012932295.1 of Cyclina sinensis. NCBI lineage: Eukaryota > Metazoa > Mollusca > Bivalvia > Venerida > Veneridae > Cyclina > Cyclina sinensis. The sequence continues at coordinate 40,444,740 of JAAONU010000003.1, read as the reverse complement.
ATTTTGCATGCAGATTAAATCTTTGACCGTGGATGATCTTGGCCTTGACCTGCTAACTTACATCCTGATTTTGTATGTTTCCGTGCAATGATTCTCAGGTGAGCGATATAGGGCCATCTTGGCCCTCTTGTTTGGACAGTCCTCCTGAGGTGTACTGTATGTATGACTGCAAGGAGAACATTTCAAGATAAAATACCATTGTTTTTGTTGACATCAAGCTGATAGCTTTTTAACATTTCATTAAATACTCTGATTTTACATTATCTAAAAAGTACATTTTGGCTATCACATAACTGTAGATAAGTGCAAAAATAAATTTGTTATATTTTATGGAAATATCAAAGTTATATAACATTTAAAAACATTATGTAAGACACTGCAGAATCTTGACCAATAACATATTTATACTAAACAGCTCTGACATTGATGTTTTATACTATTTTAGATCAGTAAGATGCCAGTTGTTTGTTATAGTTTGCTTGACTGCAGATTTTAAAGGATCATTTGTTAAATCATAGGCGTCATGAATTTAAATAAAATGGCTGAAAAAGAAATCATCTACTTTGTTTTTTTACATTGTTCCACACATCACTGTTAAATTTTACAATATATAGTTTCACAATGGCTGTCATTAGTACACCAGACAAGCAAATCACACCCGTGTAATCCTGTCACAGCCAGCTTTGCTAGTAGTTGATAATAATACTTATGGTTCCTATTCAACCTTAATGTATCAGTGTCATATTTCTGCAAGTGAGGTGCCTCTAAAACACAATTGTATTGTATCTTAAACTGTACAGTCAGGGCTGGCTGCTAACCAGGGAGCCCAAAGATTCACAACAACCCCACATGGATAAATATTCGCATTTGCTTTTTGTGTTGAATACGCATGGGCTGCAGTGGGCTCAGATGCTAACCCTTGTCGCATGGCTTCTGTTGTGACATGTTTAGTGGATTTCAAATGCTGGACAAGGCTTGGTGGTTCTTTTTTCCACTTGAAAATTTTTTCGATTTTGGAAGCAATCTGTCTGGGTTCTTTTTTAGCTGACCTGTCACATAGTGACAGGGTGAGCTTTTGTGATCGCCTTTCATCCGTCGTCCGTCCGTCCGTCGTCCGTTCACAATTGTTGTCCGCACTCTAGTAGTCTTAATTTTGGTGCGATCTTCTTTAAACATGGTCAGAATGTTTATCTCAATGATATCAAGGTCAGGTTCATAACTGGGTCATCTCACCCTTAAAACTAGGTCACTTGGTCAAATTATAGAAAAAGCTTGTCCGCACTCTAGCAGTCTTAATTTTGGTCCGATCTTCTTCAAACTTGGTCAGAATGTTTATCTCAGTGATATCTAGGTCAAGTTCATAACTGGGTCATCTCACCCTTAAAACTAGGTCACAAGGTCAAATTATAGAAAAAGCTTGTCCGCGCTCTTACAGTCTTAATTTTGGTGCGATCTTCTTCAAACTTGGTCAGAATATTTAACTCAATGATATCTAGGTCAAGTTCATAACTGGGTCATCTCACCCATAAAACAAGGTCACTTGGTCAAATTATAGAAAAAACTTGTCCGCACTCTAGCGGTCTTAATTTTGGTCTGATCTTCTTCAAACTTGATCAAAATGTTAATCTCAATGATATCTAGATCAAGTTCGAAACTGGGTAGTGTGACCTTCAAAACAAGGTCACAAGGTCAAATTATAGAAAAAGCTTGTCCGCACTGAAGCAGTCTTAATTTTGGTCCGAGCTTCTTCAAACTTGGTCAGAATGTTTATCTCAATGATAACTAGGTCAAATTTATAACTGGGTCATCTCACCCTTAAAACTAGGTCACTAGGCCAGATTATAGAAAAAGCTTGTCTGCACTCTAGCGGTCTTAATTTTGTTCCTATCTTCTTCCAACTTGGTCAAAATGTTAATCTCAATGATATCTAGATCAAGTTCAAAACTGGGTCACGTGACCTTCAAAACTAGGTCACAAGGTCAAATTATAGAAAAAGCTTGTCCGCACTCTAGCAGTCTTAATTTTGGTCAGAGCTTCTTCAAACTTGGCAAGAATGTTTATCTCAATGATATCTAGGTCAAGTTCATAACCGGATCATCTCACCCTTAAAACTAGGTCACTAGGTCAAATTTTAGAAAAAGCTTCTTTGCACTCTAGCGGTCTTAATTTTGGTCTGATCTTCTTCAATCTGGGTCAAAATGTTAATCCCAATGATATCTAGATTAAGTTCAAAACTGGGTCATGTGACCTTCAAAACTAGGTCACAAGGTCAAATAATAGAAAAAGCTTGTCCGCACTCTTGCAGTCTTAATTTTGGTCCGAGCTTCTTCAAACTTGGTCAGATTGTTTATCTCAATGATATCTAGGTCAAATTTATAACTGGGTCATCTCACCCTTAAAACTAGGTCACTAGGCCAGATTATAGAAAAAGCTTGTCTGCACTCTAGCGGTCTTAATTTTGTTCCGATCTTCTTCCAACTTGGTCAAAATGTTAATCTCAATGATATCTAGATCAAGTTCAAAACTGGGTCACGTGACCTTCAAAACTAGGTCACTAGGTCAAATTATAGAAAAAGCTTGTCCGCACTCTAGCAGTCTTAATTTTGGTCAGAGCTTCTTCAAACTTGGCAAGAATGTTTATCTCAATGATATCTAGGTCAAGTTCATAACCGGATCATCTCACCCTTAAAACTAGGTCACTAGGTCAAATTTTAGAAAAAGCTTCTTTGCACTCTAGCGGTCTTAATTTTGGTCTGATCTTCTTCAATCTGGGTCAAAATGTTAATCCCAATGATATCTAGATTAAGTTCAAAACTGGGTCATGTGACCTTCAAAACTAGGTCACAAGGTCAAATAATAGAAAAAGCTTGTCCGCACTCTTGCAGTCTTAATTTTGGTCCGAGCTTCTTCAAACTTGGTCAGATTGTTTATCTCAATGATATCTAGGTCAAATTTATAACTGGGTCATCTCACCCTTAAAACTAGGTCACTAGGCCAGATTATAGAAAAAGCTTGTCTGCACTCTAGCGGTCTTAATTTTGTTCCGATCTTCTTCCAACTTGGTCAAAATGTTAATCTCAATGATATCTAGATCAAGTTCAAAACTGGGTCACGTGACCTTCAAAACTAGGTCACTAGGTCAAATTATAGAAAAAGCTTGTCCGCACTGTAGTAGTCTTAATTTTGCTCCGATCTTCTTCAAGCTTTGTCAGAATGTTAATCTCGATGATATCTAGGTCAAGTTTGAAACTGGTTCATGTGACTTAGAAATTTTAGTCACTAGGTCAAGTTATGATAAAAGCTTTTCTGCACTCTAGTGGTCTTAATTTTGGTCTGATCTTCACTTTCATTACCATAAGATCTTGGTTCCTTTCTTCAGATTGCTTTATTGCATTATTGGTTCCAGGGTTATGGCCCCTGAAAGTGCCAAAATTAACTATTTAGACCTTGTCTGCACAATAGCAGCTTCATTTTTGATTTGAAATTAATCAGACTTACAATACTTGAGTTAATATAAGATCTTGCAGGGTTGCCAGGGGACTTGAAAAGTCAGGGAAATTTGATTTTTTTTCAAGGTCAGGGAATTGTCAGGTAATTTTGAAAATTGGTCAGTGAAAAATAAAAATCCAGAAAAGTTAGTGAAAAGTCAGGGAAAAATAATTTTGAAGGGCTAATATTGTTCTATTTTATTAAAGATTGCATTTACACATTTTTTTCCGTTATGAATCTTTTTCTTTATAATTGTGTACATTGTATTTTAATAAAAGTTCTAGTATTATAAATAACATTACTTAAAGACTGAAAGTCTCTGCAACCCTTACAACCAAAAATTAAAATAAGTATGTGTTACACTCGAAACCCATGTTCCTCCCTACAAGATCCATGTCACAGCAACCCTCTGAACTTAGTAAGTTCTGCTATATAGGCCTTACTGCTGATAGTTTGTGTCTTGCCCATATATTTTTTGCATCTATGGTTGGATTTTAAAATAATTAGTAGAATTGGCAATAGAGTGAACATGTGTCATGTACATAATCCCTGTTTGGAACGGTGTTCCAACATTCAGTTCACGGCAACCTAGTTTTTTTGTATAACGGCAGAATTTTTAAAAAAATATTGCGGCACAAACTTCTACATTTTTCAAGATACTGCTTTGAAACTTTAAACATGTTAGGTATCATGTGTATATGTGCCTGATATATTTTTTATGAGGCTCAGTCCATTATAGTCCACGTTGTGCTTTAACAATCCTGATGACGCACGACATCTAGTGAAACTCTACCAAAGATGACCCCATGGTCATAATTGCCTGCACCCTTTTAGTCAATTGGCAATTGTATTTTCATCCACTGACTCTTGCAACCATTGAGCAGTTGTTGGCAGGTGAGCGACCCAGGGTCCCATGGACCCTCTTGTTCTGATTTTATACCACATTGGACTCTGACTCTGTAACCGGGTCTGTTTTATAACCCTAACTGATTCATTCTTCATTAGCTTTATGTTTTCCAAGCTTGTTGATTTGCTTTAATCTGAAAGTGCCTGATATGAATTTAACATAAAATTGGATTCTGGCAAGTGCGGAAACTTAACTTCATCATAAACATTAATAATGTACACTGGATCAAGTTTTTGCTGGTAACTTAAAACTGACTCTTTTAGTGATTTTTTGAATGGAGTATCAACAAGAGGATGGTCATTTGCTTGCAAAGCTTGTGACATCAACATATTTAGTACAGCAGTTGCAAATGTGTTGGCATGTCCTCTTATCGGATTATATAATGTTGAATGAATATTCCATGGAACAATCAAGGAAGTGCCTCTCACTTCGATGTCCTGAACATCTTTGCCCTGAATTTTCACTCCTCTTGGCACATGAAATGTCTGGGGTTGGCTTGTCCTGGCAATATCCTCAGGAAGTGCCTTGTATCCCAAGGATTTGTACTTAGCTAGCTGGTACAGGGTTCCAAAACATGACCACAAAATCCAGACAGACAAATTGGACAGGAGCAATAAGCTAAGGATACCTCAGTTTCTTCTTTAGGTTTGAATGATATCTGTAATTGAATAATTGTAACTGGTTATAGTATGTTATACTGTTATTATATAGACTTAATCATATTTATATATATTAAGTATTTAACAATATGTAGCCTTCTATGTTCCTTAATTATTCAATATTGCTAACTACTAAAGTAAAAATAAGACTGTAATTTCATTGAAACGTTATTAAAACAAGGGATGTCATGTCTTGACTATAATGTTACCTTAATTTGATAAGACTTTTCATTATACCCCCGCTTCGAAAAAGTGGGGGGTATACTGTTTTACTCTTGTCCGTGTGTGTGTCCGTCCGTCCGTCTCCATTATCGTGTCCACTCTATAAATCCTATACCAATTGAAGGATTTTCTTCAAACTTGGCTGAAATGTTCACCTCAACAAGGGAATGTGCAGAACCCATGTTGCCCATGTGTCAGCTCAAGGTCAAGGCCACAATTGAAGGTCAAATATCAAACAATCAAATATTAGACATTGTCGTGTCCGCTCTGTAAGTCCTACACTAATTGAAAGATTTTCTTTAATCTTGGCTCAAATGTTCATCTCAACAAGGGGATGTGCAGAACCCATGTTAACCTTTTGCCGGCTTAAGGTCAAGGTCACACTTGAAGGTCAAAAATTGACTTAGAAAATATTCTTAAATTTTAACATGTATTTGAATATTTCTGAAACTGGAAATGTATTTGCTTGAAACTTAAAGTAGATATGAAGTGTCACAATTAGGATATGCAGGTCAAGTTTCATAACTCTGTATTGCATTTTGACAAAGTTATGCACCTTTTTAAGTCTTCAAATTTAAATACAATCAAATATTAGACAATATGTCGTGTCTGCTCTATAAATCCTATACCAATGGAAGAAATTTCTTCAAACTTTACTCAAATGTTCAACTCAACAAAGTCATGTGCAGAACCCATGTTACCTTTGTGCCAGCTTAAGGTCAAGGTCACACTTGAAGGTCAAAATTGACTTAGAAAATGTTCTTAAATTTTAACATGTACTTGAATATTTCTGAAACTAGCACAGGTATTTGCTTAAAACTTAAAAGATATATGAGGTATCACAAGTAAGATATGCAGGTCAAGTTTCATAACTGTATTGCATTTTGACAAAGTTATGCCCCTTTTTAAGTCTTTTAATTTACTTACAATCAATACTAGACAATATGTCGTGTCCGCTCTATAAATTCTATACTAATGGAAGGATTTTCTTCAAACTTGACTCAAATGTTCACCCCAACTGGGCAATGTGCAGAACCCATCTTACCCTTGTGCCAGCTTAAGGTCAAGGCCACACTTGAAGTTCAAAAATTGACTTAGAAAATGTTCTGAAATTTTAACATGTACTTGAATATTTCTAAAACTAGAACAAGTAAGCTCAGTATGCAAAGTTTTTCCACTCTTAATTACATTTTGACATAATTATGCCATTTTCTTAAGTTCACTGCTTTTGTTTGTTTTAGTACATTGGGAAAATGAAAGGTTATTTGTAACTGTTTCGAACATGATTTGACAATATATATTTATAGTATTACCTGTACAATTTGTTTGTTTTTTTCACCAGAGAAAATTTCTTTTTATGTATATGTATTTGTGTCACTAAAGGTATTCCCTTAACCACCTTTCCATGTCGTCTTCTGTCAAGGACATTGGTGGGGGTATGAATCGCATTCAGCGATAGTTCTAGTTTACAATGTATTTACAAGTTTTTACGCTAAGTCCACCACTATCATTCTTGGTTACAACACGAACACAAGTTAATCACCCTCTCGGTTAGTTCATGCATATTTCCTGGTGTAAGCATGATGACATCACTAACAGTAGACTCGGAAACGCACAAATCTATTACATCCTACTCTTCATTTGAGAAAGCGTAGTCTCGATCAGATCAGGAGTACTCGACGGCGAAGGAGTGCTCACCTGTGATAACAAGTCGTCGTCGACTGAAGCGGAATGAGCAGAATGGCACGTATCAATCGTGTCTGTATAACGCCTTTGTCCCAGAGTAATCATTTAGAGGTCGTCGTTGGAAGCCACATTTGACGGCAAAGGAAACACAGAATGCTGCTCAGGCGTGTTTGGTCTTGGAAACGCGAGAACCGACAAATTGATTATGTCTCTGACCATAGGCGAGTCTTGTAGCTGTGAATCATTTTCGGTTCTGTCGATGAACGGTTCGAATCGCTGTCAGTGCTAGCCATGTCAGAAAAATTCAGTCTTCTACACAATCTAACATCATCCATTGAGCTGTACGGCATCTCAGCAGAGACAGCATCAGCACGACGCATCCTTCTCCATACTTCGTTCTGCTATTCCAACATCTCCCAAAATGCGATTACAACGTTCATGTACTTGTCTATTGTCAAGGACACAGTTTGCCTAGTACTTGTATCACGTATCCAAGCTCTGCCAGCAGTATCTATTTACGTCTGAGGTATACTGCCAGCAGTATATATTTATGTCGGAGATATACTGCTAGCAGTATCTATTTACATCTGAGGTATACTGCCAGCAGTATCTATTTACGTCTGAGCTATACTTCTAGCAGTATCTATTTATGTCGGAGATATACTGCTAGCAGTATCTATTTACGTCTGAGATATACTGCTAGCAGAATCTATTTACGTCTGAGCTATACTGCCAGCAGTATATATTTATGTCGGAGCTATACTGCCAGCAGTGTATATTTATGTCGGAGATATACTGCTAGCAGTATCTATTTACGTCAGAGGTATACTGCTAGCAGTATCTATTTACGTCTGAGATATACTGCTAGCAGTATCTATTTACGTTTGAGATGTACTGCTAGCATTTTCGAGTCGTGAAAAGTGCCAAATTGGTAATTTTCATGTCGCGAAATAAGGTAAACTGGGAATTATATATAAGGTGAAAAAATTACATTATTTGCTTATCTTGTGAATCATTCTGCTTTCATTTATAATCTATGTTAAGTTTGTCATTTTTTTTTACATATGTTAATGCTCACAAGAATGTGAAAATAACCTTAAATCACATTTGATACAATAAGGGATCAATATTCTAACAGGAATGTTGCTTCTATTCAGCATTTCACATGAAATTACAGTACTTGTTAGTAGTAGTAGTTGTTCAAGCTAAAATGATTATTACAACAAAGTAAAAATAGGAGTGATGTTATACATGTAGACTTAGTGTTCTCTGGCTTAAAAAATTACCTGTTCGGCAGTAAACTGCTCGTTAACTTACCGACCAAAAATCGGATTATTTTATCTACTTTATTAGGATTATGGTTCTGTATTGGCAAGAATCAGAAATCGGTAAGACGTCTTGAAGTTGAAGAGCCACTTTCTGTTTTTTTTTCCCCCGATTGTATTTGCTGTTATGGCTCTTAGTTTCGGTTTGACTTATTTCCGGTTAATTGAATGGTTTCATTTTCTGTTCCACTGCCTCGTGTTTATAGTATTTATTAATACATTGTTTTCAACAAAGTTCGCCACGAACAGCCCCAGAAATCTTTTGATACATCTGTTCCTTCCCGTCTTTTGCACCCCTCCTCTTGTTGCTTTCTTTGTATGCTCTCTAAGATCACATTATATTGACATATAACAGTATATTTATCTGCTTAGTAACAGTAATTACTGGTGAAGAATTGTTGAAATGTAACCAAATAAAATAGTTTCATTGACTCACATGTCGGATGAGTTTGAAATATAACCACTAAAACTGTTGACTCCATCCAAGCGCTTGATCACTAGACCTTGGCAGCTTCCTTCCAACAAGATGGAGAAGAGACACAAGATGTGAAAAATCAGTGTGATATATCTTTAAGAAATTTCTAATTAATTGGGAATTTAACAGTGACTGGTTTGTGAGGTAATGTTTGTTTACGTGGTAAAACACTTATACTTTTGTCCAAGTTCGTCTGAAACATTTTCAGAATGTCGTTGTAAAAGTTTCTACTGATAATTATACCCCAAATGAAGTTTGGTTGTTGGTGGTTGGTCGGTCGGTCTGTTCCTTGTCCGGAGCATAACTTGAAAACTAATTGTTGAAATTCAATTTAACTTAATACAATGGTCAAGCACAATGAGAGGAAGTGCAGTGTACAAGAATCATAACTCTACCTTCACTATTTGCAGAATTATTGCCCTTTATTGGTTTTCCTTGTCCAGAGCATAACTTGAAAATTACTGGTTTGAATTCAGTGCAACTTCATACAATGATCAAGCACACTGACAGGAAGTGCATTGTACAAGAGCTATAATTCCATTTTCACTACTTGCAGAGTTATTGCCCTTTGTTTGTTTTCCTTGTCTGGAGCTAACTTGAAAACTACTGGTTGGAATTCAATGTAACTTCATACAGTGATCAAGCACAATGACAGGAAGTGCAGTGTACAAGAGCTATAACTCCATCTTCAGTATTTGCACAGGAATTGCCCTTTGTTGGTTTACATTGTCCAGAGCATAAATTGAAAACTACTGTTTGGAATTCAATGCACCTTCATACAATGGTCAAGCACAATGACAGGAAGTGCACAGTAAAGAGCTATAACTCCATCTTCAGTAATTGCACAGTTATTTTCCTTTGTTGGATTATCTTGTCTGGAGCTTAACTTGAATACTAACAGCTAACAAGAAGTGCAATGTAACAAGAACCACAACTATCTTTAATTGCCCTCAACCATAACTCTATTTCAATTCTTTTACAAAGTATTCTGTTACTAATAACTTCCTTAGTCCCGAAGCAGTCTTGCGGGGGTATTAATCACATTTAGTGATAGCTCTAGTTAAATTATGGATATTATTTGTTATGACCTAATTTCTGTAGAAAGCAGCTCCCTTCCCTCTTACAGCGAGCTGTATACCCACTAACTTGCAGTTGTATGTCCATTAACGGTCAGTTGTATGCCCAGTTACAGTCACTTGTATGATCACATAAATTAACAATATATTTTTATTGACCTTTTCAGCAACAGTCATATTGCTAAAAGAACCTTACTTAGTTCCTTCGTACAAATGTTGTACTGTAACAAAAACATATATTTCCACTGATTCACATGAATACTGTGTTTGAGGCAATCTGACTGAAGTTCACAATCTCCCTACGATTAGATCTGAAGACGACGCATTCATTTCTATCTTTTGATAACCTGGAATTTCTACTTTTGTTATTTTTATCCAAGCCAATGACACTGCAGCTTATGACGCATCTCGATAGCTTACCTGTACACATGGCGTGTAAACATCTCTAGCATAACAATATTTATTAGCGAAGATGGAAAGTGCTTAGATATTTTTAAAAAAATGATATTCATCACAAATATAAATCTCATTATTTTGAAAGATTTTGACAAATAAATTTAACTGAGTTCGGTGACAGTTTATACATGACAGATAATTGTTTGGGATCCCAGCTATATTAATAGATAGAAGTTGAACATTTACTTCCAAGAGGGTGGAAGCATTGCTCTGATTGGCTGATGGATAGGTCACGAGAAGGTGACCTTCTGTTGGTCGTCCTCAGATCCTAATAGCATAGCGATGTTTAAGATATGATTTTAATCAGATTGGTGTTACACTAATCTAATTTCTCGATCACATATTAACAAGAAGATAGAAGACAGACAAAAGACACGAAACATCTCTGCTGTGATATATTTTTGTAAAAAAAATCCTTTAAAGAAAGTCAAATGCAAAATTATGTTGATTAGCTGCAGGATGCAGAGTTATTTCCCTTCTGTGTGGTAATTCAACAGTGACTTGTTTTTCAGGTAATTTTTGTTTATTTGGTTAACCGCTTAAACTTTTGTTAAAGTTCAGTTTCTATTGACCTTTTATGTCACATACAATGTTCTGACGGCCTTGTAATAGTACAGTACACTCATTCAAAGTTCTACTGCAGTACCACAGAGTAAAATAAAAGAAAAAGATCTCTTTTTTTCAAACTGTCATAATTAACAACCAATACCAATGTCATTTAGTCAAAATATTTATTCCAATAAAACATGATATATTCAGTTTGTACAGCATACTTTTTATCAACGTCATGCCACATAACATTAAATTGTAGATCAGAGTATATTGTAATCACTAAAACGAGCACTGCTTTTTACGTTGTTATTCTGGATAGTGTCGGTCATTACGGCTACTGTTGTTTCGTTTCGCCTTTTGTACTAGGTATGAAACTTTCTTTTTAATCATTTCCCATTTCCTTTTCCAGATCTTTCCCCCATTTGCCCTACTTTTTGCACAGGGTTGTAATATTTGTAATATTTCCCTCATCCCTGGACAAGGACGTCTCGATTCAAGAGAAATATACGTCTTAAAGTACTTTTCTATTTCTTTTATTTCTTCTTTCAACCAGGGCACTCTGGTTCCTGTAAAGAATCAATAAAAATAATAATAGTAATAATAATGATACAAAACAAATGTAACAAGTATGAGTATTATAATAATAATAATAATAATAATAATACATGTAATAATGATAACCATTACAGTAATATTAGTACGGTATCACTCAGTAATAAAAACTTATATGTAAATGTGATATGACAATTGCACTGATAACACTGTAAACTATTTAAGTGAAAAACAGGAAAGTTAGTTGTCAACAGCAGCAACAAGCATTTTTTGAACTAGATTGATAGAAGCAAACGATACAATCTTGAATAATTTTGTGATTTTATAACAATTGAACCATAAATTTATACACCAGAATGTCATAAATGTGAACCACTTCTGAGTAACTGAGTATATGCGAACCTAGTGCCTGCTTTTTGTTTTAACTTTGGTTTTCAGAGATACAGTCTTCTTTGGTCTAGTGGTTTAGGCATCCGTCTTGGGAGCGGGAGGTCGAAGGTTCGAATCCCAGGACGGGTTCTTTCTGATATGGCCGGTTGGTGAGCTGCCAGCTAGTTAAATAATGGTTACCATATGCCTACCTGCCTGATGCCTGGCATTAAAAGAATAGAATTTGGGAGGTACATGTGACCAAAATGAAGGTGTCTCATAAGTCAGAATGGCTGGCACTTTAAAAAAGGGTGACACTATAATAAACAAACACTACCGTTACCTTTTATATGCTTTAAAAATTTAAAATCATTGACTAACTTTACTGGTAATTGCATGATTTAGTGATCAACCATTCATACCTGCTCTCAATTTCTTTTTTGCGGGCGAAAACTGCAAATCATTTTCTGAAAACAGTAGAAAAAATATTTTTACTGTATCCCTACCTCGAAATAGTTCTGAATGTTTAGGTGAATTAAACACTTGAAAATGGTTTGTTAAAATCTAAAGTCAGCTTGTTTTATCAATACATAAATTTATGAGGTTACGGTCTGAAACTTATGAATACTTAATACAGATTCCGTGCAGATCTAGGGGATGGTGATGTTTTTAAAAGAATTATTTTATATAAGTCATATATAATTAATATCTCATATTATATATACTTTTTATAATCCTTTAGTCCTTGTAGGAAGCTACTCATTTTATTGAAAGTAAAATTCCTCTGATACTTGTCATTTATAAAGATGTGCATTTCTGTATCACTTTAAGACATTAAACACTTCAGAAGTGTAATTTTGCAATTCAGATAGTTATTCTAACAGACCGTTACAGCGAAAGCGGTTTTAATAATGGAGCAAAAGGATAAGGCCACCTTCAAAGCATATATTGTGGCCAATTATGTTAATTTGCTTAAGAAAGCAATATTTCAAAGAATCAAGATACCGTTATATAATTCTATAATATGTATTGATTGCATTGTGCCATATTTATATCATTATATTATTTAAGGTAATTTTTTATGATGAATGTTCGAATTCAATCAGTCTCTTTTGTTGTGATTCATTTTGTAAATTCATTTTCATAAATATGTTTGAAATTCTTTGTAATAATTTTTGAAATTAAGTGCATTTGAATCCATATTCCTTTTTGCAGCACCGATAATGATATTTTAAAATTTCAAAAAACATGCTAATGACCAAAAAGAAAAAAATAATTGAGATTGCAGCAGACAGAGACAGGTTACTTTTAAATGGAAATACCTTTACTACCTATATTAATATCATGCATATGAATGTGAACAACAATAACGACATTAGTTTCAGATCACTGTAGATGACTTTTCTTTGACTGCATGATAGAAAATGACGTACCTTCTTCCCCTTCCATCTCGCTTCTATCTTTTCCTCTTCAGCTGAGCCAATTGCTTGATTGGAAGGCACAGCACGAGGTTCCTCTGTATCATCATTTTCTATGTCTATCAATAGAAACAATATAAACATTTTGACAATATGAAGCTTCCTCAGTGTTTGAAAAGTAATCACAGTAAACAAAACATTTTGTACGTATTGTATATAAACATACTTATAACAAAATGAAATTTTAATCTTCAACTAAGGTACAAAACATAACTTGTAGGTAAAATGGCAAGCGTTACGGATGATTGAAACACACCGTTTTAGGACAGTGTAATGTCCTTTTTAAAGCTTTCAATATACATGATATAGAAACCGGCAATAACTGATATGGACAAATAATTTATTAATACCCCCGTATGAAATGAAAACATTGTCATCTGATGTGAACCTGCTACAGACTATTACGTATCCAGGTATCATAAATTATCTTGTTTATTCACCTAGCCCTTACACATTGGACGATATGCAGTGTTACAAAGGGCTCGATGCATACAGTCAGTTTGTGTCTGGTTGGGTGTCGAATGTGACTACAGTTGTGATATCCAACAAACATGTTGTTAAAGCAAAGGTAAATTTTAAATAATTCATTTTCATGATGTTGAAAGAATATGGGATTCCATTTGCTGAATTATTGTGAGGCCTTTACTTCGAAAGATGTTGTACCACCCCGTCCGTTTTTAATGAACTCTAACTAGGTCACAGTTTTGGATTGATTGATTTCGCATTAATAATGAATGGTCCATCTGCCCACCGATCACTATCGCTGGCAAAGCTGGCACTGAGAAAGAGCCCCAGCAAGCTCATCAATAAGGTGTAACAGGTTTTATTTCTGAAAACAGTGAATAGTTCAAAATTTTAATACAGATAAATAACACATTATGTAGCAAAATAGACAATCAAAGCACAGAAGGCGCTGAATTTGTTTTGGTCTCGGAATATCAGAAAGGTGAAGGTTGTGTGGAAAGTGGGAGATATAACTGTAATATAGATGCTATAAATTCAAGAAAGAATGACACAGGGTTATAAATATATATTTTAATGAACTGAAAATAATGTAACAGTTCAATATATTAAAACTTATCTAAACATACAAAAAGGTATCCTATATCAAAACTTGCAAAAAAATAATTCTAACATTATTATATCCAACATATCTTACAACAAGTATAACAGTATTTTATATAATATGGTCAACATGGCATTTATACAAAGGAACAAATACATAATGTTAAACCTTTAAAAATGTTCCTGCAACATTGCAATGTATAGGATGATTTAGATAATTGTTATTACAGTTTTGTTATTAGTTTTGTAATATTTAAACTAAGACATTGGAGTAATATATTTAAATTGGATGACTAGGTACATGTATTAGCAATATAGATTTGGCAAATTATTATGCAATACTGTAAATAATAAGAAGGAACTTGTTGTCATTTCTTTTTTAACAATGGCATCAATATACATATACAGCACATATATCATTATAGTATGAGATCATTTTATATATATATAAACATTTCTGAAACAGTAAACAGAATATACACATGTTAAGCATATAAATGTAATAAAAAAAGAGCATCTGAACAAGGTAATCAATGATTAAAGCATAGTTTGGAGACCTTCCTCTCGTGCAGTGCATATATAAGTTACCTACACTGCAAATACCATGATTTATGTTGAAAGGAGAACAGAGCAAGCTCATAAATTGCCTATTTTTTTACAGGATACAGAATAATGGAAAGCCATATTAAAAAACATTCTGATGCTCGTATTTTCATGACTTTTTTCTGGAGTTTCTAATAGTGAAAACTGGGAACATGTTTTTATTTTTGACTGTAATACAGAAGAGGAAGAACACATAAACTTGACAATTAGATTTCTACTCATCAGATAGTTTTTAGCTCACCTGTCACGTAGTGACAGAGTGAGCTTTTCTGATCACCTTTTGTCTGTCTGTCCGTCCATCCCTCCACAATTAGTTTGTTAACACTCTAGTGGTCACATTTTTGCCTCAATTGTCATGAAACTTGGTCAGGATGTTTGTCTCATTAATATCTCGGACGAGTTCGAACATGGGTTATCAGGGTTGGAAAACTAGGTCACAGAGCCCAAATATTGAAAAACCTTGTTAACACTCTAGAGGCTACTTTTTCAGTCCAGATATCCTGGAAATTTGTCAGAAAGGTTTATTTGATGATTTCTAGCTTAAGTTCAAATATGGGTCATCTGGGTTCAAAAACTAGGTCACAGAGCCCAAAAATATAAAAATCTTGTTAACACTCTAGAGGTTACATTTTCAGCCCAAATAATCAGGAAATATGTCAGAAAGGTTGCTTTGACAATTTCTAGGTCAAGTTCTAATAAGGGTCATCTGGGGTCAAAAACTAGGTCACAGAGCCCAAATATTGAAAAACCTTGTTAACACTCTAGAGGTAACATTTTTAGACCAAATAATCTGGAAATTTGTCAGGAAGGTCACTTCTATGATTTTTAGCTCAAGTTCAAATATGGGTCATCTGGTTTCAAAAACTAGGTCGCAGAGCCCAAAAATAGAAAAATCTTGTTAACACACTAGAGGTAACATTTTCAGCCCAAATAATCTGGAAATTTGTCAGAAAGGTTGCCTTGAGGATTTCTAGATCAAGTTCGAATATGGGTCATCTGGGTTCAAAAACTAGGTCACAGGGCCCAAATATGTAAAAACCTTTTTAACACTCCAGAGGTTACATTTTCAGTCCAAATATCCTGGAAATTTGTCAGACAGGTCTTTTTAGCTCACCTGTCACGTAGTGACAGAGTGAGCTTTTCTGATCACCTTTTGTCCATCGTCCGTCCGTCAGTCCGTCCGTCCGTCCACAATTAGTTTGTTAACACTCTAGTGATCACATTTTTGCCTCAATTGTCATGAAACTTGGTCAGGATGTTTGTCTCATTGATATCTCGGACGAGTTCGAACATGGGTTATCAGGGTTGGAAAACTAGGTCACAGAGCCCAAATATAGAAAAACCTTGTTAACACTCTAGAGGCTACTTTTTCAGTCCAAATATCCTGGAAATTTGTCAGAAAGGTTCTATCGAGGATTTCTAGCTCAAGTTCAAATATGGGTCATCTGGGTTCAAAAACTAGGTCACGGAGCCCAAAAATAGAAAAATCTTGTTAACACTCTAGAGGTTACATTTTCAGCCCAAATAATCTAGAAATTTGTCAGAAAGGTTGCTTTGACGATTTCTAGGTCAAGTTCAAATATGGGTCATCTGGGTTCAAAAACTAGGTCGCAAAGCCCAAATATTGAAAAACCTTGTTAACACTCTAGAGGTTACATTTTCGGCCCAAATAATCTGGAAATTTGTCAGAAAGGTTGCTTCAAAGATTTCTAGCACAAGTTCGAATATGGGTCATCTTGGTTCAAAAACTAGGTCACAGAGCCCAAAATAGAAAAATCTTGTTAACACTCTAGAGGTTACATTTTCAGCCCAAATAATCTGGAAATATGTCAGAAAGTTTATTTCGATGGTTTCTAGGTCAAATTCGAATATGGGTCATCTGGGGTCACAAACTAGGTCACAGAGTCCAAATATGGAAAAACTTTGTTAACATTCTAAAGGTAGCATTTTCAATCCAAATAACCTGGAAATTTGTCAGAAAGGTTCTATCGATGATTTTTAGCTCAATTTTTAATATAGGTTTTCTGGGGTCAAAAACTAGGTCACAGAGCCCAAAAGAAGAAAAACCTTGTTTATGCTCTAGAGGTTACATTTTTAGTCCAAATGTCCTTGAAATTTCTCAGAAAGATTGTTTCAATGATTTCTAGCTCAAATTTGGATATGGGTCATCTGGGATCAAAAACTAGGTAACATGGTCCAAATATGTAAAAAACTTTTTAACACTCCAGAGGTTTCATTTTCAGTCCAAATATCCTGGAAATTTGTCAGACAGGTTTTCTTGATGATTTCTAGCTCAAATTGGAGTATGGGTCATCTTGGGTCAAAAACTAGGTCACAGAGCCCAAATATAGAAAAATCTTGTTTACACTCTAGAAGTAACATTTTAATTCCAAATAACCTGGAAATTTGTCAGAAAGCTTAATTCTATGGTTTCTAGGTCAAGTTTGAATATAGGTCATCTGGAGTCGAAACATCTAGGTCACAGAGCTCAAATATCAAAAAACTTTGTAAACACTCTAGAGGCTACATTTTCAGTCCAAATGTCCTTGAAATTTGTCAGAAAGGTTGTTTTGATGATTTGTAGCTCAAGTTTGGATATGGGTTATTTGGGGCCAAAAACTAGGTTATAGAGCCCAAATATGAAAAAAACTTGTTAACACTCTAAAAGTAACATTTTCAGTACAAATAATCATGAAATTTGTCAAAGAGATTGTTTCAATAATTTCTAGGTCAAGTTCGAATATGGGTCGTCTGGGGTCAAATAACCAGGTCCATAGCAACTTTGTTTAAAGCAGTCATACTCAGGTGAGCGATACAGGGCCATCATGGCCCTCTTGTAGAGGCTTTATTTTCAGTCCAAATGTCCTGGAAATTTGTCAGAAAGGTTTTTTTGATGATTTGTAGCTCAGGTTTGGATATGGGTTATCTGGGTTCAAAAACAAGGTTGCAGAGCCCAAAAATAGAAAAATCTTGATAACACTCTAGAGGCTACTTTTTCAGTCCAAATATCTGGAAATTTGTCTGAGAGATTGTTTCAGTAATTACTAGCTTAAGTTTAAATATGGGACATCTAGTTTAAAAACTAGGTCATAGAGCCCAAATATGGAAAAACCTTGTTAATACTCTAGAAGTAACATTTTGGGTACAAATAACCTTGAAATTTGTCAGAGAGATTGTTTCAATAATTTCTAGGTCAGATTCGAATATGGGTCATCTGGGGTCAATTAACCAGGTCCATAGCAACTTTGTTAAAAGCAGTCATACTCAGGTGAGCGATACAGGGCCATCATGGCCCTCTTGTTTGATGATTTCTAGCTCAAGTTGGAATTGGGGCATCTTGGGTCAAAAACTAGGTCACAGAGCCCAAAAGTAGAAAAACCTTTTTAACACTTTAGAGGTATAAACATTTTAATTCCAAATAACCTGGAAATCTGTCAGAAAGCTTAATTCCATGGTTTTTAGCTCAAGTATGAATATGGGTCATCTGGAGTCGAAAACTAGGTCACAGAGCCCAAATACCAAAAAAACTTTGTAAACACTCTAGAGGCTACATTATCAGTCCAAATGTCCTGGAGATTTGTCAGAAAGGTTGTTTTGATGATTTTTAGCTCAGATTTGGATATGGGTCATCTGGGGTCAAAAACTAGGTCACAGAGCTTAAATATAGAAAAACCTTGTTAACACTCTAGAGGCTACTTTTTCAGTTCAAATATCCTGGAAATTTGTCAGAGAGGTTGTTTCGATAATTTCTAGCTCATGTTCGAATATGGGACATCTAGGTTAAAAAACTAGGTCATAGAGCCCAAATATGAAAAAACCTTGTTAACACTCTAAAAGTAACATTTTCAGTACAAATAACCTTGAAATTTGTCAAAGAGATTGTTTCAATAATTTCTAGGTCAAGTTCGAATATGGGTCATCTAGGGTCAATTAACCAGGTCCATAGCAACTTTGTTAAAAGCAGTCATACTCAGGTGAGCGATACAGGGCCATCATGGCCCTCTTGTTCTTAAGGTTTACTTGTTCTGAGACTAACATTCATGCAATCACATATGTCAGTGAATATCAAGTTGTTGTAATTACAAACATATTTTTGATAATTTGCCAATTTTGATAATAATGGCATTAAAAGCTTCATTTTCGATTGGATTTAAGTTCACAAGCAGAGTGTAAAGGTCAGATGGCAACTTCGAAGCTTTAATGGTGGGGCGCCCCTCTGTCCGTTATTTCATGCACAAGCAGTCACCCAAGTAAAACCATCGACTTTCAGCTGTTAGCATTATCTCTTGAATAATCTGAAGTTGCTGGTGCTGTTCATACCCATAGTGTTGAGAGGCAAGTAATTTGAAGTAAACAGTCTTAACCACTCGGCCATGAAATAGCTAAAATAGTTAAAAAATAAATACTATTACAGGACTTACTTCTATAGTTGACAGGCTTGTTGTTTGTAATGTTGTTGTGTTATTAAAAACATTAGTAACAACATGTGTGATCTTGATAAAGTCGCCGGGCCTGACGGTAGTATCAGCCATGTTCCTCCAGAGGGTAACCTTTGCTTTACCCGTCAAGTCTTCCATTGTAATTTTTTTTATCTTAACCTCCGACCGACCCCCCCGCACATTTACTTTCTGTGGCTCATCTTCCTGGAAAAGTCAGGTCTTTTTTACATTTCTGAATTATTTTAAGGGTTTGAACAGATTTTTAAATACATTAATATTAAGGAGAAGAATTTTATAAGACTTAGTCTTCCATTCTAATCCTTTTCTTGAATATAGAAATATTTGATTTGTATTGTATATGTATATATGCAAATGTATATATTCGGGAAATATATATGTTTGAAATTAAAACATTAACAAAGACACAGGTTTAGCATTCACTACTTCGGTATATTCAGACTCCATTACTTTTTTCAAACATTGTTTAGCATAGTAAATGTAATAGAAAAAGGACATTGGAAAATCTGGTTTGAGAGTCACATGTCCTTTGATTTGTACCAATAGCTGTCTATAGGGAAGCATGTTGATTAATCAAAGCTTTTGAGAAGACATGTGATTCTGGATTGCACAGTTTGCTTTTCTGCAAGTAAAGATGTAGAAATTTTCCCTAAAATGATTAATGTCTTTATTCAGATTGGAAGACTGACTAGTTCTTTTTAGCTCACCTGTCATGTAGTGACAGAGTGAGCTTTTCTGATCACCTTTTGTCCGTCATCCATCGTCCGTCCGTCCGTCAGTCCGTCCATCTGTTAACAATTGGTTTGTTAACACTCTAGTGGTCACATTTTTGCCTCAAACTTGGTCAGGATGTTTGTCTCATTAATATCTCGGACGAGTTCGAACATGGGTTATCAGGGTTGGAAAACTAGGTCACAGAGCCCAAATATAGAAAAACCTTGTTAACACTCTAGAAGCTACTTTTTCAGTCCAAATATCCTGGAAATTTGTCAGAAATGTTCTAATGATGATTTCTAGTTCAATTTCAAATATGGGTCATCTGGGTTCAAAAACTAGGTCACGGAGCCCAAAAATAGAAAAATCTTGTTAACACTCTAGAGGTTACATTTTCAACTCAAATAATCTGGAAATTTGTCAGAAAGGTTGCTTTGATAATTTCTAGGTTAAGTTCAAATATAGGTCATCTGGGGTCAAAAACTAGGTCACAGAGCCCAAATATTGAAAAACCTTGTTAACACTCTAGAGGTAACATTTTTAGACCAAATAATCTGGAAATCTGTCAGGAAGGTTGCTTCTATGATTTCTAGCTCAAGTTCAAATATGGGTCATATTGGTTCAAAAACTAGGTCACAGAGCCCAAAAATAGAAACATCTTGTTAACACTCTAGAGATTACATTTTCAGCCCAAATAATCTGGAAATTTGTCAGAAAGGTTGCTTCAAAGATTTCTAGCACAAGTTCAAATATGGGTCATCTTGGTTCAAAAACTAGGTCACAGAGCCCAAAAATAGAAAAATCTTGTTAACACTGTAGAGGTTACATTTTCAGCCCAAATAATCTGGAAATTTGTCAGAAAAATTGCCTTGAGGATTTCTAGATTAAGTTCGATAATGGGTCATCTGGGGTCACAAACTAGGTCACAGAGTCCAAATATGGAAAAACGTTAATATTCTAAAGGTAGCATTTTCAGTCCAAATAACCTGGAAATTTGTCAGAAAGATTCTATCGATGATTTCTAGCTCAGTTTTGAATATAGGTTCTCTGGGGTCAAAAACTAGGTCACAGAGCCCGAAAGTAGAAAAACCTTGTAAAAGCTCTAGAGGTTACATTTTTAGTCCAACTGTCCTTGAAATTTGTCAGAAAGGTTGTTTCAATGATTTCTTGCTCAAATTTGGATATGGGTCATCTGGGATCAAAAACTAGGTCACATGGTACAAATATGTAAAAACCTTTTTAACACTCCAGAGGTTACATTTTCAGTCCAAATATCCTGGAAATTTGTCAGACAGGTTGTTTTGATGATTTGTAGCTCAAGTTTGGATATGGATTATCTGAAGTTTGGATATGGATTATCTGGGGTCAAAAACTAGGTCACAGAGCCTAAATTTCAAGAAACCTTGTTAACACTCTAGATGCTACTTTTTCAGTCCAAATATCCTGGAAATTTGTCAAAGAGATTGTTTCAATAATTTCTAGGTCAAGTTTGAATATGGGTCATCTGGGGTCAATTAACCAGGTCCATAGCAACTTTGTTAAAAGCAGTCGTACTCAGGTGAGCGATACAAGGCCATCATGGCCCTCTTGTTACTTATTTACTTAGTATGCGAAGTATTCAAAATATATTCAAAATATGATTAGTTACATGTCTTACCTGTACTATTCTACCCATGATACAGTACGCTCAGCGCGGATTCTGCCTTTTCCGCGATACCACCGCGGACAATTTTATTTCATACTGCTACTTACCTGATGATAACGATATGAATTATCCATGCTCAGTCACCTGTAACTCGCCTGATCTAAAAATAGATCTACTACCTACTATAAAAGGTAGATGTACACGTGTTAGCTTCAGTAAATTTCCGGCGCTCTTAGAGTCACCTTGAATAGTTATATCTTATTTATTTCACAATGACTGAGGCTAATTTAGCACAGGATGCTACCGCTATCACCCCCACGTCGCTGGGGCGGGATTCTTCTACCGAGGATGTTCATTTTATTACACCGCCGGAAGCTACTTCCGGTAAAAACACCAAGCAGAAAAATGGCAAAAATTCGACCAAAAAACGTGGTTCTAACTTGGATTTACTGGAGCAACGTATGGAACATAAATGGTGTAGTAGATTTGAATCGTTGAGGGATTGGATGGAGAGTAAATTCTCGGATTTAGCGCAGAGTAACAAGTCTTCGGATGTCAATACATCGCGAAATGATAATCTTTCGGACCTTGCTAGGTCGCGAAATCTGGATTCTCCGGACCATAGACGGTCGCGGATTTCTTCACCTTCGGACCACAGACGGTCGCGAAACATCAATGCAAATGAGATGCATAGTGATGATGATTTGTCACTCCACCCACATAGGCAAGAACGTCATGAATTGCTTGGGGAAGACGATGAGTCTTCCACATACGCCAGCAAGATTCACAAATCTGTTTTTTCTTTATCAGACAGTTCAGACTCTGAAAGTGATTACAATAACCGTTTCAAGAACTGTAGACTTTCAAAAGACAATCGAGATATATTGTTTGAGATGTTTGGATCGGATGCAGTACCATCTAAATCAGAAAAATCTAGAACTGGGCTAGTTTTAGATAACTCACAGGAAGAAGTTTTAAACTCTGTGTGGAGATGTCCTGAACCAAATAAGCTGTCAACTTTTAAACTTGAATCTCTCGAAAATTTCACAGTAAGTGAAGAATTCAAACCAGTGTTGAAAGTTCCAAGCCTAGACCCAATTGTAGACTCTTTACTGAAAGACAGATACGGATCAAAAGCGTCATATAAGGACGGGCATAGTTTATACAGTACATCTTATAAAAACATTGAAAAATTAGCTTTCAAAGGTCAAAGCGCTTCCAGTGTAGCTCTAACTATGATCATGTACTTGCAACAGGGTTTAGGAAAACTCCTCTCTACATTGAAAGATAAAGATCCCAATATTGATGCAGCAGTCCAGTCAACAAAAGATATCTTCGCTATTGCATCACATACTCTTGATCAGACAGCTCGAGCTGGAGCTTTCCACCATCTTGTTCGTAGACGTGCTACTCTGGCAGACACTGGCATCGACAGAAAAATTCCAGACATTGATAAGTGGGACCTACCATTAACTGGAGAAGGAGTCATTGGAAAGGATTTTGAAAGTCAATTGAAAACGAAAAAAGAAGTTAGCAAAAACATTCTTGATCTCCTGTCTGATGACAAAGACAAAAACAAGCAGCTCAAAAGAAAATCAGTAATGGAATTCCAGTCTTTCAAGAGACCAAGAAGGGAATACAGTCCAAAGAGAAAGCAGTTTGATGGTGATCGACATTCAAGCACTTTTCAGTCTAGAAGACAATACAAACCATATGTTAGTCAGAACAAACCAGCAACAACCACAACACAAGGCCAGAATAACACTTTTCGAGGAAAGTACAACCAAAAGAAGTGACTTGGTAAGCATTCTTTGCAAAAATCCGGAGATACCAGTCGGAGGTCGCCTGAAACATTTTCTTCCAAAATGGCTAGAAATTACAACAGACCAGTGGGTCTTATCAATAATAAAAGAAGGATACAAACTAGAATTCGAGCAAATTCCTATGTTTTCGGGCATAAGAAAAACACCTGTTGGTGTACAAAACAAAAATATTATTTTGGCAGAAATTCAAGAATTAATTTCAAAAGGTGCTATAGAAATTGTTCCAGAACATCAGAAAATGGAAGGTTTTTACAGCACATTTTTCTTAGTCCCCAAAAAGACAGGGGATTTAAGACCTGTCATAAATTTAAGACCTCTAAATCAGTATCTCCGGAAAACTCATTTCAAAATGGAAACTCTAAATTCTGTTATAAATCTAGTTCAACAAGGAGATTGGGCAATATCTTTGGATCTGAAAGACGCATACCTTCACATTCCCATTTACAAAAGTCACAGAAAATTTCTGCGGTTTTGCGTTCAGAATGTTTGTTACCAGTTTGTAGCTCTTCCTTTCGGACCCACTGTAGCTCCTCGTGTTTTTACAAAAATGACAGCAGTGATTACTGCCAGTCTGAGAACAATGAGCATCAGACTAGCAAATTATCTAGACGACTGGTTCGTAGTCAATCAAAGATTAAAACAGTTACTCGAGAACAAAGAATCAGTGATAAATCTCCTTGTAGAGTTAGGTTTTATAATAAATCTAAAAAAGTCTCAACTTGTCCCATGTCAGACAATTACTTATATAGGAGCTCTTTTTCAGTTATTGAAAGGTCTAGTAATGCCAACCAACGACAGGGTACATTCACTAAGCTTAGCCGTTCAGAAGATTCTGAACAAGTCTTGCACAGCAAGAGATTACCTTCACTTACTGGGTCTTATAGCGTCATGCATTCAGATAATTCCCAATGCTCGTTTATTCATGAGACCAATTCAGATCCATTTACTACAAAAATGGAAACCATGCAGTCAAGATTTAAACATGTCAATTCCATTTTCTCAAAGCCTAGTTCCACATTTAAATTGGTGGTTAAATCCAGCCAACATTTTGAAAGGCCGATCTGTCAGCCCAATAGAATACTCGGTCACAATTACAACAGATGCTTCCCTGAAGCTCTGGGGTGGTCATTTGGGGAATCAAATGATACAAGGTCAGTGGACAGAAACAGAGAAGTTACTGCATATAAACTGCTTGGAAATGGAAGCAGTTCACCGCACCATCAAACACTTCCTTCCATATTTAAGGAACAAACATGTTCTGATACGTTCAGACAACACCACTGTTGTTCAATATATAAACAAACAGGGTGGAACAAAGTCACTAATACTGAATCAGAAAACTTGGGATCTTTGGCAGATGTTACTTCAGAACAAAATAGTAGTCAGAGCAGCACATGTAGCAGGGAAATTGAATATCCTTGCAGATCAGTTATCACGGATAAAAATAAAACAGACAGAGTGGACGCTAAAACAATCAGTACTGAACGCAATATTCCTGAAACTAGGTCAACCCACAATCGACCTGTTTGCATCGGTTCACAATCACAAACTACCAGTTTTTTGTTCATGGAGTCCTTGCCCTCAAGCATTTGCTATAGATGCTCTGACCATCTCGTGGGAAAACATTTTTGCATATGCTTTTCCACCAATAGCTCTGATCCCAAGAGTATTGCAGCACATGACTCTGTATCATTGTCGAGTACTGCTGATAGCACCATGTTGGCCACGCAGACCATGGTATCCGAAGTTATTACAACTTCTTGTAGCCCGTCCACTCAGGTTACCTCAATACACAGACCTTCTGAGTCAGCCAAACTCAAAAATTCTTCATCAAAACCCAAGCATGTTAAATCTGACTGCATGGCTGTTATCAACAAATCCTTCAGAACAGAAGGATTTTCAAAGAAAACTAGAAAACTTCTCAAAGCATCCTGGCGTAAAGGCACTAGACAAGATTACTCATGTAAGTTCAGAAAATTTAGTAGCTGGTGTAATCAAAGGGAAATTGATCCATATGATGCAACTTTGATTCAATGCACAGATTTTCTGACAGATCTTTACCATGAAGGATTACAATATTCTACTATAGCAGGTTACAGATCTATGCTCTCGTGTGTTCTACCACCAGTTGACAATGTTCCAATTGGACAGCATCGATTTGTCATTAGACTTTTGAAGGGAATTTTTAATTCCAGACCACCAACTAGAAAGTTAGTTCCTGAGTGGGATTTGAACCTAGTTTTATCAGCTTTGCAAAAGTGTCCTTTTGAACCTATGACAAAAACTCACATGAAGTATGTTACTTTTAAAACAGTGTTTCTGGTTGCAATCACTACATTTAGAAGATGCAGTGACATCAGTTCCTTGAAACTGGGAGAAAAGAATGTAAATGTTCAAAAACGTGGTGTTACATTTATAAGAACTGGCATTTCCAAAACAGATAGGCCAGGCCATGTATCACCATATATATTTGTTCCAGCATTTCCATCTAATAAACTTTTAGATCCTAAAAGAGCTTTAGCAATTTATTTAAAACGTACAGAGCTTCATAGATTGGTGAATGGTAAAGATGAAACAAAGTTGTTTCTTTCTTTTTGCAGACCATATAGACCAGTATCTAGTCAAACAATTGGCGCTTGGATAAGAAAAACTGTAGAAAAAGCTTATGAAGGAAGTAATAAAGTGTCAGGGAAAGTTGTTGCACATTCCACACGCAGCCTAGGAGCTACATGGGCACTTGCCAAAGGAGCTCCTCTTAGAAATATTATGGAAGCAGCTGATTGGACAAAGGAGTCCACTTTCGTAAAGTTTTATTTAAAATCTGTAAATACAGAAATACTTGAGTAAAAAAAAAAAAAAAAATGTAAATTACCGGCGAGTTGCTGAGGCAGAAGTGAGGATTTCTGTCTTCAAATACAGTGTAGATATATAAATATACTGTATAGGAGGGAATACAATGTGTAAATACTGTGTTTTAATCGGAGCTATCCATAAGGAGGACATTTTTTAGAATCAAAGATTGTACAAATGGGATATTTGACTGTATATGTTGTGTATAGAGTGTATATGTATTGTAAATATTTGCTGAACAGTCCAGATGATGTGGAAACTGAAAACCCACCACCCAGTGAAATCTAGCACTGCTTAGAAATCTGGATAATTCATATCGTTATCATCAGGTAAGTAGCAGTATGAAATAAAATTGGAAAATTTAAATATCAAATTGAAATTTTATGAATATATACTTACCTGATGATAACATCATTAGTCCCTCCCAGCCTCCCCTTTTTTCAGTGAATCTGGTGACTCATAAGAGCGCCAGACTTTACTGAAGCTAACACGTGTACATCTACCTTTTATAGTAGGTAGTAGATCTATTTTTAGATCAGGCGAGTTACAGGTGACTGAGCATGGATAATTCATATCGTTATCATCAGGTAAGTATATATTCATAAAATTTCAATTTGATATTTAAATTTTCCAATTTTTTCTTATCGCGGACAAACGCGGCGGACGTCCGCGATGGGAGGGCTAATTTCCGCCGCGATCCGCGGTGTCCAGTTGTGTCCACCGCGGACAAAATACCGATGATTATGTTTAAATTATCGATAAAATCGGTAACCTGTTTCTCGCGGCGGAACGCGGCGGCCATTATAACTATAGCTCAAAAATAAATGTTTATTTTATAAAATTTTCACCGTGTTATTATTTTACAAGATTACTTCAAATCAACCAAAATACGTAAATGGTAATAACATTAGTTAAAATTTTAGATGTAAAAATATTGAAACGGCATTTAAAATGAAAAACGTTACCTTTGTTTTGATTGTAAAATTTGGAGTGACTGCGTCGATAGACAAAAACTACATACTACAGCATCCTTGTTCCCTTGAACTATCCAAAACCGTCGAAAATTAGAACATTCCTAACAACAATTACTTGTTAATCATGCTAATTATCGGGGTTATTTTAAGTGAACTGCTTTAACTGTCAAAGAAATTATGCACTCAATAGCGGCTTTCAACTTTTTACAAAGGGCGCCATGTCTTCAGATTAACTCAAAATCACAGCTGACACCTGTGTGAATAACATACCTAAATACAAACTATATCACCTTTTTTCAAACTAGTTTATAAACCAATCTGAGCTCTGGTTTGAAAGTGAAATCTACAGATCTTGTATAAATTATTTTTTCGATGCATAACAAACACTTGTAAATTTCAGTGGCTCAACACTTCCCTTTTATATTTCTATCATTTGGGGATGAATTTCACAATCTTTGATATCGTAATATTGTTGTGAAACCTATATGTAGCCTCAAAGGAACAACCTGTCAATCACAATTCCCGTGACCTATGATCTTTACACGTGATACAACACCGTATTTTTATTGGTTGTAATTCAAGAGCTAACCTTTGACAGCAAGCCTGAGTAATTTTCCATAAAAAATCCCAGTATTTTACCGCCTTTTCCACATCACATGATCTAATGCTGCATGCTTTTGGATGCTTGCTCTCAACTTTCAATTCTCATTTTCGGAAAATCTATAAATAGTAACACCTAGTTTGTTGGAGATATTGACAAGGATTAAATGTTCATGGTGTAAGAAACAAAAATTGACGTTTTCATTATTGTCTCTTGTTACTTTTTCGTACATGCCGTACACCGAGGTTATTCAGTATTTGACTTAAAAGTGGTTTTCACAACCATGAACTTGCATATCTACTCTATTTTCGAATTTAATACGACAATGATTTGCCGCGATTTAGGGTATTTTTGTTCATGTTAATTTAATAACGAGAAAACAACAAGATGTACAAACAACAAATACATTGTATCTACATATTTTTTTTTATTACAAAATCAAATTTTACATATTTTAAGTAGTAAAGTTTTAATAATTAATCGTAAAAAGCTACAGTTTTCACCGCGATCCGCGGTGATTGACCACCGCGTTCTGCCGCGATTTACCGCGGCGTTCCGCGGGGGAAACGCTTACGGCCACAGATTCATGTCCGCGGTGGTAAACATTTTCAGTCCGCGGGGTTTCGCGGACAAATTTTGTGCAAAATTTCGTCCGCGATGAGTCTCATCCGCGGGGTCTCGCGGGTTTTGCAAAATCCGCGCTGAGCGTACTGTAGACACCCTTTTCTTTAGTGGCGATGTTAATGCCTGTGCAATTTTCAGACTTTCCGCTGGTCTGTGTCTTATTAAATCCTCTCCCTCTGAAAACTTTGACCGGTCTACTTCTAGTGGAGCAGAGCTCAACACTTTTGATGCTTTGGTCATCACTATGATGTGGTGACCATATTCGGTTTTTGTGATAACCTCTCGTATCACAATAGTGCTACCAACCTAAATAGAAATAAGTGTCTAATAAGGGTTTTTGAACAATTATTTATATTAATACATATTGTTCAAAGAAATGAATATTTTTGGAACTCCACTTAATTTTAATATTGATGGAAATATAGTATGAGCT
The DNA here is from genome assembly GCA_012932295.1 of Cyclina sinensis. Classification (NCBI taxonomy): domain Eukaryota; kingdom Metazoa; phylum Mollusca; class Bivalvia; order Venerida; family Veneridae; genus Cyclina; species Cyclina sinensis. Next base: position 40,415,705 of record JAAONU010000003.1, on the reverse strand, counting down.
TTATTTACCATTAAATAAACAGCTGATTGATCCAATATTTGTGAACGCATTCAGATCATTTGTTTACCCGTGTTTTCTATTTTATTATACTATTTAGTGCCCAACTTTGTCATCCAATTGAAACGTTGCATTTCTTAAAAATTCTGTGTTAATTTTCATAAAAGAACAGAAGTCGATACTATATTGAATTCTGTTCATAGCCGACTTCAATTTTTCATAGTACTTCATAGAACAGCATAGTGACGTAATAAAGTGAATAACAATGAGACCAAATAAAGCTTGACACCAAGTATGTTAGTATTCATCCGTAGCTGTTCTACAGAAATTAGACACATCCTCCCGTAGCTATCGCTCCCGTCAAAGTTTCTAATTTCTGTAGAACAGCATGGATGAACAGTAACATATACATAGAATGACACTAAATAATAAGCATTATAATATTTTCAACTTCTGTAGGCATTATAATTGAAAAATACAATGTATACTTTTATTTTAATCAATTCTGAGTATTTAGTTTACTTGATATCATTACCTTAAAATTACCTTTACAATTATAGTGCATATTTATCTGTGTAAAAAATTAGTAATATGGTTTGAGACTGACAAATTTCAGTGGAGATTTTGAATGGTGAAGCTGACACATTTTATGGCAGTTTAATTTGAGAATTGCATATGACAAGTCTTAGATAGTTCTTTATTTTATGCCTACCAATGAAATATAGGGAAATATCAGTGAGATAAAAGTGATAATACACTTTTGAATCAGTGAAATTACCATTTTGATAATACACTGTTTGTGCCCGAACTACTTTTTACCTGATTCAGCCAAGAACCACACTGCTCCAATGATTGCAGGAAATAGTGAATCTGGTCCTGCACCAAGAGGATTTTTCATGAACAGTCACTTTCATGGAAATGTTACTTTCAATTTCAATTCCTCTAAAACTGCAACCCAGCAACTATCTCAACAGGTCATAAATTCCAGTCCAAAAGCTGGCCTGCTTGATGAAACTTCAGGAATTTCCCCACCACGTAAATACAACAGAATCCGCTGTATTTCAGACAGTGACAGCGAGTGAAATTTATTTACCTTGTTAAATCCAGTTATAATATTGAATTCCTAGTTGTGAACAATGATGAAATTCGCCATAAATTATTTAAAATGTCTGATTTGTTTACATAACTCACATGGACAATATCCATTATGGCCGACTTTCAATTCAATTGATTGAATATTGAATATTGAGTATTAATCCGCTTTTATAATTAAAGTATGTATGGCAAAAATTCAATAAATATTGATAAACTGTGTAGACAAAAATAAATGTTATTTGATGATAGTGTATTCAGTTTATTTCAGCAGAAGTAAAGTTATCATATGTAATAGAGATTGTCTGCACTTTTTTTTTGTGCCGAGTAACGGTTTGACCAAAGTACGCATTAACTGATTTGGGGCTCACCATGGGGAATTTATTGAAGGCCCTGAGTAAAAATGTCATAAAATACCCATTTTTGACGTGTTGGCATAAAATAAAAAGAAAATTTGTTTTTTTTTAGTGGAAGATGGGAATTTATTTCATCTCGTGAACACCATATGTTTATATTTTCACTCGTGGCTGCGCCACTCGTGAAAATATCACATATGGTGTTCACTCGATGAAATAAATTCTCATCTTCCACAAAAACAAACAAATATCCTCTATATATTAAATCAATGACAAGCGGTGAAGGATGCATTAATTAAACATTTACCTACCTTCAGTTTAGCATATTTGCTACTATCATAGCAAATAGCTTTAAGTACTGTCTCACCATCACTTACAGCAATAGTAAGTGATGACTTATCAGCGCCATCTCTGCCAGTGTAGTGCTGGGGACTAAGAACAGCAACAACTTTTACTTTAAATGGCTTACTGTATGGCCCTCCTCTTTCCTTTAACAAGCTGCTTAAGCTAGACATCTGAAAATGCAAAAATAATATATATATATATTATATTATTATATATATATATTGAAAGGTGAGTGACAAGTACAAGCTTACATTTGAACATTTGAATATGTTATTCCTTCATGGTATAAACAGGTGTGATTGCTAGATAGAATGCAGTATGTTTTAAGTCAATAACAGATAAAAAGTTTTGCTCCTAATCAGAGATAATTAGATAATAACTATTATAGACAATATTTAACCTGCAACTAACAAGTCAGCTCATTAGTAAAAACCATTGCATGAACCACATCAATTGGAAAAGATCAATTCCCTGAAAAATAATCATAACTTTGAAAGCCTTGCACAGTACATATTAAATCAGCAGTATTAAGTTATAATTGATACAAATTTTCCCATGTTTTGCCAATTCAAGGGCAGAGAATTTATTTCTCAGTATCTGGTATGTTTTATATGTGGATTGAAGCAGTGTAAGAATCTAGGATATAACAAAAGGCCGGATTTTGTATAAATGTAATATGATTTTTGACCTTGTAATCTATAGAAAAAGATCCTTATAAATAGCAGAAGATTTCATAACAGTTTTGGAAGTCGCATGTGTAATTTACCAAAATTGTTCTTACTTAAGAGGTCATTTTATCTTTCTTCTTTGTGCATTAAATGACTTTGAAGTCAGCTCCCATTCTTTTATGAATGAGCCCCTTTCACATATTTCAATCATATAATGCTCTGCCCAGCAGTGCTCTTGTTTTCCAGTTTGTATGCTTTTTTGCGCATATGTTTAAATTATAGACAGAAAAAGTTTCACTTTGCACCTTCTGCCAAGACTTGAACTTGGATCTCTTTCTGCTGGCGTTCAGCGGGAAGTGTTCTTAATTGAACAACAGAAGCACTGTGGAAAGAAATAATCCACTGATTCTGCTTCTGAACATAAACTATGCTGCAAAGTTTTGGAATGAAGCAAATTGTACAAAAAAGCTTGCCCATTTAGACATGAATAAAACTTGAGCCATTTTGTGCTAAAAATCTTCTCCTCTACTTTCACAAGGGCACGGAACCTTCTACTGTATTTTTCAATACACAGGTTTGTAACTACTGTCTTGGACATTCCTTCCTCCCAAGTCCAGCATCACTAACACTGGCAAATTTCTCTACTGTCTTGGACATTCCTTCCTCCCAAGTCCAGCATCACTAACACTGGCAAATTTCTCTTCTGGCTTGGACATTCCTTCCTCACAAGTCCAGCATCACTAACACTGGCAAATTTCTCTTCTGGCTTGGACATTCCTTCCTCACAAGTCCAGCATCACTAACACTGGCAATTTTCTCTACTGTCTTGGACATTCCTTCCTCACAAGTCTAGAATCATTACCAATTTGGAAAATTTCACTACTGGCTTGGACATTCCTCACAAGTCCAGAATCAATACCAATTTTGAAAATTTCATGACCGACTTGGACATTCCTTCCTCACAAGTCCAGAATCACTACCAATTTAGAAAATTTCACTACTGGCTTGGACATTCCTTCCTCACAAGTCCGGAAAAAAATTTCAGCACAAGCTATAAGAATGAATTAAAGCTGACTTGTTGACAGACTTTCCTTTTTCCGGCTTTTTTCAAATTCTCCCTCCACTCCAGAAATGGTATACTGTCTTTGGTGGCACAATATCTGTATCCCATGTATTGCTGGTGGACTGGAGGTAATTTGTCCCCTCCACACTTGCTGCATTTCACTGTAACTGCTGTTCTTGTGTATTTCCTCTTTGGTTTACCCTGCTCCTCCTATCGCTGCTTGCATTTCCTGTACTGCTCTGTAGAGTAAGAAACACTACAGCTGGCAGGAAGAAGCAGGGTAGTGTTGGATCCACCGTCAGTGACAAGCTAAAAACTGAATGCTAGTCATGCCAGGTAGCTCACGGGGAAGTGTAGGAACTGGAGCGATTGCAACAGTCACACGAGGCTTGTTTTTTTTTTTTTTTTTTTTTTTAGCTCACCTGTGCACGTAGTGCACAAGGTGAGGTATTGTGATCAGTCAATGTCCGTCGTCGGTGCGTCCGTGCGTAAACTTTTGTTTTAAAGAACATCTCCTCCTAAACCACTGGGCCAATTTCAACAAAACTTCACAGAAATGTTCCTTGCATGAAGCTCTACCAAAATTTTTCAAAGAATTTGATTCCATGCAGAACTCTGGTTGCTATGGCAACTTAAAGGAAAAACTTTGAAAATCTTCTTGTCTGAAACCACAAGGCCTAGAGCTTAGATATTTGGCATTTAGCACCCTCTAATGGAACTCTACAAAAATTGTTCAAATTATTTCCCTGGGGTCAAAATTGGCCCCGTCCCAGGGGTCACTTCCTTTTACATAGACTTATATAGGAAATCTTTAAAAATCTTCTTCTCAGAAATCACAGTGCCTACAGCTTTGATATTTGGTATGTAGCATTGTCTAGTAGATGTCTACCAAGTTTGTTCAAATTATGTTCCCTGGGTCGAAATTGGCCACGCCCCAGGGTTCTCTTGGTTTACATATAGTTATATAGGAAAAACATGAAAAATCATTTTTCTCTAAAACTAATAGGACTAGACCTTAGATATTTTGTGTGGAGTATTGTGTAAAGAACCTTTACCAGTTTTGTTTATATGTCGGCCCTGGGGTCAAAATTGGCCCCGCCCCGGGGGCCCTTAATATTTAAAAAAGGCAATCTTTAAAAATCTTCTTACTGGAAACCTCAATGCCTACAACTTTGATATTTGGTATGTAGCATTGTCTAGTGATTGTCTATCAAGTTTATTCAAATTATGTTCCCTGGGTCAAAATTGGCCATGCCCTAGGGTTCTCTTGGTTTACATTGATTTATATAGGAAAAACATGAAAAATAATTTTTCTCCAAAACAAATAGGTGTAGACCTTAGATATTTGGTGTTGAGTATTGTGTAAAGAACCTTTACCAATATTGTTTAAATGTTGGCCCTTGGGTCAAAATTTGCCCCGCCCCGGGGGCCCTTAATATCTTTAAATATCTTCTTGTCTGAAACCACAAGGCCTTGAGTTTTAAAATTTGGCATGAAGCAAGCTTTATCAAGCTTTTTCAAATTATTGGATTAGGTTAAAGGTCACAGAGGCTAAAAATAGATTTATCTACTGTACCTCTTAAAGCCTTCGGTTATAGACCAATATCTTTGATATTCAGTATATAGGTTCCTTGCATGGACCTCTACCCATGGGTAGGGTTTGAGGTCACTGTGTCAAGGTCAAGGTCACCATAGCTTATAATAGATATTTCTACTTTCTGTCATAGAGCCTTTATTTATTGACTGATATTTTACATATTTGGTTTGTAGGCACTTATATATTTTCAATTAAAAAATGAAATACTGCTTAACAGCAAACCTACAGCCAAAGTACTCAGGTGAGCAATCCAGGGCCATCATGGCCCTCTTGTTTTTTCAACCTGGCCATTCCGACAGTAAAAAGAGGCTCGTGAAACTAGTAGGATGCCCTGGTACCAAAGGGAAGCACTGACTGTTTAGACAGTGCTTCTGGTGCCTTGCTGACTTGTCAGACCCTGTACCAGTACCCTTTTGTCTTGCTCCTTGCTATTTTCATTGAACCTGTAATCAAAGGCAGTCAATGTAAGTGAACGAAAGTATATGCCTATCTGAAAAAGTTATGAACCACAGTCAACAAGAAATACTTAGAGGTTGTCTTTCCCACAGCTCCTCACCAAAATTAAGGACAAGTTTCAGAGTTGAAATTTGGGACTTTCTGCTGGAGAGCACAAAATAAGTTAACATTTGGAAAGAACAAAAAATGAGCTTCCACACAAATACACTTAACAAATTTTACATCTCAGTTGGCAGTCAAACTGAAGAGGTACAGCTGAGAAAATAAAATGATCTTACTACTGACAGTCTTGGATCAGACACAGCTAATAATATGTATGTTAATGAAAAGATCTCTAATTAATATTCGACTTACCAAAACATGTTCACACAGTCATGTGTACATTTTGCCTGAAACTACATGTTTTACATCCATCACATCAGGGATGTCTGTAAGACTTCAGAGGCAGTAATGTTCAGTGTACACCCTTAAAACTATGACTTTTACACCCAGTGACATTTTCAAAATATGTATATGGGCCAAAAAGTTTAAAACTATTCAGTTACTTTGATTTATTTACCCCCAGAAAACAAAGATTATGACACCTATACCACACTCACAAAAGCAGATACAATAATGTGGACTGTTTGGAATATTTTAAGTTCTTAGGCCATTATTTTTATATTTTTCGGTTTACTGACCCGCCGACCCTGTATTTTGGAAAATGAAAAAAAAAAAAAAAAAATTTTTCAGGAAAAAAAAAATTCTGAATGCTGATTTTACGGAAAATGTACCGTATGAATGGCTCATTTTCCTTGGTTTCTTCACAGTAAAGACTGAATACATTATTAAAATATTCATATATACAGTATTCAGGAATAAATAGAAATAAGAAGACTTTCCGATGTTTTTTTTTTTTTTTTTCCCCTCCTCCTACCCTACCTTTTTTTGAAAAAAAATCAGTAAACCAAAATATAAAAAAAAAATGGCCTTACCATTGTTGGAGTGTCTTCTTGTTTAGGAGAGGGAACTGCAAGTCTGTGTCAGCATTGACTGTATGGTTGTTAAGAATGGTCCTTCTAATTCTATGATACGCACCAAGGACTAAGGACCACCTTGTCACAAGCTTTGCTTCAATGCGAGGATCGCTAAGGTACACTTCTAACAGTTTCAGTGTACCTGTTACAATTCGTCTGCTGTGCAGGTCCCTGGTTTGGTCCTAAAACTGCCCTGTAAAGTAAAATGAACAGCTTTATTGCTCAAAACAGAAAACTGCGAAGTAGCTGAAATGCCAGACATATATACATACATCTTTGTTGGCTTATTAATACAAAAAGAAACAAGTCAGACATCGGGTGACACATGTCACTTTCATGTACTTCACTAAACGTAGATATTTTCATGAAGTAATAAAGAATATGAACAATATTAGTTCTAAGTACTGTACTGCAATACAGTTAATAAAAATTTCAGCAAGAAAGAATTAAATGACGACCGTTCAGGGCTTGCTGGAGAACCTATGTTCACACAAAAAGACTTTTTGATTTCCATGAGAAATACTTGCCACAGTTGTCACAGTAGATTTAGCCTTCTTAGAAACCTTTTTTGACTTACTCTGGTCTTTTTTCTTTTTCTCTGTTTTCGTACCCTTCTTACTTGTAACTTTATATTTACTCTTTCCAAAGGAAATAATCAAAGGGTCATCTTGAACGACAGGGTCCAAGCCTGTTTGGGGCAGAACTGTCAACATTTTGTATTTCTACATTTGCACCTACCTGAGGTATCATGGATTCATCATCGAACCCAGAAAATTCAGAGCTATCGGACGATAAAGTCTGACCACGTGTATATTCAGGTGCACACTTTTTGTGGGATTTTTCATCCTCACTCAAGCTCATGTTAACTTTGTTAAAAAATATCTCTTGACTACCTCTTAGAGAAGCTTGAAAAACCAAAGACACAATTTACCAATGTAAAATAAAGGGATTAGAGATAACACCGAACAGCTAACTTTGAATAAACCCTCTCGCAAAAACAAAACTTTCAAAAATGTGACTTGTTCTCGCCACTCAAATGTCAATAATGATGTCTTTCAGGTGCACCGGTTCTGGTGTATGCATATTGGTCATGTGACAGGTATTTCTGGTTTTTACTTTTGTTTTACTTTAAAATGTGACAAGTTTGCCGAATATAGCATTCATCAATGCGACGTATACATGTGAAGCCTAAGGCTTTTACTCCAATAATGGCCCCCATCCATCACCAGGGCTTTGATAGGGGGACATTTTGTTGCAAAATCTGTTACTTTTTTCAAAATTAGCTAACATTCAGAATCATTTTTCACTCTGAATCACTGTTGGAAGATGCTGTACTTGAATAAATGCAAAATCTCAAGTGTTAAGATATGTGCTTACAACATAGTGAACAAGCTTACATATTTATAATCCTTATAATCAATATTTCTTTCAGCTTATATCCCCTTTTAGCCAAAGCACATTTCTGTCTGAAAAAAAACCCCTGGTGCTGAGGAACAACCAGAACAATCAAGAACTTCTGTAATTACCAAAAGGTCTGACAATTTCAACAGTTTAATTACTCTAATTACAGGTACATCTCTTTCAGAAACAATACAAAAAAACCCTGTTTATCTACAGTTGAAAATCACTCTCATAGACAAGTTTTTGTACATTCAATTTTATTTTAAATAATATTACTGTATAAACCTGGGCCTGAGTCTGTCAGCATCTGTTTGTACTCCTCATCAGTAGGAATGTGAAGCTTTGGGGCTGGTTTATGCAATGCCTCCTGTGCTTCAGCTTCTTCCATGTCTTGTTTATCTGGAACTAGTGGAATTGTAAGGTCTGTGAAATCTTGCTCAACAAATCTTTCATCGCCTTGCAAGCTCTGCTGAGTCCTCTACTTTATCACCAGCAAGCTCCCTTGCAGTGAATTCATAATCTGTAGAGGTTTTACCAGTCTGTGAGTACAAGTTTTTAAGGCCAATAAGTTCTCCTGCAAAAAACAGAGAACATTCTATCCAAAATGCTGAAAAGTTCAAATCAACAACACTTCCTGTGTCCCAATACAGTGTACATAAAGTTAATTTTCTTGTGAAACTACTATTTATTCTCAAGCATGCTGAGATAATCAAAATTTGTTGTAAACTTGTACTGAAGTTTCATTTTAAACTGTATGCTAAATTCAATCTGCACATTATTTTTCAAGAAATAAATGTCAGGATTAAGTAAACCACATTTTCTAAACATCTTAATTGCATTCCATACTTTGGAAGATTAAAACAACTCTGAAAACTTCACTTAGGACAAAACTAGACATGACACGGATCCCTCCGCAACATGGGCTTTAAGATCTGCAAAAATAAGCATTATTTTGAGGAATGTACCTTAACAAAAAAGGTTAACCAAGAAATTTTAAGTCAAAAAAGAGGCATAACTGAGCAAAAAATTAATACAAATGTTACCTGCCCTTTTGAAATGCATTTTGAGAGTGAACAAGTACTTAAGATTGAAGTGAATACCTTTTGCAAAATGGACTTTAACAAAGCAGTTAACCAGGGCAAAAAATCTACTGGCAATTCCAGTGGTAGGTAGGGGTCCATAGACCCATATTAATATAATTATTAAATTAATGAAAAAAAACAAAAAAACACACACACAAAAAAACAAACAAAAACAAAGAATATCGGTGTTGCATTAGTTTTGCCCACTGGGCGTTAAAGACTCATGCAGAGATAAGTCATTACTAACATTCAATAGATGCCTCCCTTGTGCTCGCAACCACTATGGCGGATGGTCAATAGATGATGTTGTGAAATGGTTACATGCCATTGGCTTCGGGTATCTTGAAGCAAAATTTAGAGGTAATACATTTTTCCTATCGATATATAGCAGACAAAATAATCATGCTATATGGTACTATGGAAGTCCATGGTCTTCATAATTGTACCTGTGTTTGGATCTGTCAGTTATTGGACATAACTCACCATGCAAAAACCACAATAATTTAAAGCAGCCTTCTTTCTTTAAAGAATTAATATGCCTAGTGGGGTTTTCACAGAAAAATAAAATGGGGTATGTGGATAAATTCATAGTTGTGGACGATGGGGTTTCAAGAAAATGAATAAAGCTTGGTGGTAGGTCTCATAATCTATTTATATTTATGGGTGATGGGGTCTTCAAAAAAGTGCCATCCCCTCCCCTTACACTGTGGCATGTTAAAGCTATTTATAGGTTATATAATAATACAAAGATGGACCTTTTAGCTAGTAAACATAATGTGGTATGTACCCAAACAATTATTATTGACTTTGAGTATCGCCTCCATCAGTATAAAATTTTAACGTGGGTATCACATCATATTCACCGGCTAAGAAGTCCATATTTGTATAATGTAGACTTTCTGTTAATGCATTTTTAGACTTCTAAGTGAGTTATGTCCGATAACTGACTTTCTGTTTCTTGACTTCTTTGAGTACCAAAATAAACATTTTCGACATGGTCCATAATCTTTCAAATAAAATTGAGAAATTGGTCGTCTCTATAACAAAATTTCCCCCTGTCTTTTTTAAGAGTTTTCATATTGAATACATGATTGAATTTTCCCCTAATTTGTATTTGAAGCTTTCTCTTCCTTTGTTCATCTACTTGTTCCCTGATAGCCTTTATTTCTGGAATAGTTTAACGCACATGATGGATATTTGTATTTCTATTTAAGTGCTGTGACAGGTTTGAAACTTTTGTCTGACAAGTTCCACAGAATTGGTAACTATTATACATTCGAGTATGTGTCTTTGCTGTTCCAGTCTTAGTTGCTGAATTTTGAACTCTAGTTATGTAAATATCTGGATTTTGTGGGTCTTGCAGAATGGATTCCTCGTCTGAATCTGTATCAGAAGTGTCGCTATCATATTCTGTCTCCAACCTCTCTGCTGTATATTGTTTGCTTATCACACTTTGAGTTAAAACAGGGTATGTGTCACTAAGTTCTCCATCAGAACAACAGTTACTGTTTTCAACTTCACTTATTTCTTCAACTATCCTGCCTTGTTTCGACTGTTAGACTGTTAGACATTTGTATGGAGGTACTGCTATTTGCGTCACTGTCTGTATTGTCACAAGACGATGGCTTAAATGTTTCATCTGCAGTGTCACTTTGCTCATTATAGTAACTATCAGACAAATCACTGTTATACAGTACGCGCCAGGAGGAACTCTCGTTTTCCTCGAGGTCGTCGCGGACTACCCATTCCTTAAAACGCGACCAAATCCGCCGCATTTCGAGGATCACCGCCGCGGACATGGTCACCAAATATCGCGGCGGACGTCCGCTAAATGGTTCCGCGAACTTTTTCACAGGTAAGAATTGACGTATCGAGGCTCACAAAGTTCCTCATTACACGCATTTCGGCGGATTTTACGCTTTAAAATATCATTTAAATGTATTAAACTCTCATTCTGATGCATTTGTTTACGAATGCTCGTATTTGTTAACGGAAGGAATGACAATTCAAAACCGAAAGTAATTGTTGCTTCTCAGAACAGCTGACCCTATTTTCAGAAAATAAATTGACTGGTTTCCGAATTACACGTGGTAAAACTGCATTCCTATATTGAAAGAAAACATACAACATGTAAACCATACTGCGACATCTGTATCGTCTATGCGCTTGACAAAATTATTGATCGATTTTACTATACAATAACGAGCATTTTCAACGACGTAAGCACAGCAAATGTATTAGAAATTTGGTTTTATTTTACCAAATGTCACAGAATTGGCAGACGTAAAATGCACAGTTTCATTACGGTCATTTCACTAAATGTTCAGCTTATCCAGGTGAGTTATGACCCTAATTATTTTCGCGCTGGTCGTCAAATATCGCCGAGATATTTCGCAATGTCGAGACATCGAGGAATTCCGTTTTTTTCCTCGATGTCGCGGCGGATATTTTTTTTTCCGCGTCCGCGAAATAAAGCGGAAAATGTGAGTTCCTCCTGGCGCGTACTGTACTGCAAATCATGAACATCTCTAGCTTTTGCCTTTCGGGTTTTACTTCTTTTGTCAGCGCATTCATTTTCATACTCTGTCTCTAACGCTGTTTATATAATTTTCTTCTCAAGCATTTAACTTATATTTGTCTCTCAGTCTTTACCACTTATGCCTCCACTTTCAGAATCTGTCTGATTGCAAGTCAATGTCTCTATCCCTGTCTCCCTGTCTACATCTCCACACTCTGGCGTACCTCTAGCTTTTGAGTTTGTTATAGAGATACTGTTATTTCTGTCTTATTTCTGCATTTAGCTTGGCTTGCTTTTAGATACATGCATGTTACGTAACTAGATACAGTGGAGTGGCTAGTGTTTAAAATCAGCAGTTATCATTTCCATAAAATTTTGATTTTAAAGCCTTGCTTATGCTGTCTTCTAGAAGGGTTAGTATATAACAATAGAAAAGTAAATACCTGATATCTTTGCTTTGTCATATTTTATGCCATATTTACATGTTTGCCCACAGTGTTGATTTACCAAGTTTGTGTCCAGTGTCATTTAGCGAGAGCATCTGTGTCCTTTGGACACATTTCTAGTTTTTTTTATCTGCTTCTTTAACAACAAGCCACTCGGTTAAGGTTTTGTCATCTGATTATTTTTATGTCACATCTGTCCCTTCCATATATATATTATATATATATATATTTTATTCAAGATTTTTTGTTGGACATGAGGCTTGGGAAATCTAAGTACAGGGTTCCATTATTAAGACAATACAATACAAAATACATAGGAACTAGGGATGGCAAAATTTGTTCATTTTAGCATTTGAATGTTCGGATCAATTTGCATTTGAACGTTCGAACGTTCGAATAACTCATACTCAATTTTCTCTGAACTTCTTGACCAAACTCCACGAAGCAGATACTTTCCTTTTAGTACAATAATCACTGCCGACAGGCATGCCGTTGATAATAGTCGAAAATAAATAAACAAAATGTTTTTGATTGTTTTTTTCAAGTTACTTTTTTAATTTCATCCAGTCATGTTAAATCGATGCAATTCCAATTATGATTAAACAAAATAGAGGAAAAAAATCTGAAATCCAGCTATTTTAAGGCAAGAATGAAGGGGTGATCACTGCCAGGAGATTGCTTCTCGACCAGGTTAACTGGATAAGATCCGAGTGTTTCCAATTCCTTGACACAATGTGTATTTCTCGGTATCCGGTATGCTTATTTGGTAAATCCCCATTCGATTTTAATTTATATTTAGAAGGTCGAAAAGGGAAAAAAAATGAGACCAAGCGCAAGGTATAGCAAGTATCATTTACATTTTAACTGAATAGTAGCAATACGGCATGACCTGTTAGAGAATTTGCGAGAGAATAAAACAACCAAAAATCGGGCCAGTATAATAAAATAAAATCGGGGATAGCGGCAATAACTGACTGACACGTTCGTGTATTTAGTTTCTTTCTGTAAAACAATCATTCTGTCTCCAAGTTTGACCCCTAACTCGACACTCTGACACGGATATACCAATATCTCTGGTCTTACCCATTGTAGGTGAAACTTGCTTCAAGCACAGGCCACCAACAACGCCAACGACGCATAATTACGGTCGTCTGACCAGAGGTGTTAACAGGGGTGTTAAAGCAACAATAGGTGTGAATTCACCTACTTACAACGCCTTTCTTACTTCTTCAAAACTTTATGATTTAGTTTTGTGATGAAAACAAAATATATAGAGATTTTTTCCTGAGCATTCGAATGCCATAAATACATTCGAACGTTCGGCATCGGGTCCGAACATTCGAACGTTCGAACGTTTACTTACATCCCTAATAGGAACAATAAAAATAGAAACAAGTAAGATGAGAATGTTATCTGCGACATAAGAGTAATGTAGAGATATGACAAAGTCCAAATAATATTTCATGAATTGAATTTGTTTCCTAAAATGGAAAAAAAATGAAACGAGTAAGTGGAAGTATATGTTTTTTTGTATTGAGCATAAACACTTAAACAACACAGGCATAGTAACGGCGTAACTATAGCCAATAAAATACAATAAATGTGGATACAAACAAAAATGAAAACAAAAAAGGGAAAAATCAAACAAGTTCTTTTGAAAGAATTTTTATTTTATTATTATTATTTTTTAACCTCAATAAATATTAACCTCATTTATTCGCATCCTCTCCAGAACTATAGATTGTGAGATATGTACACTACTGAAAACAAGTACCGTATATTTCTGGCCATAAGTCTTCCCAGCCATAGGTCGTTAGTTAAAAGTTGGCCCAAAATCTGAAGTTTTGCTCTGGCTCTGTCTATAAGTCGAGGGGTGACCAGAGATGGATGGACAGGTGGTTAGAAACCTTCACTCTATGGAATGCCATACTAGAAAACATCGGCCAAATACGGCCGTGGACTGTATCTCGGGCTAGATGAACAAGTTCTTTGCGTATTCTGTTCATTTTTAGACATGTAGAATTGAAAAAAAACAAAACTTTTTATCATCTAGAAAGGCACAAAGGTGCTGACTGTTTTTGGACACTTCATGCTCCCCCCATGACTCAGAGGATTCGTCTCTGAATGTTCATCTGAGATTATTAAAATTTTCAATTTAAAAATAGAAACATAACAAGGGGGCCATGGTGGCCCTATATCACAAGGGTAGTGCCAGTTACAGGCTATCAGTCCGAAACAAAAAGATTAAAGTATTTCAGTGGCAAATTGCAAATGATGGTGATCTACTACAGCTGTCCTGTTCAAATGTGAACATTTGAATCTTAAGCCAATATGCTGTACATGGATAATCAAAGTCACTGAACACTATTTATCTCCAGACTTTTTATACCCCCGCTTCAAAGAAGTTGGGGGTATACAGTTTTAACCTTGTCCGTGTGTCCGTCCATCCGTCCGTCCGTAACAAATTTCCGTTGCAGTTTTCTAAGCAACTATAACATGCAGAAGCCTGATAATTCACATATTGCTATACCCTATAGTCCCATATGGTGTAAAGCAATTTTATGCTCCTTGCTCATCTACTTCCTGTTTACCGAATAATTTTAGATTTTGTCACTATATAGGTGCATTACATCAACCAAACGACATCTTTATTTTCAGTTGCAGTTTTCTAAGCAACTAGAGCATGCAGCCGGCTGATATTTTGCATATTGCTTTATCCTATAGTCCCATATGGTGTAAAGCAATTTTATGCTCCTTGCTCATCTACTTCCTGTTTACCGAATACTTAGATTTTTACACATAGTTGACATACATTCACAATTTCCGTCACAGTTTTCTCAGCAACTATAAGATGCAGCAGCCTGATATTTTGGATATTGCTTTATCCTATAGTCCCATATCGTGTAAAGAGATTTTATGCTCCTTGCTCATCTACTTCCTGTTTACTGAATACTTAGATTTTTACACATAGTTGACATACTTTCACAATTTGCGTCACAGTTTTCTCAGCAACTATAAGATGCAGCAGCCTGATATTTTGCATATTGCTTTATCCTATAGTCCCATATGGTGTAAAGCGATTTTATGCTCCTTGCTCATCTACTTCCTGTTTACCGAATAATTTTAGATTTTGTCACTATATAGGTGCATTACATCAACCAAACGACATCTTTATTTTCAGTCGCAGTTTTCTAAGCAACTAGAGCATGCAGCCGCCTGATATTTTCAATATTGCTTTATCCTATAGTCCCATATGGTGTAAAGCGATTTTATGCTCCTTGCTCATCTACTTCCTGTTTACCGAATACTTAGATTTTTACACATAGATGACATACTTTCACAATTTGCGTCACAGTTTTCTCAGCAACTATAAGATGCAGCAGCCTGATATTTTGCATATTGCTTTATCCTATAGTCCCATATGGTGTAAAGCGATTTTATGCTCCTTGCTCATCTACTTCCTGTTTACTGAATACTTAGATTTTTACACATAGTTGACATACATTCACAATTTCCGTCACAGTTTTTTCAGCAACTATAAGATGCAGCAGCCTGATATTTTGCATATTGCTTTATCCTATATTCTCATATGGTATAAAGTGATTATATGCTCCTTGCTCATCTACTTCCTGTTTACTGAATACTTAGAAGTTACCAACACACAGGAAAAAGTTACCAACACACAGGAAAGGAGGTTCACTTGATCGTGTTTTTGTTAATAAAGACTTCGATGAATCAGAAATCACAGATGTAATACTTGTTCATTATTCTGACCATTTTCATATCCATTTAGCTGTGCCTTGGATGAAGTTGTATTAAGTTCAGGTAAATACTCGGAAAAATTTGACACTCTTTATACATATGACAAATGCAAATTACATTATGAAAGTCAAATTTCTGATAGCGGGGGTATCACTAGTGAGCATTAGCTCACAAATTTACTTGTTTTTTCATCTAATCTGGTGGAAAGTTGTAGAATCACTTAAGTTTAAGGTGTGTGCAGTATTTTGAAATCAGGTATGATTTAACAGTTGAATGAACTCAAAAATGAAAAATTACCAAGTGGGAAAAAGAGCCAAATTCTGTCAAAATGTTCTGCCATAGCACTGTCATGTATCTTAAAATCATAACCTTATAGATATGCCTAAAGTTTCAGTAAATAAACCTAGACTAGTTTATGATATATACCATGGTTAGATGTGCCTGAACCTAAGTACAATAAAGCCCCCGCTTCACTTTACGAAGGGAGGGTATAATCAGATATTTCACAGTTGTTAAAGGCTGATTCACTTTGGCTGTTTATTTCAATCAGTAAAAGCAAATACAAAATTACCTTGTGTTAACTCCTCGTCCAAAGAATCTTCCTCTGCAATGTCATAAAGACCCTTTTCCTCCTCTATATCTCCCTTATCAAAAGCTATAGAATCTAAAAAGGAAAAAGTACATCAATGAAAAAAAACATGGAGATGCATTCAATGAACGCTTACGCCCACGGTCGTAGATTTATCAATTCTCTTTGCATACAGTTAAGTAATGACCCATTTGAATATTTACAAGTTGAAAAATAGGTCAATGTTAAGGTCAAATAGTGGTCTGCTGATGTGGGTGTATCAAGAGTGTTCAATTACAACATTCAAGCAAGTATCGAAGCTTTCTAGTAAGTAGTGTTGATGTTAGATGAAACGGTCCATTTGGTTACCTAAGAAGTAAGCCCATTTGATGAAGTCTCAAAATTAGATCAATGTCACGGTCAAAATGAGGTCAGGTAATGCGGGTGTATTGAGAAAGTTTAGACATCCATACCGATGGACGAACAAACAAAACGATAGATCGACGGACAGACAGGATTATCACTATATGCCTCCTGCATCAGTAGATGCCAGGGGAAAGCCATTATGGCTTTATAGCAAACATCTAATTTAAAATGACTTTTTACAAGATTTGGACAACTTTGGTAGACTTGACTAGATGAAACCATATGTGAAATATGTACGCTATAACTCTTGCAGTTTCAGAGAAGATTTTTTGTAAATGTTGAAGGACACACAACACAGACGAAGTGACCGGGCAAGCTTAAATTAAACAAGAGCTTGTCAGAGACAAAGCAACAATCCCCTACTGGTGCAATGTCCATCTCCCTAACTCCAACCCATATGTGGAAATTGACTTTGTCTGAGACATGCATAATCTCCATATGATCCTCTATCCATGTACAAAGTATCATCAAAGAAGAAAACGTCATAGGTCAAGGTAATTTAGGGGTTAAGGTCACAGAAATATATGTTGTTGAAAAGGTCAAGGTCACAGAAATGTACTTCTTTGGAATGGTCTTGTGCAAGGTATTGTTGTGGCCAAGTTTGAAGTAATTCCATTCAGTAGTAAGGAAAAAATGGCCAATGTTAATGTTTTCGGAGGAAATGACTGATAAACGGATGGACAGTTCCTCCTTTATGTTCATAAAAATATGAGGTGGATATTCTCCATACTGCCATTTATCCATATTTCAAGTTTCATGAAAATATTTGAAGTACTTTTTGAGTTATCACAAATATTGCTATATTTGCCATATTTTAAGTCTATTTGTTGCCATAGCAACCAGAGTTTTCAACATAGGAAGAAAAAAAAGACATGTATAATCTCCATACTGCTATCTTTCCATATATCAAGTGTCATAAAAATATTTTCAGTACTTTATGCGTTATTTCGGGATCCAGTTTTTGTGGACGGACAGACTGACGGAAAAAGGGTAAACCTATTGTCCTCTCCGGTGAAACTGGTAGGGGACTTAAAAAGGTCGCAAAATTAGAATTTTGTCACAGATGGTGACTAATACCCCGCACTGCCTTGTCACAGGATGGTATCCCAGTTGGAACAAGTTGCACATAATCTTTAATACTAAGTTTCAATTATCATCTGACCTTGACCTCTGTTGAAAACCCATAAAAAACTAGTTCCTCATGTTTAAATTTTCTCAGAATCACTATGTTTAACTTATGTTTCAACTTTACTTTATTCTCAGTAAATTTGTTGGAAAAGTTCCAAGTACTTCAAAAGTGATCTCTGGATACAGTTTTTAAGGAAAGACAAATGTACGTAATTTTTCACCATAGGAAGAAAAAATTCAAAGTTCAAGGATGATAATTCTGACAATTTAGGTGCTAGAATTATGAACCTTGTCACATGTGGGAGATGATAAGAAACCAATATTTAAAGTTTGAAGTAGATACATTAAGAAATAATGAAGTTATATACAAAAAAACACATTTTTTCATGAAAATTCTGAGTTCAAGGGGGAATAAATCTAATAATTTTGGTGCTAGAGTTGTGAACCTTGAGGTGCATTATTGCCATACTATCACGTATCCATATTTTATGTTTCATAGAATTATTCTTAGAACTTTTTGAGTTATCACAAATATTGTTATATTTGCCATATTTTAAGTATATTTGTTGCTATAGCAACCAAACTTTTCAACATATGAAGAAAAAAAAAAGACGTGCATAATCTCCAGATTGCCACCTACCCATATTTCAAGTTTCATTAAAAAATTTTCAGTACTTTTTGCATTATCACAGGATGCAGTTTTTGTGACAGACAGACTGACGGACGTACTCATGAGAGTGTACTTGTGTGGATTTTGACTTATGGGGTGCAGCTAGGAATTTGGGTCTTTTGCATGTCACACAGTCTTAATATGGTGAACACTTGTGCCAAGTCATGTTAAAATCCATTATGAATGGCAGAGTTGTGGACAGGGCATGAAGTGGGCCTGGGTCTTGCTTATGACATGTCCTCTTGATACAGTGAACACTTGTACCAAGTCATATTAAAATCTGTTGATGAATAGCAAAGTGATAAACCAGGAACATGCACACAAACATAAATGGGGTAACACTATTATATGCCCTATACTGCATTGGGCATTTCACTTCAAGAACACCAAATGGACATATTTCATTCGGATCGTATACAGTCCTGTCTGGGGAACTTCCTAAAAAGGGAACTGCTTGATTAACTAAAAATCCACACAGTTTCACATTAACATTCTTGTGGGTGCTGTATTCCATGGCAGCAGTGCTTTCATTTTCAATGCCATGTCTCATGGCTTGTGTCTGCAATTTTCCACTTGACGTCAAACGGTCTGTTAAAGTTCCGAAGTCCTTTTTTCTAATTATGACATCCTTGAATGTTGAAGATGTTATTCTTCTCTGTCTTAACTTGTGCCATTCAGGGCAGTCACTTTGTTTCCTAGTTATTTGCTTGATTTCTTCTGCCTGTGCCTGAGAAACTTTCAAGCCTTCAATAAAAAGATGTTCATTTTCATTTAGAACCACCTAAGTACATGATAAGTCATGAGTAGCCATTGGAAGGGATGGGAAGTCACTTCCATCATGAATTCGAATAATGGTTCCATCAGACTTGGGTTCTGGTAGCTGATATGATAGACAACTCCCAACGAAAGCCTTTCCGAATGTTGGTTCAGTTGTTTTAGCACTTTCAATGTTATCAGGCATAACTTGTAGCAGCTGAATGTCACTATTATGCAAAGGTAAAATTTGCTGCAAGGCAGTCATAAAGTCGGTGTCTGGAAATTCTGTATTAACTGGATTATACAGTGTGCCGCAAACACACTATTCTGACTTCAAGTCCCTTGTAGGCTTCGGCTTCACAAATTTCACATCTGTCAATGACCTTGGAGTAATACCATGTGTTCGTGGTGGTACATGCCATTGCTGCGGGCATGACGTCTTGGAGACAACATCTGGAACAGAAGTCATTTTCAGTGTTTTGTAGTGTGCCAGCTGGTAGGCTAATGCCACAATATGTGCGCATGTTCCCTTTCCAGCTGTCCATCCACATGACTGATTTTCAATGACCTTTGAACTAGGGAATGTCACCTGAAAAATGAAAAAAAAATCATTATCTATTACTAAATAAGTCAAACATATAAATCCTTGTTCTCAGCTACTTTATATTCGATACCAGCCTTCTGAACAAATGCAGATGACTGTAAAATGGACCCCCCATCCAAGCACTTGTTGTGTAGGATGAGGGTCATTATTGGAATATGGCCGGAGGCCGAAAATATATAAGCATGTTAGTCCACCAACCGTAACTAGCTCGCTTTTTACAGACAGAATTATGTCCTCTAAACCATGTGACATAGTCATATAAAACCTGAATCCCTCGTGCAAGCCACCATAGTTTTAAAGATGTTTATGTTGACATAATAGAGACACAAAAGTGGGAAGGGATAAAGACCCTATCTAGATACTATGGGAGGGTGCTTATATATTTTCGGCCTCCGGCCATATTCCAATAATGACCCCCATCCTACACAACAAGTGCTTGGATGGGGGGTCCATTATTTTCATATGACCTACGGGCCTCAATATATAAGCATATTTAAAGTATGGCAACATAAAAGACAAAAGACTATGTATGCATATGTTTTATATAACCGTAATAATAAGATCCCACAAAGAACATTGTGCAAAAGCAATACAAATATACTGTTATCAAACAGAAACTATTAAAGAGCAATTAATATAGACAACAATAAGTCAGAAAAGGTTACCAACAACACTAGTCCTTGAAAAGGCAAATACACTTTAACTTGTTAGAGAATTTAAAACTGTCTCAGAGAAAGTTGATTCACTGGGAGTGTCATTATCAAGCTTCCTTAGATAAAATTTTTGAAAGTTCTTAGCACTTGTCCAATCTGCAGTCTTCAAAATATCCGACATTTTGCAGCCATGTAGGAAAGCAGCAGAAGTAGATGCTCCTCTGAATGAATGTGCCTTGTATATCTCAACATTTATACCAGCAAAACACAACACAGTTTTAAGCCATCTGGCCAAGGTACTTGTTGAAACTGCTTTGTAAGTTACAAAAGATATAAATAATTGTTTGCTTTTCCTCAGATTCCTGGTAGTTTGGATATAAAACTTCAAGGTTCTAACTGGACACAAGTCCTCATTGTTAAAAAATTTCAAATCTAACACAAAAGGAAATGCTGATTTGGAGGATTTCAGTTTATCTCCACAAAAGATAACAACATCAGTGTCATTAAACTTAATATTATCAACTTGGAATGAACGAAGCATTTGTGTTCTCCCTGCAGTTGCAAGAGCAAGTAAAGCAATCAATTTTAGAGTCATTTTTTTAAGGGTAAAAGAATGTAGAGGAGACCATAGTAATAACAGATTTAAAACTTTTGAAACATCCCATGTAGTGGTATATCTAGGTTTCGGGGGATTTACAACAAAGAGTCCCCGCATATAACGATTAATAACATTTAGATTGCACTAACCCTCACATTGTAGAAGTTTGATTGTTTCTAAAATAACAGTTTTTTGTAACAAAATCACACCATATGACTTTTTCAGTGAGTGTAAATAAGATAACAAGGATATCACATCTGCTTCAGTCGGACGAAGGGAATTACACTGTTTGAGATGACACCAAAAAACCCACCTTTTCCAAGCCGACTTGTACTGAGCTCTGGTTCCAGGACGCCAGCTGTTGAGGATAGTCTCGATAGATTGTTGCGGAAAGCCTTTACGTCTGAGTCTATCCCTGATACAACAAGACCAATAATACAGAGTTTCTTTCCTAAGGGATGTATCCTGTTGTTGTGGGGTAGGCGTAGTAAATCTCTGTGTCTTGGTAACCTAACAGGTAAAGAAACAAGACTTTGTAATAACACAGGAAACCAAGTCTGATTGGTCCAAAAAGGACATACAATAAGAGCCCTATGCACTTTATCATCTTTGACCTTGTTCCGAATTCTTCCCATAAGACGGAATGGAGGAAACATGTATGGTATTAAACAAGACCAGTCACATGAGAAAGCATCAACTTTCCAAGCTTCAGGATCTGGCGTCAAAGAGACATAGCGTTTTAACTGTGTGTTTAGCCTCGAAGCAAACAAATCAACATCAGGCTGAAGCAACTGACTACATAACCTGTTAAAAATCTGTTCTTTTAATTTCCATTCTGTAGTGTCTGAAAAGTTTCTGCTAAAAAAATCTGCATGAATGTTTAGAATACCAGATAGGTGTGAAGCAGAAATATAAATGTTTCTTTCTAGGCACCATAGCCAAATTTCTTTTGCCAAAAATTCCATGCCACAAGAGCACATACCACCCATATTATTGACATAAGAAATTGCTGTGGAATTATCGGACTGTATGGCTATATGCATATCAGTTTTATGTGAAACCAAGACTTTAATGCAAAGAAAATAGCCAGTAACTCAAGATGATTAATATGTAAGGACGATTCTAGACTATTCCATCTACCTCCTGTATGTAGACCAGAACCTGTATGGTATGACCCCCATCCAAGCAAGGATGCGTCACACTGAATGTAACAAGATATTGAGATTGGCCTAATTCTCTTACCATTTTGACTTTGTACATTTTTTAGCCACCATGATAAATCTGATTCTGCTTCCTGTGACAGCTGAATGAAACTATCATAGGTACTACATGTACTCTGATGTAAGCCCTTCAGTTTAAGTCTTTCTAAAGACCTATAATACATAGGAGCTTCTAAAACAGCATGAAAAGCATTAATCACAAGACCAATAAAGGATGCTAGATCTCTGATCTTTACAGTATGTTTCTGTAACAAAGTTGAAGCGTGCCTTTTGATTTTTCTATTTTCTGAGTGGTGAGAAAAAACATAAACAGTACTGAATCTAAAATATAGCCAAAAAATGTTATTCGTTGAGTAGGAATACGAACTGACTTTTCTTCATTAATGATAAAACCTAAACTCTGTAACTTTTCAATCCATTAGAGAAACACAAATCCTTGTCTTTATTCATGCTCAAAGAGTCATAGATATAGTAAGAGCATTTTATTCCTATTTGCCTGAAAGATGCATATACTGGTTTTAAAACCTTTGTGAAAACAAAAGGAGCTGAAGAAAGTCCAAATGGAAGGGAAACAAATTTCCACATGTGATTACGCCAAATAAACTTCAAATACTTTTGACTGTCAGGATGTATTGGTATTGAAAAATAAGCAGATTTCAAATCCAAAGATACAAAATACTTACTTAAGCAGCCAGCCTAGGGAAACAGTAAAATTGGCTGCTTAAGCAAGGTGACCACTGAATTAAGGTTAGTGTTTGCTTGCTTTTTAGTGGGCATATGGTTAACTTGAACACTGAAAATTAACACTTTATCATATTTTGTACACATCTTTATTGTTAATATTTTCTTCAGTATGATGATCTTAGTTCTAACATACAATATACATGTACTCACAATCATAAGCATCACTTTGTGTGATCATTAGCATCACTAAGTATAAAACAGTTAATACTTTTAACTTAATATAAGCTATTATGGTCTTCACCAATACTTACACTTTATTCATATACATTGTACATATGTTATGTTCATTTCAACACCTATTTTTTGAAAAAATCACTGATTTTACTTTGTTTTTCAGTGGTATCTATGAGAATTTGTACAATAAGATCTTCAGATTTCATGGCCATGTCTAATACAGCTGCCTGATCTTTGCAGACAGCATAGTTTCTATTTTCTAAGAATTGCCCAATCTCACTCACAGTCAGTAAGGATTTAGGTTGAGTGTCATACTCATCATCAGATACACATTCCTCCTCATTAGTTTCCAAATCTTTCAGAATATCCTGAGCCGGTCTGTCAAAGTCAGTCATGCTATTATCACAAGTAGAAAAATGCTCATCTATCTTTATAAGCTCTCGAAACTCACAATCAAACAAATCATGGGCCATTTTAAGAACAGACAATGGATAGTCATCATCTAGGTCACACTCATCACTTACACATTCATCAGAAGCACTACTACTAGCTGTAACACTAGACGGGGAAAACCCACACTTGGCGAAACACTTGCTGATAGTGCTGGGCTCTACCTCTTGCCATGCTGAAGAGATCCAGTAAATAGCCTGCAGTATGGTGATGTCTCTAAGAATCTCTGGGCCAAGTTTAGTGCGATATTTGTCCATATCATGAAGGACATGCTGAAGCTGACGTTTTCGGTACTTCAGTTTAACTGCTTGGATAATTCCAGCATCCATAGGTTGTAGTACAGATGTTGTGTTGGCTGGAAAGAACTGTAACTTCACATTCTGTGGAGAAAAGGAAAACACATTTATCAATGAGAAAGATAGTTTAATATGTTGACATTTTTGTTTTAGTAAAGTGCATTTAGACAAAGACCATTAACTGGTTTAATGTCAGCAAAAAATTAGTACATGTATTACTGAATTTTTACGCCAATCTGTCACACAGTTTTCTGATAGCTATTGTTTTCATTGACTTTTATTTAGCTTTTTATTTAATTCAAAGTCTCTACTAAATTAATTACCTTCAGTGTAAGGTTAGGATGGACAGGAGCATTGTCCAACAGAAGTAGAATCTTGCGATTCTGGGCACCCATTTTCCTGTCTAGTTCGTAACCAGTCCTCCATCAGAGGGATAAGCATCCATGCCTTACTGTTGGCCTCATAGCGTACTGGTAACTTGTCAACTGACATACGACCGAAACATTGGGGTCTTTTAGACTTCCCAATCACTAGCGGTCTCAGCTTTTCTCCTAAAAAGTAAAAAAAGAATCATTCTGAGAATCGCGAAAACTGATAAGAATATTACAATGTAGTTCGTGAACTTTTTCCAGACTCAAGTAACTTGAGACATTTCACTCTTTCCTCCAAAGTCATACACTTTTGTTTCACTTTGCTAGACATAATCCTTAGTTTAAAATTGACAACACTCCAATAGCAAAGATCAACGTTTACACTTCCGAACACAGATTATTTATGATTGTTTTGACAGACTCATAACAAACAGAATGTCGTCCCGTAACACTTCACGTAGCATGTTTGTAAGGTGCTAATAATATTTATTTTGTTTTACATTGGCCGCTAAAATTACCTTTAGTAATTATTAAACAAACTTCTCAACACCTTGACAGATCAAACACTTGGATCGACCGTTTTATTGTAATTGTTTATAATCAACAGCTTTGTTAAAAACACATTGTAATATACGGGCACGTCAAATTATCGCCAACTGTGTTGCTGAAACATCAAAGCGCTGTGTATTGTCACGTGTTTGCCCTCGAGGGTTTATTCTTCGGCTTGTAAAAAAATATTAACACCTTAAATGGACGACACGTGACCGCTTAATCGGGTCGATTATGGGCGAATTGAATGCAGTTAGTGTGGCCACTGGCCGCGGACGTGAAGTGACCGTTTAATTAACACGTTTTAAAGAAGGATTTTCGACGGGAGCATCATGAAATGGCCGTTGACACAAGGTGACCGCTGATAAAAGGTGACCGTTAGGGCAGGTTAGACTGTACTCATCTTTCTCAATCAGCTCGAGAACATAAGGAAACGTTTCTTGTTTAAAATGTTCGTAATGTACATCCCATTTAAAGCTTTTAGATTTATCACTGGTCTAAATTTATTATTTGGTTTAGGTACCAAAAATATGTTAGAGATAAACTGACCATCTTCATTTTGTGAAGGAAAAATAGTATGGAACGCCATGACTGCCTGAACATGAGCAGAACTTTAACGTGTTGTGAATTTCTTGTAAATGGACGTTCAGATCTTAATATACACTGTTCGATTGTCATTTTACGATGATCATTTATCATTATACGATGCTCGTGCGTTACTCTATTATGCTTATTTTTGATAATGTGTTGCCCATTTCATATTCTGTTATGCTGATTGGTTGTTGTTTGATGCTTATTTATTATTATCAAAAGTTCAGTTTCCATTATATGGTGTGAGTTTGCCTTTATACAAGGCTTGCATAGCTTAATATGATCATCGGGCTATTTCTTAAATTCATGTTGGTCTATCATTATCATACATTAAAGTATGCACATTTATTTCTATACATTGGCCCTTTGTATTTATACGATGCAAAAAAGACTTTATACAATGTTATTATGCCACACCATGATACTTATTTACTATTATACTCTGCTGATTTACAACTGTAATGTTTATTTGCAAGATTATTATGGTTACAGATAAAACATGCTGTGTACCTGTTATTGTATGCAGTTATTTTTTTTAATATATTACGAAGCTCTCTAATTATGTGAAGCGCACTCGTTAATATATGACACTGTTTGAAGGAATGTTTTCTATTGTTTTTGTTCATTTGGAGTTGTATGATGGTCATCGACTTATATAATTGATACTTTTTCTATTTATGATGCTTATTTGTGCCTTTATTATGCTATTTGACAGGTATGCTGACTGTATTAACTTTTTAACAGTACTAAATAATCTTTAATGATGTTAAATTATATTGTATGGTGAGAATACAGGGTCATAATTTTAACAAAATTTGTAGAGGTCCATTAGACAAAGCCACATGCAAAATATTAGCTGTTGATCTAATTGTTCTTGAAAAGAAGATTTTCAAAGTTTTTACTATATATTTTCACGTTAACTGATAAGTAATGGTATTTATAGACCCCAGGGACAGGATTTGAACAAACTGGTAGAGAACCACTAGGCAATGCCATAATCACACGCTCAGATTAAATCATTAAGGATAGTGTCTATTTAATTTCACTGAGTCACATGCAAAGAATCTAAGTTCTTGAAAAGAATTTCAAAGTTTAACTATATGTTTATGTAAAACTTATTAAGCCTCAAGGCGGGGCTAATTTGAACTTAAGTCATGATTTTAACAAACCTGGTACAGATACACTAGGTAATACTACGTACCAAATACACCTTAAAGACTTTTAGGCAACACTGTTTTAAGTTTAGATTGTTTTCCATAAAAGTCTACATGAAATAATGTGACAGCTTGCACAGCCTGTATTGACCATTGGAAGAGGTCTTCAAGAAAATGCTACATAACAAAATATCTAAGCTCCTGGCTTTATGATTTCACAGAAAACTATTTTTATTTTGTATATGTTTATCTAAAATACAGAGATTCCCTTGCAGGGCCTCTATTGATTCTTGGGTCATTATTTGAACTAACTTTGATAAGGTCTACTAGACAATGCTTCATAACATATATCTAAGATCCATGCTTTATGGTTTCAGATTTTTTAAAAAGTTTTTAAGGGCCTCTATCTGAACAAACTTGGCAGAGATACCAGGCAAGGCCTCTATCTGAACAAACTTGGCAGAGATACCAGGCAATGCTACATACCAAATATCTAAGCTCTATATCTTCTGGTTTCTGACAAGGAATTTTTTAAAGGTTTTTCCTATAGAAACCTATGTAAAATCCAGTGACTATGAGTGGGGCCTCTATGGACCCAAGGGTCATGATTTGATTAAACTTGGAAGAGGTCCACTAGGTAATGCAGCAATGCTAAACATCTAGGCTCAAGACTTTACGGTTCTTGATAAGAACATTTTTAAAGTTGCTACATATTTCTATGTTAAACTAATAAGCCCCATGTCAAGGCTTAAAAAACCCAGGGTCATGATTTGAATAAACTCGGTAGTTCACTAGGCAATGGCACATGCAAAAGAATTGCCACATGCAAAAGATGATCTAACCTCCAGACCATACGATTCTTGAGAAGATTTTCAAAATGTTTATATATTTGTAACTCAGTACAGATATATGGTGATAAATCGGTACATTAACTCGACATAAGGCTCGGTAGCTCAGTTGGTAGAGTGCAGGAAAGGTAATCCTGAGACCCTGGGTTTGAGTCCCAGTTGAGCCAAGACTTTTTCACCACGTATTACATATTTGTATGTAAAAGTGATAAGCCCCATATCAGGGCCTCTAAAGACCCCAAGGTCATGGTTTAGACAAACTTGGTAGAGATCCATTAGGAATGCCACATTCAAAATATCTTAGCTCTAGACTTTAAGATTCTTGAGGAGAAGATTTTCAAAGTTTTTACCATATATTTCTATGTAAAACTAATTAGCTCCATGTCAGGGCCTCTAAAGACCCCAGGCTCATGATTTGAACAAACTTTGAAGAGGTCCACTAGGCAATAATAGATGCAAAATATCTTAACTTTATTATATCTCTGTAAAATACAATGACCCCCTTACTGGGCCTCTGTTGATCCTAGGGTCATTATATGAACAAACATGGAACAAGTCTACTAAACATTGCTTCATAACGAATATCTAAGCTTTAGGCTTTTTGGTTTCAGAGAAGGTGATTTTTTAAAGTTTATTTTCTATGTAAGTCTATGTAAAATTAAAGGACCAATTGGTAGAGCCTCTATTAAACCTAGCATCATTATTCAAACAAGGTTGGTAGAGGTTCACTAGGCAATGCTGCATGCAAAATATCTAAGCCCTAGACCCCTATGGTTCTTCCGAATAAAATTTTCAAAGTTTTTATTATATATATATTTCTATGTAAAACTAATAAGCCCCATGTTGTGGCCTCTATAGACGACAGTGTCATGATTTGAACAAACATGGTAGAGGTCCACTATGCATTAATACATGCAAACTATCTAAGCTCTAGACTATTATGATATTGAGAAGAAGATTTTAAAATTTTTTACTCAATATTTCTATGTTAAAGTGATAAGACCCACTGCAGGGCCTCTATAGACCCCAGGTGTCATGATTTGAAAAAAATTTGTAGAGGTCCACTAGGCAATGCTACACACAAAGTATCTAAGCTCTAGATTTTTATGGTTCTTGAAAAGAAGATTTTCAAAATTTTTACAAGATATTTCTATGTAAAACTGATAAGCCCTAAGGTGGGGCCAATTTGACCCTTAAGGTCATGATTTGAACATACTTGGTAGAGGTCCACTAGGCAATGCAACACACAAAATATCTAAGCTCTAGACTTTATGGTTCTTGAGAAGAAGATTTTCAAAGTTGTTACTATATATTTCTATGTAAAACTGATAAGCCCCAAGGCGGGGTTTATTTGACCCCAAAGGGTCAAGATTTGAACACACTTGGTAGAGGTCTACTAGACAGTGCTGCACATCAAATATCTAAGCTCCAGTCCCTATGGTTTTTGAGAAGGAGACTTTCAAAGGTTATTACTATAATTATATTTCTATGTAAAACTGATAAGCCCAAAGGCGGGCCAATTTGACCCTGAGGGTCATGATTTGAACAAACTTTGTAAAGGTCCACTAGACAGTGCTGCACACCAAATATCTAAGCTCCAGTCCCTATGGTTTTTGAGAAGAAGACTTTCAAAGGTTTTTACTATATATTTCTATGTAAAACTGATAAGCCCCAAGGCGGGGCCAATTTGATCCCGAGGGTCATGATTTGAACAAACTTTGTAGAGGTACACTAGACAATTCTACATATTAAATATCTAAGCTCTATGCCTTCTGATTTCTGACAAGAAGATTTTTAAAGTTTTTCCTTTTGGTTGCCACGGCAACCAGAGTTCTGCATGGAATGGATTTCTTTTAACAAACTTGGTAGAGGTTGATGCAAGGACCATCCCAGGCAAGTTTCATTAAATTTGGTCGAGTGGTTTAGGAGAAGATATCGTTTGAATGAAATGTTGACAGACGGACGGACGCCGGACATCACGGGATCACAAAAGCTCACCATGTCACTTCGTGACAGGTGAGCTAATAACCAGTCCTGGAAACTGGTGTTTAGCAATGTAGAACTAGAATCGCTTTTGAAAAAGAAAAAAAACCTTTGTCTCTCTCATTCATGCATGTCGATCCGATTAAAGCTTTTGACAGAATATGCCAGCCATTAAACGGCAATAATTCTATCAAAAATTGCTTGATCAGAAAACCCTTTGATATGCACAACTAGACTTGTCTTCAATTATTCCTATGAAGTTTCAGTAAAATCCACTAAGCAGTTTAGGAAAAGCACAGCCAAGGTCTGTGACATCCATCCATTCATGAAAACAGCTAGCACAGAATCAAAATGTCTCCCTAACTCATTTCGTGGCTGGAGAGACAGAATGTTTGACTGAAACCGAACAATAACTCACTGGACTTTTAAAATCTTTATTAAAAAATCAACACTGAATCCGTTGAACTTAACAGAGACAATGTACCTTGAAAAATATAGCCGATGCTTGGATTACAAATGAATGAAAATTGACATAATGTAAATACATCAATCAGTTAATAAAATTATTCTATTTTTTTCAATTTATGTAAATAATGATACAATGAAATTCCATGAATACCTGGTGTTGGCACTGCTTTGACAAAAGTGACCGTTTTTCTATATTCAGTAATGGTAGCCATGTCCTTGAGTTGAATGTCAACACCACAATCATCTTTTGTATTCATATACACCAACCATGTATTTACAAAAAAATAGTCTTAGCACATCTTTCTAAACTAAAATAATATAGTGAAAATAATTTATTCTGTCTTTTGTAATATTGACCTTGACATTGGATGGCACCATGGCATCTGTTCATCTGCATCATATGAACTATCTATTTATTCATTTTTGTCACAGTACTTCACCTCTTACTTCAAGTTATTGAGTGAAACTATTTTTTCATTTTTTACTTACAGTTACCTTGACCCTGCTGACCCAAAAAGCAATTCAAACCCTCCTCTCTTTATAAGGTACCTATCGACCATGTTTTGTCCCAATACCTCTATCCAAACACAGGTTACTGTGGGGAAACCTTATTTTGAAACTTTAATACACAAATCTAATAACCAGGTTTCCAAAACCCTAAGTAAATATTCTGTAACCAATTATTCAAAGAACATTTGATTTAGCAACTATGGTTTACATGGGTTTCAATTACAAGATTGTTTTTCGATTCAAAAACACAGCTCCCTTATAGCTCTGACCCTGAGGTTCCAAAACTTGACCTTCAAGTGTGACTGTAAGCCAGAATGGTTGGGTCATAGATTCTTGTCTTGATGGGATGAACATTTGATTCAAGTTTCATGAAATCCTGTAAGGCGTTTAGGAGATGGAGCAAACATGAAATCTAATGCTTGAACACTTGACCTTAGTGTGACCTTAACCTTGAGCTAGTATTGCTGGCTCATATGTAATGCATTTTTACCTATCTGATGAATATTTGACCCAAGTTTTATGAAAATACTTCCAAGTGACATTGGAGTTTGATAACAGACAGATGGAATGACAGCAGCTATTTCTCTCAAAATCAATATGTCTCCCTATCTATAGGGGAAGATATAATTCAGAACAAAATTTAAATGGTTTAAAACATTAACAAAACACTTAACAGGAAAGAACAAACTGTCAAACAAGATGGCTGTGGAGGCCCTATATCACTCAGCTGAGAACCACTGCAGTAAAACTGCAAAATTTATTCAAAAAGAGCCAAACTAGTGGGATCATCCTAGTTATTGTCAAGACAAACATTTCGACTAAATTTCATCAAAGTCAGTTCCAAAATATGGCCTCTACATTGTTAAAGGAGACTGTCCATGTTTTACTAAAAATTACACTTTCAAAAAATTTGATTAAAAATTTTAAAAAAAGGGTTGTTGAACATCTGACTGAAAATGAGATCTCTTAGAGATTTCATAAGCAAACGGTTTATGACGACTCGCATCCAAAGATCCTAAAGTTTGTTTTTCAAGGCAGGCAACAAGTTTGTGAACAAGACAATTTCTCTACTTTGAGTAATAAACAATTAAATAAACATTTAACATATAACAAACCAATGCTAACATAAATACCTTAAACAAGAGCTATCATAAGGCAGCATTTTTGACCATTTTCATTTTCATAGTGTAACAATAGCTTTCCCTAGACAGCATGTTCAACTTTCTTATCCTGGATAGTGTAGCTGGAGTGCTGGATAGTGTAGTTGCAACTATTACTATCTGTGTTGTAAACTATAACTGTTTTGATGATAAAGGAGTAAGTATGGAAAAATTCATTTAAGGGTTACCTTCCATTGCAAACTAGATTCTCCTTGTTATGGTTAACATGCAAACCAAGTCTGTGGCAAATGTCTCTGACAGTTTCTGAGACAGAGACCTTGACAAAAAACTTACCCAACATTGAAAAATCTATGTCAAAAAGGGTGGCAAATTTAATTTTAGGGTTATCTGCCCTTGTAAAATGGGTTGCCCTTGTCAAGAAAACATGCATACCAAGTTTGAAAGAAATATCTTTGACAATTTCTTTGAAAAATGGACCTTAACAAAAAAAGTTAACCATTTGAAAAATCTAAATCAAAAAGAGGCATAAATTGGGTTCCCGTTGTGATTGTTAACATGCATATGAAGTTTGAAGCAAATATCTTGGCTGTGTTTGAGAAACCTTAACAAATACTGAGAAGTCTTGTACTAAGTTTCACTTCAACGCATCAAGTGGTTTCTTAGGAATGGCATGGAACTCAGTAGCACACAAAACTTAAACAAAGTGAAAAAATATTAAGTGTAACAGGGTCCATAATTTTGTTAAAACATAATGCAAGAATTGTCTTTCTTCTGTATTTCAGAAAGGTATGATACCTGAGAGACTTTATGTGAAGTTTAATCCAATAAATCATGTGGTTACTATGACAAAGTACTGAACTTAGTTGCAAGCAAAAATTTAACCATGACAAAAGCTCTTTGTTGAACAAAAACATCGAATAAAAGTTGTCTTTCAGCATTATTATGAAGGATATGGTGCCCAAGAAGAAGCCTTATGTGAAGTTTCAATACAATTTCTCTAGTAGTTACTGAAATATAGGCAGATATAGCTGCACACAAAAATTTAACTATAGCCTTATCGCGATGCCGATGCCCAGGTGAGTTTAACAACTTTAACAACTTTCCTTGTTTTTAAATAGTCAAGCTCAAAAAACAATACAGCCGGAAATCATTTGCTGAAAACTTTATGTTGCTTTCCATGAGCAAGATCTATGGCCCCATCTCTACCTACTTGCAGAAACACTTATGCATCAACCTCTTATTCTCTAAACTTTTGATACACGCCTTTTTGCAAATATGTATTCGTTCACCAGTGTACAGTTAAACCAAACCAAAATAGGTGTTTGAGAAGGCTAAATCATAAAAATAAAACAGAGTCTCGTCCAATGGTAAAGGTGTCTCTGAAGTAGGTCTTGGAAGATTCATAGTGTTGGCACAAGTGTTGGCTGTTGGTACAAAGCTGGTGGACGCCTCTGTAAACTGGATGGTGGGATGAAGGCTGAATCCTAGCACAGGTTCTTCCTCTGCCCCTGTAGCAAACTTAAGGATGTGCCGCAATGTGACTGGCCCTCTTCTACCACCTAAACAAAAATGATAAAATACTACTGGAGTACTAAAGCCAAGATGTTGTGTCATACAAATATTGTGTCATTACAAATATATTGGCTTATCTAAATAAATTGGTAGTATTTTTGTTCAGAATTGCAGAAAAGTAAGAAATGTACTATCAATGGTATATCATTACATCACAAGACCATTTTACAATCACAAGCTGTGATAAATAATTGGCTGCAAGAGTGAAAAATACCAATTTTATCGACTTACTACAGGTATTTTAATTTATAGTACTGAAATAAACAATTTTTAGACCATTTTTAAAGAGAATTTATGTGCTTTCTTTCAATCTAAAGTTTTAAAAATCTTTCAAATAATGTTTTTATGTTAAATGAAGTGGGGTAGGCAGTAGATTTCACCAGAATTCCAGCTGATAAGCCATTGATTTATCTATCGATTGGGGTTGCTAAATAAAATTTTGTAAGGGAGATAATTAAAATAACAGATGTAAAGTGATTTAACAACGCACTTTCTCACACTGGTCTTTATAAATGTGTGAAGTTATATTCAATTTCCTTCAGTGCTTTTCAAGTTGTTTTCCTAATTAGCATTACTAGGTATTATAAAGGGACATAGTTAAAAAAACTAAGTAATGTAGAGTGATGGTGTTTTAACATTACATTTCCTCTCACTAGTTTCTGTAAATGTGTAAAAATATAATGAGACAAGTACAAAACTGCTGCGAAAGCAGCAAGAAAGGGAAGGTCCGCGCAAACACGAAGGTGGTAGTTAATAATGGAAGTCTGATGTGGGTTTGAGTGGTTTATTGCATGCACAGAACATGTTTAAAAAGTTTGAGGAGATATGACATTTACTTTAAAATGTGTCTTGCTTATGAACTTTGTTTGTGAACAGTAACACAGAAGCAGTGAAAGCAATAAAGCACACAAATGATGGAACAAAATAAGAGAAACACAATAATCAGCAATGTGAAATGTTTGCACTGAAGTACAAGACATTTAAGATATCAATGACACATTGAAATAAAAAAAAAAGTTTAATTTACAATGAAACATGTTGGAAGTCATTGTAGTTAGGCAATGGTACAATGATGTAATTGTTTGTAAAATACAATGAAGCCAAATATTTTTGGCGAAACCATGAGAGGAATTAAAATGAGTGTCAAAGAAATTGCATGTGATAAACAATGATAATTATGCTTTTTAAAATTATTTAAGCAATAATACTGATCTGAGGTAAAACACAATCAAATATTTATATATACTAACGGAAAAATATAACTGTGCATACTTCAAGGTATAGAATTTTTTTTAATATTAGGAATAGTAACATAAAACTTTGCAAATTAGCCAATCAACGTTTTATTTCTAACAATCAATACAAACACTTCATGATGTAAAACAATTTTTACAGTAACAAGGCGCAGAAGTTGACAGGTATGAAATCTGATTTCACAAGGTCAGTATCGTGTGTGGCCTCCATTGGCGTTCAAGCAAGCACGGCAGCGACGAGGCATAGAGGCAACTAAGTTGGCGATAACTGCCTGTGGAATGGTGTTCCAGATGTTGACCAATGTCTGCGCTAGTTGGTCCAGCGTGAGAGGTTGGTTACGTCTTTGACGGAGGCGTCTCTTCATCTCATCCCAAACGTGCTCAATTGGTGAAAGATCTGGTGAAACAGCGGGCCAGGGTAAGACACTCACGTTTTGCTGAGCCAGAAACCCGGTAACTACACGTGCTACATGTGGCCGAGCGTTGTCTTGTTGAAACGTCATGTTACGCCCTTGACGTTGAAGAAATGGCAGCATGTGGGGTATGACAATCTCATCTCTGTAACGAACACCCGTTAAATTGCCACGGACAATTACAAGCTGGGTCCTGCCTTGAGATGAGATACCTCCCCAAACCATTATCGACCCACCACCACCAAAACGTTGACGTTGAAAAACACAGGGATCCAAGTAACGTTCTCAGCGACGCCTGTATACACGAACTCGTCCGTCCGAACTTTCTAAGTGAAACCGCGACTCGTCAGTAAACAGAACATTATTCCAATATGCTCTTGGAAGCCTTAGATACTGTCTGCACCACTGACGTCGACGTTGTCGATGACGTAAGAGAAGAGTAGGACGTATCGCAGGACGTCGTGGAGTAATGCTGTGCTCTCTTAATCGGTTTCTAACAGTTCGTCCACTGATAGGTCTCAAGCCAGGAATTGTTCGTGCTGTTAATGTGGCCGGTTGAAATCGATTCCGTAGGTGTGTAAGCCGGATATAATTGTCTTGACGGATTGACGTCACACGTGGACGCCCTGGACGTGGTAGATCACGGATGTTGCCACGTTGCTGAAATCGTCGCCAAAGTGCTGATATGGTGTTTCGGTGAACACCAAAACGCTGCGCAACCGCATTTTGAGCAATGCCTGCTTGGAGCATACCGACGGCACGTAGGCGATCATTTTCTGAGATGCGTGGCATTGTCTTCAAAGACTTAAAATCCAAATGAAGGTGTTTTTCTGAACTGCTGGGTAGCTCACAATAATTTGACGGTTAAAATAACTCGAAACAGCATGTACGAGGATGTTAACATAAAGAAACACGTAAAAAGCGAGACCGTTACGGGCTATAAATTTTGCACGTGCAACTCGCGAAAAGCAGTATTATTGAAACAAGATTACCTTGTGAATTACACAAAAGAAATCTGCTAAAATAATTTTATACCTAATAAAAGATATTAAGTATTTTAGTGTGCACAGTTATATTTTTCCGTCAGTATACATTATGTACACCAAAGAGCAATTGCTCATATTTTTTTTAAATGCAACAATATGTCATAAGATGCTTACACGAAGTGATAAAGATTGATGACAACTAGTTTCTAATGTAGTACTTGTTTGAAATTCACCATTACAATAGAACTAAGAACAATTTTGAAAATGCTAGGCTATGTAAGATGGCATAAAATATAGATTATGAATTAGAAAAGAAAATACTAGCATTATAATGTAAAATATCATAATGTAATAACAACAACAGAACAAAAAATAAATGTTTCATATACATACATGAAAAAACAAAACAAACAAACAACAATTGTATTGACATTTTTAAGAGCATAAACAGTTAAAAAAATATGAGTATGGACTTGAGCATAAATGACTCACAAATCAACATTGTATTGAAAAAATCTAATTATTGTTTTATTTGAAAATGGTACTTTAAATTTTTGAGTTGTTATCAATAACATATTTAGATTATCAATTAGAAAAGAAAATACTAGCATTATAATGTAAAATATCATAATGTTATAACAACAACAGAACAAAAAATAAATGTTTCATATACATACATGAAAAAAACAAAACAAACAACAACAAATTTATTGACATTTTTAAGAGCATAAACAGTTAAACAAATATGAGTATGGACTTGAGCATAAATGACTCACAAATCAACATTGTACTGAAAAGTACAATTATTGTTTTATTTGAAAAAAGGTACTTTAAATTTTTGAGTTGTTATCAATAACATGTATTTGAAATATCAAGAACAGCAACAATTGTATTTACATTATGTACATCAATACTTTTTTAAGATGCAACAAAACATCATAAGGAGGCTACTTGAAGCAATGAAGATTGTAAACACTAGATGTTAATGCAGTATGGAATAATCTAACACTTGTTTTAAATCTACCATAAGAATAGACTTGACATGGAATATGCTAGGCTATATTAGATGGCATAAAATTCTAGATTATCAATAAGAAAAGGAAATAGTAGCATTATAATGTACAAGGATACATAGTGTTTGTATGTTCATGGTGTATTAACAACAAGAAGATGATGTGGAAAAAGGTGTACAGGTAAAAGGCAGGTTAAGAAATAAAAGAAAACAAGAAATGTTTATATACATAAATGAAAAAAGAAAACACTCATGTTATTACAGTGCTCCCTCTCCACAACAACAGTTGGCGTCATCTCTCAAAAGTGTTGTTATAGGGAGGGAGTTGTTGTATGGAGGGAACACACTCGGAGTTGGTTCATGACCATATACAAAGGCCTTTTCACCTACTCACAAAGGCCTTGGGAAAGATTGTTTTTTCTTTATTTTTTTCATTATATGTATTGTACACTGTAATTCAAGAAGAATAAAAACTAAATCTGTATTAAATTTATAATATTATTTGATTTTTTTTACTCACTCTACATGCATATACATGTACATGTAAATGTTTCCATATGTCATCAACATGAACAAAGAACATTTCAATATCTCATGTACATAAACCCATGTGTATCATGAATACATAAATTTCTGTTTTGTAGAATAAATACATTTTTGTAGTGTACTTTTCAAAACTCGTATTCCTATCACAACTCCTATTCTCACAAATAAATGTTTTCATATGTCATCAACATGATAAAAGAATATTTCAAACATTTCAATATTTCATGTTCATAAACCTATGTGTATTATTACTGATATTCAAATAAATACATTTTTCCTGTTCTCAACTCCTATTTTTACAGTCACCTATGTTTCTCACTTAAAAAAATCATTGATCTTTGGCTGAAGAATTTGTCTTTTTACTCTTTCCTCGCTCAGAGTTGTTGAAGCATTTGAGATGTCTTTCAATAAACTTACAAGGCCTTTTTCTCGCGCCATATCCTTTATAAGTTCAATATATTCTTGGGCTTTATCCAATGAGATAACAGTTTCACTTTCAACAATTTCAACAGATTCTGAATCTGACTCCTCAGCATCACACTCCTGTTCCTTTAGTAGTTCACTTGCTGGTTTGTTCCAGTCTATTTCCTCTGTATCATGGACCTCAACCTCCATGTTTACGAGCTCAGTGATTTTCTGTCCATACACCCTTTCCACTCGAACCAGCTGTGCCAGGGGAATTTCATCATCACCGTCATCATCGCTTTCACTATCACTATTTTGCACTTGCTCGGAATGCCTTATCGGAGTGAATCCGCATTTGTCAAAACACTTACATATGGTTGAAATCTCAACTGCACGCCAGGCACGATCTATCCAGTATATCGTATCAAGGACATTAATGTTCTTCAAAAGGTCAGAGCCCATTACAGAAGTCTTCTCCATTTGGCCAAGAATATGCGTTGATTGGTGCTTAAAGAATTTCAACTTGAGGGTCTGAATAATCCCTTGATCCATCGGTTGAAGAACAGAGGTGCAGTTTGCGGGT
Source organism: Cyclina sinensis (assembly GCA_012932295.1). Lineage (NCBI taxonomy): Eukaryota > Metazoa > Mollusca > Bivalvia > Venerida > Veneridae > Cyclina > Cyclina sinensis. The sequence continues at coordinate 40,377,254 of JAAONU010000003.1, read as the reverse complement.
AACCTTACCACTTTCACATTGTTCAATGATAATTCCGTATGTGAACTGGCATTATCCAAGAACAAAAGAATTTTTCTCTTCTGGCGCCTCATTTTTTTGTCAACATTTTTTAACCACTCCTCAAATATACGTCCATTCATCCAAGCTTTCTTGTTATACCTGTAGATCACTGGTAAGTTTTCAACCTTGATTTTACCGAAGCACCGGGGCTTTGCACTTTTTCCAATCACTAAAGGCTGAAGTTTTTCCCCTGTCATACTAGCACACAATGCCACAGTAACTCTGTCCTTTGCACGTTTACCGCCGGAAACCTGAGTATCCTTGTCACAGTAAGTGGTCTTACCACCAGACTTAAAGAATATTCCTGTCTCGTCCATGTTAAAAATGTCTCTCGGCTCATACCCATTACAAATGTTTGGTAACCGTGATGTCCACTCTTCAACGGTCTCCCTACGAACGTCACCCCTTTCACCACACATCGTTTTACATGCTAGATTATTTCTCTTGAGGAACTTTTCCAGCCAACCGTTGGATCCCTTAAACTCAGTCATACCAAGATCTTCAGCAAACAGACGGGCTCTTTCCTGGATCAGTGCTCCTGTTAAAGAAATCGATCTCGTATTTGCATCCTGTATCCATCGAATCAGAAGATCCTCAAAGTCTGCATTGACATTGGATGTAGCCCTACGCTTTCTATCACCGCCTGTATTCTGCTCATAATCGGCCATTAACTCTGCTTTCCTCTTGCGACATTCCTGAAATGATATTTAAATTATTGTGATTAAAATTTTGCAAAATTTAAAATTCATTTATTTAATATTAATGATCCAGGTCTGAAATCAAACGCTTTCTATTTAACCAAGTTATCCATTTAAAAAAAAAATGTACAGATATTTATTTTTTGCACAAATCGATAATTCTGCCTAAATTAAATATTCTGAAAACCCCCCAACTTTAAATTTTTACTTATTTTATAATTTATCGTTTTTATGTAGGCTACCTGAATCTGAGTCCTGCCACACCCAAAATGATCAGCCACAGACTGTGGAGTTTTGCCATGCTCCAACATTTTGAGAGCCTCAACCCGCTGTTCTAGAGTCAAAAAGACTCTTTTTTTCTTAGTACTCATGATTTTTTTTGTTCTTTATTACAGTTTTATATATATGCAGTTTTACATGTGCTTTAAACGAATGCACGTTTAGAAATGACTTAGAGACTCGGGTCATTGTTCTTCAACTGAAACGAACGAGGGAACAAAAACAGCCAATTATAATTATAATTATCAGTTTTCTATCATTCCTCTTCTCAGTTTGAAATGTTTGATTTTTATCAATAAAATATGTGCTTTTACCGTGTCCCAATAATTAAACTGTTAAACATACCCATTGTTTGCACATGCATTCAATCCAGCTCATCACTCTCGTGTGAAAAACAAATCGCATCTTCCTAAAGTCTCTGTATTTAGAACAATAAAAACTTTGTTTGTCGGCGTGTGTATAACACAATAATTACACATCAAAAGCGGATATGCCGAATGGCCCGAATGGTTCCCTGCTTAATCGTTAGTTAGTTTGTAAAAGCCGATAAACAAATTTATCTATTAATAGAAACGAACATCATGCATATAAACTTGATCAAAATCGGACCTCCGGAACTTGACGGAAATGTCCGATGTCGTCCAAGGGAGGTAAAAGCAGTAAGTTGGGAAGAAAAAATAGGTGTCGGTTGTCGTTCTTGAGAGGTGACGTCGCGGAGAGGTAATTTACATTGGAAAATCGCTCGGGAGGAAATTGTTATGTTCGTTGTTGGGAGGGAACCGTTGTTGGGAGGTGACGTTAAGGGAGGGAGCACTGTAACATTTTGGGGATGCCTGTTTATATTGCCTCATTGTCATATTGACTAAAAATATTTTATTCATTCAAACAGAGGTTTTCAATAAGGAAGTATTAATAAATGTTGATGACATCAGTTTGGTCTAAACATATGAAACGAAATGATTTAATGATGCTTGAATTAAATATGCTGCATAAAGTGTATCCCTTTTTGTTATTGACTGTACTTATTTGATTCATAGAATGTTGCTTATAAATGAATTACTGTAAATTAGTTTTATATCTCTGAAAAGCTTAATTTTTACTATTTAACTTTCACGGAATATATTATAAGATAAGTAAACAACTAATTAGCTTTAGCACATTTAACGTTATCCCTGATAAGATCTGGTTAACAAACATAGGCTATCAAAAGTTCTACGGCAGTGAAGTGGCTTATCAGTGATTAGTTCTATGGCAGGTTGGGTTTGTAAGTCAAGTTGAAAGTCATGAGCACTGTTTTCTTTTGGTTGAGAGAATCTCAAGTCCTGTTCGGGTGAAGCGGCCCTTTGCAGACACAGGAACTGCACTTTTCATATGGGTCATCATTGCAGCACTGTCATTTGTGGGAATGTCAGGAAAAAGTTTCATTAGATTGTCCTGAAAGATCCTTATTTCATTAAAGTTGTTATTTTCTCGTGAGATGTAAAGTACAGCAGAGGAATAATGAGCCTCTGTAGAGGGCTTGTTGTGGCAGGTTGGGCAAGTCCCATCATCCAGGATCTTCTTGTTTCTGCAAACTGGTTTAAGAGAATATGATTAGGAAATTATGAAACATAAAAGTTTCAGGTAAGAAGAAGGTAAACTTGGCATCATTATTTGTAAAAATGTGTGAAGTGACAACAGTCTGTGTTAAAACTATTTTTAAATTTTTGTCTATTAAGTATTCAATAGTTTTGGTGGAGCATTTTTTGGCTTCAAATTAAAAGATTTTGTTGTGCGTGCAACAAATATATTAAAGTTTGTGCACCTTATTGATTTTTTTTTCTTGTGCAAAAAAATTTCATTTTATTTTATTTGCTACAGCAATCCAGTGCCTGGAAGAATTTGATTTCAGGGAAATCAATCAAAGATATTTGATATTGAAATGGTTTCAATTCTGTAAATGGAACTTACTTGGCTTGTCACATGCCTGGTATGAGTACGCACTCTGGGCAGCAATGACAGTGATTGCCTGAACGGTTGTTTCATCTGCTTTAAAGTCAGCATCATCAGTAGATGGGACTGTTGTTATGTCAATGGGGATATGTTCCTGGGGGAGGAACTGTAAAGGAATAGAGTTTCATTATGTAAAATGATAAGCATTACAAATAATAATAATTTCCTGTGCCAAGATCATTTGTTATTTTTAAAGGTATCCGACATTGAAAGCTTACTTTTTCATAAATCGTAATTTTAAATTCACTACAGTATGGGTCATAACCTCAAATATTAATGTTGATTTTTTGGTGTATGGAAAGTGCAGATTTGATTTAAGCTTGATGAGGACAAAAAAAAATCCGAAGATAATTATATTTTTGGTTCATGTTATGAATTGTTCAGAAATTATATGTATATTACAAAATGAAAACATACCTCAACTTTAGCTGATTTCTTCGTTGATAAGGAATTTGTTTTCTTGTATGGGTATGTGTCGGTGATCCTTATCACATCTCCTGGAGAATATGCTTGTTCAGCTTCTCTGCCAAACAAGGCCACTTTCACAGGGGGTTGTTGAGCATCATCTACCAGCCTCAGGAACTTTGAACTCAGTGTGTTGTCATGGAATCTCTTCAAAGGAGACACCTGAAATGGAAATGATATTAAGGTTGTAGTAGCATTTGGCTTTAAAATGTTTTATTAGCTCACCTGAGCACAAAGTGCTCAGGGTGAGCTTTTCTGATTGGTCTTTGTCCGTCGTCCGTCCGTCCGTCCGTCCGTCGTCAACTTTTCATTCAAACGACATCTCCTCTGAAACCAATGGGGCAAATTTAATGAAACTTGCCTGGGATGTTCCTTGCATGAAGCTCTACCAAGATTGTTCAAATGGTTCTGGTCCATTGCATTTCTAGTTCACTGGAGCTAAAAATAGATTTTATAAGTTGGATCTTTAAAAATCTTCTTCTCCGAAACCACAAGGCCTGTAGCTTTGATATTTGGTATGAAGCATCATCTAGTGGACCTCTACCAAGTTTGTTCAAATTATGTCCCTGGGGACAAAACTGACCCTACCCCAGGAGTCAGTTGATTTTACATAGAGTTATATAGGGAAAACTTGAAAATCTTCTTGTCAGAAACCACAAGGCCTAGAGTTTAGATATTTGGTATGTAGCATTGTCTAGTGGACCTCTACTAAATTTGTTCAAATCATGGCCTCTGGGTCAAAAATGGCCCCGCCCCGGGGGTCACATGTTTTACATAGAGTTATATGGGAAAATCTTTAAAAAATCTTCTTGTCAGAAACCGTAAGTTATAGAGCTTAGATATTTGGTGTGTAGCATTGTCTAGTGGACCTCTACCAAGTTTGTTCAAATCCTGTCCTCTGGGTCAAGAATGGCCCCGCCCCAGGGGCCACTAGTTTTACATAGAGTTATATAAGAAAATTAAAAAAAAATCTTCTTGTCAGAAACCGTAAGTTATAGAGCTTAGATATTTGGTGTGAAGCATTGTCTAGTGGACCTCTACCAAATTTGTTCAAATCCTGGCCTCTGGTTAAAAAATGGCCCCGCCCGGGGGGGTCACTTGTTTTACATAGAGTTACATAGGAAAAACTAAAAAATCTTCTTGTCAGAAACAAGAAGGCCTACAGTTAAGATGTTTGGTATGTAGCATTGTCTAGTGAACCTCTACCAAGTTTGTTCAAATCATGGCCTCTGGGTCAAAAATGGCCCCGCCCCAGGGGCCACTAGTTTTACATAGAGTTATATTGGAAAATCTTAAAAAATCTTCTTGTCAGAAACCGTAAGTTATAGAGCTTAGATATTTGGTGTGAAGCATTGTCTAGTGGACCTCTACCAAGTTTATTCAAATCCTGGCCTCTGGGTCAAAAATGACCCCGCCCCAGGGGCCACTAGTTTTACATAGAGTTATATAGGAAAATCTTAAAAAATCTTCTTGTCAGAAACCTTAAGTTATAGAGCTTAGATATTTGGTGTGAAGCATTGTCTAATGGACCTCTACCAAATTTGTTCAAATCCTGGCCTCTGGTAAAAAAATGGCCCCGCCCCGGGGGTCACTTGTTTTACATAGAGTTATATAGGAAAAACTAAAAAATCTTATTGTCAGAAACAAGAAGGCCTACAGTTAAGATATTTGGTATGTAGTATTGTCTAGTGGACCTCTACCAAGTTTGTTCAAATCATGGCCTCTGGGTCAAAAATGGCCCCGCCCCGGGGGTCACTTGTTTTACATAGAGTTATATAGGAAAATCTTAAAAAAATCTTCTTATCAGAAACCGTAAGTTATAGAGCTTAGATATTTGGTGTGTAGCATTGTCTAGTGAACCTCTACCAAGTTTGTTCAAATCCTGTCCTCTGGGTCAAAAATGGCCCCGCCCCAGGGGCCACTAGTTTTACATAGAGTTATATTGGAAAATCTTAAAAAATCTTCTTGTCAGAAACCGTAAGTTATAGAGCTTAGATATTTGGTGTGAAGCATTGTCTAGTGGACCTCTACCAAGTTTATTCAAATCCTGGCCTCTGGGTCAAAAATGACCCCGCCCCAGGGGCCACTAGTTTTACATAGAGTTATATAGGAAAATCTTAAAAAATCTTCTTGTCAGAAACCTTAAGTTATAGAGCTTAGATATTTGGTGTGAAGCATTGTCTAATGGACCTCTACCAAATTTGTTCAAATCCTGGCCTCTGGTAAAAAAATGGCCCCGCCCCGGGGGTCACTTGTTTTACATAGAGTTATATAGGAAAAACTAAAAAATCTTATTGTCAGAAACAAGAAGGCCTACAGTTAAGATATTTGGTATGTAGTATTGTCTAGTGGACCTCTACCAAGTTTGTTCAAATCATGGCCTCTGGGTCAAAAATGGCCCCGCCCCGGGGGTCACTTGTTTTACATAGAGTTATATAGGAAAATCTTTAAAAAATCTTCTTATCAGAAACCGTAAGTTATAGAGCTTAGATATTTGGTGTGTAGCATTGTCTAGTGGACCTCTACCAAGTTTGTTCAAATCCTGGCCTCTGAGTCAAAAATGGCCTCGCCCCAGGGGCCACTAGTTTTACATAGAGTTATGTAAGAAAATCTAAAAAAATCTTCTTGTCAGAAACCGTAAGTTATAGAGCTTAGATATTTGGTGTGTAGCATTGTCTAGTGGACTTCTACCAAGTTTGTTAGAAAAATGTCCCTAGGGTCACTATTGGCCCCGCCCGAGGGGTCACAAGTTTTGAATAACAATATAGAAGAAAATCTTTAAAAATCTTCTTGTCTGAAACCACAAGACCTAGAATTTTAAAATTTGGCATGAAGCAAGCTTTATCAAGCTTTTTCAAATTATTGGATTATTAATTAATTATAATTATTAATTATAATTTTTTCAAATTATTGGATAAGGTTAAAGGTCACGGAGGCTAAAAGTAGATTTATCTACTGTACCTCATAGAGCCTTCATTTATAGACCAATATCTTTGATATTCAATATAGAGGTTCCTTGCATGGACCTCTACCCATGGGTAGGGTTTGAGGTCACTGGGTCAAGGTCAAGGTCACCATAGCTTATAATAGATATTTCTACTTTCTGTCATAGAGCCTTTATTTATTGACTGATATTTTACATATTTGGTTTGTAGGCACTTACATATTTTCAATTAAAAAATGAAATACTGCTTAACAGCAAACCTAAGTACTCAGGTGAGCGATCCAGGGCCATCATGGCCCTCTTGTTATTTCTAGTTTTCAGCAACTTTTGGTGACACCTAGGCTGTATGAAATATTGACAGTGTAGATATGATTATTTACATTTGCACTCTGGCGTAGGCCATTTTGCGAGTGTGACTGTTTAATAGTTATGTTATTTTTGCAAGGCATAGTGCACAGCCAGATATATCCCACTTATGGAGCTATCCTGATTCTACACCAGGATTTTCAGACCAGCACATGGAACAAAAGACAATTTAATTTTGGTAGAGTGAGGCAGGGGTCGAACCTACCACCTCTGGATCAACAGTCTTATGTGTTGCAAATCCACCACTAATCCGGCCAAAAAAACATTGACACCTGATGCCGGGAACTTGTAAGAATCTGTTGTTGTATCTCTTTTGTTCCTTTTGGTTCGGGAATTAGGAAAGTAGGGTACATTTTACAAGACTGGCTCATGGTTTGAAGTGTTCAATAAGGACAGTTCAATATCAATAACAACATGGAGTTGTTTTTTTTACAGTATTTTACAGGCTTGTAACACATGTTATTTTCAGGCATGACCAGTCTTTGCAAAAAAAATTCCAAACCATTAGCTCTTTCTGGCTAGTAGCTGAAAAATACAATTAGCTCATATCCATTCTACTAGCCTGGAAAACAACAACACTGTTTGAACATTACTTGTAGGTATAAAATTTCACTTATGATAGAATTGAGGTCAATATTACAAAACAAATTAAATTTTTTTTGTGATTGTTCTTCTTTGAAACAGAAATTGCCGAACTGTGATTGAAAATGAGCTAACTCGATAGGGTTACCACCTAGGAATGTCCACTAGCCTGATGACTAGCCGTAGGCTTCAAGCTAGAGGGATACCATGAAAACTGTATATCTACGAGTCAGACCTCTATGGGAAATATTTAATAGTGCAATTTTTATATTTTATTAATGTCATAAATGAAAATGCGACATGTAAACTGGTAAATGTTGCTTAAGTGTTAAAAAAACATGCATGTTGCCTACTGTTCAACCCTGAGATAAGTTCACCAACACATTGGGTCAAAATGGAAAATGTTCCATGAGAAACATTTTAAGTATGTAAACATCAGATCAAAAGGAAGTGAAATGTGTTACCTGATTGTAATGCATTCTTATTTGAATGTAAGGTAAATGCATGACTGCATAAATGAAATGGGAGCAGCACTGTTTTCTCCTTAAATATGTTTTTGTTTTAAATTATTAAAGCTGCACTCCCACAGATATATTGTTTTTTTCAAATCTTTATATTTATTGTCTTGGAAAGAGCAAATTTTTGCATAAATATCTGCAAACCACAGATAAAAGATTGCTGACAAAAGATCAGTTCGCAGGTTTGCATATTACAGTTCAAAAATTAATGTCGCTTAATGTTAATGTTATCGCTTAAACCGTTACTAACGGTTTAGGAAAAATGTATATAACATTATTTTTTTAACTTAAATATAAAAATCTGTCATCCAATTTTTTTCAGTAGTCTTATATAACTTGTTTCCATGGATTTCTGTATCAATTGGCTCATTTCAAGACAAAAAATAAAAAAGTTATCAAAACGTTCAATCGTGAAAGTGCAGCTTTAGTATGCTCCTGAAGAATATTTGATTTGCTATAAAAAATTCCTGGAAAAAGACATACAAAAATGTGACGTGAATTTCAATTTGAATTAAATACCTGTGTTATTTTCCCTGTTACTGTTGAAGGGGATGTCCCAGCAATTGCCTCATTTAAGGGTCTAGTTGCAGTCTTCATTTCTTTTGGAAGTAAAGTGCAGCTTTAGTATGCTCCTGAAGAATATTTGATTTGCTATAAAAAATTCCTGGAAAAAGACATACAAAAATGTGACGTGAATTTCAATTTGAATTAAATACCTGTGTTATTTTCCCTGTTACTGTTGAAGGGGATGTCCCAGCAATTGCCTCATTTAAGGGTCTAGTTGCAGTCTTCATTTCTTTTGGAAGTTGCTGCGCTGCAGCTTTTACATTGTCTGGCACAATAACATCCATCCAAGGACAAACTTTTGTTGATCCTGGACACCTGCAAAAGTTAGCAACATGTTTGTGCTATTTCACAAATGTAAAAGTTGTATTCATATAATTATTCAATGAAATGAAATATTTTAACTGTTCATGATTTGACTTAAAGTATGGTTTTTAAAACATATAAGTGTAAAATGATAGATAAAGTACAGTCAATAAAAAGTGAGGTAAAATGGTAGACTAAATATGTTTATACTTTAAGAATATATAACAAACCTTGAAATGTTGTGTATGCAAAACAAAAACTATTGTAGTAAGACAAACCAGAATGGCTGTGCTCCGGATTTTCTTAGAACTCCTCTCAACAAAAGGCTGGTTCCGGTTGAAAACTGGGTAATCTTGGGCACCTGGTACACCCTCAGCCACGCACAGTCTGAAGAATCGCCAACCAGGCAGGGAAAGTATGATTGCTTAGTGTCTTGGGCATTAGTGTAGGACTGGACACTTTCCACTTGCAGCACTTGTACTGCCATTGTCATCTTGGCATCTTGAGGCAATTTCAAGGCCTCTTTAACAGAGGTGACTTGAAAGCTTTTCATTTCTGGAAAAACAATTTAAGTGAGAAGTTGTAAATGGAAAATGTTGAATAAAGCAGCAGACATGTATTCATATATGTATCACATATATTTTATATTAAAGAAATGCATACTATTTATTCATTTAAGTCATTATTACAACAATCACAGCATTTGCTTTGAATTTGACATGGACTATTTTACCCGACGTTAAAGATGGATAAATATTATTTGACATAACACATAGATTATGTCAGTTGACAGTGGAAATATGTTGATCTTGTTGAGCAAACTCACCTCAATGTTCATTCAATTTTGACCAAGGCAGTAAATACAGGAACAAAATTGGTATTGTAAAGTATAATATGCAAAGCATTGAAAATTTATATAGTAATGAATGGTTCTTTGTTCATGAAACAGAAATAGCGTTTTAACAACAGCGCCATGATTAACTGAAAACTATTTCAACAAGAGCGACATGATTAACTGAAAGTTATTTCAACAACAGCGACATGATTAACTGAAAGCTATTTCAACAACAGCGACATGATCAACTGAAAGGTATTTCAACAACAGCGACATGATAAACTGAAAGCTATTTCAACAACAGCGACATGATTAACTGAAAGCTATTTATACAGCAGTGACGTGATCAACTGAAATGCATTGAATTTATCGTCAAACAAATGAACTTTCAGCTGAAGATTTTATCCAAGTTTTAATTTAAGTGAAAAAACTGATTTTGTAATGTTGGAAGATTATAATGGAGTAATTTTGTAAATTTTGGCTTAATATTCCAAGGAAGTAATAACTAATTTGGCAATGAACATGTGCTTAAATGTAGGCTACTGTTTTCATTTACTGTTTATAGCAAACAATTTATGATAGAGCTTTTGTACTATTTCAGTCTATTGTTGTTTTATGAATGAGTAGCTGAACATAGCTGCATTGTAATGCATTGAAGTTCCCCTATGCACAAATATATGCAGCATGATATTATCATATAATAATTATTTTAACAAATGATGCGAAAACATTCGTATGGTTAAAAATTTCATGTTGCTACAAGTTTCATCACGAACAATGGAGAATATGTCAATAATAAAGTAGATTAGTTAATATACAATGTAAAAGTTGCAATAAGTTGTTAAGATCGTAAGAAGTTGATGAGAAAAATTGTTGAAACTTGGTCATTTGACAAATGGTTGTATTCAAAATAAGTGTGTTAAATTTGATATTGCAGGATTTCATAACAAAAAAAGTTTATGAACATGTAATGTTACAACAAGCATGGCAATCACATATAAACCAAAATACTAGGCATAAACATTCAATCCATGTAGCAAAATTTAGAGTTATTCCACATTCTCACGAAGTTTTTGATATTCTTCTAAAACCTCATCAGTAGCATAAATTGATTTTGTATCAAGTCGAAGAAGGTGTAGGACTTGTAAAGTGGTAACTCTACTCAAAGCAACATATGCCATGCCAGGTTGAAAAATTGATGAGCCAATGTCAACATATGATTCCGATATTGTCATTCCCTGAACTTTGTGAATAGTACAAGCCCAAGACAATGCTAATGGAAATGTTTGTCTTGTTATTGACCTGCCAGCAAATGGGAATGTGTGCTCAATCATACTTATAGCAACAATATTTTGGTTTTCATTTTGTGTATGTTGAGGTAAATGTATATCATCAAAGTGTATGAAAATGTCTGATATACCCCCACTATGATCCAAGCTTACAGCATGAACAGTTCCAATTGCACCATTAACTAATCCAACTGTTACATCAAGGTTACGCAATAACATAACCCTTGATCCAGTGGAGAACCGGAGTACATTTGGCATGTTCCCTGCATCGCGGTCATCAGATGGAATGAAATGAGGTGGACAATTTTGACCAGCAGCTTGATCATTACCTCCAAATACATGTTCTGCATGAACAATGTAAACATTTGATTGTTGTTCATCAAGGCATTGATTGTTATGTTCACAAACTGCTGCACGTGTTGGAAAAATACATAAGCCTTGCAAGCTATTTGCATGTCCAGTAAGTCTGGATTTCAGAAGGGTGAAATCTGACTGAGACAACATGCCTACTCTAGCTCGATTCAACAGTTGAACAAACTCTCTATCACTATTTTGTCGAACGTTTGTGCGCAGAAAGACAGGTGTGAAAAGCTCCCAAAGGACTCTATTTTTGAAAACAAATCTGAAAGAAGTCTCCAAATAACATTACATTAAGGCCACCAAATGGGCTATTGTTCCCAAATATTTCAGAAAGTCTTCTGCTAATAAAAGTAAATAAACGATCACTAACCATGCTGATTTCATCAATGACCAAAGTATGTACGCCTGCAAATCTCTTTTGCAACTTTCTCAACTGGAAAGCAGTAACAGATGCATAGTTTAAGTATTTGTCAACTGGAATGTTAAACAATGAATGAATAGTTTGACCAGAAATGTGTTTAGCCGCAGTCCCTGTGGGAGAACAACACCTGACAGGAGACATTCCACACTGTTGGCTAGTAAACAATTGTAGGAAAGCAACAATCATTTTCAAAAGGAATGATTTACCAACACCAGCACCCCCTGTTATAAAAAGTCGAAGCGGCTCTTGAATGTTATGCGAGAAGTGATGTTGCACAATGTTAATTGCACGCTTCTGGCATGTAGTAAGAGTCTGTAAAGATGTCTCAAATGTTGACACATTCATAGAACAAGCTGAAAGTTGGTGGTAATGTGTAGATTCAGTGTCAATAGTATTAGAGCTGTATTGATGCGGGTCAAAATATCTCTGCACATCACATGGTGTAAAATCAATGTCTACATCACAATCATCTTGGCTCTCATGGTTTAACTCAGCCTCTGCAAGTTGAATTCTTCGCATACTAGCCTCTACCTGTTGCAGAAATGAATTATGCATTCCCATGGAGTGATCAAGCAAAGCATGCTTCGCAACAAATGCATCTTTAGCACAATCATAGCCACTCAACAAATCAGATTCAATGCGAAAAGGCAAAAGCAACATCAAGAGAGCAAAGTAATAAGCATCTGATGAAACAGAGAATGTTGGAAAACGAACAACAGCAAATTTTGTTCTTCTTTTTACCCAAACATCATATCTTTGTATATAAACTCTCTCCGATTTTTGCCGAATGGATATGGAAGCAGGGCATTTCGTGTACCATGAAGCAAAGTACAACAATGACATCATTTCCATGTTGTCTGGTCGTGAACAGTAGTAATCTATAAGGTTGTGGACAAAAACATTCGTATCATCATTTTCCAGTTCATTTATTTCTGAAATAGGTCGTAACATACGATATCTATTCTCAACAGGCCTCGTATTCAGATAAACAACTGTCCTTGAGCTTTGCAGCAATTTCAAAGCACTTAATCTAAAAGCTGCTTCTTGTGCAGATACTCGCCTATTTTTTAATACACATATACCTATGTTCCAAAGGCGTTGGAAACTGGTTAAGTTTGGATTCTGTTTGAAAACAGTATTAATCAAGTTAGCCAATGCCAATTTAAGTTCATCTGGTTCAGATTTGCATAAATAATGACAAACATAATATGCAGCACCATTTGCATCATTTATGATCTGTATGTCCATGTTAGCTCTCCAGTGAAGTAAAATTGAGGGATTGTATGCATTAATATTGCAAGAATCTGCTGGTCTATAAGTCTGATAAAACTGTCCCTTGTTCTTGGTAGCATGAAAGTGTGTTAATATACAGGTTCTGGAACACTGTTTTTTAGGGAAGCCAAATCTGCATGGAGGCCGTGAAGAAGGCATGCAATAACTGGTATGTGAATGTGTTTGTAACTTTAAAACTAAACGTTTTAAATGTGGATCATCATCACCAGGAATGCGAGTGTGGACTGTTTTATCAATGTAGCGCAGTAAATATGCCCGTGTATCATTTGATACTCCATTTGGAACATTTTCCACCCAAAAAAACATGTGATAATGTGGTGATCCTCTGTTCTGAAACTCTACTCTAGCGAAATAGTCATTCACATTACCCAAAGGTTTCTGTTCACCATGAATAACAAACCGCATTAATGCTGTAAACCTGCGATCAAAATGCACAGCAGTTAATAGTGGATCTGATCTCATGCTAGTATAAAACGACTGGCAATTAATAGCTTCATCGAAAGACAAATCTTCCAACGACATACCCAACTCAGGCCAGTGAAGGTCATCAGCAGACAATGTCATAAATAAAGTAGGTGGGCCCAAACAACGAAACATTGCAAATAAATCATACAGAGCGTTACGAAAGTAAGCAACCGTCCCTCGTATGTTTTTCATAAACATATATGAATTCAAGGTATTTTCATCATTACTAGACCGTGCACATACATCCTCAGCTGTTGTTTGACGGACAGCACAATCATGCCCAGATGGTTTCAAAATTTTCATACAAATCCCAATTTGCTGTTTCAAACAAAGTTTATCATAAGATACAGCAGCATGAAGTAAATATGTGATGTCTTTACGCCAATATGCATTGTGATTGTACAGCCTATATCGAAAGTACATGCTTGGTTTCACATTCTTTGGTCGTGAAAAAGTATAACCAAACTGGCCGTATGGAAACAACCAAGGAAATGCTTTCTCTTCACCATACGGAATTTCATATACACACACAGGAGCATTAGGGTTTGAAGGAATGACAACTGTCTCAGCTTGTCTCATGCCTGAAATAGCTTCTTCATTAACAGTTGGAACTGTATAATTGACAGGAGCAAACGCTACTTCTTCTAATGATTCAACACAAGTTTGCATTGATGCACGTTCATCAAAATCATGTCCTAAATGTGGAGTACAAGTGTCAATGTTTGGTACTGAAAAATTAGTAACAGAGTACAATGGATTATATTTTTTTAACCAAGCAGCAGCAGATTTTACTTTTATTGGGTCTATCAAATAACCAGAATTAGAGCCAATTGGAGTACCATATTCAAAACGAACCGTACAAACATTTTCTAAACCATGTAACTGACCTAAGAGAGTAGAAACATTTTGAGGCAAATCAACTACCAAACCTTTTTCTGCATATTGGCCACCTGGCAAGACTACCATTGTCATGCAAATCTGGATTAAAGCCAACAGCTTTTTCTCCAAGCGGCTCAAACACGATAGAACATTTGGTACGCAGTCAACTTCGAGGAAATTCAACTTTGAACAGAGTGATGGCATTTTTGATTGACGCAAAGATTCACAGCATGTTTTGCAAAGATTTGTGCTGCTATCAAAACTCAGCTGTGTAGTCAGAGGATTGTTCGTGTTACCACTGATATGGTGTACCTGACTATCAAATAAAAAACGATCACAACAGAGACACCATTTATTAGGCCTACATTGAATAAATTGCTCGTATTCAAACACTGTACCCAACATATGTGCCCTAAAGGAACCAGAATCACAGCTTGAATTGCTTTCTGTTACAACAGTGCAAAACAACCCAACACCAAACGGAAACACAGAAGAAGAGAATGAATCTGGACATATAGAACTCTCTAAATTCTTATCACTAATATCAATATTTAACTTCAAATTCTGCTCGGGAGCACGGCTGCCTTTCCGCTTCTTCCAACTCTGCCCTTTTCCCCCAGAATATGAGTGTTCACGAAAAGGGGATATACATACGTTTGGAAAATTAACAGAATCTTGCGCTTCAGACTGCACATTTAAACTATCTTCCACACAATCTTTTATTGCAGGATTATTTTGTACAGTGAAATTAATTTTATCTTCAACATTAAAACAAGAATCAGAACTATCAGATGCTTTTTCTAACTGATCACTATGCATTAAATCGTTCGTTCCATCACTTTCACTTTCTAAAACCACTTGAAATGGTGTTAAGTTGAACACTTGATTTGCATACATTCCGTGGAAATAAACAATAATGTCAGATAGGTTTTCATACATCAATAAAACACAAGAACCATTTGGATCAACATGGCCAATTGTATTTCTCGCATGAGAATCGAAAACATAATAACGCCCATGTCTATGGAACAGTGATACTGTTGTTCCACCAAATGTTGCCAACAACCAATCAGACTGTGCAAATCCTACATCCAATGCGGCACTCAATGAAAAAGCACCAGCTTCACTTACAGGCGGCTCGTGATTCACTGCACCAAATAAAGAAGAACCACGATTTTGTCTGTAATGCCTGGAAAAGGCTGTAATTCTCTCAGGCACATCCTCGTGGTTCAAATGCATTTGTGCATTACCACCAAATTCTTCCTGAACAATATGTTGATAAAGAGAATCGCCTTCAAATACAATTGTATCTAAATCGTGTGGGAGCCATTGCTGCGGATCTGAATGGAAGCCTGCAAACACTATCGCAATAAACGCTATTATCGTACATTGCGTACCAAAAGATGTACTAAGTCCATGCATCCCAAGTATACCTTGATGGATATGACCTTTCACGACACCTTGATTCACCATGATAACAGTGACAAATCAATAAACAATATTTACCTCACAATGCTGGTTCTATTTGCGTCTGTTGAACCAAAACAAAACAACCGGAAGCATCATCTAGGTCAGCTACCATGCGGCGTCCAATCAGATTCGGTATTTCAGATCACGTGAAAAAACAACGCGCGTAATAAATTAGTAGTCCAAAAGGCACGTATACTGATATCCGAAAACATTTTTTTTTCTTCATTTAAAGCGCAAAGTACAAATGAACTTGAAATTTTCCTAAAATACACCAATATCTCAACATCATTACGGCCTTTTAAAATTAAACTGAACATAAACAATTCGAAAGGATACAAATCTCATTTCCGACACCATTGCCTTCCCAATAAACCCTTATGAATATGGCCCGCGCTGTGGCGCGGACCAATAACTCTGATACTTCAAAAAAAATACTCCAGACAAACATTATTTAACTTTTGTAAATATTATTATGGGAGATAATTAAAAATTAAACAAGGTAGAATTAATTCCTCTGACACTGTGTGAAGTTTTAATAAAATTCCTTAAATAGTTTTGAAGTTATTTTCTGAACAATTACCATAAAAGAGATAATTCATAAACTAAGTAATGTAGAGTTATTGTTCTTTGACACTACTCTTCCTCAAACTAGTCTTTATAACAGTGTGAAGTTTCAATGAGATATTATTGATGACTTAGAATCCACAGGAAATGATAAAGTTATGCACTGGAAACAAAATCCAGACCACTATTTTGACCTTAAACAAGTAAGGGTGACCTTGACAGCAATATATCAATGGACTTTGAAATTATTTGGTAAACTGAGTTTGGTGCTAACACTAATGCTGATGCCAGGGTGAGCCAGGGTGAGTAGGATAGCTTCTATTCTTAGAATAGTTGAGCTTCAAACAGCAGGAAGAATCTCACTTTAAGATGGTTAAGCTGCATCTGTTCTCATTCTTTACTGGGAAAATAGTATATGTATTGAACTATCAGACTTACAATAAGCAATACAACGCCATGTATTTTCCTGTGTAATATGGAAATCAAATTTTATTTACCAGCAGCTTCCCTCATGTATCGAGTAAACGCAGCATACACTTTGCTCTCATGGGCTCTACTGTTGGAACCAGTATCAGAAAATGCAGGATGCAACAAATGGCTAAGCAGTCTGACTGTCAAAGTTGTAGTGGTTGGTCTGAATATATTTCTGAACATTGGAAGAGTTACTCCAACCTGGATAAGACCAAAACAAAAACATTGCTCACTTTTACATATACAACTTTAACACAAGTAAAGTAACTCCTGATGGAGTTATCTGCCATTGCCTATGGTTAAGTTTAATCATGTATTCGAAGTTTTAAGTAAATGATTTACAGCTTCTTCAAATGAACTGTGCATTTTAACAAAGTAACAAGAAACACAACATTGCCAAGAAACCAGTTTTTTTCTATTTTTAGCATCAATGACCCTAACCTTGAACCAACTGGTTTTAAATACAATCACAAGCTAGATTTCTATGCAATGATGTAGGAAAATATCTTTTGATATTTTCTGAGGAATGCACTTTAACAAAAACTACAAACAATAAAAACCCTATGTCCAAAATGGGACCCAAGTTGCCACACAACTGGGACAAAATTAACTTCAGGAATTTCTGCCTTTGTGAAATTGGTTTCTCGTTTGATATTGAACATACATATCAAGTATGAAGGACATATCTCTTGATTTTTTGGGGAGATTGTATATTATGTTACTTACTGTATACAGTCCAAGCCAGTCTAAACCAATCTGTAGATTTCTAATGGACTCAGAATTTGTCTCTGCCATAGAAAAGATCTGATCCTCCAAGTCATTAATGAAAACTGGGATTTTTCCATTTTGCAAGATGCTCAAGCCTGAAAAAGGGTTATACTTAACACTTTCAGTTACTTAAAGCTAAAAGTAACATTTTGTAAAACAACAACATTAGGCTATTTTTAAAAATCTTTGTTTCCTGTTCTGCCACCACAAAAACCTTCTACCCATAGTTTTCTAGCATCTTTCTTACATAAGTATATTCATGCAATTTTTTACTCTAAAAAAGAATTAAGAGCTTAATCCAGACACCCTCCTTTTATTGACACCCCATTGATTTTTCAAAGCGTTACTATATACATGTACATAATTATAGATGCTGGACAGGCAGGGATAGCTCAGCTGGTAGAGCTACAAATCCAAGGGTCACAAGTTCGATCCCCAGATGTGGCCGGCAAAGTTTCTCTGTGGTGATTTGATGAAGGACTTTGTGTCTGAATGGTCCCTTACCTATCAGAACTAACGTTAAGTCATGTGAGAGAAATTTTTCAGTTACCTGTGTAGAAAATTGTTTAGTAATTCTTAGTTCAAGAACACTGGATAGGTTAACTGACCACTAGTATATAGTCAAATAAAAATGCTAAAAACTGGCGTAAAGCCCGAGTGAAACAAAAAAACAACCAAAATATAACTAGAAGTGGATCCAAAAAGTTACAACAGGCAGTCAACAAAGCAACAACTAACAGTGACTCCTATATACCCCACTCTCAAACTTTGTTTACAGGATTATAACAATGTGTATTCTAATATAAAAAAGAAAGTTATTTCTTTCCAACCTCAAGCAATAACACCTAACGCCACTTACTGAAAAGCCTTCCAATGGTAATATAGTCCTCTTTCATGTGTTCACGGAGTCCATTATCAAAGTACTTTTCCTTTATTGCCTGAAGTACAAGCTGGAAAAATTCTTTTCTAGGACCACCATAGTCAACAGCCATCTGTATAAAGTAATGTATAAAGTAATACAAATCAAACATTTAATATTTTCTCAGAACATTTGTCTTCACAATTGCTATTTGTAAAAATGACTAAAGCAAAAAATAAGAGCTAAGACAGCAGGCTTGACTTTTCAATACAGTAGAATCCCGCTATTAAGACCACCAATAGGACTTTTATATATTGATTTATTTTGTGGAGTGGTCTCTTTATCAGGGCTGAAATCAACAAAATTTTCGTATTTGGGACTATCAAAATTGGTCTGATTAGTGGGGCTGGTCTTAATATTGGGGTGGTCTTAAAGCATGGTTCTACTGTACGTTGTCAGTTGACTGCACAGTCTTGATAAGTATAAAAAAGGGTCAGAATTCTTACAATATTCATGTTGTTATTATTTCACTAATCAACATATGTCTACACATTTGGATAGTAATGACAATCATTGCATGAAGCTTTAAGAATGAACACATCTAGTCATCTTTTACTGATCTGTAACCAGGCTATAAAATTAGCCATATTCTTTTACTTGAGTTTTGATCAGAAATATAATTTTATCATTTAATTTAAAGTTTAATAATTTAAATAGAATTTCAGTAAATTAGTTAAGAATTTTATAGAATAGAATTTTGGTTACTTTGACATATTTTGCTTAATCATAAATATTTCCTGCTACATATGTCAGCATTCCCTTTTAATCAGTTAAACAAAGAAATTTAAATTGTAGAACAGATTTTGCTCTTAGCAGTTTACATAATGGACTATTGTTATCTAAACACCTTGGCTTCCTTAGACTGATTAAGTGTGAACCCAGTAAGTTAATATAAATAATCTTCTTAAATGTTAAGTAACAGGTTTCACCTTTTTGTTACAAAGATTTTTATTGGTTAAATTTATAAATTACCTTAAATGTTTCATTGGTTAAAATTGTTACCCTGTTGTTCTAAGAAGAAATTTAAGTTTTAGGATTTGGAATTAATTCAGTTTTCATATTAGCATTTAGAAATTTTCATATTAGTATTTAGAAGAGTATTCATTGGGATTTTGGACGAACAAATCTTAAAGTGACTTTACTTACAAAATATTAACAACTACATTGGTGCTTGTCTTAGATGTGACTATCTTTTATATAAATCTGACAGAAATTGGATAAAGTTATATTGTATCACATTGAATGAAATATTGTGTCCTACAAGGAATAAAGAAGAATTTGTTGAGAACTTTAACCATGGAGTTTGTGGTTTATTTACACAGTTAAAACAGGGCTAAGACACATTGTGAGCTAAGTGACCGACCGATCAGTGGTCAGTGGCTAGGTCAGCCACTTGAGCTGTAATTCCCCAAGCAATCGTGCAAGACTAGACCGGCCACCACGACCACCGGTCACAGCTTTGTGGTGCGAGAATCCAGTGGTAACGATTCAAAACGAAAACTCAACGGAAGAATTACGAAATCAAGAAGTGCTATTTTGAACTGACATGATCAGAAATTGGAAAAAAATGAGAAGTGCTGAAATGAAAGCTATAGATTAAAAATTAGAAAAAACAGGAAAAACTTTACCTCATAATTTTGCTGAAAATTTAATAATCCAAAGGCATAGATGCTCAGTGAAGAAACAAACATTTAAATATTATAAAGAGCAAGTTCAGAAATTAAAGACTATCGATTTGTGAAACCAGTAATACCGAGAAGACCAAGGAAGCCAGAAGTTGGGAGAAGAACCAGAGCCAGATGTGAAAAGAAAACCAGAGACATTATTAAATTTCTCAAAAGTGCTACAAATTTTAATTTTGGTAAGTGAAATTTTGACATTTAGTGCTATATTGTATCTCTTGTATTGAAACAGTTGTTGAACACATAATTTGTTAATCTATTTTATTCAGAACAGCCATTTCAACTTTTACATTTATTTTGTTGTCTTACATTTTGAAAGTATAAATATTTTATATGAAAAGTTCTAATTTATTTATTACATATTGTAGTCTCATTCTTAGAAAAAAAAAGTATTAGTAAATTTTTCTTAAATTATTGTTACTTAATTGCTTAAAGTTAGTCATTTTACTTTTTTTTCTTCATAAACACATAATTTACATTCAGCATCCATTCCTTCAGCAATTTTAGGCTGAATTAAGGTGATAAATTTATTGAAATTTAGTATCTTTGTTATTTTTCACTTACCAGTTCTGTCAGTTAATTAAACATTTGTTTTAACAGTTAATTTTTGTAAAGAGAAATTACATAGCTTTACTTTTCATTTTTGTATAGTTAGTATTTTATAGTCTACTTTCACAATGACTTCTCTAAAACATAAAGCTCGTTGGCAGTGCTCTAAACAAAACTGTGCTAATATCACAAATGATTGTGAGGTCAAACCAACTGTTTCTTTAGTTTCTTCTCTTGACCAAAACTGTAAGGCTTACATACAAACTGATTCAAAACAGTACCAAGCTCTTTTTGATTCTGGTGCAGGTATTTCTTGTATCAGTGAACATGTAGTTAAGAAATTCTCTCAAGACCCTGAGTATGACCATGCCCGTATTTGTCATATCTATGGTGTATGTGGTGAGATCCATTCAGTGCTAGGAACCATCACTCTTTCCTTTCTTATTGATGGTTTCCCCTTTCAACATACTTTCCATGTCTTCTCAACTCTTCATGAACCAGTCATTTTAGGACGTGATTTTATGAAGAAGGAAGGATTTCAACTGAACTTCCAGTCAAACTGCATCACTGTTAACAATGATAAAACTAACCCAATCACGATCGCTCTCAGTTCACCAGATCTTGCAAAAACTGACTTTGGCAAAACATTAACATCGCATGTTATACCACCTCATTCAGAATTCATCCTGCCCTTAAAAACTAACAAATTTAAGGATGGTGATACAGTGTTGTGCCAGCCACCACAGAATCTAGTAAAAGATGAACTGGCAGGAGGTAAATGCCTTTCTACAGTTGTGGATGGGAAAGTACTGTACCGTCTCATGAATCCAACTGCTCTTCCTGTCTTTCTAAAACCTAATGCTAGAGTTTCTGTTCTTTCTGAAATTAACCAGTCTAACATTACTCAGATTACTGATCTTCAGACTACGAAAAATCCAGACTCTTTGAATGCTTCTGAATCTATTAACTCCCTTCATACTGACACACTAACAGATGAGCACTACATTGAAATTGCACAAGATCTTGGAATTAACCTTAATGACTCTGATCTCACCACTGACCAAAAGAAGAAGCTGTTAATTTTCATTGGCAAAAACAGAAAGTCATTTGCCAAAGACTTCTCAGAATTAGGTCTCACTAAACTTTTCTCCCACAGAATTGAAACTGGAGATGCTAGGCCTATTAAGAAAACTCCCTACCGACAAAGCCCTGAAATGCGCCGTGAAACAGAACGGCAGGTCAAAGAAATGCTTGACAATGGTTTTATAGAAGAATCAGACTCTCCCTGGAACAGTCCAGTGGTTCTTGTCAAGAAAAAGAATGGCGAATGGCGATTTGCGGTTGACTACCGTGAGCTAAACAAGGTTACCGAGCCCATGTCCTTTCCCATTCCCCATATTTCTGATGTGTTTGATACAATTGCAGATGCAAAGGCTGAAATTTTTTCTGTACTAGACCTCAAGAGTGGATTTTGGCAGGTACCTCTTGATCCAGAAACTGCTCATAAAGCTTCTTTTGTTACTCATCAGTCTGTCTATTCTTGGACACGTCTACCATTTGGTCTAATGAATTCTCCTATTACCTTTCAAAATCTTATGAGCAAAGTTCTTAAAAATTTAAACTGGAAAGTAGCTCTTGTTTCTATTGATGATATTTTGATCTTTCTCAAAACTTTGAAGAGCATTTAGAACACTTGTCTCAGGTCTTTTCTAACCTTAGCTCAGCAAACCTTACCCTTCAGCCTACAAAATGTAAATTTGCCACTCCGGAGATTGAATATCTTGGTCACATTATCACCAAACATGGGATCAAGGTAAACCCAGAGAAAACAAAAGCAATTGATGAATATCCACGGCCTAAAACTGTTAAGCAAGTTAGATCTTTTCTTGGTATGACCTCCTATTACAGGAAATTCATAAAATCTTATGCAAAAATAGCAAATCCCTTATCCGCACTTCTCAAAAAGGACACAAAGTTTAATTGGACTACAGAATGTGAAAACTCATTTAATACTTTAAAGAAAGCTCTTTCTTCTCCGCCTATTCTATCATTTCCAAGATTTGACAAGTCTTTCATTCTAGCAACAGACAGCTCTGATCATTCCATTGGTTATGTACTGTCACAACAAGATGATGAAGGCCTTGAACACCCAATTGCCTATGGCGGAAGAACTCTACGTAGCCATGAGTTAAGATGGCACATCACCGACAAGGAGGGGTTGGCACTGGTAGAGGCTGTGAAACATTTCAGACCCTATCTTGCCAACAACTTCTTTACAGTGTACACAGATAATGTTTCTGTGAAGTGGCTAAAGCACATTAAAAACTGCCAAGGACGTCTCGGTAGATGGGCTCTGACACTTCAGGGCCACAACTTCGAGATTGTCCACAAGGCATCAAGTGCAAATGGAAATGCAGATGGTCTCTCACGTCGCCTCTACCATGAAGCAAATGAGAAAAGTGACATGGACCAAAGTGACCCAAGTGAACTAGTCTTTCAAGTTTCAGACAACAAGTCTGATCAACTGTCAGCTGTGACACTTGTTTACGGTCACGATCATGCTCCAGCTCCATCTGTTGCTCCAGCCACAACCAGCACTGAGACAGCACCAAACAGTGAATACTCAAACATGGATCAAGAACCAATCAAACCAAACATGGACTTAGTCTTTTTACAAAGAGATGATGATTTTTACAGAAACATCTTCAATTACAAACTTCAACAGGAACTTCCTGAGGACCCAAAGAAAGCCAAATTATTAGTTGCTGAAGCAGAACAGTATGAATTATCTGAACATGGAGTATTGCTGCATTTGTATACACCAAGGACAAAAGGCATTCCAAAGGATGAAAAGCTCATCACACAGGTGTGTGTCCCTTCTATTCTGCGTGATGATGTGCTTAAGTCATATCACGACAGTCTAGCTGGTGGCATGCACCAAGGGTTTGAGCTTACATATGCAGCACTCAGACAAAAATACTATTGGCCCACAATGTTTGGTGACTGCCAGAAATATATTAAGTCATGTGAGGAATGTCAACGAGTCAAGCGTGACATTCGTGGCAAGCCACCACCTCTTCAGCCAATGCCAATAGCTGACCTTTTCCAAAGATGGCATATTGATATCTTAGGAGGCCTCCCAACAACCAAAGACAAATACAAGTATGTACTTCTTGTTGTGGACAGCTACTCTAAATGGTGCGAAGCATTTCCACTTCGCACTCAAGAGGCTACAGAAGTAGCAGCTGTTCTCTTCAAAGAAGTCATATGTCGCTATGGAGCCCCTAATGTCCTTGTGTCTGACAGAGGTCAGCAGTTTCTTTCCAAACTTGTCAAGGCACTCTGTGAACTACTAAATGGATCTGTGGAGCGTATGAACAGTGTAATTCTACAGTCTCTTCGTCTTTACTGTAAGGGCCAGCAGGATGATTGGCCAGACCTTCTTCCTTCTATTATGATGGCATATCGCATGACTCCTGCTACCCAATCTACTCAACACTCTCCTTTCTTCTTATTATTTGGCAGAGAGATGCGTCTACCTATAGATACAGCTCTCACTCCCAAAACTACCCTGTCTTCTGCTTTCAAAACTCATCTAGCCCAAGTTCTGCAAAATCTTGATATTGCCAGGAAGGTAGCAGCAGAGAACATCAAAAATGCTCTGGGCAAGTACAAGGAGCAGTATGACAAGAGGTCTGAAGAACCTAAGTATATGCCAGCTGATAGAGTGTGGCTTTACTGTACAAAAGTTCCCCCTGGTATGGCCCCTAAGCTTCACAGAAAATGGGTCGGGCCTTACTACATTGTTTTCAGTGGCCCTCACAACACTTACAAGCTCAGGCGCTGCAGTGACAACAAGGAAGTCAAAGTACTTGTTAATGCCAGTCGCCTCAAGCCATACAATGACCCAGAAACTAGGCCAACAAACCCACCACCTGGGTATGAGCATCTTGAAGAACCTTTAAATGCAGAGGAACTTCCCACTGATAACACAGAAACCAACACTCCACAACCTTCACCACAAAAGACAGTTACATTACATGCAGATGCTTGAATGCAAAATGTGCAAATGTATTAAATTATTATTTTTACTGCCAAATGAGCAGACACAATATTTATGTGGTAGATTGTTAAACCTGTTATGTACAATATTTCAAATCTACTCACAACAGACAAGTTGCAGACAGCAATTATATATGTAACCAAATTTTGTTACATTTTACTAGTGATTTTTCAAATCACATGGCTTTTCATTATTGTCAAGTTTAATGTTATCATTGAGCTAAGCCAACAACTATAAACAATACTATGAATATGAAGGCTACAATTTGCCAAAATTGTTGTTTTACTTTTTAACTTCTCTGTTCACTGCACTATTTTTGTTGTCCCTTTGACAACTGCAGAATTTTCTATAGTTTATGTGTACTAGTTATCTAAAAGATACAAGTCATATTACAGACAAGAGGGCCATGATGGCCCTGGATCGCTCACCTGAGTACTTTGGCTGTAGGTTTGCTGTTAAGCAGTATTTCATTTTTTAATTGGAAATATGTAAGTGCCTACAAACCAAATATGTAAAATATCAGTCAATAAATAAAGGCTCTATGACAGAAAGTAGAAATATCTATTATAAGTTATGGTGACCTTGACCCAGTGACCTCAAACCCTACGTATGGGTAGAGGTCCATGCATGGAACCTCTCTACTGAATATCAAAGATATTGGTCTATAAATGAAGGCTCTATGAGGTACAGTAGATAAATCTACTTTTAGCCTCAGTGACCTTTAACCTGATCTAATAATTTGAAAAAGCTTGGTAAAGCTTGCTTCGTGCAAAATTTTAAAATTCTAGGCTTTGTGGTTTCAGACAAGAAGATTTTTAAAGATTTTCTTCTATATTGTTATTTAAAACTTGTGACCCCTCGGGTGGGGCCAATAGTGACCACAGGGACATTTTTCTAACAAACTTGGTAGAGGTCCACTACACAATGCTGCATACCAAATATCTTAACTCTAGGACTTGTGGTTTCTGACAAGAAGATTTTTCAAGTTTTTCCTATATAATTCTATGTAAAACATGTGACCCCTAGGGCAGGGCCTATTTTGACCAAGGGGCCATGATTTGAACAAACCTGAAAGAGGTCCATTAGATAATGCTGCACACCAAATATCTTAACTCTGGGCCTTGTTGATTATGACAAGAAGATTTTTAAAGCTTTTCCTATATAACTCTATGTAAAACACGTGACCCCTGGGGCGGGGCCATTTTTGACCAAGGGGCCATGACTTGAACAAACTTGATAGAGGTCCTCTAGACAATGCTTCATACAAAATATCTTAACTCTAAGCCTTATGGTTTATTCTGTGAAGATTTTTAAAACCTTTTTCTATATAACTCTATGTAAACAAGTGACGTCTAGGGCTGGGCCTATTTTGACCCAGTGGCTATGATTTGAACAAAATTATTAGAGGTCCACTAGACAATGCTACACACAAAATATCTAAGCTCTATGCCTTACAGTTTCTGACAAGAAGACTTTTAAAGTTTTTCCTATATATCTCTATGTAAAACAAGTGACCCCTGGGGCGGGGCCATTTTTGACCCAGAGGCCATGATTTGAACAAACTTGGTAGAGGTCCACTAGACAATGCTACATACAAAATATCTAAGCTCTATAACTTACAGTTTCTGACAAGAAGATTTTTAAGATTTTCCTATATAACTCTATGTAAAACAAGTGACCCCTGGGGCGAGGCCATTTTTGACCCAGAGGCCATGATTTGAACAAACTTGGTAGAGGTTCACTAGACAATGCTACACACCAAATATCTAAGCCCTATGCCTTACAGTTTCTGACAAGAAGATTTTTTAAGATTTTCCTATATAACTCTATGTAAAACATGTGACCCCTGGGGCGGGGCCATTTTTGACCCAGAAGCTTTGATTTGAACAAACTGGGTAGAGGTCCACTAGACAATGCTACACACCAAATATCTAAGCCCTATGTCTTACGGTTTCTGATAAGAAGATTTTTTAAGATTTTCCTATATAACTCTATGTAAAACAAGTGACCCCCGGGGCGGGGCCATTTTTGACCCAGAGGCCATGATTTGAACAAACTTGGTAGAGGTTCACTAGACATTGCTACATACCAAATATCTTAACTCTAGGCCTTCTTGTTTCTGACAAGAAGATTTTCAAGTTTTCCCTATATAACTCTATGTAAAATCAACTGACCTCTGGGGTGGGGTCAGTTTTGACCCCAGGGACATAATTTGAACAAACTTGGTAGAGGTCCACTAGATGATGCTTCATACCAAATATCAAAGCTCCAGGCCTTGTGGTTTCGGAGAAGAAGATTTTTAAAGATCCAACTTATAAAATCTATTTTTAGCTCCAGTGAACCAGAAATGCAATGGACCAGAGCCATTTGAACAATCTTGGTAGAGCTTCATGCAAGGAACATCCCAGGCAAGTTTCACTAAATTTGCCCCATTGGTTTCAGAGGAGATGTTGTTTGAATGAAAAGTTGACGACGGACGGACGGACGGACTGACGGACGGACGGACGGACGACGGACGACGGACGACGGACAAAGACCGATCAGAAAAGCTCACCCTGAGCACTTTGTGCTCAGGTGAGCTAAAAATTTAAAGTTAAATAGTTTTCCTTTGTATCATACCGTACATTATTTGAATTTAAAAGAGCTCTATTGTTATTAAATTATGTAATTTCATGTTTAACATTAAAATTTTATCCAAAAAAAAAAATAAATTCCAAACAAATTAGTATGTATGTGTGTATGATTTAGACCGGTCACTGTATAAATGTGATGTGTGTTACTCTCTTATTATTGTTTTTTATGCAATTATTGTCTCATTATTATATCATGCTTCTATTGTTGTTATCTTCTGTTATTCTGTAAGTTATGATTGAGGACAATCATTTTTCAAGGAGGTGTAAAGTGTAACCAGGCTATAAAATTAGCCATATTCTTTTACTTGAGTTTTGATCAGAAATATAATTTTATCATTTAATTTAAAGTTTAATAATTTAAATAGAATTTCAGTAAATTAGTTAAGAATTTTATAGAATAGAATTTTGGTTACTTTGACATATTTTGCTTAATCATAAATATTTCCTGCTACATATGTCAGCATTCCCTTTTAATCAGTTAAACAAAGAAATTTAGATTGTAGAACAGATTTTGCTCTTAGCAGTTTACATATGGACTATCTAAACACCTTGGCTTCCTTAGACTGATTAAGTGTGAACCCAGTAAGTTAATAATAATCTTCTTAAATGTTAAGTAACAGGTTTCACCTTTTTGTTACAAAGATTTTTATTGGTTTAATTTATAAATTACCTTAAATGTTTCATTGGTTAAAATTGTTACCCTGTTGTTCTAAGAAGGAATTTAAGTTTTAGGATTTGGAATTAATTCAGTTTTCATATTAGCATTTAGAAATTTTCATATTAGTATTTAGAAGAGTATTCATTGGGATTTTGGACGAACAAATCTTAAAGTGACTTTACTTACAAAATATTAACAACTACATTGGTGCTTGTCTTAGATGTGACTATCTTTTATATAAATCTGACAGAAATTGGATAAAGTTATATTGTATCACATTGAATGAAATATTGTGTCCTACAAGGAATAAAGAAGAATTTGTTGAGAACTTTTACCATGGAGTTTGTGGTTTATTTACACAATTAAAACAGGGCTAAGACACATTGTGAGCTAAGTGACCGACCGATCAGTGGTCAGTGGCTAGGTCAGCCACTTGAGCTGTAATTCCCCAAGCAATCGTGCAAGACTAGACCGGCCACCACGACCACCGGTCACAGCTTTGATATGTGCATTATACTCTCAGGTCAGATAAATCTTGACACTGTTCATATGTTATGCCAGCAAGGGCATATGAGCCCAAAATTTTATTAAATTTACTTAATTATTATTTGAAAAGAAACATTAAAAATTCATCAAACCAACAACACAGTGTTTGTCTGAAGTCGGTTCCCCTTGTTTGTCAACCTCGACAAACTAATTACAAGTGACTACTGGGTGGGGACTTTGTCAGAAGAGTATAACCCCAACCAGTCGACAAGTGCTCCCTCTACACAGTCACATGTTATACCCCTTTTTGGATTTTTTTAGTTAAAGTTGTTTGAATAATATTCTTAAGTGCATCAACTAGTCACAAAGATTAGCATCTTCTGTTGAAAGTACAAGTTTTAATAAAATTTCTTTTTTGCTGCAATTGTAGGTAAATAGTACATTAAAATTATATTTAAGAGTATCAGATTTTTCTAATTTATAAAACCAGAACTTACCTCATCATAAAACTGTACCTCTAATGTCAATCTGGGGTTCGTAATAACTTTTATTTCATTGAAAGTAGTCTCCAAAATGTTATGTCTGTCAACATTGATGAAATTTGTTTCCCCTGAAATAATATCATCTGTAGTGTCAATATCCAATTTTCTTCCAGTTACAAGTACTGACTGAAGATATCTTAGTATTTCAACTGGATTGTCAATATTCTGACTAACCATGTGTTCTATCGCATGCTGAACAACAGTTTCTATGTTGGCAGAATTCACATCAAATGCTGAATAATTGTTAATATCCAAGTGATTAACAGTCATATCAGCAGGTTGCAGATCTAACTATGTTGTTTTCACCGGCTTCAGTAACAACTTCCCTATTAGTGACATCACTTGTGACAAAGACAATACTGTCAGTTTCATAAACCAAGTTTGCTCCTGGAGCTGTGTCAACTGTTACAGATGTAACAGCTAATTCAGTCCCTGTTTGGGCTGTCTCAACAGTGGTGTCAATCTGGAGTTGTGTCCCTTGACAAGACTCTAGGCAGTGAGACCTTAGATTTTTTACTGGTATCATCTGGCCGCAGTTTTTACATGCCTCTTTGACTTCAGCATCAACAGTCTCTGTTCTGATAGGTTCTGTAGATAGATTTTGCTGAATAGGTTGAATATAGATTTTTGCCTGAGTGCCAAGAAATTTTTTCAAGCTTTTAACGGTCCATGGGCAATCTATAACAGTCAAGACACGGCTGTTTGCTTGGCACCTCAGCAACTCGAAACCACCACAATGTTTCAGCTGGGGAAATCCAATGTACTCATTGTTTTCATCTTTTTCATCTGACCATATCTTTTCCATAAAACTGTCATCAGAACTGAACTGTATTTTTTTACATCCAAGCCCTGCCTTTAACAATGTCTCCTTTACATCAGCTGTTGGGATTTTTGAACAATTTTTGTCACTTAGACACACTGATGTCACAGTCCATGGCCGATGGTTACCTTCAGCATTTGCTCTTTTTCGTGAACTCCTTCCTGAGCGGCTAGAGAATAACATGTGTCGCTCTCGTCCTGCAATGCCTCCAACACACCTGGATAAAACAAAGAAAAGTGAATAAAGCATTGCTCTGCAATACAAAGTCCCTGGATGTGTGACCTACACCTTTTAGGTCAAACCTGGACTGTACAGGACATGTCATCTTGGTGTATTTAAGATCAAGGGTTTCGCCTCTACATAAATCAACATAATTAATCATTGTTTCATTTGTACAGTACCAATTGCAGACAAATATTAAAAAATGACTTACTATAATCAATATTAACACCTAATAATCCGTTCTTTATTATATATGCCATGTAAACGGCGGGGTTTTCGCCAAAATTCGAGGTTTTCACCATATTTCGGGGTTTTTGTATTTTAGTCATACCGTAAAATAAATACTCAATTAAAGGTTTTATAATACTTTTAAAGAATATCCATTTTTTTATATAAATTCAATGCATTGTTTGTGTAAATACTTCTAAAAGAGACCAACTTGACAGGAATATATGCATTAATTGCTTAAGTTTCACTATAGTTTCAGCAAATAAATATTGCACTGCTAGTACAGTACAAAAAAATCATTAAAAATAACTTTAGTGGTTGACACTTTTAAACTTGATAGACAGTTCTGCATCCTAAAAGGTATTTACTTTGTTTTACAATTGTTGAATATAAATTTGCTGCCTTTACACATTTAAACCGAAATCTATCTTTTAAAGTATCTTTCTGGTTTTGTGTTATATAGCAAAATTCTGGCCAAAACAAAATTATCACAGAGTTTGTTCAAGACGTCACTTGAATTATTTTTATTAACTAGATAATATACATCAGTATCATGCGGGCAAAATTCTCGATTCACTTATTTTACTAACCTGTTGATCGTGTTGCCTTGAAGTTGTGTGACCGTGTCGTCTTGAAGTTGTCCTAGTTCCCGAACCTTCTCCCTTAATCTAACCCTGTCGCCAATAGTTGTGACGCCAAGACGACTTAGTTCATTATCTGATAAATTCAATAATGAGCCGAACTCGATTCTTTGGCTGTTAAAGTTTTCCAACAGCCCGTGGAGACCGATTTCTTGCAAAACAACTTCTACAGTTTGTCGGCCTGCCATCGTAGCTTGCAAATGGAAAAATTGAAACGAAGGGAGGTCACTGGGCGGAAACTTTACCAGACTGGTACCTACGTTTTAGGTACCTAAGTGAAGTCGCCCATACAGGATAAAAAGAAACAGTCGAACCCGATTTAGATCATCGTATAATGAAATTTGCGCATCATAGAACGGTGATTTGACAGCTTATAATACATGGACATCGTATAACCGCAATTGACCAACATATATAGACGAACAAGCAGCTCATACAGTCGAAATTGTATTAAGAGACCACTCAAGGGACTGCCAAAAAGTGGTCTCTTAATAAAGTGGCCTCTCAATAGAATTCAGGAAAATTTCGAGATTAAATACAGGGTTCCATATAAATACTACAAGTCATTGATATAACAACATGTTTTATAACAACAGAAACAGTATACTATATCATGTATGTATTACACTTTCATAATCACAATTATGCCTTTTTAAAAAAGTCATCAATACGTGTTTGTTTTTGTTTTGTAGTAGAAATGTGTGTGAAAATGTGATCTACGCACATAATACTATCTAGCAGGTCATTGTAACCATGAAACAAAGCATATTGTCTTATATTGTTAATATGTTCATGCACATCTCCTGTATTTCCCACCTCAGAAGCGAACGCCATGGCCCGTTCAATAATTAGGGGTCCTAAAACAAACAATCAATAAAAGTTAGACCTACCTGAACCACAACATTCTCCGTATGCTTACATTTTATCCGTAAAAAATCAAAACAAGGAAATAAACCGGAAATACATTAATGTTTGGCAACACTAAATTAATCACGACTTAATATCTGTCGCTATCGGCATTATTTTTAGTAAACAGTAATAACATGCTTATATAAAATATTGTTTTTGAAAATTATCGGAATAATTAGAATTTAATATTTAAATTCGCTTACCAGACACTGGCAGTCTCCTAGATACAGCATCTTTAAACCAAGCTAATGTTAAATCGTTTATATCTTCATTTCCCGTTTGTCTGCGCACTCGCTTCCTGTCACCAGGGGCATTATTTTCATAGTCAGTCATTAGTTCGGCTTTCCTTTTTAAAATATTTTGGACCTGAGTCCTTCCTATTTTAAATTCCTCTGCAATTTTTCTTGTACTTTTTGTTTTTGACCGCTCAATCACTAATATTCGTTCGTCTAACGTTAAAACTTTTCTTTTTGATGGTGTCGCCATGATGATGGCTTGACATTTACTGTGACAAATACATATATTGATAAAGTAATTGGCGATTTTGGTGAACACTTTTCTAAAACCAATGACCATGAAAAATATTTGTTTGTTTGCTTGTACACACCAAACCTTCTCGCTGATTAAACAGGTGAGAATGCCCGTAGGGCCGATTGTTTGTCACGGCCGTTTAATAGATACTTTAACACGTAATTTCGTACATTTGGGCCGACATTTAGTGGCCGCTGGCCGCGATATAAAATCGTCGTTTAATGGAATTAAATTATATAGTAAAAATCATCGGGAGGGATTTTATGCAGCCGCTTAATAAAAAAGTCGCTTAATAAAGGTGGCCGCAAGTACGATGCCGACTGTATTAACAAATGCACAGTGTAGTTTTTCAGATGAACTAATGACACATTAAACAAGCAACATATAACAGCGATTGTACACAATATCAAGCCAAGGTGAAGCTCGTATGAAAACAAACACACAAAACTGAGTAGCAAATGGGCAACATATCATGACAAAAGTCCAGCGTTGGATGAAAAACACATAATATATAAAGCGAAATGGCCATATCACAGTGGCAAGATACCATTACATAATAAAAATGCACATGATAAGGTAAATTTTTGGCATCGTATAATGGCGTACTCATAGCGTATAATGACAAAAAGTCATTGTATAATGAAAAATAAACATGACATATTAAAAGTTGCACATCCGTTTACAATATATTCACAGCACATAAGACAAACTGACACCATATAACGGAAACTGGACAATTAATAATGGAAAATAAGCAGCATACAGAAATAAACTAGCATCATGGAAAAGAAAATGGACAACATATAATAATAACATACATAATTAAATAACTGAAATAACGCTCAAAAGGGCAAATGGAGTCTTCCCCCACCATGAAACTAGAACCTCGGACACATAAAAAAACCCGGGCTTTAAGCCCATGGGTGTGTGAAGTTCTTAAAACCATTACATACACTGGCCCGTGTGTTTGCATTTAAATAACTGCACTCCATGATTAGATATGCTGCACTGGCATGGGGGTGGGGTAACTACGTTTCAAAACTTACAGTCATCTTATAATCATTTAAATTCCGCTGATGTTGATTGAATAAAGGCATAGAATGGCAATCATGCAAGTGAATTATGTTTGGTGAATAACTGTCATGATTTGCAAACACCTAAAAGGCTCCAAAATGTTTTTACCTTGTGTGGTTAACGGAAACTATGCCGGTGCGTGTTCTTGTTTCCTTTCAGACCGCAGAAGGAGAACCCGTCGCTGACGGTAAATACGGAAAATGAGCGGATAAATACGTTTATTTACGATGATGTAGTGGGCTGTGAAATGGGCGGAGTTTATTTATCTCTTATTGCAAAACGTGTACAGCTGGATTATGCTGATCCGAATCATCATGTTTGACAACGTAAAGTTAAGAAAGTAACTTCTGTTTTGTGGCCGTATACACGAACAATGGGTATTCCGCATGTTAAATCGGCAAACTCAATCCAATAATGCAACATTGGAGTTAACAAACAAAGAAATACAATTGTATTTTGTCCGTAAACAAACTGTTCAACTCAGATTAACAAGGCTGGATTTTTGGCAACGAATAGCCTCCATAGGTATCATCTAAGACCTCTGTGTAGGTACTTTAGTTTACACAAATCGCTTTAACATGTGATCAAAGTAAAAAAACACTTAATTTCTCAAGGACTGTTGACCACAGCTCACTGTCAAAATAAATTCTTTCTATGTGCATGTCATTGGGTGTCCAGACACAGAAATCACCCCAGGTAAGTCCACTGATTGCCATTTGGCCCATTATCTGTAGGAAGTATGCATGATTTTTTCGAAGAGAATATGTCCCATTCTCATTTCCCTTCAGAAACTGGGCATCTTTATAACTTTCCTTCATTGGGCATTTCACTTCAAGAACACCAAATGGACATATTTCATTCGGATCGTATACAATCCTGTCTGGGGAACTTCCTAAAAAGGGAACTGCTGGATTAACTAAAAATCCACACAGTTTCACATTAACATTCTTGTGGGTGCTGTATTCCATGACAGCAGTGCCTTTATTTTTCAGTGCCATGTCTCATGGCTTGTGTCTGCAATTTTCTACTTGACTTCAAACGATCTATTAAAGTTCTGAAGTCCTTTTTTAGCTCATCTGGGCAGTAATTACTCGGACAAGTTCGAATATGGGTCATCTGGGGTCAAAAACTAGGTCACATGACCTAAAAATAGAAAAATCTTGTTAAGGCTGTAGAGGCTTCTGTTTCAGTCCAAATGTCCTGGCAATTTGTCAGAAAGGTTGTTTGGTTGATTTCTAGCCCAAGTTTGAATATGGGTCATCTGGGGTCAAAAACTAGGTCACACAGCCCAAATATGGAAAAACCTTGTTAACACCCTAGAGGTCTAGAGGTAAGATTTTCAGCCCGAATATCCTGGAAATGTGTCAGAAATGTTGTTTCCATGATTTCTAGCCCATGTTGGAATATGGGTCATCTGGGGATTAAAAACTGTCACAGAGCCCAAATATGGAAAAACCTTGTTAACATTTTAGAGGTAACATTTTCATCCCAAATATCCTTGTAATATGTCAGAAAAATTGTTTTGATGATTTCTAGCCTAGCTATGACTATGGGTCATATGGGGTCAAAAACTAGGTCACTGAGACCAAATATGGAAAAACCTTTTCATCACTCTCAATGTAACATTTTCAGCCCAAATATCCTGGAAATATGTCAGAAAAATTGTTTTGATGATTCCTAGCTCAAATTTGAATATGGGTCATGTGGGGTCAAAAACTAGGTCCAAAGCCCAAATATGGTAAAACCTTGTTCACACTCTAGAGGTAACATTTTTAGCCCAAATTTCCTGAAAAACTGTCAGAAAGCTTGTCAAGATGATTTCTAGCTGAAGTTGGAATATGGGTCATGTGGGGTCAAAAACTAGGTCACACAGCCCAAATATGGTAAAACCTTGTTAACACTCTAGAGGTAACATTTTTAGCCCAAATTTCCTGAAAAACTGTCAGAAAGCTTGTCAAGATGATTTCTAGCTCAAATTGGAATATGGGTCATGTGGGGTCAAAAACTAGGTCAGACAGCCTGTATATGGAAAAACATTGTTAACACTCTAGAGGTAACATTTTCAGCCCAAATATCCTGGAAATATGTCAGATAGGTTGTTTCGATGATTTCTAGGTCAAGTTCGAATATAGGTCATCTGGGGTCAAAAACTATGTCACACAGTCTGAATATGTAAAAACCTTTTTAACACTCTAGAGGTAACATTTTCAGCCCAAATATTCTGGAAATATGTCAGATAGGTTATTTTGATGGTTTCTAGGTCAAGTTCAAATATGGGTCATCTGGGGTCAAAAACCATTTATCCTCACAGAGCCCAAAAAAAGAAATATCTTGTTAAGGCTCTAGAGGCTACTGTTTCAGTCCAAATATCCTGGCAGTTTGTCAGAAAGGTTGTTTGGTTGTTCTAATTATTAGATTAGGTCACTGAGGCTAAAAATAGATTTATCTACTGTACCTCATAAAGCCTTCATTTATAGACCAATATCTTTGATATTCAATATATAGGTTCCTTGCATGGACCTCTACCCATAGGTAGGGTTTGAGGTCACTGGGTCAAGGTCAAGGTCACCATAGCTTATCAGGGCCTCCTCTGGCAATTTTTTACTTGTCGCCAATCAATTCGCCAAATGGAAAAAGTTGTCGCCACCTTGGAGCCACATGTGGGCCACAAGAGCCAAGTTTGAAGGATTCAGTAATCATTTATTTTTATATAAATCAAAATAAACAACGAATAACTTTGTAAGTGTTTATTATACATTTATCAAACATAACAAAAACTTATATAAACTTTAAAATAAAACATTATATACATTCAAACACTTCAACATGTCTGTACTTTAAAAAATTAAAATTCCACAGCACTGTCATTCAGTCCTAGCCACTTTTCTGTCTACAATACAGTAATCACAAAACATTTCTTTTTTAATGTTATCATAAAGAAGCCATGGTCTGCCAAGTTTCCAAGACTCTTGAAATTTTCTGACTACTGAATTTTTTTGTTTTTTGGAAGGTAGAGTATAGAAGTCATCTAAAGGTCGTTTAGAAACCATTTTGGCAACTGATACTGTGGTAGGAAAGTGTGCCCATTTTATCTACACTGCGAATTAATCATAATTAGTCTTTAATTTAATCGATCGATTTATCGTTAATTTCCATTTATTTATAAAATTACTTCTATTGCAAACCGACCTTATAATCTTGTTTGTGTTTGCAATCGATGCGACAAATTAGCAATCAACACTACTTGCAAACAATATTATTACGATTTTTCAGTGTAATTACAATGAAGTCGGTCTTTTTCGTATTTGACATAACGCTATTTGTCTTTGTAGCGGTTGTGACAATCTAATCATCGATCCTCTTTTACCATAAAGTGATGATTTCACACATTAACAATAATTAACTAAGACATACATACCTGTTAGAATCGCTGTAGGCAACATGCTCTGAACAAATTTTGTCATCCATTACAATATACAAATATGATTTTGAGCGGTTATTGATTTTTTTATTGTGCTCGGTTTACCATGTACTGCAAAGCGTAAACCAGTCTCTGCCGCTTATAACATTAACCAAAATTAACAAAAAAATGTTCTAGCACCACTCATTTTCGCCAATTGGGAAAAATTGGAGCCATTTTTAAAATTTTGTCGCCAGTGGCGACATTGGCAATCGACAGCGGAGGCCCTGCTTATAATAGATATTTCTACTTTCTGTCATAAAGCCTTTATTTATTGACTGATATTTTACATATTTGGTTTGTAGGCACTTACATATTTTCAATTAAAAAATGAAATACTGCTTAACAGCAAACCTACAGCCAAAGTACTCAGGTGAGCAATCCAGGGCCATCATGGCCCTCTTGTTAGGATAAACTTTAAGTTAAGTGCTTTGTTAATGCTCCAGCTAAGAAAAAAAGTAAAAAAACACTTAGATGTAGTGACCAAGGAGTTTCATTTTTTTTTCATTGATCTGTAGCATTTACCCCTTACATGACATCCTCAGATGTGAACTTTCACTGAAAGAAACAAGTAGAATTTTTGGTAATCATACAGACATTTTAAAGGGTTTTTAAATCGATTCAATTTCTATCTTGTGTTTAGATTTCAAGTGTTCTGCAAATACAGAGACATTCACGAATGCGGTTATAAATACTGCAAGTGCAGATATTCTGTTTATGATATATGATAAACTTGCCTGGCTTAAATAAATGCAGTCTAGAACAATACTTTTTTAAAACTACAAGAAATTATCCTCGCGTACACTCATGTACAATGTGTTTGAATACAGTGACTTAAATATAGCGTTCTTATTTTTAGTAAATGTTAGTCATGACAACGCCACGGTTGAACTCATTTGATCTTTGAACTTACCTTCTATATTATGAACGTACGATCCATGGAAGAATTTGTAGCCTTTGTCAAGATGTTTTCCAGGAACCTTAGAGTGTTTTTGAATGATTGAAACAACATCACTCATAGAAATATTAGGTACAGCACTCAAATTGTTCGACCAACCGGGTTCACGTAGACCTGTCTTAGCAGCTGCCATTTTGACAAAATTGCGTTAAGAGCCTTGTTTCGGATTATCTCAGATCGAGGCGTGAATAGGGTCTATGCTGGATACCAAATATCCTAACTGTAGTACTGTCCAAAGTTTCTGGAACATACTCCTCGTCTGTACTACAATAACCGCTGCCTTCACCATCATACTTGTCACTTTCTTCTCCCTACGGATGTTCAGTTCTAGTACTGTCAACATACTCCTCGTCTGTACTACAATTACCACTGCTCTCACCATCATACATGTCACATTCTTCTCTCTAGGGATGTCGGTTCTAGTACTGTCAATATACTCCTCGTCTGTACTACAAAAACTGCTGCTCTCACCATCATACTTGTCACTTTCTTCTCCCTCGGGATGTCAGTTCTAGTACTGTCAATATACTCCTCGTCTGTACTACAAAAACTGCTGCTCTCACCATCATACTTGTCACTTTCTTCTCCCTCGGGATGTTTGGTAATAGTACTGTCCAAAGTTTCTTGAACATACTCTCTGTCTGTACTTAAATTACCGCTGCCGTCACCATTATTGTACTTTTCACTTTTTTCTCCCTTGGGATGTTGGGTTCTAGTACTGTCTAAAGTTTCTTGAACATACTCCTCATCTGTTCTACAATTACTGCTGCGGTCTCCATCATACTTGTCACTTTTTATTCGCTCAGGATGTTCAATTCTAGTAATGTCTGAAGTTTCTGGAACATACTCTCTGTCTGTACTAAAATTACTGCTGCAGTCACCATTATTCTCCTTGTCACTTTTTTCTCCCTCAAGATGTTCAATTCTAGTATTGTCCAAAGTTTCTTGAACATACTCCTCGTCTGTACTACAATTACTGCTGCAGTCACCATTATTCTCCTTGTCACTTTTTTCTCCCTCAAGATGTTCGGTTCTAGTATTGTCCAAAGTTTCTAGAACATACTCCTCGTCTGTACTACAATTACTGCTGCAGTCACCATTATTATACATATCTTCTGTTTCAGCCCATTCAATGTCTTTTTTAAAACATTCCAGAGTGCTCCACAATTTCTTAGACTGTAGATAGGCTGGAAACAGATAGAAACAACTTTAACTGATTTAAGAAAACAATGGCTTGGTATCATTCATATGCATTCCCCAAACTAATGGCAAAGTTATTTTTGGCCATTTTTCATATTGACCTTGAATTGTGACCTTGACCTTTGACCTAGCCAAACGGTTCTTGTGCACTGCATCCCGTCTCCTGATGATCAACATTTGTGCCAAGTTATTTTAAATTCCCCCAACTAATGACAGAGTTATAGTCCGGACAAGCTGTTTTTGGCCAATTTTTCACATTTGACCTTGAATTGTGACCTTGACCTAGCCAGTCGGTTCTTACGCATTGCACTTCGCCTTATGGCAATGCACATGCACACCAAGTTTCAAGTCATTCCGCCTTAAGATGACAAAGTAATACTCTGGATTAACACGCCGCCCACCCGCCATGGGTGATCTTATAATACGTCCTGTCTTCAGCAAGTGTAAAAAAAAAAAAAAACCTTAGAAAAAAGATAGTTCTCATCCGCACGGGCCTCTATCTTAAGCTAATCATCAAATCTGTTTATTTCAAAATCCTACGATCAGTCAAGCTGTTTTGTTTACCACCTGCAGCACTACAGAGTCATTTGTACGTTTGCTTCTTTTTTAGTAAGACACTTGTTATAAATACTTAGAAATTGGAAATGATATCAATGTAATTCCTCAAGTTTTCTCTTAGGGACCTCAAGTATGCTTATCATAATTAAAATCCAGACTGTGATTAATAACATTGTGGGCAATAAAAAAACCATGTACATTCTTATTTTCCAAATCACCTGAAGACACATTTGCTTTGTAACATCCATCATTCAATGATTCTTCAGATGTGATTTCCTCATAAAATAACAGAAGAATGTATAGTACCATTGTTGTTTAAGTTTTTGTGGGTGTTAGCAAAGTACGGGATATATACCGGTATATGCAACTTACATGATCTTCATGCTTTCTCCCCACCCACCCCAAGCCCCATTAGCAATGCCCTAAAGGATGAAATATTTGCAAAAATTCAAGGAATAAAATATCAACAGAAAATTGCATTTTTCCCAAATGACAAAGCATTTTGGATAATTACATTAATTTGGATACAAATATTGAGCTGAACAGAAGAGAGACACTTCCCACCACAATGTGATGTTTTTGCTTGTATGCCTTGAATTATTTTGAGATATATTGTATACATCAAAACGACAGCTGTAGATGTTTAATGCTACAAAACATCAACTGTAGATGTTTAATGTTGTTAGAATACTCTGATCAGAGGACTTTGTAGATTACACACTCGTTACAATTTTCTCTCTGTTAACTTCAAGTATTGGCAATATTGGGTATTTTATGTTGTTGTCTTTTGTCACAGATAGCACAAGATTCATTGCTTGTTCTTCCCTTCTTAAATCATAAAATCAAATAAAGAAGTGCTCACCCACCCAATTTTTCCCAAAATCTAGATGAGAATCTAAAGGTGCTTTTTTCTGTGGCCTATTTTTTTCACTGAGACATACCTTAAAAAATAACATAGAACTGAATATTTAGGTGAAATACTTAGTACCTTGTAATGCAAAATACTGAGTAATACTTTCAGTATTTTCAATAAGTGAAGTATGTAAATAACACAGTACAGCATCTTGAAAGACAAACTACACTCAATCCACTTCTGAGGAAAAGTATGGCCATTTTAAAGCTCAGATACATAAATAAGAATATGTTTAATTGATTTAACAACTTTTGAATTTTTGAAAAGGATTAATGCCATCAAAATAACCCAAAATAGAATCAAACTCAATAAAATAAGAACAAGAATCTGAAACATGCGGTCCTCCATTTTCCAAGATGGCAGCTTAAAAATGATCACCCCAGAAAACTGACTACTTTGTACTAAAATAAATATACTGTAGCATTTCCTATCTAGTCAGCTAATGGCAAACAGAACATATTCTTAGCTTTTTTGTCCTCAAAATGGCAAATAAGGATTTATGAATGTCAGTTTCTGTTACTATTTCATCATTGATGTCAGGGCTTTTCATCCACTTCTCAATTTGGAAAAACGCATTTCTTTCCCAATGATGGCTAAAAAACTTTGCAAAAACCATTTATTTAAATTTCCTAAGAAGTAAAAAACAAAGCTCCAAAAGCAGGAAGCCGTCTGCTCTCTATTCTGCCCATGAGAAAATTCAAGACATTTGAAAAACTACTAAGATCAACTTTCCTTATTTATAACATCTTTACTTTAAAAAAAAAAAAGGTAATGAAGGGAAAAATCTTCCAGCTTCCAAAACTACCTGGCACTAAAGTTGCTACTAGCTTAAGTGCTGTTGTGTCCATATTCTGTCAATGTTTTGAAAGATTTCTAAGGAAATGTATGTGGCCACTACAAGTTGTAAGGCCCCCAAAAAAGGAACAAACAAAAACAACACAGTAACTGATAACTATAACAAACAACCAGCAAGACATCTTGGAGGTGCAAACAGAATTACCACAATGATTCCTATTATATATCTATTATATGAACCAGGGCACTATAAAATTTCATAATCACTACTTCAAGCATTGGACAAAATTAGGTAATGATAAAATGTTTGCAACTCCTAGTGCAGATAAATAAACACAACTAAACTAAAAATGACCATCTTTAAGGGTGGCCTAAACATTATAAATATATACCAATTCCATTATCTTTCAGATATTCAAAATTTCCTGGGTATGGTTGTGTGTTACTCTCATTATTGCTTATGTATATCCTGGAAACAAGATTAACAAGAGCTGTAGGAGGGGTGGCTTGCTTGACTATTCTCAGTACTTGATAGTAGAATACAAGTATTAAGTGTAAAAAGGGAAATAATTTTTACAAAATGTCTGATAAGAGTTCCCTACTCTGGTCTACAAATTGAGGTCATGACGGTAAACAATTATAGAAAGTATCACTAAAGCAGTACTTGAAAGTGTAAAAGAACTGAAGTTGAAAAAGGGCATAATTTTGACAAAATTCATGATAGAGTTACTGGTTGAGGTCACGACGGTTGACAAATGTGCAACTATCAAAGCAGTATTTTGATAAAAATTAATAAGAACATTTGAAAGTGTAAAAAAACTTCCAACATTTTCAATATAATTATGAATATTCTAAGAAAAAAGGGGCATAATTTTGACAAAATGCAAGATAGAGTTATCTATTCCTGTCCTGTCTTCTAATGGTTAACTATTAGGCAAAGTATCAAAGCAGTATCTTGATGAACATTGATAATATGTGAAAGTGCTATAAAAAAATCATCATTTTAATATTTTCAAAAAGGGGCATAATTACAAAGTAACAAAACCATATTTTGATATGTGAAAGAGTAAAAAACTAACATTTTTATTCATTAATATTCTACGTCAAAAAATGGAGCAAAGTTCGATTGAAATGCAGGATAGAGTTACCTACTCTTGTATACAGGTTGATGTTGTGATGGTAAACAAATAAGCAAAGTATTAAAGCAATGTCTTGACAGACTTAATATAAAAACAAGAAATCGGTAGAACCGATGGATGCTCCCTGAATAAATGCCTATTCCAAAAGGGCTATTGTTTAATATGTATTTTTTTAAAGTATGAAAAATAACAAAGGGCAATAACTCCTAAATTATGCAAAATAGAGTTATGGTTCTTGCACGCTGCACTTTTCCTCATAGAGATCTGTCTACCAATAAAGTTTCATGTTAGTATCTCTTATACTTTGTGAGATATGCCCCGGACAAAAAATAAGTATGAGAAATTTCAAAAGGCAGTAACTCAAAAAATAATAAAGCAAGAGTTATGGTTCTTGTGCACTGCACTGCACATCAATGAGATCTATCTACTTATAAAGTTTCAAGTTGATAACTCTTATTCTTTTTGAGATATGCCCAGACAAAAAATAAGTATGAGAAATTTCAAAGGACAATAACTCAAAAATTAATAAAGCAAGAATTATAGTTCTTGTGCAGTGCACTGCTCCATAATGAGATCTAACTACCTATGAAGTTTGGTCTTGATATCTCTCACAGTTTTTGTGTTATGCTCTGGACAAAATTATGATGGACAGATGTACCTACAAACAAGCATTTATTGGGTATGAATTGTCCGCATCTTTATTGGATACATTTTGTTGGCTACCAGAAGATGTTCTCACATATACATATGAAATGGGTACTGTCCATGTTTATTTGGTAGTTTTTCAAATAGCACAAAAAGGTATTCTATCAATAAAGGTCAAGTCTAAACAACAGCTGTCAGTAAGACAGCGTCCTAGACTTTTCTCAGTGTTTGACTTTTTAACATTGATAGTGAACAACTACTTTAATACCTATTTTAAGCTTGAAGCCAAGTTTTTGTGTTGCCCTTTCGAAGAAAAGGCGATACATAGGGATCGATTTGTTTGTCGGTCCGTCACGAAAACTTAACGTTGGCTATAACTGCCATTTCTAAACATTATCTTATCAAACTTTCAAATTGTATTGCTTATGACAACAGGGTCAGGATGATGCCAAAATTTCTAGGTCAAGGTCACAATTGACAGAGTTATGCCCCTTTTTGTACTTGGATTTTGTCATGAAAACTTAACATTGGCTATAACTATGCCATTTCTTAATGTTTCATTATCAGACTTTCCAGTTGTAATGCTTACAATTGTATCACTTAAGACAACACCATTTCTCAAGGGCAGATAACCCTCAAATTTATTTTGGCAATGTTATGCCCCTTTTTCAAGTTAAAATTTCTTGGTGAACCTTTTTCTTTATGTCCATGTCTCAAAAAGTGTCAAGGATATTACATTCAAACTTGGAATACTTGATCACCAGCAAGACCCCTGCAAAGATTGTTGGTACCCATGTCCCTGGGGTCACAGTTAGCCCCACCCCCAGTGGTCACTTGATTTTGCTTAAATCCCCCCCCCCCCCCCCCCCCCCCCCCCCCCCGGTTTTTTTTAAATAAAATTTAATACATAGGTACTTGACTCCCCATCCACCCTCAACCTGCCCACCTGACCCAATTTTTTTTTTTTTTTTTTTTTTTTTTTTTAATGCATAGGTACTTCACACACACCACTATCGGGGCCCAAATTTTTTTTTTTTTTTTTTTAAATACATAACTACTTGACCCAAATTTTTTTTTCATCTTGTATGACT
Organism: Cyclina sinensis; assembly: GCA_012932295.1. Taxonomy (NCBI): domain Eukaryota; kingdom Metazoa; phylum Mollusca; class Bivalvia; order Venerida; family Veneridae; genus Cyclina; species Cyclina sinensis. Next base: position 40,332,949 of record JAAONU010000003.1, on the reverse strand, counting down.
AGGTACTTGCCCTGCCCCAGTCAAATTTTTTTCACTTGGGCCTCTTGTTTAACATGGCTTATAATTAATTATCCAGCACTGAGAAAAGTGGAGCATGCTGTCTGTGGACAGGTATTGTTGTACTTTGACTAGCATGCATTCTTTTCCAGCAGGCTCTTGTTTACCTTTTTAGTTATTCTAACAGAGTACCCAAGGGCGACACAAGTGTTCCACTGAACACCCATCTAGTTGTACTTGGATTTTGTCATGAAAACTTTATGTTGGCAATAACTTTGCCATTTCTTATCATTTCGACATCAAACTTTCAAATTATATTGCTTAAGACAACAGGGTCGTGATGATGCAAAAATCTGTAGTTCAAGGTCACAATTGACATAGTTATGCCCCTTTTTATACTTAGATTTTGTCATTAAAACATAACATTGGCTATAACTATGCCATTTCTTAATATTTCTTCATCAAACTTTCCAGTTGTAATGCTTACAATTGTATCACTAAAGACAATACCATTTCTCAAGGGCAGATAACCCTCAAATTTATTTTTGCAATGTTATTGCCCTTTTTCATGTTAAAATTTCATGGTTAATCTTTTTCTTTATGTCCATGTCTCAAAAAGTGTCAAAGATATTCCATTCAAACTTGGAATACTTGATCGCCAGCAAGACCCCTGCAAAGATTGCTGGTACCCATGTTCCTTTGGGTCACAGTTAGCCCCACCCCTCGGGGTCACTTGATTTTGCTGATAATTATATACAGGAAAAAAACTTCTTAAGCCTAGAAATAAAATATTAACTGACATGAGATGGGTAAATACTTCGCCCCCACCATCCCTTCTGCATGGGACCCGCATCCCCCCCCCCCCCCCCCCCCCCCCCCCCACCCCCAGCACTATTTTTTTATTTTAATTCTAATACATAGGTACTTGACTCCCCATCCACCCTCACCCGCTCCAACTAGTCCTCCCCCCCCTCCGGGTCCAAATTTTTTTTATTTTTTTTTTAAATACATAAGTACTTGACTCCCCATGCAACCCCCAAACCAGTCCCCCCCACCTGGCAATACTCACTAATCTGAAAATGCTATTTGCAAAGCAGCATTATTTGTTCGATATCGCACCCCAATTTTACACATAGCAACAGTATGGTAAAAATACAAGCCAAAATGAGTAACTAAGACTCAGTAACATTTTCAGTAACTATTATAAATGAAGAGTAAGCTATTTCAACTAATAACACCTAAAATGAATGGAATGTTAGTGAAATATTAGTTAACTCCTAATGACCACAAACCTTGAACTATAATTGAACAATGGATCATCAAACATCACTTTCTATTAGATGTCATCTTTGTTACTTTTTTATCAACAACTTACATGTACAGTATTGAAAAAAATAAAGTGATTCTTTGTCAATACACTTGAGATAAATGTTGGTTTTTCTCAGGACACCACTTAAACATTAGAAATCATTCAAGTATCACTTTCACATTCATTCTTCAAAAAATAGAGACATTTCCACAGTTTACAGTCAATGTCTGAATCACTTTTTTTTATCATATTCCAGACTTTTTTCTTTAATGTTTCCCAACTTCTTCTATGAATCAAACCATTTTTTGCTTTACTTTCACCAACTGCCTATTCGCACTCGGATTTCCCTGGGGTTATGTGTGTTTCAAGATTTCTTTTGAAATATTTTCTGATTTCTGTCTCTTCATTTAATGTCCATTTTACTCTATTGGTTACTTTCGTCTTTGCAGTCTTTTCACCTTTATCCTCATCAGTATCATCCTCTTCAAATTCATACTCATCATGAATATCATCTACAAGATAAAACATGAATTGAATACAGTCGTAAACAGCAAATAAAATCACAACATCAAATAATAAAACCCAAAAGTAAGTCTGTTATTGCCATCAGTGCGCTCGAATTCTCTCAGTGCTGGAGTCATGAATAAGAGTTTTGTCAGGTGGAGAGGCTGTCTGACTTCAACAAAAAATTTTGAAGTTAACTTGGAGGAAAAGGCTGCGGCCTAAACGTTCGTAATAGATTAATACTCAGAAACAATGTGTTGGAGTCGATTTGTAAGTTAACATGAGGCATAATTCTGTAACAATTCAAATCAGAGTTATGGGGATTGTTTCTACTTTCAACTGGATAACTATTTTAAGTTTCAAGTAAAAAGCTTTGATAGTTTTAGAGATATCTGACAGAATTTCTAAGTGTAACAAGAGCTGATCGTAAGACAGCGCACTCGACTCGAGAATTTGTTGGATTAGCTCATATACTGGAACAAATATTGAATGAGTAGCAAACTGCATGGCACATGACAGAATACAGAGCACTTTACTTGGTTTCTAGTATGCCTGAAACTACGGTGTTATAAAACTATATATATACATATACTGCTCAAACATCCTAATTATCACTACAATTGTGTATACATTCAGTTTTTGTTGTGACCATAATTATAATATTTACATGTCCAAAATGTGTTAAGGTGTAGATAGATTGAGAAAATTGGTTTAAAAGTTTAAAGTACACCTGAATATATCAAACTTAGCAATCAGCCATTTGCAAATATTTCCATACACTGAATATCATGAATTTCAAATTTGCACACTTTTCAACAAACAGAAATATCCACTTGTATAAAGTAGTTCTGAAAATCTTAATACTGTGGATTTTATTTTGCACACCGAAAAGAAACTGCCAATATAGCCAAATAATTCTATCGTCAATACAAGTATGTATACAGAAATAATAAAACAAATTGTCAAAATGCAAAAGCTTTATTACCAATGCCTTCTTCTCTAAGTGTACCATAGTTCTCAATTCTTGCTTCTGATTTCCTTACTTACATTCTGCAATTTGGTTAATTGTACGTAGAAATAAGTTACAGATATGGCCTACATTAAAGTGCAGAATTCTACTGAAGTCATCAAGTTCTGTGAGTACTACATGTACATGGCCCTACGTTGCTCACCCTAGTACCTATGCCCGTAATGATAAGATTGTGATCAAGGTGCTCAAACATCCTAATTTGAGCCCATACACTGCAATACACAACAGTTTGGTCAAAATAAATGTAAAACATACAAAGTTTTTCTAAGATCTGACCTTGTAACTTAGTTTTTAATCCCAGATGACCCGTATTATTCAAACTAAGCCAATATGTCAGTAACGTAACCTTTCTGACCAAGTTTCATTAAGCCAGATAGAAAATTCAGTCTATATTTTGTATATGTTTTTTCTATTATTTATTTGACCTTGTGACCAAGTTTCTGGTCCATACTCAAATTTCACCAACATTTCATCAAGCATCAAAAATGCAGGTACAATACAAACAGATAAAAGGCACACATGCTATATATAGATAATCAAAATGTTTTACTACTGTTTTACCACCCATGTATTGATGTATGTTTCACTGCTCTGAAATCAGAACATTTTCAAGTTGCTAATTAATTTATTAACATAAATTAATGAGACTCACTTGTCATTGTCTGAATTTGTATATGCCATGTAAATGTCTTCACTGGTACAAACAATCCTGGCTGGCCAGAGCACTTTTATGCCTTTAAGTTTGATCCATACTATGCTATTCTGTGTTGGGTCCTGTAAAATACAGCAATGTACCATGATAGAATTCAACACTAGAGGACATTTTCTATTTTTACTTGCTTTACTAATATAGAACAACTTTACCATGAACCAGAATTCAGCTGTGAAAGAAACAACTACATGTACATGTAATGATTTAGTTTTAAGACCTGATTGAAATGGCAGGCACTGCAGTGTCTGTGAGGTAATTTGCATGCACCATCTTACACTACTCATAGTATCACAGTAACACATTTATAGTTTAGTCATACTTGCTCACAAAAATTGAAGTCCGGAAAGTCGTGTCACTGAACTGTGGTGTCACAGATATTGTCTTTTTTTCATTCATAGTTATTCATTGCCTTGAGATAAATGTGTAGGAAATAGCATTCTTAGTTTATACTAATTTATTTAGCTAGATTGTGAAGAAAGCTTTAAGCTTATTTGAACTACTCTGGAACACACAACCTTGAGGGACCGACACCTTTACAACTAGACCTCCGCTCCCCCTTCATGCCACATCAAGTAGATTTTTTTGAGTTTTGCATTCACAGCACCTGCTTTTTGTACAAAAAGTTCAATACATTCTATGTGACTACGTAACAAAATTTGAGGAACAAGCTGACATTTTTCAGATTTATCGTGTTGATACTTTTGTTAGTTTTAAATGATATTCAATCCATTTTAAGGTCAAAGTACCAATCAGTGTGACTGGTACATGTGCATACCTCAGTCTCTTTTCCTAGTTTGGGGTATTTGGACTGCTTTTCTTCTGTTTTCTTTATTTTCCTCTTTTGCACAACAATCAAGATTGATGTGCACAAGTTTCTACTTCCTTACAGTTAGAGACATATGATACCTTTTCCAGTAAGAATATTTGGGAAAATTTTTCCCATCATCTGATAATTTTTTTAGCTCGCCTGAGGACAATGTCCGCAAGGTGTGCCTTTGTGATGGCCCATTGTCAATCGTCCATCGTCCATCAACAATTTCTTTAAACAACTTCTCCTCCTAAACAACTTGGCCAAATTTGTTGAAAAGTTTGCTTTGGCCTATTGACAACAAGCTTTGTGTATGGGTAGCTTATATCAAGAGGCAGCTTGGCATTGCTACCCAGGTGTCTATGATCAAGGTTAAGCTGTTACAAAAAAAAAGAAATTCAGTTTCCGCTCAATAACTTCAGTTTGCTTTGGCCTATTGACAACAAGCTTGGTGTATGGGTAGCTTATATCAAGAGGCAGCTTGGCATTGCTACCCAGTTGTCTATGATCAAGGTCAAGCTGTTACTAAAAAAAAGAAATTCAGTTTCCGCTCAATAACTTCAGTTTGCTTTGGCCTATTGACAACAAGCTTGGTGTATGGGTAGCTTATATCAAGAGGCAGCTTGGCATTGCTACCCAGGTGTCTATGATCAAGGTCAAGGTCACTGTTGCTAAAAATAGAAATTCAGTTTCCACATAATAACTTGAGTTAGCTGTGACCTCTTGACAGCAAATTTGGTGTGTGGGTAGCTTATTTCAAGACGCTACTCGGGACTGCTACCCAGATGTCTGTGATCAGGGTAAATGTCATTGTTGCTAAAAATAGAAATTCAGTCTCCGCATAATAAATTGAGTTTGCTTAGACCTATTGACACCAAATTTAGTATTTTGGTAGATGATATCAAGATGCAACTTGGGATTGCTACCCAGGTGTTTGTGAACAAGGTCAAGGTCACTGTTGCTTTAAAAAAGAAATTCAGTTTTCACGTATAAACTTGAGTTTGTGTTGACCTGTTGACACCAGACTTGCTGTGTGGGTAGCTTATATTAAGATGCAGCTTGGGATTGCTTCTTATGATATCTGAGAGCAAGGTCAAGGTCACTTGCTTACAATAGAATTTTCAGCTTCTACTCAATAACTTCAGCACACTTTGACCTATTGATACTCAACTTGGCATGTGTGTAGCTTACATGAAAATACAGCCTGGCATTGCTAATCAGGTATCTGATTTATTTTTATTTTGAACTATTGAAACCAACTTTCTGTGTACCAAAATAACAGCATCATTTTTACTTCACTGCCATATTTCTTCCTAATTCCTGTCACATCAATACTTGGTCGTTGAAAACCTGGTTTCAGTCGCATTGCGGCGCTTCTTGTTCTACTTTGTGTCATAGAGCCTTTATTCATTGACTGATATTTTATATATTTACATATTTATATTTACATTACTTACATATTTTCAATTAAAACATGAAATACTGCTTAACTGCAAACCTACAGCCAAAATACACAGGTGAGCGATCTAGGGTCATCATGGCCCTCTTGTTTAAAGTTTGTATATTATTTGAAAAGTCTAAAGCAGAAATATGAAATAAAAAATCACAGGTCACTGGTCATCCTCGTTCTTGAATTATAAAAATCTATGTGGCCTAGAAAAGAGCATTTTTTGATATTTTCTAAGTTTAAAGGTCAGATAATTCAGGATCAAGGCCAGTCACAAAATTTTTTTTTGGTTATGTTGAAAAGTTTCCCTATTCAAATGAAGAAATATTTTATCCATCTTCTTTCAGCGATTTTTGTCCTTATATTACTTTTACTGATTGTTTCACAATTGGTAAACAAATTCACAAAAAAGTGGCACCGGGTCTGTTCAACTGACACTGTCCAAAATTTTTTATTGAATTTCACAAAATATATGTTCAAGTGCCCTTCTTATCAATCAAAATATTAAGAAACTGTCACTGGAAATTGACATATGCCACCGAAATGTAACTTTGAAATGAAACTGGTGTAAATATACAGTACGCGCCAGGAGGAACTAGGCGGACGCGGAAAAAAAAATATCCGCCGCGACATCGAGGAAAAATACGGAATTCCTCGATGTCTCGACATCGCGAAATATCTCGGCGATATTTGACGACCAGCGCGAAAATAATTAGGGTCATAACTCACCTGGATAAGCTGAACATTTAGTGAAATGACCGTAATGAAACTGTGCATTTTACGTCTGCCAATTCTGTGACATTTGGTAAAATTAAAACCAAATTTCTAATACATTTGCTGTGCTAACGTCGTTGAAAACGCTCGTTATTGTATAGTAAAATCGATCAATAATTTTGTCAAGCGCATAGACGATACAGATGTCGCAGTATGGTTTACATGTTGTATGTTTTCTTTCAATATAGGAATGCAGTTTTACCACGTGTAATTCGGAAACCAGTCAATTTATTTTCTGAAAATAGGGTCAGCTGTTCCGAGAAGCAACAATTACTTTCGGTTTTGAATTGTCATTCCTTCCGTTAACAAATACGAGCATTCGTAAACATATGCATCAGAATGAGAGTTTAATACATTTAAATGATATTTTAAAGCGTAAAATCCGCCGAAATGCGTGTAATGAGGAACTTTGTGAGCCTCGATACGTCAATTCTTACCTGTGAAAAAGTTCGCGGAACCATTTAGCGGACGTCCGCCGCGATATTTGGTGACCATGTCCGTGGCGGTGATCCTCGAAATGCGGCGGATTTGGTCGCGTTTTAAGGAATGGGTAGTCCGCGACGACCTCGAGGAAAACGAGAGTTCCTCCTGGCGCGTACTGTATAATTGAATATGCCTGTGGAAAAGAGATCAGACAAAAAATAGAGCATGAACTGAAGGTAAATGGCAAAGTAATGTTTTTCTGCTTCAGATGCTTATATGAATGTTGAAGACATAATTATTCAGTGAAATAAAAAGCTGTGAGTTTGGCCTTGAATACTAACAATATTGTTTTATTCCCAACCCCTACTGATGTGTATATATATATAACAAGGCTTGGTGACGAACATTCTGGTTTCAATAAAATCCCCTAAGAAGTTTTGGAGACATAGCTTGGACAAGATTTTAATATAGAAGTTTTAGTAAAAAATGACAAAAGGCCCTTAACACTGCCAAATATAATCTGACCAGAAACTCCTGATGATATGCACAACTAAGCTTGGTGACAAACACTCCTGTTAAGTTCAATGAAATCCCTCAAGTGGTTTTGGAGATGAAGCTAGGACAAGATTTTACAGGACAGACGGATAGACGGACCTACATATTGGCATATATTGAGTCATTTGTCCAAACCTAACTTGGGTTCTACTGTTGGGTACAATTAAAACATTATTGTATAGAAAAAAAAAATGCTTCTAACATTTGGACATATCTTGGTTATCAGTCCATACTAAATGAGTATGAATAGAAAACCCAACAGATACAACAGTAATTTCAACTTACTAAGACAACCCACACATTAATAAACATTTCACACATATCAGCACTTCAACAGGTATTATTTAAATACTAGATCCAGTTTGGAAAGACTACCCAATAAAAAATTCTCAGACTTCTACAAGAAGTATACCAAACATGGATGGACAGACAAACCAACAATTACTTTGAGGTGTTTCTTTAAAAATTTATGAACAATTCATGAGCAGTTGGAAATTCATGAATACTACACTGGCAATTCTATGACTTACTTTTTTTAAAGACCTCTTCTAGAATTATTCCATTGGCAGTTCAGCAACTGGTTGAAGACATACTATGGTCTTATGGAAATAAACCATTCATGAAAACAGTTATTGTACATTTTGTCTGAAAATTGTTACTGACAAGGACAACAGACAAAAAACCCATCACAAAATCCTGCCCTGCACTTCCATGCAGGTGAGCAAATAATACAATGGCTCAGAACAAACATAGCCTTTCAAAATTGTTTATACCAAATTATCAGGAGTCAGCTGTTAAAATAACTAAACAAAGTTCCAGGGAGTGCTACAGTGCTTATCTATGTATCATGTACCAAACACACTGCTTTCACTACCTACTGACAAGAAAATTGGAAACAGATAAAAAACTAGATGTGTCTTCGAATGGCGGGGGCATACAAAATAAACATCAGTGTCTATACATTACATAACTTTTCCTCTTTTATTGTTAGAATGTTTCACTTAATGTCTGATTTAATGTCTTAATGTTTTATTTTCTTCTTAAAACTTTTTGGAAGTTTTCAAACTTTTTAATGAACATTTCCTTTGTTACGTTGGTTTTCATGATGACCAGCCTTTCTAAACGTAGGAATTTTGAGTGGTTCAATGGAGGTTGAGGACATTCGCCAGATTTGATGGTTTCCTTCCGTCCTGGATGAATTCCTGATTTCCTCTTTGGAGAAGATGTGCCTTGCCAGTGTTTGAATCACTTCATTCACATCAGATTCCCCCAGGTGGGCCACCATGTCGTTGGCAATGTCATCCTCACTCTTAGGTTTTGCCACTGTGCAGCTTTCTTCTACAGCTGCAAGTCTCTCTTCCAATCTCTTCATTTTTAACCAGGTTTTCAACGAAAACTGGTTATTGAAATGCTGAAGTCGGTGGGCGGGCGGGCGGGAGTCAACTTTTGGTTTCCACTCAATAACTTGAGTTAACTTTGGCCTATTGACGCCAAACTTGGTGTATGGGTAGCTTATATCAAGAGGCAGCTTGGGATTGCTACCCAGGTGTCTGTGATCAAGGTCAAGGACACTGTTGCTAAAAATAGAAATTCAGTTTCCGCTCAATAACTTGAGTTTGCTTTGACCTATTGACCCCAAACTTGGTATATGAGTAGCTTATATCAAGAGGCAGCTTGGCATTGCTACCCAGGTGTCTGTGATCAAGGTCAAGGTCACTGTTGCTAAAAATAGAAATTCAGTTTCTGCTCAATAACTTTAGTTTGCTTTGGTCTATTGACCCCAAACTTGGTGTATGGGTAGCTTATATCAAGGGGCAGCTTGGGATTGCTACCCAGGTGTTTGTGATCAAGGTCAAGGTCACTGTAGCTAAAAATAGAAATTCAGTTTCTGCTCAATAACTTTAGTTTGCTTTGGTCTATTGATGCCAAACTTGGTGTATGGGTAGCTTATATCAAGAGGCAGCTTGGGATTGCTACCCAGGTGTCTGTGATCAAGGTCAAGGTCACTGTTGCTAAAAATAGAAATTCAGTTTCTGCTCAATAACTTTAGTTTGCTTTGGTCTATTGACCCCAAACTTGGTGTATGGGTAGCTTATATCAAGGGGCAGCTTGGGATTGCTACCCAGGTGTTTGTGATCAAGGTCAAGGTCACTGTAGCTAAAAATAGAAATTCAGTTTCTGCTCAATAACTTTAGTTTGCTTTGGTCTATTGATGCTAAACTTGGTTTATGGGTAGCTTATTTTAAGAGGCAGCTTGGGCTTGCTACCAAGGTGTCTGTGGTCAAGGTCAAGGTCACTGTTGCTAAAAATAGAAATTCAGCTTCCGCTCAAATACTTGAGTTTGCTTTGACCTATTGACCCCAAACTTGGTGTATGGGTAGCTTATATCAAGGGGCAGCTTAAGATTGCTACCCAGGTGTCTGTGATCAAGGTCAAGGTCACTGTTGCTAAAAATAGAAATTCAGTTTCTGCTCAATAACTTTAGTATGCTTTGGTCTATTGATGCTTAACTTGGTATATGGGTCGCTTATATTAAGAGGCAGCTTGGGATTGCTACCCAGGTGTCTGTGATCAAGGTCACTTGCTTACAATAGAATTTTCAGCTTCTACTTAATAACTTCAGCACACTTTGACCTATTGATACTCAACTTGGCATGTGTGTAGCTTACATGAAAATACAGCCTGTCATTGCTAATCAGGTATCTGATTTATTTTTATTTTGAACTATTGAAACCAACTTTCTGTGTTGGTACCAAAATAACAGCACCATTTTTACTTCAATGCCATATTTCTTCCTAATTCCTGTCACATCAATACTTGATCGTTGAAAACCTGGTTTTTGTCACATTGCGGCGCTTCTTTTCTTCTTTAGTGACTTGACTTCTTCTTCCAAGCTGAAACATGATAAGTACACCAGGTTAATCACCTTAGAAACTTAACAGGGAAAAAGCATCATTCAAATAAAAATATTTCATAATAATGGATTCAGGCATGATTGGTATTAGTTCGATTTATTCCATACATGTGATATCCCGACAAGTTTTTTAAAAATCCCGATATTAAGACCCTAATCCCGATTCCCGATATCAGCTTATGAATCGATATTTGTCTCTCACAAAAAAAAAAAAAAAAAAAAAAAACAAAAACCAAAAACAATCGTTGGTAAAATTCACACATCTCTGACCATATCTCGCACCTTCAGTAAAGTCAAAGTGTGCCGATTATCTCGGACATAAGTGTCCAAGTGTGCCGAATGAGAGGATTAACGATAAAGTGACACTTTATGATATTGTTTATTGGATAATTGGATAATTGATTGTTTGTATGGGTAATAATTATTGAAATCACAAGTTAAGCGTGTCTTTGAATAGCCACCTGACTGCAATAAGCGGATTTGTTTCATATGCAGCGGTATTTTGTGATGTCCAAAAGATGTTTATATCCGGATAATAGGACACTGTCGGAGAAAAAGTATTCTTCTTTTGATCTACTTTAATTATTTTAGCACGTTTTGTATAATTATTTAATGATGGAGAATAAAATGATTTGTCAAGCCCTTTTCTGGCATATTGGTGAAAAATGCCTAAACGTGCACTATCCCCTTCTGCTAGGGTATCAGACCCTAAGACAAAAACTTCTAAACTTAAAACAAAATACAATTCTGATTGGGAGAAAGAATGTAAATGGTTGAAGAAAGAAAGGGGCCTGAATTTGCATTTTGTAAATGGTGCAATTTAGATTTCAAGATCTGCTATGGTGGGAAAATGTGACTAGAAATTAGTTATAGGACATGTAATAGTATTATGTTTTTGTTTTGTTAAATGTGCTTGATTAGATCATGAATAAAATAATAGAAACTTTACTTTTTACTTTCTTTCATTGTTATTATAAAATGGTCTTGATGTAAAAGGTTTCTACCAAATTTGCTTAACACGCATTGAAATTTAAGTCAATATAAAAATCCAGTTTTGAGCCCCAAAATCCAGCTGAAAATCCAGTTTTGGCCCATTTCAGTTGTCACATGTATGTTATTCATGTTCTATGGGCTTAGTGGCTGTAAAAAGGCCCAACATCTATAGACAAAGCAATACAACCCAACTTTGATAAAGGGAGGTATAAACTTTAGCTTGCCTGCTTTCTTTGCGCTTCTTGGAACTGCTTTTCTTAGAAAAGTACTTGTCAAGCTGATGGCTACTAGATGACTTGGACTGACTGGACTTGTCAGGTTGCAGACTAGATGTCCTGTCTGATAATGCTGAAAAAAAAAAACCAAGTGACTTGAGTGTTGCTCATAACATGTAATTTCCCCAGGCACAGCCTTGACTTAATGATTAAGGTATATATACAGCTCCACTGTATATTACTGGTTGCAGAATATGTACAATGTATATATTATAAAATTATATTTATGAAAATTGCTTTTTAAAACCCTTTTTTGACCCTCATGACCTTATTATAAATAAATTTAACCATTTGAACACTTTGATAGAGGACCTGCCAATGATCATTCCTGTTATTAGTTTGGTTTAAATTTAGTAAGTGGTTTCAGAGGAGATGTTGTTTAAGTGAAAATGTTGACGAAGCACGACATCAGACAACGGATAAAGGCTGGTCACAATAGCTCACACTGAGCACTGTGCTCAGCTGAGCTAAAAATGATGTGCATTATCTATACAGTGCCATATATTCACAAACCAGGTTCCATCAACCTAGCAGCGTAGCTAACATACTTTTGAAGACCAGATTTTTTAAACAGACAGAACGGAGGGCAAACCTACAGTCCCCTCCAGAGTGAGAAATACAAATGAACAAAATTAGGTTTTTAGTCATAAGTAACAACTGATTATAAGTGCTTGTTAATTGTTTTCTATAACAAACTGAAAGACTAATCCACAATTTACCAGACAACTTTTCAGCCTGACTGGACTTCTCAGGTTGTTGACTGTCAGGCTGTTGACTAGATGTCTCATCTGATGATGCTGAAAAAATAAGGCATAAATCACTGAAAATGCAGAACTAATGAGAATGCAGAAGTACAAGTGGACAATATTTGGCTTTTAATCACAAGTTACATCTGGCCTTTAATTCTAAAAATATCTTAAGCATTAATGATCAAGTTCCTTATTTGAATGTTTTAAAATTGAACAGTTCAAGCATACTTTTCATCCAATTTATGGTGACTTTTGTGTATTTCTGTACCTATAGTGTATTTATGCATAGTTAGTGAACTAATAACTATTGAATATGAAATTTTTAAAAAAGTACTTGACTATGTTATAACTTCTTAAGACTGTTCGAGAATATGTTGTTTGATAGTAAGTGCTTATTGTTTGATAGTAAGTGCTTTTTGTTTGAAAGTTAGTGCTTATCATTTTCTACATTAAAGACTATTCCACAATTTACCGGACGACTTGTCAGACTGACTGGACATCTCGGGTTGTTGACTGTTAGGCTGTTGACTAGTTGTCTCATTTGATGATGCTGAAAAAATAAGCCAGATATCACGAAATATGCAGAAATATAATGAGAATTCAAAAATGCAAGTGTACAAAATTTGGTTTTAAATCAAACAACTGATAATATGTCCTTATTATACCCACAAAACGAAGTTTGGGGGGTATATAGGAGTCACCTAGTGGTTGGTCGGTCGGGTGTACCTTGTCCGGGGCATAACTCAAAAACTACTGTTTGGAATTCAATGCAACTTCATTCAGTTGTCAAGCACAATGTGAGGAAGTGCAGTGTCCAAGAAACATAACTCCATCTTCTCTGTTTTCAAAGTTATTGCCCTTAATTCATTTTCCTTGTCTGGAGCATAACTTGGTGTACCTTGTCCGGAGCATAACTTGAAAACTACTTGATGGAATTCAATGTAACTTCATACAGTGATCAAGCACAATAAGAGGAAGTGCATTGTCCAAGAGTCTTAACTCCATCTTCACTATTTTCAGAGTAATTGCCCTTTATTGGTTTTCCTTCTCCGGAGCATAACTTGAAAACTACTGGTTGGAATTCAGTGCAACTTGATACAATGGTCAAGCACAATAAGAGAAAGTGCAGTGTCCAAGAATCATAACTCCATCTTCACTCAGGGTGAGCTTTTTTGATCAGTCTTTGTCCGTCGTCCGTCCATCAGTCCGTCCGTCCGTCCGTCATCAACTTTTCATTCAAATGACATCTCCTCTGAAACCAAAGGACAAAAATAACTGAAACTTGCCTGGGATGTTCCTTGCATGAAGCTCTACCAAGATTGTTCAAATGGTTCTGGTCCATTGCATTTCTGGTTCACTGGAGCTAAAATTAAATTTTAAAAGTTGGATCTTTAAAAATCTTCTTCTCCGAAACCACAAGGCCTGGAGCTTAGATATTTGGTATAAAGCATCATCTATTGGACCTCTACCAAGTTTGTTCAAATTATGGCTCCTGGGTCAAAAATGGCCCAGCCCCAGGGGTCACATGTTTTACATAGAGTTATATAGGAAAAACTTTAAAAAATCTTTTTGTCAGAAACTGCAAGGCCTAGAGTTTAGATATTTGGTGTGCAGCATTGTCCAGTGGACCTCTACCAAGTTTGTTCAAATCATGGCTCCTGGGTCAAAAATGGCCCCGCCCCAGGGGTCAAATATTTTATATAGAGTTATATAGGAAAAACTTTAAAAAATCTTCTTGTCAGAAACCGCAAGGCCTAGAGTTTAGTTATTTGGTATGCAGCATTGTCCAGTGGACTTCTACCAAGTTTGTTCAAATCATAGCCACTGGGTCAAAATAGGCCCCACCCCGGGGGTCAATTGATTTTACAAAGGCTTATATAGGAAATCTTTAAAAATCTTCTTCTCAGAAACCACAATGCCTACAGCTTAGATATTTGGTATGTAGCATTGTCTAGTGGACCTCTATCAAGTTTTCCTTGTCTGGAGCGTAACTTGAAAAACTACTGGTTGGAATTCAATGCAACTTCATACAATAGTCAAGTTCAATGAGAGGAAATGCAGTGTCTTTAATTGCCCACAGCCATAACTCTTTTTCAATTTTTTTACGAAGTATTCTGTTACTAAATTGATAACTTCCCCTGTTTTGTAGCAGTGTTTTGGGGGTATTAATCACATTTAGTGATAGCTCTAGTTATTTTCTGTATTAAAGATTATTCCACAATTTAATTTCTATTTCTATACATGTTCAATGTAGTTTTCAAATGTGTACACATAAAGCAATTCTGTATATAAATTGTTAATATAAACAACATGGTTTTTAAAACTACTCGTTTTTTCTCCATGCTTGACAGTATACATAGTCCTTCATTTTTGTTGAAAATTCTATGTCGAAAAAGGGGCATAACTCTAGTCAACATAATGTAAGGGTGTAATGTAAGCCCTTGTGATAATAAGAAATCTCCTTTAGATACTATTCCAAGTTTTGAGTGTATATCTGTGATACTTTTCTATTTTAATCTTAACTCCCAACAATAACCAAATATATACCAAACATGGATGGACGGACAACCCAACAATTACTTTGACCTTTAACCGACTGATATTTTGACAGATTATACCAAACATGGATGGACGGACAACCCAACAATTACTTTGATGTATAACCAACTAATCTTTGGACAGACTACCCAACTAAGAAACTCTCAAGACTGCTACAAGAAATATACCAAACATGGATGGATGGACAACCCAACAGATACTTTGACCTTAAACCAACAAGTCTTTGGACAGACTATACCACACATGGATGGACGGAAAACCATACAATTACTTTGACCTTTAACCAATTTATCTTTGGACAGACTATACCAAACATGGATGGACGGAAGGACCAACATATTTGCTTTCAGGGCTTTTATTTTTATGGGCTAGAATATTGTCCAAGATAAGGTTCTTTCAAAATATGTACGAACATTTTGATTATGAGCTAAAGAGTCCATATATAAAGTGGAACTAACTTGTCCAAGTATCAGGAGTTTATAATTTCCTATACCAGATGAATTTGATTAGCAACGGAGTCGAAACTTTTTCAAAATTTTGACTGTATGAAGAAATGCATTTGCTTAAAGTATACTGAGAGTACTATAATGAATAATGCATATTTAGCTATTTACATGCTTAGCTTAGTAGGGCTGGGCTATATTCTCCAAAAAGATTTGAAGAAAGACATTGTGTCTACAATCATTTGTTCTCCACCTCTGATAATTCATGTGGGGAAGTTGGCAGTTACTTGCAGAGAACAGGTTTGAACTGGTACAGAATCAGGAACACTGGTTAGGTAAACTGTGCACCATAACAAATACTTTTGAAAAGTGGTGTTAAACCAAAAAATAAAGCAAAATATAAAAATCGATGTTCTTATAATAAGAGATTGTGACTGTTAATCTTTTGAGCTGAATGTGGTCAAAATATTTGAAACAGAGATTCATTATATGCAAATACATGTCCCACAGTACAAATCTGGCTAAAAAAAATTACTAGGTCAAGTCCATTATTTCTTAAGTAATTGTTATCAAATGCTGATATTTTTCTAGAACAATTTACTTACAGCCTAAACAAACAATGGTTAGTAGTCTGTATGCAGTACTTCTTTCTGTCATGCAAATATGGTACATTGTATTTCTATTTAAGCTCGATATAACAAACTTTAAGTATTTGCTTAAGTATATGTCTTATTTCTATACTTCAGTTTCTGTAAAATTCAGAACGAGTATTTTTGGTCTATGAATAAGACATATACTGTTCTGATATAGATAAACAGTAAACATTGAAAATGCATAAAGGCCAAAACAAGAACTATATTTAAAAAAGATAACTGGCGCAGCTTTGTGGGTGCAAAGGAAGTTATGAGTAATAGTGAAACAAATATACTTAATGTGCAGAAGCTTGTTCTAAGATTGGACCTAGTGACTTAGTATTTGACCAGACATGAGTCAGACTCGAACTTGGGCTAGGTATTATTGAGATGAACATTTCTAGCATGTTTCATTAAAAACGGATCAAATATACATAGCCTCTACAGTGTCCACAACAAAAGGTCAACGGCACAAGACAACTGACAAGATAGGAGAATATTGTACATTAAAACTTTATTAAACATTAAAACATGCACTTGTTATATGATACATTAACAACAGAGCCAATAATCTTATCATTTCTTCAAAAAATTAACAAGACAGCTAATGATTTTGTAATGATTTCTTTAACTCTGACCTCATGTAATAGATTGCAAGTTGCCCAACATATCATTAAGTAGTAATGGAATGGTTTGAAATCAATGTGCTGTTAGAAAGTGTATTGTATTTGATTTTCTTGGATTTCTTTATTCACTTTTGAATATCTTTCAAAATTGACTGAAAATTACTTCGGACAGAAGTTCTTAAAATATCTTTCTCAGAGCACATTTCGTTGGTAGCATAAGTGTATAATGTTGGGCAACTCAGTATACATTTAAAGTGAACAGGTAACAATTTTAAAATAATCTTAAAATACAACAATGATAATTAGCATAAAATATACATAACAATAATAAACAAGAGCTGTCACTGTAAGATGACAATGCCCCCGAATTGGTGCTCTGAATCAAGTTTATATGAAAATTCTTCAATAGCGATGTTCACATAAATTTCAAGGTCAAGGTCATCCAGGGGTGAAGGTCACCAAAGGATAAGGTTGCTGAAAGGTATTGTCACATGGAATGTTGTGTCCAAATTTGAAGTGAATATGTTCAATAATAAGGAAGTTATGGCCAATGTTAAAGATTTTTGAAAATTCTATGTCCAAGGTCAAGGTCATCCAGGGGTCAAGGTCACCAACACATGTGGTTGCTGAAAGGTGTTGTCCCAAGGAATGTTGTGTCCAAATATGAAGTGAATATGTTCACTAATAAGGAAGTTATTGCCAATGTTAAAGTTTTCGGACGGAAAGACTGACGGACAGACTGACGGTTCAAAATATAATGCCTCCCTTCGGGGGCATAAAAAAATCTTAAGGGAACAATGATAAATAGCATAAATTTACTATAACAAGAGGACCATCAAGGTCCTGGGATGGTCAGGTGAGGCTGAAGATCATTGGTCTTATCCTGACAAGGGTTGCCTTTGCTCTACAGTGTTTTCCTGGAATTTGACATAGTGACCTAGTTTTTGGCACCACATGACCCAGATAATATTTTGACGTAGATATTGAGCAGTGTAACAGTCTCACCAAGTTTTATGAACATTGCATGAAAAGAGTGTTGTCTAGAATGTTCACAAGGTTTTTGTAAGATTTAACCATGTGACCTAGTTTTTATCTGCACTTTACCCAACTGCAAACTGGAGGTAGGAATGTCCAGAGGAAATTCTTACCAAGCTTGATTGAGATTGGATCAAAACTATGACTTCAGTGTTCACAGGCTTTTTGTAAAATTTGACCCAATGTCTTACCTTTTCAACCCATGTGAGTCTGATTTTAACTTTACCTAGATATTGTTGAGAGGAACATTCTTACGAAATGTCATTGAGATCGGATCAAAACTTTGTGATCTGGTGAACTTACAAAACAAATACTGAAAACAACATATGATTATCACAAATAATGGCATGACACATATAATACAGTATTACTATCAACATCATAGAATGTACTATTTACAAACTAGATTGTCACAGACAACATGTTGAGCCCGCTGGTCTTTAACACAAGTTTGTTAATTTTTCACATTTGACCTTGAAGTGCGACCTTGACCTTTGACCTAGCCCAGCCATTCTTGCGCAGGACACATCATCTCATGATGGTGAACATTCTTGCCAGGTTATTTTGAAATCCCACAAACAGTGAGCGAGCTAGGTCCAGACAAGCTGTTTTTGGCCGATTTTTCGCATTTGTCCTTGAAGTATGACCTTGACCTTTGACCATGCCCAACTCTTCTTGCAAGCTACACTCTGTGTCATGATGGTTAACATTCATGCAAAGTTATTTTTAATTCTTGCAAATAATAAGCGAGTTATGATCAGGAGAAGCTGTTTTTTCGCATTTGAACTTGAAGTATGACCTTGACCTTTGACCTAGTTCAACTGTTCTTGCGTGTGACACTTTGCTCATGATGGTGATTATTCTTGCCAAGTAATTTTAAAAGCCTCCAAACACAGAGTGAGCTATGGTCCGGACAAGCTGTTTTGTACCGATTTTTTGCATTTGACCTTGAGGTATGACCTTGACCTTTGACCAAGCCCAACCGTTCTTGCACATGACACACCGTGTCATGATGGTTAACATTCATGCCAAGTTATTTTAAATTCTTGCAAATAATAAGCGAGTTTTGATCCGGACATGGAAAAACTGGACGGACGCATGCACATACACCGGACCGCCATTGTGACAACTATGTCGAGCTGTCTGCAAGCGGGCTCGACAAAAAGTATATTGCACATGCAAAGTAAAAAATAATGAAGCAACAAGAAAGTACATTATAAATGTAATAAAAACAAGACACAGTCTTGAAAGAGTAGACTTGAAGAAAAAGTCATACTGAATAAAATAAGCTTTTCTATTGTATTAAAGTGTCGTATTCCGAGTAAATTTCTTTCTACGTAATGTTGTAGAAGCACTTATGTAGAAGCATATAAATGCATAAAAGACGTAAAAGACATAGAATCTTATGTCCCACTTAAACATTTTTGTAACAAGGTAATCATTTTTATCAAGAAGTTAAATACTTTTCATAAATTTATGTTTCATTTTGTGGACAATATTGCATGTGGAGACTTTTCTAAAAATCTGTGCATTGACAAGGTAATAACTGAATTAATAATGTAGAAATACAAAAAACAGACAGATAAACTAGGGCATTTGTAAATGTCCATCTTCCAAACTGGGGACATAAAAATGAACACAATAAACAAAATGTACATGAAAAAAGGATAATAAAACAAACATTTAAAAAATATTTACAAGGTACAAATATATGCATTGGGCAGATAGATAAATCAGGCCTGAGAATACAGGTTTGTGAAGAAAAACTACCTGCACAAATTTTGCAATAACATGTAATCTTCATGTTGATGTAGGAAAATTAAGACACTTTATTTTATCTTAGCTTAAAGAGGAAGATTCTCAGGCCGTCATTAAATTTAGTACTGCAGCAGAATTAGTTTAGAGCTACACATATTCATGAACAGCAGAATAAGTTTAGAGCTACACATATTCATGAACAGCAGAATTAGTTTAGAGCTACACATATTCATGAACAGCAGAATTAGTTTAGAGCTACACATATTCATGAACAGCAGAATTAGTTTAGAGCTACACATATTCATGAATAGAACATTGTACTTGCTGCAATATTTCTGAAGGCATATATAAGTTTAAAACTGTTGACCGACACTACGTCAATAGCAATTCAATGGCAATAACAAATGAAGAAAAAATAAACAACATTAATAATACAGCTTATCAACATCAGAATGAATACCAATTTATTTGATGTTTTAGGATTGAACTTGAAACTGTATGGTAATGTTGTTCTTGCTCTTGCTAAATGGAATAAGTAGATATTAAAAAAGAATTATACAATGCTGATGCTAACTGGATGGTTGACAATATCTGTATTAATTAAGTCAATGGAAAGAAAAATGTACAGCTAAAAACTTGGTGTTTAGCGACATCTTTACAAATAAATGTCAAGTTGCAAGGCTGTAGACACATGTTTGATAAAAGAATAAATTTGTCATATTAATATTTTGTCAACAATGATATATCAAACAACAAAATTTACAAAATTTACTTACAAGTACACACCAATAATAAAAAGTTAGCACCTTTTAGCTTGAGATTTCTATTTCTAATGAAAGGTGAACAACCAAATACAATATGTGCTCATGAAACACATATGCCCCCCAACGCCATTTTGACCTTTTAATCTACAAGATCAAAAAGTAAATACCAAAAATTATAAACGACAATAATTCCACAAATATGATAGCAAGGTTATGGTTTCTGCGCATTACAGTTCCCTAAATTGAGATCTATTTCTATGAAGTTTCAAGTTGAAAGCTCTTAATATTATAGTTTTAAAGATATGCCGCTGACAATAATCTGAACTTCAATGTCACTATGAGCGTTGACCAAGTGACCCCAGTCATATAGGGTCATCTTTGGTGAAGACCAACCTACATGCAAAATATTAAAATTTTAGACCAGTTTATTCTTCAATTATTGATTGGACTAGTTCCAAATTTAACCTTGACGTTTGATTTATAACCCTAAAATCAACATTGGTCATCTACTAATCATGACCAACCCCTATGCAAAATTTGAAGATCCTAGGCCTATGGATTTTGAACTTACTGAGACAATGTTTGTCTATGGACTGACCAAAAAGTGATTGACATTTGCAAAGTAATATAGCCCCTCTGCTTCGAAAGGGGGCATAGGGCATAATAACTACTTTATTTGTGACAATAAAATGTATGAGACAGGGTCATTCTAAATCTTCTTTGGTAAAAGCATGAAGTTGAATTGTTCAGTGGGAAGTGTGATGTCTCTGTAGTTTTCTTTCTCCTTTTCTACCATGAACGAGCACACTAGTGTGGAACCATCAAATTTCTGGCATGTGCGATTTGAAAGCAACAAAAAATTGGTTCCTTATTTCTGACATGAAATGTATGAGACAGTATCGTTCTTCTTTGGTGAAAGTGTGAAGCTGATTTTCTTCGGAAGGGAGGTAATAACTTCCTCTTGAAGGTTATCGCTCTCAAGTGGGACATCTGGAAAGACAGTTTTGAATTGTTCAGTGAACAGCGTTATGTCTGTGTATTCATCTTTTTCCTTTTCTACCATGAATGAGCAAATTAGCGAGCGTTTGGGAGGTGTGGAGCCATCACATTTCTGTTTACAGTTCAAGCATGTGCCATCGTTAAGTTTCTTATTATAGCACTTGTTGTTTGGACAAGCCTGGTAAGTGTGAAGTGATTGTAATCCAATTATTTCTCCTTTTTCAGCACTCGGCTCATCAAGTGTTTCCACAGGAATTACTGATTCAAATGGGCAGGTATCTAAAACCTGAAACAAAACAGTTTAACATGACAACTTGAAGCATTAGGCTGGTAATAAAATTATACCTGAATGTGAAGTGTGTGCATCAAGCGTTTTTTTCACCAATGCACTATTCCATATATTTGTCACACAGGTGTGTTTTTGGCTGTGTGATTTAAGTATGTTTTTATATTTAGGAGTTTGATCGAGTCCCGCGTACATCTTACAAGTTGTATATTGGCCTACGGCTAAGATTTTATGGCGTATATTACGCCAGGACACCGCCTAATGGAAGCCCAGCATAAAGAGATGATGTATTACCTTTCTTTTAAAACTTTCTTTAAAAAGCCAAGAAAAGTTACTTATTCATAATCTTACAGTGTTGTCTGACTAATTTATTCAGAATTTTACATTTTGATTTTCACATCAGATGGGCAATATGTATATTTAAGTTTAAAAGACTTAAATTATTGAATGTAACTGTCGATTATTTTGTTTTTTATGATTTTAATTAATTAATTACAATTAAAATAATTGATTTTGTGTTCAATAATTATTTTGAATTATTAGATAAGTTGTAATTAATTATATTTAATTAAATTATAATTGAACCCAGGTCTGCTTGAGAAATAGTAGTTTAATGCAAAAATTGTGTCCAAGGACGGACGAATGGACAAGCCGATGCCAGAATACTACCCACCCCCACAACCTTGTTTGTGGGGAGTATAATCAGAAAAGCATCGTAAAATGAATACTCACCTACAATGTCATTCACCCAAAATTTTTCTAAAAAACCTGGGTCACTTTTTAGTTTCATGTACTCCTCGGCACATTTTCTAGGTGACATTCTTCTGAATCTGGAATCAGAAATAAACTAGAACTGCCGTTGTCATGGCTTGAATACACCCCCACTCCCTAACACATGAAGCTTTGTCAAAAGGAGGTAATTGATATATACATGAAAACATATAACTGTGATAACCCAGCTAGATAATAGTGGCTAATACTTAAAGAATATGATCTGTGAATGAAATGCCATAGTGGGGGGGGGGGTGAATCTGTGCACATGCTTAAAGGTTGTTAATGGAGGTGGTGCAGACTGCAGACTCATTTTTTGAAGTTTCATATGAAATTCCATTGATAACATCTTTGTTTTACAATGTCATAACAGTTGTCAGAATGAAAGTGTTCTCTATGTTTTGCAACCCTATTGAATTAAGTGTGTATAAATTTACTACAATGTTTTCTGATTACAAACATCTTTGCTAGCTTCATGTAAAAAGTACTCGCCTCAGGAAAATAGGGCAAAAAATTTGCTCTCTGGCTCCACATTTTTGGGGACAAAAAACAAAGAACAAAAAATCAATTTGAGGCGGCATAAGCATTTTTGAAGCAATTGACTGTTAGTACGGACCCGTACGAACAGCCTGTAGACTATTTCTACTCATCGATTTTAGGTTAAGGGAGCGCTGATATAATGATATAGCATAATCTTGTCAATTTTTATGTTTGTACGGGAACTGCTTCTCTTCATGCAAAATAAAGAGCTATTTT
The DNA here is from genome assembly GCA_012932295.1 of Cyclina sinensis. Lineage (NCBI taxonomy): Eukaryota > Metazoa > Mollusca > Bivalvia > Venerida > Veneridae > Cyclina > Cyclina sinensis. The sequence goes on along the minus strand of JAAONU010000003.1, from coordinate 40,309,830 downwards.
GTAACCTCATATCTAATGTAATTCTATATTTAGAACACAACAAGATATCCATGATTGCGTGTGACAAACTGAACTTTGATGTATGTAACAAGTAATTTCTTGTGATTTACATTTTAAAAAAATTTCAAAATCATTGTGATTTCTGTACGGAAACTACTCGCGTACCAGTAATTGTTAAAATACTTTGCTTAAAAAAATAATTAATTAAAAAAAAAAAAAAAAAACAATAAATGCTAACTGAAAGATGGCTGTATTCAATGTTTAAATTATTATTTAAAAGAAAAGTCTCTGCTACTTGATCCATGTAATTAAACCAACAACAGCCGGGGTTGTAGAAGTATATTAATTATTCATGAAATTATATTATAATAAGATCTACACAAAATGTTATCGGTATCATTTATAAACAATATTGCTGTCAATTACATTAAGTATCTTAAATAAAAATTGGCCAAAATAACTCGCTAAACAATATTGTCTGAAAACTCCCATACAAATAGTCACCACTGGTAACTTGCTTTATCTAAAAATCTTCTTTTATAATCTTCTTGGTGCTACAAACCTTCAACACTGTTCAATGATATTCACATATATAAAGTCCTGTTCCATCTTATTCATGAAAGAAGCTACTTCCATTGCACTTTCCAAAGTGAATAAAAACACAAAATGCAAAGTGAAATCTCTGGCTTGATTAACATGTTCTATTGTACTATGACGTGAATGATAATCTATATTATGTTTTAAACAAAACATGTAACATTGTTCAAAAGCAGAATATTTTTTTGTTCTTAAAAAACCAACTCTTTTTAAATGTAAAGAATCACATGGTTTAGTACTGTTTCCCTCCATTTTGAAATGGCTGCATTCATATTTTCACCCAGTACGTGGGTCGAAAATATATCGAGTACCATTGTAATATATTCTTTCTGAAAAAGGTTGCATAGAAGAATATTTGTGGAAGTATAGATATATTATTGTTCAAGCTGAGTTTAAGCAATTATGGATGGATACATTACGTTTAACTGCTGTATCTTTTTGGCGATCATCTTTCCGTCTTCTTTTTGGCGCCATTGTTGTTGTTGTTAGTTACGGTGCGCATGTGTGCTTCACTGGTTCTAGTTTTTCAGCGTGTCTTGTCACACTTTAGGGAACCAGACAACATCATAATCCAAAAACGACCCCCATGGACCATATAGACCCAACAAGTGGAGTTTTACATTACCTTTTATTTACAACGCATCCTTGGAAAAAATCCAATCTAGATGATTTATTATAAGTGGGTCGAAAATTGTTGGGTCCTGGACCCATTAATTATGAAGTCTTACACGTCTTTCATCATAGCACTTATAAACGTATAAGTGTATTGCAATCGGTCAGCGGGTAACACAAACATACACACGCAGGCAGAAACAATTACAGTCATACATACATTATGAGACAGGTGATTTTCAAATGTACTTTTAACATATTGCGTATAAAGAACAGAACAGAACAGAACAGAAAACTCGTCCAAAAACTTTTTGTAATAGTTTTTTTACATTTAAACAGTGAATAAAAATGTTTCAATAAAATTGGATTTTTCTGAAGAAAATGACATTGTAATAAAAAATAGTTTCTTCAAGGAATGAAATGATGCACATTTATTTCAAGTCGAACAAGAAAAGAAGAATTTCTTATTACATAGCACTTATGAACGTGTGTATTGCAATCGGTGAATGGGTCGTCTGGTCTGTGATGATTGTCTGTCTAGTTGTTGTTGTATGGGGTTGTTGTTGTTGTTGCAGATGTGGATGGGGCGTTGCCTGACCCGGCAGTCAAGGAAGTTATGTCTCATGCTACGTAAATAACAAGTCCATAAATCTTCCACGCCAGCACCCTAACAATAACGGCCACTGATAAAAGTACAAATATGTCTTTTACACAAATTCGGCAGGTGGCATCTGGTATAGGAGAACGCTGTCCATTGATATCGTGTTTGAAGGTGGTGGACTTGTCCGGTGTTTTTTACGACAACAACAGCAACAAGAAGAAGAAGAACAATGTGACCGGCGAAGTTTCTTTCTTACTAAGATAGTGTATAAGACGATGGTCAATAATGTTCCCACCAGTGCCAGGGTAATACCTGTTATCGCCGCTGGAGCCCATTGTGGTACTAAAATCATAAATGTTTTCTTTATAAGTTCATTTGACAATGTGGGACGCATTATGTACCTGTCATATGCAATATATACAGATTATTTGTCGGGGCTAATGGCCACATTCAATAGGTGTGAATTAATCTGTTCTATAATTTTGACAACACATCTTTCACAATAATCATCATTATTTAAAATTACTTCTGGTATTGAATCATAACAGCTTAAACCCAATAAACATATTGTACTAACATGCCTATATGAACGCTGTAATGAAAGTAAATTTTACTTACATATTGGATGGGCTCGGTGCCGACGAGTTGAATGTTGATGTCGAGTGTGATGTTTTGACCATCCAAGACGACATATTCTTGGAAAAAAAGAATGTTGAATTTGCGTAAATAAATAAATCAATAAATAAATAAATTAATAAATAACTAAATAAATAAATAAACAAACAAATAAGTAAATAAATAAGTAAATAAATAGAAAAAAATAAATAAATAAATAAATAAAAATTAAATATAATAATAATGCAAAACATAATGAACGAATAAATGAACAATCACTCACTTCTACGCTGGACAGAGACTGCAGTGCGACAAACAAAAGAAACATGCACTTAACTTTCAGTGTAAACTATATCGCCATACAAAATTCAACAGTCAAAAAGGAACAAGTCTGTTTAAGCACGTGATTCAAATAGTTTGAACACCTAATTATCAAGAATTGTACATACCATAGTTCCAGTGGTGGTGGTCTGGCTCTTGCACTGTCCTTCTGGAAGGTGGACTGTAGTTTCTGAAATAGCACTGGAACACAGCTTAGCCTTGCAAGCCGATACGCCATACACAAACACTTTGCCAGCTCTTGGCAGGTCACTACACATGCCTGACCATGCGTAAAGTCTTACTGACTTTTTAGAGTGTGCATGGCCTGTGAACTTGCCCAAGCACAGAACCTTCTTCCCATCTTTCCGGCAGATTCCTGTCACTGGTCCTGTCAGGATAGTAATCACAAGCAAGTTGATAAGAAATGTTACTTCCATCATATGAGACTGTGAGATGGAACTTTAAATTGTTTCTAATTAATTAAAGAAATAGGTTTCTCATTAACCTCTGATTGGTCAATTAAAAAAGTCAGCAGGGCCCTTGTTAGATTTGATTGGTCGAAAGATATGATTGGTCAATTTTACAATCAGAAAACTTTCCCTGCCAGTCCGGCATTATGCAATTAATCAGCAGACGAAGTGCTGACGTCACCCGATCTTAAGTGTGTACCACCTTTACTCTTAAGAAATTGCCGCTTTTGACGTAATCAATCAATTATAAGTAAAGCGGGACTCTTGGCATTTGCTTTTTCAAAAGTTAACCTGCATTTTATGTATGCAACTAAAAAATTCTTCTGAAGAATATCATTATGATTATTATGAGTGTGATTATGATTATTATTATTATTATTTTGCTCATATATCTAACTTCATTTTGCATACAAAATAGTAAAACAAAGGTTTAAATCGATTCAACTTACCCAAGAGTTAGTAGAGGCAGCGGTAGTTGTTGGGGGTACGATGGAGTGATGTCCCAAACTTAATGACTCAACAGAATTGAGGTGGTATCTTTTAACGTCGAGAACAGACAGGATCCTTTTGTTGACAGATACACTGTATAATGTCTGTCCGTAATGGCGGATCTCCATGACATTATCGCGATGGCATGTCTCGAAGAGTAAACACTTTTTATAAAGATTGTGTTTCAGTTCTTTGGTGCTACCTTTACGGGCTTGTTTAAATCCTTTATCCGACTTCATGGAATAACATTTGGGAGAGAGAGCTAAAAATTCCTCACACACATGCCCAGGGAGTTGGAACTAAACTTTCCCGGGCACTTTTTTGTTCGTGACGTCATAAAGTTCGTGATCTGGAGGTAGGTTCGAGAAGTCAAACAAACTTTTATACTGGCAGAATCTCTCCGTGAGGTTTGCAACACAACAGAATTTCAATATGAGTGAATCTGTATTCCCACTGAGAAACTGCACGTGACCGCCTTGAGCTAAGACGGGTTTTATGAAGTCCTAGTGAAACAAGTACACGCACAGTTTTGATAGTTCCAGGATAGAAAAGTTGACAGTGATTGGAGAGTCCAGATAAACATTTACCCGGTGCATCTGCACTGCCACCAGATCATTGCTGAACATGCGCATACTGTTGTCACAATGTTCGTATATTCATTTTTCATATTTGAATATATTCGAATATTCGTTTTCAGGTAGGGTTTGGACGAATGCAACATGGCCAGTCTGTTTACTTCATGACCGAAATTGTTTTATCAGAAAACTATGCATGTTTCAGTAGAATTGCAATTACTTCGAACCGATAAACGTTTAAAATCTACAATGAAAACCTGTTGCATTAATAGTGTTCTTTGAGTTTAATTGACTGCATATGAAACCTTTTCTGATGAAAGCACTGGAATTAAAGTCAACTTTTACAAAACGTGCTGGTAGCTTTAATGTGGAAGGGATGTAACTCTTAGTTATTCGATTGAGTAGTCTGTTGCTCACGAAATTTATATAAATTATATCTCGGTAACTTTTAATATTTTTCATTTAAATGATAGACATAAATTTAAAAATTCCATTTTTTTAAACTTCCGATAAACACATATTACGCAAACATTTGAACAAAACTCGGTTTTAAGTTGGGACTTTATATGATTTTTAGGTGATTTTTAACAGAAATATATATAATTTCATTTTTTTTCGAATAATCTAATTTCTTTTTTTCATGTTTGAATATTCGAATAAAATTCTCGGCCTTAGTAATTTCTGTCACTATTATCGTTATTGTAATTATCATTATGTTTATCATCAGCATTATTATTATTATTATTATTATTATTATTGTTATTATTATTATTATTATTATTACATGTATTATTATTAATACTACTACGATAAAATCATTAACAGAAACTTACCGAATATTTCCTTCGCTGTTCATTCTTAACATTTTTGCCGTGACTGTCATATACAATCGGATATTGCCCCATCTGAAAAAGATAACTGTTTCATAATAGCGGCTCACCATCTTACTAGTTACTTACCATGACGAGAACACAAGTATTAGCAAGAAGGGTGAAATTAAAATGTCATTATTTTTAGTTTTCATTAGAAATTGAAATATCTAATCACATCCAACCATACTGATAAAAAACATGAATAATAAATAACTGTCGGGTACCTCTTTCTTCTTTTTTCTAGATTTTGTTCGATCTGGCGTCTTCACCGTGTGAAACACTCCAACATGGAATGTTTTTCAATTCCAGTTGGTCTGAAGCTAATCACAACGGCACTCCTTCCTAAAATTTCCCCTTTCTGTCTGTTCAGATGCTGGGGTATCGGCCGTATCTTCCTCTTGATTTGATGTGGATGCAGACGACGTTGTCATTGCAGATGGCAGAGGCAGATCTCTAGCCGACCCTGTTGATATGCCCTTTAATAATGAACGAAGTTTGTTAACCTGTGCATCAGTTAAAAAGTCATTGTTTAAATGACCACGAGCGTGTGCTTGAAACAATTGTTTGTCGGTGAAAATTATATTGCACACGGGACAAGTATATTCGTGCAACTTCATGTGTTTTCGTAACATCCCCGTAGAGCCAACGACCTTATTACAATATGTGCATGTTACTGCGCATCTCTTTTCTTTTACGTGAGGGTTACAACCACTTTTCACCTTAAACACCTTATCGCAATCCGGACACTTTAAATCAGTATGAACGTCTGCATTTCCTCTAAGTTCATTGTTCAGTACACCACTTAATCACATCAGACTACATAGAATTATACGAGCGACACATCCATCAGTATTCATTGAATTATACAAGCACACATCAGACTACATAGAATTATACGAGTGACACATTAGTATTCATAGAATTATACGAGTGACACATCATCGACCAATCAAATTCGACGCCTATCCAGTCCCAGTTTCTGTTTACAACAAAACGAGATTAAGTATCAATACGCAATTGTTTACGCGCTGAGAAAATATTGGCCCTTATTATCATTATAATGAATTTTTCCCGTAATTGGGTCTTAAATGAACATTATTAAGGCCATGGCAAGATAAAATAAAAAAAATTATAAATAACATAAAATAAAATAAAATAAGTAAAAGTGTTAAATTGCTATGTGCAGTTTTATAAAACTTACCTGGAATTGGGAAAGCAGTTATTAATTCTCCTTCCTCGTTCGCAACTATCCTGCATCTGTTGACAAACTGTCCATTTGAAAGTCCAATATTGTATCCGAAAGTTTTTTCCAACACTATCCTTCCTTTGAACCTTTCAGCCCCTTGGTTTCGTTTACCGCTTAAATACGTTTCAGTGATTACGCTTTCTGCCAAGCACATAGGAAAAAACGTGATTTTCCTGGTTTTACTATAATGTGATTTACTTAAATATGATCATTAATCATTCTTGCAGCTTGTTACCATATAAGGCTCCAACTGCAAACCAAGGACTGTGTTTGGACATGCACACACACACACACACACGCGTACGTACATACACCTTCAAATGAGGACGTCGGGCGAGACACCGTCAATTCGGTACATGTATTTCCAGACATGATACGTTACCCAAATCATTTTATATTGCATATAAAAAGCACAAGTTCATAGTTTGTTGTTTAATAAACTGCTAAACCTATTGGCTTCAAACCGGTCGTTATGCCATCAAATGGAGACAACCGATACACAGACGTGCCAAGTGAAGACAACTCGCACACACCCTCATTTGGGCTAATAACTATCCAAATGAAGACAATGATACACCTCTTTGCATTTTAGTTTTATTTTCTTCGAACAAGGTTTTAACGAAATGGTAGTACATAGGATTTTGTTGTATAACATTTATGTAATAAAATGAGGCGTTTTCAGTTTAAAATCAAATTCTTTATTTTTTGAATAGACAACTTTCTTATGATTAAGAAAATTACATATATAAGTACACGCTTTAAAATATAGAGAAGCCTTCAATTAGTGAATGACAAACAATGACATATATGAAATAATGATTAAAAATCCCTAAATACAATGCTTTTAAATTGCTAATTATTATTATGCAATCTAAAATTTTGTTACTAAAAATGCATATAACTAGAAAATATGTAGCATGAATTTTTAAAAAAAGACAGTCCATACTTCTATACGAAAACTTCATTTTGAAAATCTTTACAGAATTATTTCTCAATATTAAAAACATAATTATTTTCAGAACAATAAACATAGCTTAATTACTGCACATGAAAATAGAAATAGCGTATAAAGGGAAGGGTTTATTTTCTATCATAAAGCAAACTACAGTTAAAACAATATGAAATAAGCATTAATATTTGTGCATCTGAAAAAAAAGTAGAATACCTTCAAAATAGAAGAGATCTTTTAAGAAATGAATTTTATATAATTTGTTTATTAAGTTTTCGTATATGATATTTACAGTGATTTTCGTATATCATCTGGCACAGTAATTCAGTGGCTCTAATCAGAAAACAAATACATTTTCCGGCAACAATTCTTTAATCGGCCTTAAAATGATAAATAATTTTTTCATCACCAGTTTCTGTAAACAACTATGGACTGTTGCTTTAAAAGCATTAACAGGCAGTACAACGAAGTAAATTAATGTTATATTTGCACAAGGCTATATGAGAGGACTTACCCATGCATAAAACATGATTTGTATAACATGACTCGGAGGAGCTAGTATGCTAAGATAACACATTTAGCATTATTGGAAATAGAGAAGAAAACTACTAGAATTCAACAACTGCATCATGAAAAAATACTTTAAACATTAAAAAGAATACGAAGAACACAACACAATTTTTTATTAAATAACTATTTATTTATCAGCCCTGTAATTTGCTAACAGCCTAGCGTAAGAATGCACGTGCGTTACAAATAAGCGAGCCAATATCAATATCTCTTCCGGCCCGAGGCCGACAAGTGATATAGATATAAAGCCCATATTTTAAGGAATCTGATTGGCTGCTAGAGTAGTGCCGAAGAGTGATATAGATCTGAGCTAAAATGACGGCCTTTGTTGTATTTTTCTTATTCAAAGAAACTCTAGCTCATAATTTCTCCATAGAATTAATTTACAGTAATGCAATCTTGGCAGTAACATTATTACAAGTACGAAAACGTTAGTCCGCTCGTCATAATAGATCGTAGTTATCTATTAAACTCAATTATCATTAGATAAATGATTTGATAGTATGTCTTGTTATTTTGTCCTGGGAAATTAGTATTGATTCTCGGCCTACGGCTTCGGGCCAATACGACCGCCCTCGGAAAAATAACATACAATGTGCATAATGTATATTCATATTATATACATTTATAATTATTGAAACATGTGTATACTATATAAAAAGATCTTATTGCGTTGTATGACACGGTTTAAAGTTACTGTTACGTATGTAAATAATCCAAGGCAATATAATGTTTTATCTTGAATTATTGATCTTGACAAATCTCCAGTGGAAAGCTAGTTATTATTATATTATAGTACTATGATCTTTGCATTCATGGCAAAACAATAATGTAAAGTTAAACGCTAAGGATATGTCTTTTACGAAACAAAATAAAAGTCAAAATCGAGTTTAAACATAACTGCCTTTAAACTTCCAAGTAAATACTTCAAAGCAAACAAATAATTGTGTGAAATTTCGCTTTGAAATGTACACTACCAAATCAATAACTCTAGAATTATTCTGACAGGGTTTGAATACATATAGACGTTAGAATGAATTAAAGTTGATGTACATGGGGAACATTTGTACTCGCTTTGAATGATCTAAATCTTAAAAAATGTAAAACAACATCCTGATTATTTACTTTTCATTGTAACATGTACTTATTAATTCTGCATATTTACGATATATGATTTAAATACGTTTGTTGTCTAAAACAATTCTATTTAATTGAAGAAAACATTAGCTGCAGTAACATGCTTGTATAATAACATTTCATAGTAAAGTACGTATTAGATAAATATCATTTAACACGTTTAATGATACTTATTCTAATCACAGGAGTGAAACTTATAATTTAGAATAGTAATAGTAATGATCTATACATTTTGTTGCGTACATTACACAAACTATAAAAATATGAATACCATCTAATACTTATACGTCATTTGGATCTACAATTATGCATGCACTCCGTCTCGTCAGGATTGTATAACCAATTCAGATTTATTTCTGTTTCTTCTTTAAATCATTATTCAATTTTGTTGTTTTATTCCTAACGAAGTCCTTAATGTTACGCCAACTTCTTCTGCCCAAACATGGATTTTCGTTTAGCAACCGATCACATTCAGCCTTTCCTGGCAATTTGTTAAGGTAGACATATTTTTGAAATGCGGTCATCACAACTCTGTCTTCTTCTGGTGTCCACTTTTTTTTGCCTGAAAAAAAAAGAAATTTAAACATTTACAAAACAAAAACAGAGAGAAGACAACATTTATACAATCATCATGTACCTCATATTTTGATACATACATGTAGAAATTTTTTTGATGAAATAACAACTGAAGATCTCAGAGTTACAAGCAAGAAACAGCTCCCAGAAAAATTACCCCATTATAACCGGAAAGCACTTTATATGACAATTGTATTCCGTTAAAATTTGAACGTTAAATCAAAAGTCGACCAAATTTGGTATGTAACATAAGAGATTGTGTTTAAAATCAAGATATCTTTGAACAATTACAATTTCATGATAGAAGCTTAAATTTAAATGCTGTCAACATATATAATTTAGCTTTTTACCACAGTTTTTCTTTTGTTTCTTTCTTGTTTTTAGGTCATCATCGGATTCATCACTGTCTGCAATAAAAATTTATAAAAAACTACATTGCAGATGATTAAAACGCTATACTGATTTTCTAATAATTTGCAATTGTTTTCCTGTGAATCGAGCGTTATGCTGAGAAATTTACTGGTCGAAATTAGTGTATTTTTCAATTAGAGAAAAACATGTGTATGGTTATAAAGCTTATAAACAGAAGCGTGCGTCATATGCTACGATTTTTATAAACTAAATGGCAAGTTTTTACATTCCATTTCTAACAAATGAAATGAGCAATTCAGCTACTTCTCGTTCGAAGCAGAACTTTATACCTGGTCAATAACCCCTGCCAATTCGTATTTAATTTTTGCCTTAAACTTTATATTTCCGAGTATAACTGATACTAACAACACGTAGGAATAAATAAGGAAAAATTGCAAGCAATTACCATATTGTCTTTTATTGTTAACCCAGTCAGGATCACCCACATCATCATCGGAGTCAAAATCTCCTGTGTTCTGTAGCCCTGAAATATGTTAAAAGAAACTACATATATATATATATATATATATATATATATATATAGCGAGAAAAATAACGAGATGGCGGTGCCTTGTGTTTATTTCTTACATGCGTTAATCCAAAATTTGCTCTTCCAAAGCACACATCTTAATGAATTACCACTCGCAGAACTTCAGCTTTAATTATTTGCGGACGTTTAAAAAATACTTTTAACCCTTACTTGACTGGAATATTGTTATTTGCAAATTTATGTTTAATTTTGTTAAGATAAAGCAAATGTGTATTTCCTTAGTTTATACAGAATTTATTTTAGTTTGATTGTGTAGGAAGCTTATAGCTTATAGATACACTATGGAACCAACCAACCATTTATACTTTATTAAGATATGCATACTTAAACATATAGATTTAGAAAGTAGATAAATATAGGCTAATGTAATTTTTGAAAATAATTTTAACACATTCAAATGCAAAAAGGAACCGAACATATATATATCAATATTCATGAAATTGCCATCCGTAGACAAAGTATAAATAATTTTAATTGTTATTTCTGGTAAATAAAATACTTAATGACGCTATCTTTCTTGTTTATTTGTGAGGAATAAATGACAAAAAATGAAAAAAATACGGAGAACATTTTTTAACAACATGAACTTCTTATATTTATTCACTTATCTGTTTCTGAATTATCTAAATAATTACCATATCGAGGTTTGACAGTAGGTTCTGATCTCGGTGGAGAAACAACACTTAGTCTACTAGGCTCTGCACCATCGCATTGGCCATCTGACTGCTCATCATCTTCATCACTTGAATTTTCTTCGTCAGTCACTGTCGTTTCTTTATCTGAAACATACTTACTGATAATAATTCAAAAAAGACAATCACATCAAAACCAGATATCAATGTTTTAAGATATTAGATAGTAAATTAAGAGACCGTTTCATTTTGAATGATCAAACAATACGGTCATTACTCAAATGAATATTAAAATTGTGATTTTAATGCTTTGACGGACACTATCTCATTTTAAGAAATATTAATTATATCTGAGAATTTTCTAAAACACATACAAAAAAGAAAAAAATACCGATAAAAGACTGGGTATTATCGTGAATTTTTGCAGCTTCAGTCTCAGTTATCTTGCCGGTATTTAAAAGGTGCAGGATCTTGCATACTTTCGCCACTTCTAGCGTTCCTTCTGGAAGCCTATAATATTCCCTGTGAATTCTAATATCGTGTCCCATAAACGTTGCTAGTAGGTCCTGGTTGCTCTCTGTTAGATTCAGAACCTGCGACATTGTTGCCAACTGTTTCCTTAAACTAGTTGATGTTATTCTAGAAGCATGCGTAACATTTGCAGTTTCGGCCGCCTCTTTCAGAACGTCATTCCCCCTAAAAGGTTTCCTTCCGCCCGGTCTTATAAACACATAATCACTTTCTATATGTAACCTAGACTGAAGCTTCAAAAGGATATCAAGGTTTTCCTTCATATTTTTCGTGAAAAGTATGGAAACTCTCCTCCCTCGTTTAAGGCTCTTACCCCGCGTTTCAACTCTGAAGTGAGATCTACATAACTGTCTTTCAAATTTGCTTAATGTTTTTGAAACGTCTTTGTCTACATTTTCACTAACACAGCCCTTTAGAAAGTCTTCTTTTTTCAACCGTTCTGCTTCCCCAGACCTCTTCCTATTAAATAGTATAACTTCGGCTAATGATAACTTGCAAAGTGCCGAATACATTTCTTTGACATCATCTTGCACACTGGCTTTAATTTTTTCCGCTTCCTCACGCAAATAAGTTGAGAGTTTCACAACATCTTCTACGAGTGGTAGAAGCTTAGGTTTATTAAACCTTTCAATGGCCAAGGACTCTTTGGCCATGAAAACCATTCTTTCATAGTATTCGTCATCGTAGCATTTTAGAAATCGTGTCATTCTTTCTTCTTGCACAGTGTCTTCCGCCTCTGAAGCCTGTGTCCTGAGCATTTTAGCCACTTTTTTTAAACTATTTCCAACCTTTTCTACATATGATGGGGACTGGAAGGAGCATGTATCGGGGTCGAATCCGGCAACCTCTTTAATTGTTTCCAAAAGTGAAGTCCACATGACAGGCTGGATGCATTTTTCTAGATTGTCTACAGTAGGTATTTTCTTCTTCATAGCTACTGCTAATCTCGCCAGCTCACGCATGCGGCAAGATATATGTGCATGTGAGGTTTCGGAATTTCCCGTTTTTTCGAACCGCCTTTCTCCAAACTTCATTATCAATCTGTCAGCTTTTGCCCACTGGCCTATTATGTCATCTCTCATGTTTGCGACAACTTTCTTTCGAAATATTTCGCCAAGACCCGAGTTGTCAGTGGAACAACATGCCTCTAACAATTTTGAATTTCTAACAGGGGCATCGCTTTTAACCATGTTTTCATTTCCGACGCAACTTTTGTGGTGTTTCCAAAGGTCTGACGATACTATTAACATTCTGCAAAACTCACATGGGAGGTATTTTCTAACGTCTTGCTCTTTTCTCTGACGGTATTTTGGTATTAAAGTCCCAAATCCTTTATTTTTAATTTTTGTATTATATAAATTGTTGCCTTTAGCCGCTATTACTGCCCAGGCCCGTTTCCTTTCATTTGATCCTTTCTTCATATTTAAAACTTTGGCAACTTCAACTTCACTACTATGATCTTGTTCCAGATGCCTTGCCAACTTCAAATCAAGTTTTTCACAGTAAACACAGCACTGGCGTTTCTGCGAACGCTTTCCGCCAGAAGACCCTGAAGAAGCAACTTGTATTTTTGTCAGTGAATCTTTTATGGTCACACACGAGGATTCATCACTGTCATACACAATGTCTACATCGGCTGTATTTTCCTCGGTGGTAGCATGCTTTCCTTCAACGATGGATTTAAACACCCACTCTTTTGAAACACACTTATCTAAAACACAAAAAATGATAGGAAGTGACAATATGACAGTGATATTGCATCCATTTTCCATGAGCTAATATTTTTCACTCTCGACGTTTCGTCAAATTTAAGCATCTATTTTTTTCTGCGTCACATACATATAAGTAAGCAACCATAGCAAAGATGCAGGGTTTTAAAAAAAGATATAAATGATGTTTAATATTTCGGTTTTGGTTTAGTCCTAGAATAAAAAATTTTGTGAACTGTTATGCAAACACAATACCTTAGCGAGTCACATGTGTCGCCTGACCAGCAATAACTCAATAAGTTTCGATAAATAGTTATAGGCACTGCATTAAAATAATGTAAGATCTATACATCCTTCAAATACTCTTTTCAGATATGCCTTTGACAAACATTTAGTATTTAAAAAGTAATAAAGTGTACTAAAAAAGTAGGAAAGCTGGAGTTATGACTCTTGTACATTGCGTTTTTCTTAAGTAAGATCCATATATCTAAGAAGTTTTAAGTCCATATCTCTAATACCCGGGCAAAATTGTGTAATTTGAATAACAAAAGGCAATAACTCAAAAGGTAGAAAACAATTATGGTTCTTGTCCATTGCATTTCCTTTCAGTACTGCAAAAAATGTCAAAAAGCAAGCTAGCAAGAGTTATGGTTCATGTGTTCTGCAAATTCCGTCTTTGAGAACTACTCAATCAATTGATGCAAGAAAATAATTCCTATTTTCTCATTTATGCGATTTACGAAATACTTTAAACACTGACTGTTTAAATTGTGGAAAAGTAAAAAGTTTGTTGTTCTCAGCTAACAGTCGATAGAAAGAAATGTAATGACCAATGATTCTAAATAAATAAAATATTCAACAGAAAAATAATTGTATATTCTTACTTGAAGTATGTAACATGTCGTCTGCACACACAACAACTGTATCATCTGTGGAGTTAATAACGTTTATACCACCAATATCCTTCAGAAGTCTCAAAAGCTGATCTAAAATCAATACATTGAATGTAATTAATCAGTTTCTCCTTAATGATTGATGAGAAATAACAATTTGTAAGATACCACGTTGTTAACTATGTTGCTAACTATATGTTCACAGTTTTTGATGCAGATGTTTATCTTTATGTGGTTGACAAGCCCAAATGTATACTTTATTGAAGTTAATATTTTAATATTGTAAAATAATAAACACCGTTAATGAACTTAGTACATTTTACAAACCTTTGGTTATATTTGTCCATTTGTCTCCACGCAATTCAAACTCAAAGTCTTGGTGATTACTTTCTTTACATATGTCTCCATATTTATGCATCTTAGTGACCAAATAGTTCTCCTGCAACAATAATTTATTCTTAACCATAACGTCACATTTTTGCTCATGCGATGTATATTTTACCATCAAAATGATTTTTAAAAAATTAAACAATAGCACTGTGAGAAAATGAAACTCACCATACTTAGTGCAGTGCCTGCAAGCAGAGATTCTTTCACCCATCTATTACTAACAATTGTTTTCCTTTTAACCAAGCTGTCGAATAACTCAAATGAGGTGCAGTCAGTTTGTCCATGGTTAGCTGAAAGTTTATTCATCAAATGATTTTTTTAATGTAATGAATGTAATGAATGTAATGATGATTTTTACAGAAATAAACTTAGATTGTGGCTATTTTGGAAAGTAACAATGATGAAAACTGAAAGCAGATACGATATAAACGTAATTTATTTATGCACTATTGACACAGCGGCGTGAAGTTGGTAGTAAAGCAGTAACAGCAGAATCAGCAGTATTACTGCAACTAAGACCTTGCAGTTTCAACAGTAAAAACAGTAATACTGCTGATACTGCCACAAAGCTGTAGATGGTAGTAACAGCAGTAAAACAGTGCAAAAGCTACTATAATCATCTTAAACTTATACCATTATTTTATGTTTCTGATTGTATTTTTCTAACAAACCATAAATACCATATATGTAATTATGGTATAGTGGGAGTAAGAATCATATTTTGTATTGTTATAGCGTAGTAAACTCCTGAATTACTGTGGTCTGTGATGTCAGTCAATATTCCTCTATTTGTCTTTGTTACAGAACAAAGTTTGCAAGTAAGTTGCAGCAATGAAATACTACCCAGACAAGAGAAATTATGATTGGTGCTCTTACTTTAAAGGGTCGTCGTCGGATATTTAAAGAACTGTCTGCAATGATTTTTTATAAATCTTGAGGAATGTTGTAAATAATTTCTAAGGATAGTTAATTCAAGAATATTGTCCTTTTTAAAATATGAACTGTCGAGTGTATTTGAAGACGAAAGAAAAAGTCTAACAATTTGTAAAATCTTAGTATGTTTGTCGGACTATCATTGGCGGCGATGAAAAGACCTTGAAAAACAAATTGACAGAGGATGTCAGATGGTATTTTCCTTTTAACTGATCATGCATGTTTACAGTTTAGTAATTTGCAGAATTTAATGACCCCCGAAAATGGAAAATTATGATTGTTTTTCTTAAATTTGAACGGTTGCCGTCGGGAATTCAAATATCCGATGGTAATGGAAATATTGTTGTTCCTTGAAGACTAATGTTAACAATCTGTCAGGGTATCTAAATTTATAATTCATCCTGTTTAACGAAACGAGTTACAGCAGTAAGTCTTGAGCGTATTTTCGGTCTCAAGGAAAATGGTTAAATCTTAAAAAGTTTTTAGTATGTGTTATTAACTGTCGTCGGTGCGCAATAAATGGAACACGAAGAACAAATAAACTGAGGATGTCAGTCAGCATTCCTCTATTAACTGATCTTGCAGGGTCTTTGTTACAGACAATATTATTTTAATGATTTGCAGCAGTAAAAGACCACCAAACAAGACAAACTCTGATAGTTGCTCTTTCTTTGAACGGTTGTCGACGGCATCTGTAGGCAATTAAATTATTGATGTACCTCGAATTTTATTTTGTAACTTAATTGTAAGGATATCTAAATTAAGGATACTATTGTTTTTAAGAATACAGACTTTAAGCAGTAATGCTTTATTGCTACACATTTATAGCAGTAACAACAGTATAACTGCTATTATTGCTGTTACTGCCAGAACCTAGTAGCAGTAATACTGCTGTTACTGCTGTTACTACTTTACTGCCAACTTCACTCAGCTTCTTGACACAAGATTACATGAAATGTTACTAATTCCATAAGAAATAATTAGATTGAACTTTCATATTTTGTTTCAGTACGTTTTACATGCTATATGCATTAATTATTACTGAATTTAGTTAATACAATTACACTTACATGCTTGGACAACAACAACTTTGGCATCGTCAACATTTTCTGTGAGTAGAAACTGTTTGAACAGTAACAAAAATCCCTGTAAAGTTTAAAATATCAGCATACACACCACGAAATTTCATTGAGGAATCTATAATTATCTTTAATTAAAGAACTGTTTTGAAAATCAAAGATTTCGACTGTCCTGTATGCATAAAGTGATTTTCCAAGTGTATAAACTGTGTTTATAATTTTGTTATCTTTTCATTCAATTATTTTGAGATGGGGAAACATAAATTCTGTTCTTGTCCTGTAAATACGCATTCTTGTTGCAGGATAATTTTCCTTTATTAGGAAAAGGATTTTGAATAAAATGTTGAATCTGGTAGATTATCGTTTTTTTCTTATCAATAGCAGTCACAAGATGGCTAAAAATAAAGTAAAGACAAATTGTCTTCATGTTTATTGTAAACAGCACACTTGAAAAGAGCAAACTACTACTGTTTCTAGATGTATGCCCTTGAACATAACAAAACACCTTCAAATGTTGCTACTAAAATACTTGAGTTAAGCAAATTGTATAATAACATCTTGTTTTGCACAAGTTACTGCGTAGATTGATTTCATAAACCAGTATTGAAATATGCAAATTGTAAAAACAGCAAACGAAAACACCCAAACCAAAACAGAAAACATACATATATATAATTATTTCTTTTCCAAACAAACACATGACTGTTTCTCAGGATAAAAACTCATTTCAAGAAAAAAACTTACTTTATTTGGTCTAACACCACAAAAAAGATTTTTGTTGGGAGATCAGGCGCACAAAAGTCAAGAACTTCCACTGTTGTTTGATCGTCTTTCCCAAATTCATGGTCAAGGTCTCCATTAGCCTGTGCATGAATGAATGTCGAAATACGGTATTACAAATGGCTTATTGTGAAATGAGAATAATCATACACACCACACTTAAGTAAAAAATGTTCGTTTATTTAAATGAATGCAAATGTACTAAAACCTTAAAAAAAAAGGTTTGAACTTAATACATGTATTTTCCATATTTATTTTACAGACTTGAGTCCATCAAAAGTAATTATCAAAAGTTTGTGTATATATATGCATAACCACCTAATATGCTATTTTTCAACACTTGATGTACTATTAGATTTCACTAGAAATCCGAAAAATCTCATGTCCTATTTACAATTTATATCATAGAAGAACTTAACATAAGCTCTTTCTTGGTTTCTTGGTTATTTACATGCCCCTGATCTTCATAAGCCTACATTGAAACAAAGTGAATAAATACACACCCGAAAAAGGACAAAGAGCACAAATGTGGACAATATTACACATATCAACATTGTATCAGTCGATCATACAGAAATACAAAGGTTACATGGAATCTTACAGTAAAATCATACTTTTAAGTACATTGTTCTGTGGTTCCAATGTATTTCTTAAGAGAGAGATGAAGCGCGGACAAGATTCATGGCGGACAAACTGATGGACATTTGGATCACTATATATGAAACTAACGAAAACAATACTTGATTCATCAGCTACTCTGCTAAATTTGTATCTCTCAACCCAAAACAATGCAGTTTAAATATACATCGACTCTGAACAATACTGCACATCTGTGTATTTCTCAAAACCACATCTATTTCATCTTTGCATCCAGTGTAATCTTACAAAGAATATGTAGAATATCATATATATACCCTCATCAATACAACAAATTTGTTATATTCAGCCACTATTAAGACAAAATGCATTAATGTAGAACTTACCAAAACATCCTCTGGGTCTTCGATATGTAAGTGCTTTCTGCCATTACCGACATTTTTATCAGCCTAAAAGGACCAAAAGAAGTGATGAAAAATACTAAACATTTGCAACTGAAACACAAAGATAATACGTCGTTTCTGTGACTCCCAAAAGGTTTTCATTATTTTTTTAATTTTTAATGTTACATTTCTGCATCGTTGTTTATTTGACAAAAGTAAATTAACGTATAGCATAAATGCGGTAAAATTAAAAAAATAAATATGACGAACAACAAATAATCAAGCAGTTAGCTGAATATATATTTTAAGTCATAATAGATAATTAGTTTTAAATACTCACAACATATATAGCTTAATTATGCACAGAACTGTTAAGAATATGTCTTTATAACCTCAGATAAAATCTACATTGGATAATAAAATGTTTATATCAAATGTTTATTTTATAATAGTCGATGGTTAACAAGGTCATGTAATTAAAAGAAGCATTTACCAGTGCATCGTTCTGTAAATGTTCGGTTATTACTTCACTCTCTTGATGAATCCGGATTGCATCAGTCTGCAAAAGTACAGGAATAATTTCAACGCATTAAAAAACGAGGACAAAAGCACAAATGTAAACATATTCTAAAACGCATCAATTAATGAAGACTATTTTGAAGTAAAAACCACACACGAAGACACAAAACCGTACAATTCTAACATCACTGTGTTGTTCTTAAAGATGAATTCATTTTCCAAGCGTTTGTTATATCTTGCATAGAATACGTAGACAATCTTTAGATTATATCAGAAGAATTTATATCAATAGGGAAGTTTATACAACATTTTTCTGAGTTTCTTGGTTTATTACATGGCCCTAATCGTAACAAGCCTGAATAAAAAAAAAAGAATGAAAAACACACACACCCAAATAAGGACAAAGCGCACAAATGAGAACAATATCACACACACTAGATCCATATCAGTCGATCATATAAAAACACAAATGTTAAATAGAATCTGACAGTCAAAACATACTGTTAAGCACGTTGTTCTCTGATTCCGACATGTGTATTTAGAGAGAGATGGAAAGCGGACAAGAGCTATGGCGGACAGACGGATAAGATAAACGGACGGACAGTGTGATACTTATGTCCCTTCTGGTACATGCCACTTATAAAGAAACAATTTGCTTCATAAGCTACTCTGTGAAATAAATTAGTATTTTTAATGCAAAATGATGCATCGACTCTGAAAAAAATTCTCTTCTGTGCAGCTACAAAAAACAAATTTATTTTCTCTATGCATTCTGCCAATATTTAGACAAAATGCATGAATGTAGAACTTACCACAACATCCTTTGGGTCTTCGATATGTAAGTGATTTCTGTCATTACCGACATCTTCATCAGCCTACCAAAAACCAAAGTGAAAATAATACACATCAAAATAAGGACAAACAAATAAAATTAGGACAAAAATACACACATCAGATAATCAGTAAATTACATACATAATGAACAAACACTGATCTACAATTGAAAAACAATGATAAATACATCGTTTTATGACTTCAAAATCATTTTATATATTTTTGTTTGTGAATGTTACTTGTCTGCATTATGGCTCATTTACGTTACTGAAATAACGTATACCAAAATGTGGATAATATTAAATAAAAGAAAGTTATATTACAAGCAATAAATAATAAGCATCCAGATAAGTATGTAAAGCCATAAAGGATGTTCAGCATAAACTACTCACAACATATATAGCTTCACTAAGCACGGAACTATAAAGAATATGTCTCTCTGACTTGAAATTAAATCCAAATTGGGAACTTAAATGTTTACTTTAAATGTTAATTTTATTCAAATGCCTGAATGTAGAACTTACCACCACATCCTTTGGGTCTTCGATATGTAAGTGATTTCTGTCAGTTCCGACATCTTCATCAGCCTATCAAAAACCAAAGTGAAAATAATACACATCAAAATGAGGACAAACAAATAAAATGAAGACAATAATACACACATCAGAAAATCAGTAAATTATATACATAATGAGCAAGCACTTAACAATCTGCAACTGAAAAACAATGATAAATACATCGTTCTATGACTCCAATATCAATTTAATTATTTTTTTATGAATGTAACTTGTCTGCATTATGGTTCATTTAACAATATTGAAATAACGTATAGCAAAATGTGCATAAGATAAAAAAAGTTATATTACACGCAATAAATAATAAGCATCGAGATAAGTATGTAAAGCCATAAAGGATGTTCAGCATAAACTACTCACAACATATATAGCTTCACTATGCACGGAACTATAAAGAATATGACTCTCTGACTTGAAATTAAATCCAAATTGGGAACTAAAATGTTTACTTTAAATGATAATTTTATGATAGTCGTGTGTAAATAAATGAAACATTTACCAGTGTATCGTTCTGTGAATGTTCGGTTATTACTCCACTCTCTTTATGATTTAAGACTCCATCAGTCTGCAAAAGTGCAAAAGTAATATAAACCCAATTGCAAACGAGGACAAAAAAAAAACACAAATGTAAACAAATTTTAAAAAGCATCATTTAATAAGGTTTATAATTGCATATGATTAACTGTGAACTTCTCTGAGGTACAAAGAAAAACACTTTCTGACATGAAATACCGTACAATTCTGATATATATGTGCTGTTACGAAAATATGAATTAATTTGTCAAGTATTTGCTAAATCTTTAAATGAATACGTAGACAATCGTTAAATTCATCAGCTGATATTAGACCAATTTATATCACTGCAGACTTTAACACAACATTTTCTGAGCTTATTGGTTTATAACATGATGCTGATCTTTATAAGCCTGTATTAAAACAAGAATGAAATACACACACACCCAAATAAGGACAAAGCGCACAAATGAGGACAATATTACACACACTAGATTTATATCAATCGATCAGATAGAAATACAAAGAAAACTGTGACTTCGATATGGTTAATTAGAGATAAGTGAAGTGTGGACTGAATTCATGGCACACAGTCGGACAAACGGACTAACAGCATAATTACCATACGCTTTCGGTATATGACCTTATGTAAATAATATTTGATTCGTCAGCTACTCTGTAAGATATTTAAGTATCTTTAAGCGCAAAATGATGCATTTGAAAACACTCAACGACTCTGAAATTATTGCTCTTCTGTGTAGCTCTAAAACTATATTTATTTTCTCTTTAAATCTAGTGAAAATTTACAATGAAATGTAGACACTTCTGTTTATACTTTACTCTTTCATAAAACAAGAAAGTTATATTCAGCCAATATTGAGAAAAAAACGCATTGATGTTAAACTTACCAAAACATCCTTTGCGTTTTCTATATGTAAGTGATTTCTGCCATTACCGACATCTTTATCAGTCTACCAAGAACCAAAATAATACACATCAAAATGAGGACAAAAAATCAAATGAAGACAAAAATACACATAATAGATAATCACTAAATTCAATAACTTATGAAAAAAGAACAACTAAATATTTGCAACTGATACTTCATTTCGGTGACTCCAAAAACGTTTATAATTATTTTCAATTATTAATGTAACATTTCTGCATCATTGTTTATTAAATAATAGTTAAATAACGAATAGAAAAAATGCGAATAAATCTAAAAGAGAAAGAAAAAAGAATAAAATATGTTTAAACTAATGATACATGTCTGCATCATTGTTTTTTTTATCAATAACTAAATAATTAAAACTATTCTGAAGTAGAAATCACACACTGACACTTGATACCGTATAATTCTTTTATACCTGTGTTGTTCTTAAAAGATGAATTCATTTTCCAAGCGTTTGTTATATCTTGCATAGAATACGTAGACAATCGTTAGATTATATAATAAGAATTTATATCACTAGGGAATTTTACAAAACATTTTTCTGAGTTTCTTGGTTTATTACATGGCCCTTATCGTAATAAGCCTGCATAAAAAAAGAATAAAAAACACACACATCCAAATAAGGACAAAGCGCACAAATGAGAACAATATCACACACACTAGATTCATATCAGTCGATCATATAAAAACACAAAGGTTAAATAGAATCTGACAGTCAAAACATACTGTTAAGCACGTTGTTCTCTGATTCCGACATGTGTATTTAGAGAGAGATGGAAAGCGGACAAGAGCTATGGCGGACAGACGGATAAGATAAACGGACGGACAGTGTGATACTTATGTTCCTTCTGGTACATACCGCTTATAAGGAAACAATTTGCTCCATAAGCTACTCTGTGAAATAAATAAGTATTTTTAATGCAAAATGATGCATCGACTCTGAAAAAAATATCTTCTGTGCAGCTCTCAAAAACATATTTATTTTCTCTATGCATCTAGTAAAACTTACAAAGACTTTGTGGACACTCCTGTAGATACTTAACAATTTGATAAAACAAGTAAGTTATATTCAGCCAATATTTAGACAAAATGCGTGAATGTAGAACTTACCACAACATCCTTTGGGTCTTCAATATGTAAGTGATTTCTGTCAGTTCCGACATCTTCATCAGCCTACCAAAACCCAAGTGAAAATGATACACATCAAAATGAGGACAAACAAATAAAATGAAGACAATAATACACACATCAGAAAATCAGTAAATTATAATTATACATAATGAGCAAGCACTTAACAATCTGCAACTGAAAATCAATGATAAATACATCTTTCTATGACTGCCATATCAATTTAATTATTTTTTATGAATTTTACTTGTCTGCATTATGGCTCATTTAACAATAGTGAAATAACGTATAGCAAAATGTGCATAAGATAAAAAAAAAAGTTATATTACACGCAATAAATAATAAGCGTCCAGATAAGTATGTAAAGCCATAAAGGATGTTCAGCATAAACTACTCACAACATATATAGTTTAACTATGCACGAAACTATAAAGAATATGTCTCTCTGACTTGAAATTAAATCCAAAATGGGAACTAAAATGTTTACTTTAAATGTTAATTTTATCATAGTCGTGTTTGAATTAATGAAACATTTACCAGTGCATTGTTCTGTGAATGTTCGGTTATTACTCCACTCTCTTTATGAATTAAGAATCCATCAGTCTGCAAAAGTTCAAGAGTAATATAATCCCAATTGCAAACGAGGACAAAAAAAAAAAAACACAAATGTAAACAAATTTTAAAAAGCATCATTTAATAAGGTTTAAAATTGCATATGATCAACTGTGAACTTCTCTGAGGTACAAAGGAAAACACTTTCCGACATAAAATACCGTACAATTCTGATATATCTGTGCTGTTACGAAAATATGAATTTATTTGTCAAGTATTTGCTAAATCTTTAAATGAATACGTAGACAATCGTTAAATTTATCAGCTGAAATTAGACCAATTTATATCACTGTAGACTTTAACACAACATTTTCTGAGCTTATTAGTTTATAACATGATAATGATCTTTATAAGCCGATATTAAAACAAGAATGAAATACACACACACCCAAATAAGGACAAAGCGCACAAATGAGGACAATATTACACACACTAGATTTATATCAATCGATCAGATAGAAATACAAAGAAAACTGTGACTTCGACATGGTTAATTAGAGATAAGTGAAGTGTGGACTAAATTCATGGCACACAGTCGGACAAACGGACGAACAGCATGATTACAATACGCTTTCGGTATATGACCTTATGTAGATAATATTTGATTCGTCAGCTACTCTGTAAGATATATAAATATCTTTAAGCGCAAAATGATGCAGTTGAAAACACTCAACGACTCTGAAATTATTGCTCTTCTGTGTAGCTCTAAAACTATATTTATTTTCTCTTTAAATCTAGTGAAAATTTACAATGAAATGTAGACACTTCTGTTTATACTTTACTCTTTCATAAAACAAGAAAGTTATATTCAGCCAATATTGAGAAAAAACGCATTGATGTTAAACTTACCAAAACATCCTTTGGGTTTTCTATATGTAAGTGATTTCTGCCATTACCGACATCTTTATCAGTCTACCAAGAACCAAAATAATACACATCAAAATGAGGACAAAAAATCAAATGAAGACAAAAATACACATAATAGATAATCACTAAATTCAATAACTTATGAAAAAAGAACAACTAAATATTTGCAACTGATACTTCGTTTCGGTGACTCCAAAAACGTTTATAATTATTTTCAATTATTAATGTAACATTTCTGCATCATTGTTTATTAAATAATAGTTAAATAATGAATAGAAAAAATGCGGATGAAATCTAAAAGAGAAAGAAAAAAAGAATAAAATATGTTAAAACTAATATAACATGTCTGCATCATTGTTTGTTTATCAATAACTAAATAATTGAAAACTATTCTGAAGTAGAAATCACACACTGACACTTGATACCGTATAATTCTTATATACCTCTATTGTTCTTAAAAGATGAATTCATTTTCCAAGCGTTTGTTATATCTTGCATAGAATACGTAGACAGTCGTTAGATTATATCAGAAGAATTTATATCACTAAGGAATTTTACACAACATTTTTCTGAGTTTCTTGGTTTATTACATGGCCCTTATCGTAATAAGCCTGCATAAAAAAAGAATGAAAAACACACACTCAAATAAGGACAAAGCGCACAAATGAGAACAATATCACACACACTAGATTCATATCAGTCGATCATATAAAAACACAAAGGTTAAATAGAATCTGACAGTCAAAACATACTGTTAAGCACGTTGTTCTCTGATTCCGACATGTGTATTTAGAAAGAGATGGAAAGCGGACAAGAGCTATGGCGGACAAACGGATAAGATAAACGGACGGACAGTGTGATACTTATGTTCCTTCTGGTACATTCCGCTTATAAGGAAAAAATTTGCTCCATAAGCTACTCTGTAAGTTAGATTAGTATTTTTAATGCAAAATGATGCATCGACTCTGACAAAAATATCTTCTGTGCAGCTCTCAAAAACATATTTATTTTCTCTATGCATCTAGTAAAACTTACAAAGACTTTGTGGTCACTCCTGTAGATACTTAACAATTTGATAAAACAAGTAAGTTATATTCAGCCAATATTTAGACAAAATGCATGAATGTAGAACTTACCACCACATCCTTTGGGTCTTCGATATGTAAGTGATTTCTGTCGTTTCCGACATCTTCATCAGCCTACCAAAAACCAAAGTGAAAATAATACACATCAAAATGAGGACAAACAAATAAAATGAAGACAATAATACACACATCAGAAAATCAGTAAATTATATACATAATGAGCAAGCTCTTAACAATCTGCAACTGAAAAACAATGATAAATACATCGTTCTATGACTCCCATATCAATTTAATTATTTTTTATGAATGTAACTTGTCTGCATTATGGTTCATTTAACAATATTGAAATAACGTATAGCAAAATGTGGATAAGATAAAAAAAAGTTATATTACACGCAATAAATAATAAGCATCCAGATAAGTATGTAAAGCCATAAAGGATGTTCAGCATAAACTACTCACAACATATATAGCTTCATTATGCACAGAACTATAAAGAATATGACTCTCTGACTTGAAATTAAATCCAAATTGGGAACTAAAATGTTTACTTTAAATGTTAATTTTATCATAGTCGTGTGTGAATTAATGAAACATTTTACCAGTGTATCGTTCTGTGAATGTTCGGTTATTACTCCACTCTCTTTATGAATAAGGACTTCAACAGTCTGCAAAAGTGCAAGCGTAATATAATCCCAATTGCAAACGAGAACAAAAAAAACACAAATGGTAACAAATTTTAAAAAGCATCATTTAATAAGGTTAATAATTGCATATGATCAACTGTGAACTTCTCTGAGGTACAAAGAAAAACACTTTCCGACATAAAATACCGTACAATTCTGATATATCTGTGCTGTTACGAAAATATGAATTAATTTGTCAAGTATTTGCTAAATCTTTAAATGAATACGTAGACAATCGTTAAATTTATCAGCTGATTTTAGACCAATTTATATCACTGTAGACTTTAACACAACATTTTCTGAGCTTATTGGTTTATAACATGATACTGATCTATATAAGCCTGTATTAAAACAAGAATGAAATACACACACATCAAAATAAGGACAAAGCGCACAAATGAGGACAATATTACACACACTAGATTTATATCAATCGATCAGATAGAAAAACAAAGAACATTACTGCCAAAGCACACTGTTAAGCACATTGTTCTGTGATTGTTAAGGGATAAGTAAATTGTGGACTACATTCATTGCAGACAGGTGGAAAAACGGACGAATTACAGGATTACTATATGCTTTCCAGTATATAACACTTATGCAGATAATGCCTGATTCGTCAGCTTCTCTGTAAGATATTTTGGTATCTTTAAACGCAAAATGATACAGTTGAAAACTCAACGATTCTGAAAATATTGCTCTACTGTGATACCCTAAAACCATATTTATTTCCTGTCTGAATCTACTGAAAGTTTACAATGAAAATGTGGACTTTACACTTTCACAAAACAAGTAAAGTTATATTTAGCCAATATTGAGACAAAATGCATTAATGTAGAACTTACAAAAACATCCTCTGGGTCTTCGATATGTAAGTGATTTCTGCCATTACCGACATCTTTATCAGCCTACCAAGAACCAAAATTATACACATCAAAATGAGGACAAACAAATCAAATGAAGACAAAAATACACATAACAGATAATCACTAAATTCAATAAATTATAAAAAAACTAAACATTTGCAACTGAATCATCGTTTTTGTAATTTTCACTGTTTTCAATTGTTAATGTTACAAAGAGAAAATTCTATATGACTATGTCTTTCGTTCTCATCCTGTCCTGATTTATGTTAAAGTATGGCTATATAAATGTATATGTAAATGCTATATATTTTGGGAATAGAATATGTTTTAACTAATGTAACATGTCTGCATCATTGTTTATTTATCAATAACTAAATAACGAATAGCAAAAATGCGGATAAACATAAATTATGCACAGTACTATAAAGAATATGTCGTCATTACCTCAGATAAAATCTACATGGGCACTTATATGTTTACAATGAATACTTATTCTATCATATTCGACTGCTAACATGGTAATAGGTATTAAAGAAACATGTACCAGTGCATCGTTCTGTAAATGGTCGGTTATTGCTTCACTCACTTTATGAATTAGGACCTAATCAGCCAGCGAAAGTTCAAGAGAAATATTAACACAATAAAAACAAATGTAAACATGATTTAACCTATCATTTAATGAAGTAAATAATTGCGTATGATAAATTGTGAACTATTCTGAAGTAGAAAACACATCCTGACAATAAACACCGTACAATTCTTACATATCTATGTTGTTATCAACATATGAATTCACTTTTTAAGCGTTTGCTGAATTTGAGACTTGAAAAGAATATGTAGACATCCACAGAACGATGCACTTGAACAGAAACAATTCCCTGATGTATTGATTTGGAAATACGAGCAGTAATATTTAAGTAATTTCGTAAAAAGAATTGTCCCTTTTTATTAATTCATTCACCAGGATGTAGAATTGGAGCATAAACATACCGTTCTCCAAGGTAAAGTGTCTACGCCGTAGTCAAATCTTAACTCTTCATTGACGGCAATGTCTCTATTAGCAAACAAGCAAAGATGAGGCTTTCCATCCACTGGTATTATCTTCATCTCTGCATTGTTTTTAACAGTACCTTTCTTTGAATCATTTACCATTCTACCGGAATAGAATATATCCTGAGTTGCATCAATGCTGAAAGTAAAATTAACATTTAGTAATAGAGTTATATTGTTATTCAAGAACATACTGGTTTTGTTAAAGCCAAGTAGTCCAATAGAATCGAATCTTAAACACTTATAAAAATGTCTACATATCAACTGAATATGATCTTTGAGGGCATTTGCGACGGATTAAGACTGATCATAATAGCTCAGTTGGAGCATTTTGTACAAATGTGAGCTGAAAATATTCACATGTTAAACAGTAAAAGAACATACCATAGAGTTTTACTATTGTATTTGAAGAAATACATAAAACTCCCTTCGTTTTTCTCGTCATAGCTCTTTTCTAACTTTCTTGCAAGGCTGTATTTATCAATTAATTGACCCCTATACTCCAATAGGAACTCTCCTTTAGCAAAGGTTTTGGTTGTGAAAACGCCTTCACCTGCAAATTTAAAAGTTACCATACATATATAAATTGTAGAAAAATACATTAAGTTTTTTTTTTTACTTTAACGGTCATGTTTAGAACTTATCTTCATGTGGAATCCCAAATTCCAGATGTTTTTGTAAAACTATGAAATATTTTAGTTTTAATACAATAAGCCATTTCATTACATTTAGACATTTTTCAAGCTAAGAGTATTTTTCATTCCCTTATATATATATATATATATATATATATATATATATATATATATATATATATATATATATATATATATATCTTCAGAATTTTAAGTACGTGAAGTAAATACAAAATGGTTTCAGGCTACAAGTTACTAATCTCGGAATGTATTTAAAAAAAATGCCAATTTTCATTCCTTAGATCGTATGTGTTAATTAAATGGAACCATCTCAAATATTTATCATAATTTACTTTAATATATCGATTTTTAAGAAAAACAAAAATTATAGTACTTTAATTTAGGTGATTTGTAATATTTTAAATTGCGTACCCCTACCCCCAGTTTTCTACATATTATTTTTTTTTTCCTTTAAAACGTCTGATTATACAGATTATATCAAAATTGCTACTTATATCAAAATTATACAAAGTCAAAGGAAAGAAAAATAATCCTTATCAGACGAAGTGTTGCACCTACGCCTTACCTAACACAGCTGTAAAATACAACATTAGTGGATTCTTTGTACTTTTAAAAGTGCATGAATTGTATTAAAGTTTCCAGTTTTGAAATTTAAACTTTAATTGTAAGTAAATTGGGAAAAATGGAAATTGTTAAATACGCTCTGTTAAGTATTTTTATAAGTTTGATATAATTGCTTTATTCAAATATTTTTTTCTGTGTCGCAATATATTTTAGTTTCCTTGTTAAATAGCATACTACATGAACGTTATTTTTTTCAAAATTTCAAACTGTTTGCAATGCTTGAAAACATAATCATAGAAAGTTGCATGAGATCGAGATGCTTAAGTTGCGTGCACCACTCAAAAACATTTTATGGTTATTTAATACGTACCTATTGTATCATTTATGTATCTCACATCAAATCCTGGTGGGTCACAGTAGGCTTTACATGCTGCTTTTGCTTGTTTAAGTTGATTTTCAGTGCTATAACAGAAAAATGTGAAAAAAATATAAAAAAATATAGTTGAAGATATCGGTTTCATTATTTATATACACAATGTAGAATAAAATAGGACTGGTATTATTTTAGAAAGTCATATGTGTATGGTTAGCAAACATCGAAAGAAAAAATCGTACCGTACCTTATCTGACCTGTTTTGCATAGTGCATTAATTAATTTCTAGCATATTAATGATAAATATGAATTTATTAAATTACACTTACTTTATTTTCATCCGTTTACTTCGTGAAGCCGACATTATTGATAGTCTCAACTTTACACCTTACTTTAAACGAAAATACACGTCCTCCCAACTTAAAGATCGGCAATTTGTGCGCTCTAGGCACGCGTGTTCGCCCAGGTCAATTTAACCATAAAGCTAATGGGTTCTAGCTCTGGCAGATCAGTTTTCTTCCCAGATGCCCATGAAAGTAAAATAACGGTCAGTAATGACATAACGGGCGGTAATGACATAACAGTCAGTACTGACATGACGTATCAACAGACCGGTAATTCATACATCAAAGTGCAAGATTCTGGCAATGACTTCTTTGTATTTATTGTGAATATAACTTTCTTCAGGATTATTTTAAAAATACAATTAATTATTTATATGAATGAATTTGACGAAAATCCTTTTAATATGTTAAGTGATAGACTGATGTTTTATGCAGAAGAGTAGCTGGTTATGCATTTAACAACGTATGTTAATTGATTTAAATTTGTAGTCGAATAAATGACACCAACATTGATTTTCAACAGTGATTATTGCTAAAATACCCAAACCTTTAGATTTTTTGCTCATTTTATCACAAAAAATACAATTAAATAACTATTATACACAAAAGAAGCATAACAAACAGATTCCTTTTTCAAAACTTATTCTTTCAGATCAGACAATGTACTATGTGCAAGTCTTAATAAAAGATCTGTTCTGTTCGATTTTGTCCGATTGAACAACGATTTCTTTTATATTGAAAATCTTTTCAGAAAAAAATGTCTTTTATGAAAATTAGCAGGAATAAAGAATCTAAGTTATGATGATGAAACTAAAGTGAATGTTCCCGTGCCTATATCTAAGCACGTTTTTTTTATTGTTTAAATTATCACAGCAGAGTTGCGTTTTAAGGTATCATTAATGTTAAAGTACAAACAAATTGAAAGGATAAAAATTACATATAATGTTTAGCGAATTTTCCCTGGCCTTGCAGTTTCTTGTACAGAATTCCTGCTAATTTTCATAAATTTACATTTTCGTAAATTGCATAGCTGTAGCAATTTACATTTCCTCTGTCAAATTGTTTTATTCTATGTTACAGCACTTCTTACAATTTTTTCACCAATTACAAATAGTCGATGACTCCTCGGACATTTCTTGAAAATGCATCTTTTTAAGTTCCTTACTGACGGCAGCATCATAACTGTGTTTTAAAGACACAATCTGGTCAAGACTTTAGACACAATCTGGTCAACGGGTTAGATTAATCACATAACGGGTTCTCTAATTTGCGAGACTGACCAGAGGTCATAAATCAGTGTCATTAGAAAGAAACCATACTGGCAAGCTGCTAAGAGATTAATTGCATCGCCAATTTTATTGCTCAAAGAGAATTTTGAAACTGGATGTTTATTTCTTATTAAAGGGAAATGTATTTATTCTGCTAGCTAGATGACTAATATGTTATAACAACAAAGCTGACGAATTCATTTTTAGTTCATTGTCAGGAGAATTTATAAGAAAATAAAGCCTGTAAAACTTTACACAGGTTACAATGTATAAAAGCGTATACTTAGAATGTATAAAAGCGTATATATATTCATTAATGTTATGAAGTCATTGTTTTTTATATTTGTTTAACGTTTCAATATATATTTTTTTGTGACAGCGACCTTCAAATAACTTCATAGCAAAATTGTATATGTTTATTCAGAGTCGGCAAAGACGACCCAGCCTACGGCATGTCGTTGTTTCCTTGAGCAAGAAACTTTACACATGTTGCTTAGTACTGGTTGGTTCCACAAACGGATTCGAGAGTGTATCTGTAAGCTAAACGGTTCCTACACAATCAAACTAGAATAAATTTTGTATAAACTAATTTGAAATAGATAAAAGAACGCTGTGATCAATGTTATGTCTTTATTTTCTACGAAATATACTTAAGTACATAAGAGGTAAAAGGTAGCTATACTAGAATACATAAGTGGAAAGAAAGGGGTAAAATACTACAATACAATAGAGGCTATAATGGAACACATGCATTATGAATCACAAGAAGGTTTAGTCATAAGTGTTTTAAATTTACAGCGACAGACTATACTTTAATGCAAAACACCTAGGTTAACATTATGTTTTGCTTGTAAAAAAAAACCGGTACTAAAAATTGAGTGACTTATGTAAACGCGTTAGAATCCCAACGATAAATTTATACGCAAATGCGATGAAATACCACTTTTTTCATTTTTTTTTTTACAATTTTAGGATGAACAATAATTCGACTTCTGAAATTTGCAAAGACAAAATGAGTCGCAATTTTACGAAACGACGAATGACGAGGCTCAACCCTAACTACGTAGAGCTTTTTTCAAAGTAACACACAACAAATTTATTATTATTATTATTATTATTATTATTATTATTATTTTCACCAATCATCACAATGCTCAGCAGAAATTAATAATTGTATTTTCAAAATAAATATCGAAATTCATTGCCGTTTATTCGTTGAAAAAGAGTAGACGACTGTCTTTATTTGGTTGCGCTCACAGAGCTTTACCGCCCTGTCAATCTCCGCCTCGTCCGAAAACAAAATTTTCCGTTTTGTTATGTTTAAAGATAAAGTGGAGCCGTTTTTTAAAAACAATTTTTTAACAAAAGTATTAACGGTCTCTTTAAGACATATTTAATATGTTTTGTGCTTTGTCGGACAGGAGTTCGGATGCGTAATAATTAAAGTCACGAGTGCGAACACGAGTGAATTAATATCTAGCATCGGAACAACTTCTAGCACTTTATGCAAACAAAGAACAAACATATATTGATTATTCAATCAAAAAATGCCAAAACCGCGGAATTTACGGTAGTTATAGTGTCTTTCTTTTGTGTTTTCATTTAAGCTCAAATCAAAGTGTACAATCACGTAACAAGATCCACACGTCTAAATTTAATGTAAGATTTCTCAAAAACTGCAATAAAAATAAAATAAAACGATCAAAGGGGCGCGAATAAAAAAAGTCAACATTGATGAATGATTAAGTATGACAAAAGTATAAAAAGATACACTTGACTCCGCTTATAAAGACTTCAAAATATCGTTGGTTACCGGTATATCAGAAGTTCGATAGAAGCGAAATTACGACAAAATTTGAAGTCATATTTATGTAGGCAAATTTGCATTTATAGCAACTGTAATTCAAATTTAAATTGGATTTCAAATTTAGTTCATTATTCCCTTTAATTCGTTTATAGTAAGATCATTATAAGCGGAGTCGACTGTATGTCATTAGACGAATATATTAACTAAAAGCATGCACAAAACTACATAAGGCGTATATCAGTAAATGAAACTGGTCTTTCAAAGACCAAGTAATGAAAACAATAGTGCAGCTAAAATTATCAGTATGTGAACTTAGAAGAAAGCTCAGAAAGTTTTTGAATCTGAATAATTATTGATAAGCGTTTTTCATTATTAAATATTGACGTTTTAACACAGAAATTGTATTCACAAGCACATCAAACACTATATAAATTCCATAAGTAAAAGTCTTGAATTGTTTCTGTTGAATAAAGTATCCTCACATGTGCCAGACTGTCGTGTTCTTTACTTGGTCCTTGGTCTCTGGTCAGCTGTAAGAAAAAGAAAGTCAGAATTATTATCTTTTCAAAACTTTGAATATTTTAAAGGCATTTCCTTAGATGAGGGTTAATTTTGATAGCATTTTAATATCATGATTGATATTTATAATCGAAAGAAAATTTAAATGTTTGCAAGAAATTATCATCAATAACTTTCCTAATTTTGAAAAGAAAACATGTAGAATTAAGACAAAAATCTCTTCAGCGAATTTTAGACATATCCTATCGCATATATATATATATATAAATATATCGCACAATACGAGAACCAAAAGAAAATACTTTTTTCGATTTTAGATCACAAAAGTCGATGGTAATATCATTCCTATGCTTATAACCTGCGAGAACATTTTTGCATCCCTTTTATAATTTTCTTTTTTCAACCAACTAAGTGCTCGAAACGTATGTTTTAAGTTGAAATAGCCAGTGTGCCAGCCTTAAGAGTCCATTTTGAAGAAGAAAAAAATGAGCATACACCGGAAGACAGCTTTGAATCCATTAATGCAAGCAGCCATTTAAAATTTGAAAAACAAAAAGAATTGCAATTTTACGAAACGACGAATGACGAGGCAATCATAACTACCGTAGAACCTTTTTCAAAATAACACACAACAAATATATTATTATTATTTTCACCAATCATCACAATGCTCAGCAGAAATTAATAATTGTATTTTCAAAAAAAAAAAAAAAATCATTGCCGTTCATTCGTTGAAAAAGAGTAGACGAACTTACTTTTTAAACTGTCTTTATTTGGTTGCGCTCACAGAGCTTTACCGCCCTGTCAAGCTCCGCCTCGTCCGCGAACAAGATTTTCCTCTCCTTTTCATCTTTTATCTGTGAATATATAAAAGTAATAATTGTGAACAATCTGTTAGTTGTTTCTCGTGAATTATAATCTACTTATGTTTTAGATATTAATAAAGATATATGTAACAAACACTAAACATAATTTTATGTACCATCTAAACATGTATCATTGGTCAACAAGTGAACAAAAAATATGATGCATATTTGTTAACAGACATATTTATGATATGGGAAAAAAGTTCAATTCAGATGAAAAATCACAGATTTTTATCAGCACATTTCCACAACATTATAATATTATAACACCTTAGGATAAAATGAAATAATCGTTTGGCAATGCTAACTTTAATTTCTTTTTTTTTTTTAAAAAAGAAGTCAACTCCAAGTCCCGTGTTAAAAATGATTAAAATCAGGATCTAATTTAAAATCTCAAATATTATCCATTATCTATTCTTAAATATGAATTACATTTAAATTGATAAACTTTGACTTCAAAAGCATATTCAAGACAGTTTAGAATTTTTTTTATTCTTACAAGAAATGGCCACTTACAGTTGATCCAAACTAAGTTTTTGATACAATTATTTTTGTATTTGTTCTGGTTTTTTTTTTTGAAGTTGATTTAATCTCTTTTGCGAATAAGCAATAATTTTGAAATTCAAATGTGTTAATTTTAATTCTTGCATACTGCAATTAATTTTAGTTTCATAAATCAATAAAAATAAAATTTAGCATCACTTAAATCTGATCAAGATCTTTATTTAATGAACACGAGGCCTGATGGTTTAAGAAATCTTTTACATTTTGATTTCAATAAAAATTACATGCAAGTGACAAGAAATGCATAAAAATAAACAATCCGTGGAAAATATACATGCATTTTATGTGATTTTACTTAATTAATCAATTTATCATCAAAATTCTACCCTTTGAGCGATATAAGACATTTATTATAAAAGAACTGACTATTCAAAAACAACATAAATTATGATATTGAATATATACACATTAATGGTGTGTTAAAAAATGTGATTAATCTATCGAATTTAAATTTAAAATAGTTGTAAACGCGTAAAATTTGTAGGTTGTATATTAAACATTTTCAGACATAGACATAATATATAAATATGTAATGCAAAACATTAATTCTTTCTAAAAAGAAACAATAAAAAGTATTGTTACTTGTTTAAATGATAATGTCATTAATTCATAAGCGCTATTTGGATTTATATCTATATCACACTGTGCCACCAGAATTTTTCAAAATTTGGCCAATTTCTGTTCGTCAGGACAGATTGAAGGACAAACATACATTAAATTAATTGTTTTTAATTTGCATAAGAACAATATGTGTAAGAATGACTTAAGCTTATCTCTTCATAATATATCATTAAATAAAATGCATTTCAAAATTATTTAGAAACCTCCGTCTGTACAAAAAAAAAAAACGTATCATTTCTGAAAAATCTTTTTCTTTCATAATTTCACTGATATTTGCAGGATACAGACTAACGCGCAGAAAATAAGCATACGGGCGCATACTTAAGAAGGTCATTATATACATTTGAAACAATTTTGGATAATTTACTAGCTACATTATATAAAATTACGTTAACTCCCAAATAAAAGACAAAACCATTGTTATCTAAAAACTGTTCTAACAGAATGATGTTTATTTATTTTTGAAATATTGTTGAGAGATTATAATTTATGTTTGAAGTTTAAACTAAATAGCAGAATGGTATGTGCATTAATTTCAACATAATCGAATAAATTGACAACCGCCCGTATAATTACTTCAAAAATATCTTTAATTTCTATCACTTACTTCGTATGGTATAGCATCGTCCTTCAAAATTGTGATTAGTTTTTTAAAGTCTCCGTCCCCTGAGACGATCAAAAAATATCCTTGTGGAGTTTGAGACATGTTTTTCCCTTTAACGTGTAAGTTGAAATGCCAATTACAATTCCATCGCGCATATCACGAATCGCGTGACTTGTATACTTTTTCATACTGTCAAGGGGCGGCTCTATACCATAAATAAAAAGTCATAGTGCAACATGTAAGAAATGAATTTATTTTTATACGTGTACAGTAATAACATATGCATTATTGAACGCATGAGAAGACTAATGATTACTGTATTGTTTTGGTTGCAATAAATACAAAAAATATAAATGGAATATGTAACACGATCAAATTAAATCATTATTTATTCTTAGTATTTCAATTCATTACAAATACATAAATATAAAGTTTATTCGAGAGCAACGTCTGAAGCAAAAGTTTTAGCGAATGATACCCAACATTATTCCTTAAGGAAATCAAGGAAGCTGAACGATACACAGACAGTCATATGCGAAGCACAAACAATCACACAAAAGTTTAATAAATAACCAGTTTGTGACAACATTTGATAGAAATACCAAATTATGAAAATATTTGGTTACATAATAGATGTCGATAAACAAGTTTATTGGTAATTCGAGGTTTATTTTCTTTTTCAACATAGAAAGTAAATCCTATTAAAGAATTAATAAAGTCTAATACTAAGAAGCTAAGAAGGGTGATATATGCACATATTGATTTATGGTTATACATGCGGCTTAATTTTATCGCACTTTACGCAACAGTACTCAAAGACAAATACAGTTATCATGTTCGTCTATATGTATGTTGTAACAACTTCATTTTTTCACTTTTAATACGTCACACATCACTTGTGTATATATTTCTTCGAGCTGATGTAAGTATCCCCTAAAAATTTTGCATCTGATACGCCCCAACATTGATAGCGAAACTCATCAATTAAAGGTTGGTGCTTTTATCTGCTAGGGTAAATTTCATATGACAACATTTATAACTGCTGACATAAAACAAAGCTAAGGTCATGTTTGTTTAGACCCAACAGCATGTATCACCGAATTAAAAAACAATAAAAACACGTGTTCTTATCACTCGTCGACTTTTTTTTCATGGGAAAAAAAAAACTAAAAAATAGCCAGATTCAACGGTTAATTATATTTTGTGAAAAGGCAAAACATATAGTGGGCAATCCTCATAAAAACAATCGATAACACAAAGGAATAAACAAAGGAATACAAACAACATCAACAAAACAAAAAATGTCAAATACAATGATATAGATTTTTTGTATCCGGCGTAAGTTTCAATTTCGATTATGTGTATAAAAATTGGGAATTGAATATTTTGAAGTTATTTTGAAATGGATGTTATTCGTTTGATTTTGCCTTCTGAAAAAACGCTACCTCGCAGTATACATTGTAGTTTGCAAATACGAAAACTTAAGTTTTTATAGAAATATCTGTCAAAATATGTGATATGAAATTTGTTTTAAGATTTTTGTAAGATGGTTCAACCAGAATTGACTTTTGAAGACAAGTAATGTCCAGGGAAGCCATTTACAAATGTACGAACGTACTTACGCAAAAAATCCGTATGTTTCTTCGTATGTTAGAGATTGTTGCATAAGTGTGTTTTACTAAAACATTGTGCACCTGCGAATTTCATAACTTTTAACGTATACTTACGCACAAATTTGGCAGCCTTAGAAATTATGTAAACATTGCAAACATATTGTTAGGAAGAACGCAAAATGTAAGAATATTTTAAGGAAATACTTTAAAATAGATTCAATTTGAGAGGGGTATTCCTACAGTGAGATTTCTTAAAAAATACAAGAACATAAGTATTTCTATAAAATATTGTTAAATTAGCTTTCTATGGACTACGAAATCTTTTTTATACGCACATAATTTTGATATAGCTTAAATCATGTGCATAAAAAATTGAGCTTATATTTATCTGTTTACAAAAACAATAAAAAATTTACTTCTTGGCATCCAAACACGTAATTTAAGTGCACACATTT
Source organism: Cyclina sinensis (assembly GCA_012932295.1). Classification (NCBI taxonomy): domain Eukaryota; kingdom Metazoa; phylum Mollusca; class Bivalvia; order Venerida; family Veneridae; genus Cyclina; species Cyclina sinensis. Next base: position 40,271,371 of record JAAONU010000003.1, on the reverse strand, counting down.
TTTATACCTGTTGATATTTTTAAAACAGTTAATATTTTCAAACATATATTATATAAATGTAAGTTTTTCCCCACCGTAAAGGCCTATACGTACAACATGTATTGCATTATAATACCCATATTAGATTAATAAAATTTGTTTTTAGTTTGTGCAGGAGAATCATTTTGATGCCTTAAATTTTCAGAGATCCATATTTTTCTATCATTTCAATATAAATTCAGCGGGAAGAAAATTACATTCACTGGATTTAGAAAATGAATAAAAATTTTCAAACATACTGAATATGTTTTGATGTTTCAATTTCATATGAAATATTGTCATTTTTAAATGTTTCAGCGAAATCCTTTGCGCGTTTTTGTTCTTTCTTTATTCTTCTTCTTTTTTATGTACAGGGAAGTTATAAGAATACTTATTTCTTTCATTAGACAACAACTTCTAAAAATATGTTAGTGGATATTATTCAAAATATTTCAAATAAACATATACTTACAATTAGATATCGAAACAATCTTAGTTGTAAACATTTTTGCTGTTTTTAGCGGTTATTGTATTGATTGACAGTAAAGAATACTACTCTTCTTATGTTTTACGAATTTTTTCAACGTACGTCTATGAAAAACTTGACGCAAGTTTTGTTTAACGCACTTACAATTTACGCGAGTGTTTACTTAAGCGTACAGTTACGTAAAAACTTACGCAAAACTTACAAAATGTTAGTAAAACGCTACCCAGGACAACGCAAATTAACAGTCAGTTTTGTTGTTCATGACATGACTTGTCTACAAAAGTCATTACCCTCACTTTACTACACACTGATGCACAATTCTTAACACAATACATTTCTACGATTTCTCTTATTGTATCTATTCCTTTTGGAGGTAGAGGCTCTGGTATTTATAGAAATATCGCTTTCTCTAATTATTTGAAATCATATAAAATGTGTTGCAAAGAATTAAATACACCTCTGTTGAAATATTTTAAATGATAAAACGAACACAATTCAAACTTGTAAACCTCTAAAACAAACACAATTCAAACTTGTAAACCTCTAAGTCTCCCCTCTCTCTCTCTCTCCCTCCCTCCCTTCCCTCCCTCCCTCCCTTCCTCTCTCATGACAACATTGATAAAAACTAAAATATGACGCATAAAAGCTGTTTTTAATTCGAGAATTTAACCTCATGGCTTTTACCACCATAATCAACAAATACACATGTGTTATTATCTAGAAAAACAAGATTGTTAGCATACTAGACGTATTTGTTTACCCTAATTCTTCACGGCTCCAGTTATGAGATTTCAACGTCTTTTTATTTATTTTTATTATTTTTTGTTTTTGCCAAGTAATTATATTATGAAGCTTTAAAGAAATTTTGATATGCAAGTTCGACTATTATATGCAAAATACACCAAACAGTTTAGGAATTTGATGAACATATCTTTTTAACCCTTTAAAATATCTTTATGGATGTATGATAATATGCAACAATTTAAAGATTATAAAGTTAAAGCGACTAACACAGAAATGGTAATATGATCTTGACGGTATTATTAAGTCATTAAAAAATTTCGCAACAAACAATTTTATATACCTTATTATAAGAAGTGAAGATCGTTTGGTTTTATTGAGAAAAATTAAAATTATTAAACAGTAACGCATGTCCATCTACACCAAAAAGGATATCCCGGTTTAAAAATAACAGGACACTCATAATTTTACTATGCTAAAAAATCTTGACATTTCATAATCACCAAAGCTGAGATCTTTTATTACTCTTTTGAATTAGTTGAAGCCCATGTAAGCGCTGAATGAAATCTTGTACATTTTTTATCAGAAAATAAATGAATGAGCAAGTGAGTGAGTGAATGAATGATGATTCGATGTATTAATAAATCAATCAATTGATCGATCAATCGATCAATCAAACAATTAATACAAAAAATCAACCAATCAACAAAAAATGAATCAATTAATCATATTTTCTCTTTGTATGTGAATTTACTTTTTCAAGAAAGACAATGGTAATATTATCGCAAGAATAAAATATTTTGTGTTAAATTGGATCTCCCAACTTCTGCTGTAATAAGTGGCATCATATGATTCCTCGTCAGTGTTGGTTCTAACCCTCGCTACGAAAGGTGCGGCATCTACAAGAGACCATATGATTTTAATTCATGTATTTGTTGTTGCACATGTCAACATACGGCAGGTGGTTGTTTTTTATCAGTCGTGTCAGCGCTTTGTTAGTTTTAACGCGGCTTTAATATATCACCACGGTAATTAAAATAAGGTCAATAGAGATGATTGGTGTAAAAATAAATTATTGAAAAGTCTAGAAAAATAATAAAAAAAAAGAATATTTTGCATGCTGGTCAAAGTGTCGTCTGCTATTAGACAAGTCGATAATTTACGCTTGCTGTTCATATTTGAGTTACATGTGACTTAATTTAAAAAGATATATTAAAGAGCATAATGGTGCACCTTACATTATATAGAAAAAAAAATTGCCTTTCACTGCTAGTACCCCTACCACTATAATGACTGTCCATTTTATCTTTATCATATTATGTACATTTATATTAATAATGTAGAGTACAAAGAACTAAATGTACAATTTCTACAAAAAATGACATGTTTTATTTATTCATTTTATAAGTATGATAGATATTGCATGTATAAATATGAGACATCTTAATCTTTTTATTCCTTTATTTGTTTTTATTTTGGAATGGTGATATCTAATGTCCTAGGAGAGAAGAAAAAAATGGAAGAAAAAAAAGATTTGGACTGTCTCCATATCTACTTTAGACAGAAATATTATGTTGTTTTAGAGGTTCAAAAGTTATTTTCCGGCAATAAAGCCGATTTTATGTTTATACATTCCGTCATTTCTTTTTCTATGGATAAGCGAAAATGTTCAAAGATAGGTAAACATTCTATACTTCATTCAAAAAAGAAAAATAGGATAATTGTAAAAAAATTATTGAGCTTTTCAATTTGCGTTTGTTTTTGTTTTTGTTTTTTTTTTGTAAGCGAGTCAAAGGTTTCTAAGTTGACTGTATAGCGTAAAGTTTTGCTTTTTGTTCATGAAGAAGTTATTTCCATACAATTTGCACATTTTGACATCCCCAGTATAGAATAATGTTCTGTTTCTGGTGTTTCTATGTTTCATATTTTAAAAATCTAACAGTTATTTGACACTAATTTACATGTATACAAATATCTATTTGTTGGTTGTAATCTCATATAGAATGTATATTGAAAATATTTTAGAGATGTACGAGGGCGAGTCAATTATTAACCAGCTTAACCTCAGATTGAGATCTACTTTTTCTTTTTCAATATAATTTTCTTCCAAGGGAATGCACATGGACCAACGGTGTTGGTGGAATTGGCGTTCATTAGCTGGTCTAGCAAATTTGCATAGTATGCTCTGGTTATTGTACTTTTCAAAGGTAAAAACAACATTTGTGTCCAAAATAAACTGTGTCCATCGCATTGTCAGCATATGGTCAAGTCCTTGACTTCTTTGGCCATAGAGACTCCTGTTCTACCCACTGTCAACTCAGGGGCTCTATTTTCTGGTTCATAATACTGCACCCAATTCTCTCATCCACGATAACCAAAACACAGTTCAAACCAAGACTGACTGTATAACAGTCCTCATTCTTCTCTTTTACCAAATGAAAAAGTCTGTGTACATTTATTCTGAATGATTGATAAATAAAATCAAACGCAATATCGGACAGTAACCGCTACAAAAACTACCTTGAACTGAATCGTCCTTTCATATAAAAGTGCACGGGTTCATGGTTCATCTTGTACAGGTCATTTGTGTACCAAGAAAAAAGACATGATACAGACAAACCTTTGAGGACAGCAAAAATGTCTACACACACTCCATTGAGGACAAACCTGTGAGAATTGTACTTCGAGGACAAAAAAGTATACACACCCGCGATTGAGGACAGTTGTGTGTGTTTTTATAGTCGAAAATTGGAAAATTAAACGAGACTTACCCAGTAAGGTGAAGTTTAGTTGAAATTTCATCTACTGCAAACTCCTTAAGGGCTCACACAGAGAGATGACGCAGCGAGTAGCAAGGCTTATCAGTCTTTAGAGTTCAGGTTTGGTGTTGCATTTTAATAGAGCAACACCTTGATTTATTTATGAAGGAACATGTTCTGGGATGGGATGGGTGGGTGTGTGAGCCCTTAAGGAGTTTGCAGTAGATGAAATTTCAACTAAACTTCACCTTACTGGGTAAGTCTCGTTTAATTTTCCAATTTCATCTCCTGCATAACTCCTTAATGGGCCCCACAGAGATTTTAGAGATGTTTCTTCATAATCATGTTATAATCATTGGGAATAATTGTAATTAATTAAATATAATGATGATGACACAGTATTGATTTAAATCTATTTTAATGTTCCCTGTTTTATCTTTAAAACATACTAAGCCACATTAACTTCTCTGAGTTTTATTCTATGACTTCACTGAATACACTGCATCATGTATAGTTTTTGAGCCTAAAATGGGCTTGTTATAGAATTTTGCAAATGTTTTAGCATTTGTCCATCCAGCAGTTTTAATAATAGTGTCCAGTGGAACTCCATATAGACTTGCTTTAGATACTGATGCAGACCTAGTGCTGTGCGCACCAAAATGTTCTGAAACTCCTGCATCTTTCATTATCTTTTTTACCCATCTGGTGACAGTACTTTTTGAAACTGCTGTAAAAGGTTTGATTGTACTTATAAGTAAACGGTGGCCCGTTCTTAGGTTTTCCGTCCGCTTTAAATACTCTTTCAATGTTCCAACTATACAAATATGTGCATTGTCCTTATAAGCTTTGATCCTAATTGGTTCTAGGTGATACCCTGGCCTTGACTGCTTTAACATATGGTTTGGTTGAATCAAAACTGCTTCAGTAGATAACACAATATCTTTCACTTCAATGAGGTGTAAAGTTTGGCATCTTTGTGCCGATAAAATAAGAAAAAGCATGCACACCTTGCATGACAATTGGAGCAGTGTCATATTTTCAAGTGTCTTTAAGTAATCAAGCACTACTTGAACGTCCCATGTGACTTTGTATTTTGGCAGGGCCGGCCTTTCGTTAAATGTCCCTTTCATGAAACGTGTTAGTTCTTCTGAATCATTTATGTTGAAATTACCACATATTCTTAGAAATGAGCTGAGACCAGATCTTGCTACACATAATGACCTGTACTGAAGTCCCTCCTCATACAAGTTTGACATGAATAAAAGGACTTGGTTTATGGTAGGGTTAATGGGGTCAATTCTGTCTCCACAGAATGAGATCCACTTTTTGATGTATGTATTGTACTGCTGTTTTGTTCCAGCCCGCCATGACTTAAGAATGATTGCTCTGGCCCTCTTCGGAACACCTTTTTCTTTGAGGGCTGACCTGATACTAGAAAAAGCCCAAGTCTCATCTTTTTCAGTGGATGTTTCCTTTCTGGTCTGTGGGGCAGATAGAGGGTTTTCTGTGGGTTTGGGAGACTGTAGGCTGTTCCAACAACGAGATGTAGAAGGCTTGGCCACCATGCTTGTGTTGGCCAGATTGGTGCCACTAACACAGCCTCTGTTTGGTCCTCCTCTATCTTTTGCAGTATGCGTGGAAGGAGACTGAAAGGGGGAAACATATAATAAAATTCATCAGACCATGTCAGTGAAAATGCATCAATTGCAAAAGCATTCGGTTCTGGTCGTCGAGTGACAAATTTTGGTAATTTGTAGTTTAACCTTGATGCAAAAAGATCTACTGATAACCCAGGAAAAGTTTTTGTTATACGTGTAAAGACTTCTATAGATATTGACCATTCAAGATCTTCATTAAAAGTTCTTGATTCTTTGTCTGCCTCTATATTATCTGTTCCTGGAATGTGAGCAGCTGTGAGGTGAATGTTTTTGTCTAAGCACCAAAACCAAATGTCCCTCGCTAGGGAATTAAGTTCATTTTTCTTTCCCCCAAATTTGTTAATGTATGCACAGCTGGTTGTGTTATCCATAAACATCTTGACATGTTGACCTTTTGTGGTTTGGCAGAATGAGAGTAAGGTTAACTGACAGGCTTTGAGTTCAAGAACGTTTATGTGTAACCTTTGTTCTTGGGGAGACCAAACTCCGCCAGCTCTCTTATCCTCAGTTTGATTGTATGCCCCCCACCCCTTTTTTGAAGCATCTGAAAACAGAATCGTGGTAGGAGCCCCATGTGAGACATGTTTGAATGATTTTGGTAGATTTTGTATCCACCAATTTATGTCTGTATGTAACGCTTCTGAGATATTCATAAAACTATTGTAATTTCCTTTGTGAATTTTTAAATTTTTGTCTTTGACCTTTTCTAGTGGTTTGTAAAATAATGGTGCACATTCTACACCAGGTTCTGCTGCCACTAATTTCCCTAAAAGCTGTGCGAATTCCCTGATTGTAACACGTTTTTTCTCAAGTACGCTGTGACAAAGTGTTACTGTTTCCATGACCTTTTCAGGTGTAAGTCGAATGGTCATTGTGACTGAACAGAGGATGAATCCTAAGAAGACAATTTGTTGGGATGGGATCAATACCGACTTATCAGGGTGAATTGTAAGGCCAAGGGAATCCATCAGTTGTATGGTATCTTTGATATTATTCAAACAAGAGTGAAAAGAGTTACCCTGTAGACATGAATCATCAATGTAGGCAGTGCTTGCATGACCTAAGGCTCACAAGTTTGCAAATACCGGTTTCATAATTTTTGTAAATACTCTTGGGGATGTGGTAAGCCCCATGATCAGGACTCTAAATTGATATTTCTGGTTATTATGCCAGAACCGAAAGTATTTCCGGTCTGCCTTGTGTATCGGAACCGAATAGAAAGCTTCAGAAATGTCCACAGACCCAAAGTAACAATTTTTCCGCATGTTATTGATGGCAGACTGGAGAGTTTCCATTTTGAAATGAATGTTGGTCATGTGGTTTTCATTAAATGTTTTGAGATTTAATATCACCCTTACTTTACAGTCTTTTTTGGGTCTAATGAAGATATTGGATATATATTCATTCTCATCTGTTCCAAATACTGGTTCGATAATTTTGCATTGTAGAAATCTATCAATTTCATTGTTAATTTTTAATTGTTCCTCTGCGGAAAATTTCAACGGTTTGGGAACTGTATTTTGTCTTGGCTCATTTCTAAGTTCTATTTTGTACCCTTTGATAGTGTCCCATATCCATTTGTCATTGGTTAGTTTGTACCAGTTGTACCTATGTTTCTTTGTTTTTCCTGCTATGAAGTTATAAGGTGTGTTTTTAAATTCTAAATCATTAAGTGTGTCATTCCGTGTACCTACATTTTTCATTTCCGGTTGTTTCTTTGCTGGCCTAATTTCTTTCGCTGGAAGAATTCTGTTCGTTTTTGTTGAAAGGCATTGCGGTGGGGGGCACTCCTTTGGCTCTGATTGTTGTATGGGCGGTAACCCTGCTTGGAGCCCCCCCGTCTGGATAAAAAAGGCTTGTGTGCAGTATTGGCCAGATTTACGAGTTTTACTTTGTTAGTTTCCAGCTTTTTCACCGTTTCTTGAAGATTGTCTCCGAACAGTTTTGTCGCGGATGGTTCATTGTCACAAATGGCTTTGAACTGTGGCTGGATGTCTCTTCGGATTCTTTCTGCCCGTGATGTGCTTGTTGCCTTGAGTGTTAAACACAGGATTTTGAACGTGTCCATTAGATAGTTGGTGACGTCTTCCTGACTACCTTTTGCCCTTATGAGATCTAGTGCTCGAAGAAGTGGAGTAAGCGCGAGAGCGTAATTCCCCGTAACCTTTTGTAGAAGGAAATCTACATTTTTGGTGTTCGACTGAATTTGACGCCAGACAAGCTCTTCAACTGCTGGCACTTGTAGGTTGTCTACATTGACTGGTCTTTTGTATTTTTCCCTGAATTCTTTGATTTTCTCCACATCTCGTTTGTCTGAACCAAGGAGGGCTCTGTTTGTTATTGTAGCTAATTTCTCACTAAGTTCTTCCCCTGTTTCCTTCTGTTCTGAGAAAAATTGATCAAGGTCTTCCAGGAAGGATCCTGTGTCCCTGTCTTCTGTGTCCGACTCTTCTTGAGCAAAGAAACCGTCGATATCAGGCTCACTGTCCGACTCTGAGTTCATGTTGGCTTCACTAGAATCAACTGTTTGTTTGTCAGATTTTTTCTTTTTTGCCGATGATGTATTTAATTCTTGGTCAGATTTACGTTTTTGCAGCTCTCTTATGTCGTTTCTCATAACAGTAACTGCTTCTGCAAGCGTTTTCATTCCTTGAGTCGCATTACTGAATTCCGACATTTGCTTCCGAAGTTCAGTTATCAGGGTCTCGTTTTTATCCCCCTCGGCGCCCCTTTGCTTATGCGCATGTGCAGTGCTTGACTCTCCTTGACTTCCGCCCTGGCCTTTTGCCAACTCCATTTTTGCTAGCCTGAAAACGTACCAAAATGGCGTGAGTCTACAGCAATTATGTTTTACACTCACGACACCTTTACACCATAAAAAACAAAAAATAAATGGTGATGACAACGATAGTATTTCCAGCCGTAAGCGGCGGTCTATTTATAGAATCGGAAAACCCGATATTTTCTGAAAGTAATTTCCACAATGCCGATTTATTCACCCGATGTTTTAAACTTCGAAATCTACAGATTTGTACGAGAGTTGAATGTAGTGTGTCTTAACATTACTACACAGGCTAGATTTTTTAAAACCAGAGAAATATTTAACTCTATACTGTGTCTCTATTCAAAACTGTCGAAAACGTATCGACTTCATCCTGTGCTTAAATTCTGCACAACAAATAAAGATGTCAGATCATATGCTGTCGCACTGCAAATTACTGATCAAGTGTATTTATAAGATCGGTCAACTGAAAATAAGTTGTTTCTCCGATCCAGCGAAAAGCAACTGAAAGTAAGTTGCATTTTTTGCATAAACAATATGCGTGAAAAATCTCGCCTCCGGCGTGGGTAATTACGCCATCTTGGAAAATGACTTTTCGGAATCTGCAGATGCAAGAAATGTTCTCTATAATTATTAACTTTAGGGATGAACTTACCTTCAAATATAATTCACCAATGTCACTATTGATTACAGAAATGATGATTATGATGATTTTAAGAACAACGATTCCTCAAAAAAGTGAATTTCGTATCTTTGTACAGAATATATGACTGATAAGTCCAAGCTAAAGCCTCGTACTGATAAGCCTTGCTACTCGCTGCGTCATCTCTCTGTGGGGCCCATTAAGGAGTTATGCAGGAGATGAAATTTGTGGTATCATACACAAACTATACACAACAACCCAAAACTACCACCAATTGGGAACAAAATGAGAAAATCAATTATTAATATTTTTTAAACTATTTTAAGCATTTTGAAGCACTTTTGCAAAAATGTCAAATGGGACGTCCTCATTTGCCAACTTTGTCCTCAATCGCTGCTGTGTAAACTGATTTTTGTCCTCAGTTGAAGGCTGGTGAGAGAGCACACACACACACACAAACGCAGACTCACACAAATACAGTACCCATCTTGGACAAGTCCCCCAGACATGTCTGTAGAAAACATAAGGATTAACAATGATTATTACTATATATTATTAGATTCTTTGAGCGTTTCGTACAACTAAAGGCCCTCCATACGGCACGGTGTGGTGCGAGACTTGTCCCTTCATGCAAATTATTTATGCAATTTTCAGAAATTGTTACAGTTCTTTTTTCTTTTTGTCTATTACGGATTACATGAAAATGAGACTTTTAATTTGTCAAAACCACTTTCAAAGATTTTCAACTTGTCTCATGGCATTATTAGTTTCAAAAACTCTAAGTCAACTTACAGCAGCTATTTATATAATTATGTCACATGACTTGTAGAATTTCAGAACAAGGTTTGAAGTGATAGAATCTATTTCTGATATGCAGTTTTAGGTTGTTTGTGTGGGTTTTGCGGTGTTGATGTCAGTGGCGTTTCACAAGGGGGTTCCTCTTTACATATCATATTTGAGAAGTATCAGCAGTGTCAGCAGGAAATGGTAAGGTTCTGGATGCATTGAAGACACAACATGTGTGGGTAGTACTGCTGGATCTCTTGCAAACATTTCCTCCATTGCATCAAAATACCTCCATGACTGAAGGCTGTCGCTCTGTTTCTTTCTTTTACTGTTTTGTACCTGAGAGATGAAAGAGATAATTCATATTAATTTAAATTCCTAATATACAGCTGATGATATCATGCATGAAGTCGACATTTTATGAACACACATTGTTGTATCTTTGAGAAAACAGTAACGCCTTTATAGCTAACTATATATTTTTAATATGTCTATACAAAGCAAAGGTACAAGTGATACTGAAGCTGTACTGCTATCATAGAGGCATTTAAACATTAACAATGTAAACTAGCCAGTACAGTAACATCACGAGAGTGTATTAACCCTTATACTACAGAGTATATTTAACCATAATACTACATTCCTCTCTCTTAAAAAAAAACTTTTTAATTAAAACAAAAGTTACTGAACACTTAGTTTTTTTTTTTTATTGTCCTAAAATCTTTTTTTTTTTTTTTTCCAGACAATGCAACATCATTAACATTTTATCAGCATAACCTGATATTCTTTACTTGTTTGTCAATTGGATAATTGCTGATTAATCTATTAACAGATAAACCTCAACAAAAATGTTAACTCGCCCAGAGAATGAGATAAGCTGTCAGTTTCAGTTGCCAATTAATGTAATGTAATGTGTCTGTATCTAATAATCCTTTACAATATCATGTCCTAATTCCCACACTTTTATATATTTAAAGCCTGGTTCACACGATAACTTTTTAACACTATATTTTTAAATGTTCATTTTGTTTACACATAATTAAGTAAATCCATATCTGTCAGGTTTAAATTTAACACGTGTTGATCGTCTGAGTTCTTGTCCAGTAGAAGGTTTTTCTACTTTCCTTGGTGTGCTAGTTTTTGGTATTTGAGAGGGTTGTTCAGTCACGGGTTTTGACTGTGATGTTTCTTGCGGCGGAGTTGGTAACTTCGGTGTTTCTGTTGGTAATTTCGGTGTTTCACACTGCACGTTTGTAGGCAGTGGATCTCTGATCAAACTAGGTGTTGGTTCAAATATTTGAACTGGTTTGCCGTAGTTTTCCGGAAATTTCGCCTCATTTCGCCTTAAATGATCAGCATGACAGAATCTTATTTTCCTGTCCACTTTCACTAGGTATGTCACAGAACTTTTAACCTTATGGATAACTCCTGGTAACCATTTCCATTTCAAACCTCCTGAAAGAGTTGTTTTTACAAGTACAGTTTCACCAACTTTAAAATTGTTCATTGTTGAATGTGACTTATCATGCTGTTTAACCATAAGTTCCTGTTGACGTTCAATTTGCTCTGATTTATTTGGCTTTACCAGTGAAATTCTAGTTCTTAACTGTCTTTTCATAAATAGTTCTGCTGGTGACTGCTTTGTTGTAGTTTGAGGGCAATTCCTGTATTTCAAAAGAAACCTCGCAAGTCTGCGATTTAAAGAACGTTTTTGTCCATAATTGTTTTCTTCAAACAACTGCTTCTTTAAGGCTTTCTTTAATATTTGAACTGCTCTCTCTGCTGCTCCGTTAGATCTAGGGTGATATGCTGGAGCAAATGTCTGACGGATCCCATTTCTCTTGAGAAAAGTCTTGAACTCCTCTGACGTAAACCTTGGATCATTATCACTCACAATTTCCTCGGGTAATCCCCATGAACTAAATAATTTTCTTAATTGTTCAATAGTTTTTTCACTTGTTGTGAGCTTCATCGGCATTATCTCTAACCATTTGGAGTAAGCGTCTGTAACCACTAAGAAATTTTGCTGTTTGAATTCTGCAAAGTCAATGTGTATTCTCTGCCACGGTTTTGTTGCCCATTTCCACGGGTGTAATGGAATCTCGTTAGGTGAGTTTTGAACAGACATACACGTCGCACATCCACGAACCATAGCTTCAATTTCAATGTCCATATTTGGCCACCATACATAATTTCTAGCCAAAGCTTTCATTCTACACATTCCAAGATGTTCTTCATGTAGTTCTTCAAGCATTCGCTTCTGGAATTTTTCTGGTATTACGACACGAAGTCCCCACATGATAATTCCATTTTCAACTGATAGTTCATCCTTCCTTTTAAAATATGCTGATAACGTTTTATCTGGTACACTTGTTGGCCACCCATTCATTGTGTAATCCAATACTTTACTTAAAATTGGATGTTTTCTCGTAGCCTCGGCAATGTCACGCGAATTTATAGGTAATTCACTGTCCTCAACATGTGACACGTAACTTTCTTCGTCAGGAAGATCGACTTCTTTCATCGGAAATCGCGATAAGAAATCACAGTTTGCGTGATCAGCTGATTTTCGATACACAATGTCGTAATCATAAGCAGATAGCGTAACTGCCCATCGTTGCAGTCTAGCTGCCGCCATCGTTGGTACACCTTTCTTTGGACCTAGAATTGTTGTCAGGCTTTGGTGATCTGTTATCAATCTGAAGTGACGCCCATATAAGTATTTATGAAATTTCTGCACTCCGTAAATCAAACTTAGTGATTCTCTATGTAGCTGACTGTAGTTTTTCTCACTGGCGGTCAAACTCCTTGAGGCAAACATAATTGGTCGCTCGGTTCCATCTTCCATTGTATGTGAAAGTACTGCTCCAATGCCGTATGACGAAGAATCACAAGCCAAAGTAACAGGCTTGTTGACATCATAATGAACCAATAGTTCACTGTTTACAACCATGTCCTTGGTTTCATTGAAAACCTTTTCACATTCGTCAGTCCATGCCCATTGAACACCATTTTTCAGTAGCTGGTGCACCGGATTCAATTTCGTAGCTAGGTTTGGCAAGAATGAACGATAGTATCCCAACAGTCCTAAATATGACTTCAGTTGAGAAACATTTTCAGGTCGCGGAGCCTCCCTTATCGCTTTAAGTTTGTCTTCCGTCGGTTGTATACCATGTTTGTCTACACGATGACCCATATAAGTGACAGTGTCTTCCATCCAAGAACACTTTTTAGCATTCAATTTAATGTTGTGCTTCTGTAACCGTGTAAGCACTTCATTCAGAGTTTGAAAGTGACGTACATCATCAGGCGCTGTGATCAAAATGTCGTCAATACGACACACTACATTTGGAATTCCGGCTAAAATTCTGTCCATAACTGACTGAAAAATAGCTGGACTTGATGATACACCGTAACACAAACGACGATATCTGAATAAACCCATGTGAGTATTTACAGTTAAAAGTTCCTCCGAACTCTTATCTAGCTCTAATTGTGTATAGGCATGAGATAGATCTAGCTTTGTGAACTTCTGTCCACCTGCCAATGTCGCAAACAAATCTTCTGTGTTAGGCAAAGGATATTGTTCCTCATTAATTTCTCTGTTTACGGTAACCTTGTAATCACCGCAGATTCGTACCGTTTTATCCGGTTTCGGCACAATTACTAGTGGAGTCGCCCACTCACTAGCAGGTACTCTATAAACTATACCGGCTTTTTCCATACGCTCAAATTCCTTCTCTACGGATTCACGTATAGAAAATGGAACAGGTCGCGCTTTACAAAATATAGGCTGAGCATTTTCCTTCATTCTGATTTGTGCTTTGTAACCCTTGATAGGTTCTTGATTTTCGGTATCCTGTGTGAACAGGGTCTGAAATTTTTCCTTTAGACCTGCCAATGACAATTCTTCTACACTATTCACTGAGTGAGAAAATATATTACTCCAATTCAAAGGAATAACTTCTAGCCAGTTTCTTCCAAATAATGCTTGTCGTCGGCCTTTTGCCACAACTAATGGTAAGACATACTCATTCCCACCATATTTCACATTTACATCACACTCCCCTAGCAGCTCTATCTTATTCCCGGAATAAGATTTCAATTTCAGCTGGGAGGGACGTAGAGGGTACTTCTTTAGCTCCTTTCTGTATAAATCCTCGGATACAATAGAAACAGAACTCCCTGTATCCAGTTCCATAGAAACAACCGTTGTTCCAATACAAGGCTGCAGAACGATTTTCCTAGTGCTTTTTCCAGAATATGCACAAGTATACACACTGTTCATATCGCTATCAGAACCAGTGTCCTGCACATATCGAGTATCACCACGGGATTTGCACTTCTTGGCCAAATGTCCCGTCCTTCCACAAGAAAAACACTTTGAGTCCTTGAACGTACAAGTCCAATGTTTGTGTGGCTTTCCACACCGAAAACACTCCATGCTTTTCTTTGGTGCTTGATGGGTTTTCTGCCCTGCTTGTTTGCTATAATCCTTACGATTTCTGGCACTAGTGTTCGTGGTGTTAGTCTGTGGTCTATGCTTCTTTTTAATGGTGTTAACACTAACTGATGCTGAGCTACCCGAATTAAATGAAGCCGTGTCCCTGTCAGCCATTTCCATCGCTTGAGCTAACTGGACGGCTTTCTCAAAAGTAAGTCCATCCTCAGAAAGTAATTTCCTTTGAATGACTTCCGATTTCAACCCACAAACGAAGCGATCCCTTAAAGCATCGTTTAAAAATGCATCGAATTCGCAAAAGGTTGCTAATCTTTTTAGCTCAACAATGTAAGAATTTATGTCCTCGGAATCCTTTTGATTTCTTTTATTGAACTTGAATCTTTCACTTATAACCAGAGGTTTTGGCATGTAATAGCTTTTCAGTTCTTTCACCATGTCCGCATAACTTTTCTCTGATGGTTTTCCAGGTTGCAGCACATTTTTCAAAGTTGCATATGCTTCCGATCCAATAACTGCTAAAAATATTGATGCCTTTTTCTGGTTTTGTGTTTCATTTGCCAAAAAATACTGTTCTAAGCGCTCCACATAATTGTCAAAAGTTTCCTTTTCTTTCTTAAATTCTCCAAGTTTTCCAAAAGTTGCCATTTTTTTTTAAAAAGTTACAGTTTAAACCACAGTTTATGAATTTAATATCCAATATTAAATTGTCATCCTCGTCGCCAGTTGTTGTATCTTTGAGAAAACAGTAACGCCTTTATAGCTAACTATATATTTTTAATATGTCTATACAAAGCAAAGGTACAAGTGATACTGAAGCTGTACTGCTATCATAGAGGCATTTAAACATTAACAATGTAAACTAGCCAGTACAGTAACATCACGAGAGTGTATTAACCCTTATACTACAGAGTATATTTAACCATAATACTACACACATAACAACTTTAGCCTGAAGAGGGGCAGACTTCCAGCATCTGTACACATCATCATCTTTTAGTCCTTCATTTTTCAACCCAACTTTACATTTTTTGTCAACTATCAAAAGAGACGCATTTTTTTGATGAACAGTCTATGAAAAATTGATAGTCCTTTCATGTATAACCTGTAGAATAATAAGTCGAGTCATTGGTTGCGAGAACTAAGATGCTTTCCTTTGAAGCTACAAATCCTGAGTTCAAATCCTGGCTATTTATATTGTTGTGTGCTCTTTGGCAACTATTGCACTTATCATCAAACAAAGTTGGCATTTTGCAATTAGCATAGTGCATGAATGATACTCACTCTTTACCTTGCTCTCAAACTATGAAATTTTTGGCTACAGTCATCTCTGCTGTATTTGTAACCTTTCACTTTAAGCTCTTCACCCACTTTCCTCCAGGCTTGACCCTGCGTAATAGCATTGTTGTCAAACATGTGTCCTAGTTCACATCGTCTGTGAATCAACAGGAGGATGGCTTCATTGGTCCATATGACACGACCTGAAATGAAAAAGAAACCATACCCCATTTTCTATAAAAAAAAAATACTGAAATGAATTTATAATCACTAGCAAATAATTGAAAACCTTTCAAAACTGGATATTTTTCCCACTACAGTTAAGTTTTCCACTTAATTTTAATACAAATATTAAATTAAGTCTTAGGGACATTAAATCTATGAGAAATAACCACAAAACTAACAGAACATATTTATGGCTAGGCTTGAAAGCAGTCATTCCTGTTAAATACCATTTAAATCCTAGTTGTCGATGGGCCATAAAACTCCTTTCATCCAATCATCCATTTAAATCCAGATAAAGCGTGGATAAACTATTGCAGGCAAACAGATGGTGCTGCCCCAAAAAAGTATGTCTCCCTAACATACAGATTATGGCTTAGTTTCTCACCTTGACCTTTTAAATCTTCTGAGTCACAGTCTGTCTTCGAGTCCTGTGAAAGCACTGGTGATGTTCTTCCTGAAATTGTAGGAAATGTCAATTGAATACCAATCTATATTGTTTGGCATTATGAGGTAGCTCCTGTGAGAATGAAAAATATGTTGACCATAGTTAATTTGACCAAAATCCAAAGGGTATCTGCTTCTTACCAAGACTAATCAGTATGCAATGTCTGGTAATGATAGAAACAATGGTAATTTAAATAAGTGAAAAATAGGAAGCATGCCATAAAACTTAGCATAAAAAGCAACGAAACCACCATATTGAGTACAATATCTTTCCTTAGTTTTTAAATAGTTAAACTTGAAACCATTGGACATATTAAAGACTTTTTTACCTTCTGCTTTTCCTGCATAGAGGAAGCCACTATCACCATGAAACACACTTTTTGTTGTGCACTCATGTCTGCAGGTGCCATTGCAGCAAATGCAGTCTATGTTCCAACAGGCATGTTTTTGGAGTATGCATGGACTGAAATTCTGTCAAACTTGGTCTTTAAACCAACTGTTACATGTTCTGCCTGCTTGGCCATGTTGACAATACCATCCAACAATCTTAATTAAGTTAAGATTTTTTAGTGACTCTACATAATCTGGAAAAAATAAACCACAACATTATTTAAGATGACAAAGCTATAAAAAGTCTTTATTATACCCCTACAAACAAAGTTTGAGGGGGTATATAGGAGTGAGCTTGACGCTCGGTTGGACGGACGGTCGGTTGGTCCGTCATGGTTTCTGGACGATAACTCATGAAAGGCTAGACAATTTTAAACAATTTTTGGTACACAGCTGTAACATCATAAGAATATTGGGGCTGGTGGGGCCAAGATCAAGGTCACTGTGACTAAAATTAGAAAATGGAAGACGATAACTCATGAAAGGTGTGACGGATTTAAATAATTTTTGGTACACAGGTGCTGGTGGGGCCAAGGTGAAGGTCACTGTTACTAAAAATAATAAAATGGTTGAAAACTGGTTTCAGGATGATAACTCATGAAATCTTGACAGATTTAAACAGTTATCGGTACACAGGTGTAACATCACAGGATACAGGTCAAGTTTGATATTGGGGCTGGTGGGGCCAAGGTCAAGGTCACTGTTACTAAAAATAAAAATAAATGATTTGTGCTCAATAACTTGAGTTAAGCATGAGATATTGTGATGAAATTTGCTGTAAAGGTAGCTTCTATGAAGATGATGCTTGGGATTGAAAATTTTGTCAGTTGGGTCAGGGTCACTGTTTGCTTAAACTAAAGATAGAAAAACTGGTTTCCGGATAATAACTCATGAAAGGGTTGACAGATTTAAACCATTTTTTGTAAACAGATGTAACATCATAAACATACATTTGAACCTTTTCTAATGCCAAGTAGGGAGATCTGACTCAGAAAGTAGGGAGATTGGGTCTGTCAAGTGGGAGATTTACTGACACAAAATTATTTCAGGCATGGTCCAAGTACAGATGCTAAGGATGTATTGAAAACAGAAAAAGAACTGTCTTGGGTTTAATATGTATCGAAAATAAACAGTAAACGTTCATTATTTACACTGAAAAGTCTGTCTACTTTTATCTGTTAACTGTCATATTATTTGTCTTATTTACACTGAAGTTAAACATTGGTACCTTTTCTCTTTACTCTTCACACTGTCCCATTAAGTTCCACTACACCACACAGTTCTTTGGTCACATGGAAGTCATAACAGTTGGCAACAGAATTTCATGCACAACAATACATTCAGAGTCCAACAGACTATGGTTTGTTTAACATAGAGTACACAATCTTTCAAGCAGCAGTGGAAGTACAGTAATTACCAGTTTCTAGTCTCCCTTGTGTCTTTGATGTGTGCCTTCTGTGCGTAGCAATTAACAACTTTATAACTGCAAGTGCTTAAAGTGTCAAACTGACAATATACAAACAATAAAACTTTCCAATACTAAGGTCAAGGTATAATAAGACTGGATCTCATTTTCCAATACAGCAGCATGGTACTTGTAGCGTTATCGGTGAACCGGTCAAAATATTGTTTACTTTCATCAATATCACTCAGGTGTTTGTAATTTTTTTTTTTTTGGATGTTATGAAAAAAGTCGGTACAATGTAAGCCTCAAGCGGGAGAGGGATTTTGATTGGCCAAAATCGGTAGTCTTCCGCCAGAATCGGGAGAGTTCACATGTATGCCACTGGGGTCAAATCTGGACCCGCCAGGGGCGTCAGTCGATTTTACTTAGGCTTAGGGAAAACTTGGAAAATCTTCTTGTCTGAAACCACAAGGCCCTTAGCCTTAAGATTTGGTACGTAGCATTGTCTAGTGGACCTCTACCAAGTTTGTTCAGATTATGCCCCTGGGGTCAAATTTGGCACTGCCCTGGGGTCAATTGATTTTACATTGGCTTATATAGGCAGAACTTAAAAAAAACTTCTTGTATGAAACAACAAAGCCTAGAACTTATATATTTTTTAATGGAGCATAAGCTAAAGGTCATCTGCCAAGTTTGTTCAAACTAGCCCCTTGAGTGAAAATTGGCTCTACCCTGAGGGTCACTTTAATTCTTAAAGATTTATATAGGGAGAATCTTAAAAAAGCTTCTGATGTTTGCTCAACTGCAGACCCAAAGACAAAGTATTTTAGGTGAGCGAACTAGGGCCAATATGACCCTTTTATTTCATTTTCCATACACTGGCCTTTTCATTCACATGTGTTAGCTGAATACCCTTAAAGTAAGTTTCAGATCCAGTAATCTCCAAGGAATTCACAAACTCTTAATTTTCACAAGGTGTCTGCAAAGACTCAGTTTACTAAGTGCACTCTCTGTTTTAGGGTTGTGCTCACTCAGATACAAACTCTTATCTTGTGACTGTTTTGAAAATATTCCTAATATGGAAAGGGCTCCTGAGAGAAAGACAGTGAGTTGTAATGTATAACTTCCTCAGTAATCCATCTGCTATCACATCAATCACCTATGGTATTCTTTACATCATTTGATTATAAGTACATAATCAGTGAAATTGTCCTTAGTTTCATTTGGCAGGGATGTATACCAAGCAACAGCATGGTCCTTCAGATAGAATGGCAGCATCTGGAGCCTTTTGTCCTCATTGTAGTTGTAAACATTGGCAAAGTTGTTATACCAAGCCAGCCATTCCTCTGCCCTCTCCCAAGGGTTGCCATGGAAAGGCGATATGGTTATATGAGGAGTTGCCATTTCCTGTGGTTCCGGCTCCTTCTCATCTGTGATAACTACAGAACCCTCAAGGTGGCTCAGGTCTAATGAATCCTCTGAAATAGTTTCAGCTTCTGGGCCTGTTGCTCCCCTAGTAGCTTGATCTGTTGTTGATCGCAAGTAATAATGATTGATCGGCGTGGACATATGTCACTCCGTTCACAAACCTCTTCTTACCCGGATTCTCCACCAGTTGTAACGGTCTCACACTCTCGTATGGCTATTTTCCTGGAAAAGTGTTAAAGAGACAGTTTCAAAGTTGAAAAGATGTTTATTTGGCGTGGACATATGTCACTCCATTCACAAACGTCTTCTTACCCGGATTCTCCACCAGTTGTAACGGTATCACACTCTTGTATGGCTATTTTCCTGGAAAAGTGTTAAAGAGACAATTTCAAAGTTGAAAAGATGTTTATTCGTCTGCAGTCACAATCAGAATCATACAATACAAATACAGTGCAAAGTTTAAAATCAGTGAAACACATTTCATACACATCAAACCATTTAACCCTTACCACATGTTTAAGTGTTAAATCTCATATGCGACCAGTGCAGATCCAGATCAGCCTGCACATCCTTGCAATCTGATCAGGATCTCCACTGTCCGCTTTTCAGTCAGAAATTCTTTTATGAACATAAAAGCGAACAGTGCACTGGTCGCATATGCGTTAAAACACGTATCTATGGAGTAAAGGGTTAATACTTGTAAAGCAACAAAATTCTGTCTAGATTAAAAATTATAAAAAATTGAAGGGTACCGAAAGTCAGAAATTTTGAATGTATATTTTAAATCAACTCCTTGTTTTATTTCATAATCCAATATATTATGAAAATTTCCAGATACATGAATTTTAACTCTTAAAATCGAAAATTGAAGTTGTCCCTTGGTTTATCGACGCTGCCATTGTTGCAAAAATACATGAAAAGAGAAAGCAAGACTTAAGATCTGTGATGTAAATGTGGTCCATTGGAGAATGGCAGAAGTGTACATACCATGATTCGTAGAATTCATCTGAATTAATTGTTGTAGAAACTTTGATCAGCGGTCAGAACTTAGATCCTGTAATTTGTCACACCCCTGGTTGTCAGTGGTTTGTTTAACAAAATATAACGCGATTTTGACTTTAAAGTCTGCAGGTTATTTTTTAAACCATTACACTTTTTTTAGTATTGTAATTTTATTTTATTTATTCTTTCAGGTTTGAAGTTGATTTACAATTGTTAAATTAAAAATTCAGAGTTGTGATGAACTTACCTTGTGTTCCGGCATATAAAAATCAGCATCATAATACGATCAAGTGTAAATGACAGTTATTACATGCACTGCATTCTTTACTTTTAATCCTAGGTTGAAAAAACAGACCTTACTTCTTTCCAAATAAAATTTCCAAGTGTTAAAGTCCTGTGTCCTCATCAGAGCTATAAATGCCAACAGGATTGCAATTATAACCATACAATTATAATGTGATTGCATAACAGCCTGTGACATATCCATGTTTGGATAAGCCACTGTTAATTGCCGTTTGATCTACGAAAACCCATTATACATGGTTGGTTTCAAGTTTCACCTAATTTGTAAGTTATGAAAAAAATGCTGCAGGATAATTATAATCCCCAGTCAAATAATGATGATACTAATTTACTGCAAAGTCATCCAAATTAACGCCTGCTATAATTACTATAATATTGTGTTTGTAAAAATTTGCACTTTGCTCAAAAAATGTGTTTGTTAAATGCAATAAAATGATTGATTGATGATTAACTGAATTTGATAATTCACATAGTAAATCATTGAAGTGTAAAAGCAATTTTGGCGAAAACAATGCTTAAGAATTATTTCTTTTTTGGAAAAATACAAAATAAGCCATCAATTCATTAAGCATACTTTCATGCAATAAACAGGCATTCTTCTGATAATCTTACCTATTGTAGTCATTATCAATTTAGATAAAAAGAAGCACATCATGACCTAAATGGTCATGTGACAAGATGGCGCGTTCTATCGGTCAACTGATGACTGAAAAATCGCTTCTTTTGATCATTCATTTCTAAGTAAATATTCTTTCAATATTCATAAAATTTTCAAAAATTAACAGTATAATTATGCAGAAACTTTATTATGGTGTTGGTTGAATTTTTGACTTTTGTTTCCCTTTAATATTGCAAATTGATTGATAGATAAATCAATGGCTTATCAGCTGGAATTCTGGGGAACAACATTGATTATATGAAGTACAGGTCTAGTTTTTTACACCTGCCAGCCAAGCACTTCACACGTCATGTTGTGATTATAAAAATTCTGGCAAACATTCACAGACTTAACAAGTAGCAGGTAAATTTTGCAATAAATCATCTGTCCTTACAAATGTGTTTTTTATACTGTAAATGCTCAGATATGCTTCATCATGATTATCCTTAATATAACTTAAAAAGTATTTAATTTCACATGTCATTGAAATACCATTGATAGTACATTTCTTTCTGCAATTCTCAACAAAAAATACTTGGGGAGCATTTTTTGGTTTTGCCAGTTTCTTGTTACGGGGAAAGTTGTTCAAATTGACACACAGCATATTTCACTACACAGCATATTTTTACAGTGAAAGTGGTTGAAATTACTGTTTTCCTAAGCATGACCTTTCCTGACATGAGTATTTTGGTGAGTGGTTTCCAGTGTAATGTTTCCACTAGTTAGGAGAAGCTATCACTAATGATTTAAATTATGTTAGAAGACTGGCCCTGACTACATTAATCTATCATTAAGACTGCAGTTAAGGAATCATAGTTTCAACTCAGATCCCTAACTATCTTGATTAGGACATGTTGTTGTGTTTAAGAATATTGTTTAAGTGTTCACCGTAAGATCATTAAATGGTTTTATGCATCAAGCATGAAGGCAGTCCAGTTTATTATTCTTCTTACATTTTACAAACCATTCCAACTTATTTGAAAGTCATAGATATTTGATATATACTTTATTCAAATTTTGTCCTTTTTAAACGTTTTTGAACAATTTATATTTTCTTGATTACAGGAGTTGGACAAAATATGTAATATCATTGACTGTTATTATAGCATTTTAGCACAGGTGAAGGTAATTGTATGAAGAGCATTGGTTATGAATAAAACTTAAAGATAAAATACCATTACTGTGCTGAACACAATTTACCTCCAAAATATTTCATACACTTTATGCACATAGTCACTCAAGGTGGATGCAATGCTAGAATATAACTGTACATGAACAAGATTAGAGTGATCAAGCAGTTAGGAATATAACTACATGAACAAGATTAGAGTGATCAATCAGTTAGGAATATAACTGTACATGAACAAGATAAGAGTGATCAAGCAGTTAGGAATATAACTGTACATGAACAAGATTAGAGTGATCAAGCAGTTAGGAATATAACTGTACATGAACAAGATCAGAGTGATCAAGCAGTTGGGAATATAACTGTACATGAACAAGATTAGAGTGATCAAGCAGTTGGGAATATAACTGTACATGCACAAGATTAGAGTGATCAAGCAGTTGGGAATATAACTGTACATGAACAAGATTAGAGTGATCAAGCAGTTAGGAATATACTTTAAAGACTGACTGAGAATATTTGCTTGCATGAGTTGATGGAGTGTGCAGCATATCTCTTGTCCCAGAAAGGACATGGGAGTATGATGGGCCAGAGACACAAAACAGAAAGACTCCCAGTCTCTGAACCTGTGTATGAACTGGGAGCTGGTGGATCTACTGCTGTTCAGTATATAAGAAACCATTGCTTCAATTTTAGGATTTTAAGTAATAACTATTTTCATGTACAAAGATTAATTTATCAAGTAAAAGCAGCTGTTTTACAAATTTGGGAATAAATAGGAATCAGATTTTTTTTTTCAAAATAATATTGCCCAAGTGTTTATTAATCAAATGAACATTGTAACTTAATAAAAGGTAGTGTTTAACAGTGACATGAATTGCCTATCCTTGACTTGGCTGCAGTAGAAATGATGTAGACATTTTTCATATCAAATTTATAAAACAACTTGTATTAGAAGAGGAAAAAGTCATGTTTTAGAAAAACAGTACTTACATTTTTTCATGTTTACACATGAAATTTTGTTTGAAACTCACTGCATTTTCTGTCTTTGAGCAGGAATTCAAACCATCCTTATTGTCTCAAACCCAGATATGAACCACAGAATCCATACTTTACTAGTATTTTCCAGCAGCCATAATAAAAATAAACATAACAAAAAGTTTTTATGCCACTGAAAAATCAGGACTGATATTACCTTAAAGGGAAAGGAAAGTCAAAAATTCAACTGACGCCATGATAAAGTTTGTGCATTAATTGTTAAGTTTTGAAAATTTTACTAATATTAAAAGAACATTTACTTAGAAATGCTTAATTAAAAGTGGCGATTTTTTTCAGTTTTCAGTCGACCAATAGAACACGCCATTTTGTCATGTGACCGTTTAGGTTGTGACCTGCTTATCTTTATCTAAATTGTTGGGATGTCAACGAGTATCCGAGTACTCGGATATCCAGATTCTATGTTGGTATTCGGATAATAATTTTCTATACGAATATTCGTATACAAAATAAAAAATAACAGTGAAATTTAACTTTGATAGAAAAAAATCAAACACAAATTAAAATAATTTGACAATTTCATGACGCTAAACAAAATCGTGTCTATTGTCTGCCCGCGGCATATCACTTAATTTGTTTATTGATAAAGAGTTTGTCTGTCGCACGCCGTGTATTCGTCTTGCAAACTGCTGGGATACAACACGACACCCCATTGTGTTTCAATTACCTTAATCCATTGTGTTTATAGAGTCTATATTAGAATATCTTGCCCCCATTGTAAATCAATTAGCAGTGTCAAACATGGCAATTATGGGGTACACGGTTACTTCCGAAATAACCGCAATACTAAAAGAATATCCAATCAAAATGTGATTTCTCAAACGATTTAACCAATTAACAATTTTCTAAAGCAAGCATTATAATTTTAATGTGTCAAACAATCATTCTTTTCTAGAATTCCAAAGCTTTCGTATTTAAAAAAATAAGAACCATTCTCAGCACCGTGCCTCCTAAAATAGCATCCGACGTGTGGAAATACTTCACAAATAAAACAAACAGACAGAAACGTTTTGAAAAATATTGAGTAAATAAAAAACTTCAAACACGTTCGAAATCATTGTTTTGTCTTATTTTGTTTGCCCTCACATAAGTCACGTAAGCTGCATAAATACATGTACCAGTATGAAAGGAGAGATTAATAAAACAACATTTTGATCTACGGTGATTATAATAATACCATTCTTTAAAAAAAAGTTTAATGCCATATCATATTTAGAAACTAAAAAGGACAGACACAATAAACGGACGAATGACATTTTTGTTAGAAACTTAGACTTGCCGCACATGCGTATTGGCAGGAAAATATACTTCAGTGGCCATGAGGAAACTAAAAACAACATGTCTTTGTTTTATCAGCTTTATTTACACGTAGATACAAAAACAGTTATTTTTTTGTGAAACTGTCTTAACACCTGTAATATGACTACCAGAACAATATGTAAAACATACATTAAATGTTAACCCTAGGAATTGGAACACTGAGATCATCTAGGCGTCGATTTTATACGAGTATCCGGATAGTATTCGGATAGTCTATACGAGTATCCGGATACCGATTTAGGTATTCGTTGACATCCCTACTAAATTGATAATGTCTACAATAGGTAAGATTATCAGAAGAATGCCTGTTTATTGCATGAAAGTTTGCTTAATAAATTGATGGCTTACTTTGTATTTTTCCAAAAGAAATAATTTGTACGCACTGTTTCCGCCAAAATTGTATTTGCACTTCAATGATTTACTATGTGAATTATTAAATTCAGTGTAACTATCAATCAGTCATTTTAGTACATTAAACAAACGCATGTTTTCAGCAATGTACAAATATTTACAAAACACAATATTATAGTAATTACAGTGGGCATTAACTTAGGTGACTTTTTTAAAAGCCAGTAAATTAGCATTGCCATTATTTTACAGGGAATATTAACACCTGCGGCATTATTTTTCATGACAGGGAAATTAGGTTGAACTTGAAACCAATCATGTATAATGGATTTTCAAAGATCAATTGGCAATTAACCGTGGCTTATCCAAACACAGATATGTCTCAGGCTATTATGCAATCACGTCATAATTACATAGATATAATTGATGTCCTGTTAGCATTTATAGCCCTGATACAGACATAGTACTTAAACAATTGAAACTTTATTTTGAATTAAATGTCTTTTTCCCAGAGATTTGGCATTGTATTTTTAATTTTTTATTAGCTCACCTGAGCTGGCTCAGGGTGAGCTATTAGGATCGATGAATGTCCGTCGTCCGTCGTCTGTCGTCCGTCGTCCGTTCACATTTAGTTCGTTAACACTCTACTGGTCACATTTTTGTTCCAATTGTCACGAAACTTGGTCAGGATGTTTTTCCCAGTAATTACTCGGACGAGTTCGAATATGGGTCATATGGGATCAAAAACTAGGTCACGGAGCCCAAAAATAGAAAAATCTTGTTAACACTCTAGAGGTAATCTTTTTAGCCCAAATAATCTGGAAATTTGTCAGAAAGGTTGCTTCTATGATTTCTAGCTCAAGTTCAAAAATGGGTCATCTGGGGTCAAAAACTAGGTCACAGAGCCCAAAAATAGAACATTCTTGTTAACACTCTAGAGGCTACATTTTCAGCCCAAATAATCTGGAAATTTGTCAGAAAGGTTGTTCCTATGATTTCTAGCTCAAGTTCGAATATGGGTCATCTGGGGTCAAAAACTAGGTCACAGAGCCCAAATATGGAAAAACCTTGTTAACACTTTAGAGGTAACATTTTCAGCCCAAATATCCTTGTAATATGTCAGAAAGGTTATTTGGATGATTTCTAGCCCAGGTTCGAATATGGGTCATCTGGGGTCAAAAACTAGGTCACTTAGACGAAATATGGAAAAACCTTTTTATCACTCTAGAGGTAACATTTTCAGCCAAAATATCCTGGAAATATGTCAGAAAGGTTGTTTTGATGATTTCTAGCTCAAGTTTGAATATGGGTCATGTGGGGTCAAAAACTAGGTCACTGAGACGAAATATGGAAAAACATTTTTATCACTCTGGAGGTAACATTTTCAGCCAAAATATCCTGGAAATATGTCAGAAAGGTTGTTTTGATGATTTCTAGCTCAAGTTTGAATATGGGTCATGTGGGGTCAAAAACTAGGTCACACAGCCCAAATATGGTAAAACTTTGTTAACACTCTAGAGGTAACATTTTCAACCCAAATTTCCTGAAAAACTGTCAGAAAGCTTGTTAAGATGATTTTTAGCTCAAGTTGGAATATGGGTCATGTGGGGTCAAAAACTAGGTCACACAGCATGTATATGGAAAAACCTTGTTAACACTCTAGAGGTAACATTTTTAGCCCAAATATCCTGGAAATATGTCAGATAGGTTGTTTCGATGATTTCTAGGTCAGGTACGAATATGGGTCATCTGGGGTCAAAAACTAGGTCACACAGCCTGAATATGGAAAAATCTTGTTAACACTATAGAGGTAACATTTTCAGCCCAAATATCCTGGAAATATGTCAGAAAGGTTGTATCGATGATTTCTAGCTCAAGTTCGAATATGGGTCATCTGGGGTCAAAAACTAGGTCACAGAGCTTAAATTTGGAAAAACTTTGTTTACACTCTACAGGTAACATTTTCAGCCCAAATATTCTGGAAATATGTCAGAAAGGTTATTTCGATGGTTTCTAGGTCAAGTTCGAATATGGGTCATCTGGGGTAAAAAAACTAGGTCACAGAGCCCAAAAATAGAAATATCTTGTTAAGGCTCTAGAGGCTACTGTTTCAGTCCAAATATCCTGGCAGTTTGTCAGAAAGCTTGTTTGGTTGTTCACATTATTAGATTAGGTTAAAGGTCACGGAGGCTAAAAATAGATTTATCTACTGTACCTCATAAAGCCTTCATTTATAGACCAATATCTTTGATATTCAGTATATAGGTTCCTTGCATGGACCTCTACCCATGTGTAGGGTTTGAGGTCACTGGGTCAAGGTCAAGGTCACCATAGCTTATAATAGATATTTCTACTTTCTGTCATAGAGCCTTTATTTATTGACTGATATTTTACATATTTGGTTTGTAGGCACTTATATATTTTCAATTAAAAAATGAAATACTGCTTAACAGCAAACCTACAGCCAAAGTACTCAGGTGAGCGATTCAGGGCCATCATGGCCCTCTTGTTTGAATTAAATGTGCAAACGTCAAACTGAAAGAAGTAAAGTCTGTTTTTATGCCCCCAAAATATAGTAATTTTCAACTTGTGTTGCCTGTACCAGCAAAAGCGCTGCACCTACAGTCAAGAAACTTTACAGGAATGTTAATCAGCATGTAAAGTTGTTCACCTGGGGTTTCCCATTTAGATTTATTCGGAATTGTTAGAGTTATGGCCCCTTACATACTCAAAATTTGCAATTTTCAACTTTTGTCGTCTGTAACTGCAAAAGCATTGGAGCTAGAATCACCCAGTTCTGAGCAGGGTTGACATACTGTGTCTGACTGAAGCAAATGTCTATGAGAGTCAAGTACAGTACCATCAGCGTGTTGGGTGGAGCTTGACATGTTTGCCTATGTCACGGGAAGACAACTGCCATGGTTTGTTGTTCTACACACAAGATTAGTTGCCAGTGACAACTTCCAGTGTTTTACATCAACCTCATATGGAACAAGTGTCAGTTACCATCTCATCAGAGCTCTGTCCAAGGTCATTTTATCTTCTTTATAGATCTCCATCCTCGAACATAACAGACTTTATTAATGATCTAACACATATTGCAGACCAAACTTCTCCAGATGTACTGCTTGGAGATTTCAACTTAGCTTTTAATTCTACAAATTATACAAGACTGTCACAGAAATTGAATCACTTACAGCTCCCAATTCACAGAGGTGGTTCTACACTTGACCTTGTCTACATACAGAATAATATTCTACAACCCAGATTATTCTGCCTGTCAATCTACTTCTCAGACAACAGCATTGTTGCCCTACAGTTTGATACCTAAAAAATTTTCCTTCTTCTTAGTGAGTTTAACGCTGTTCCAATGGTCAAATTGCAGACTCAGTTTGATTGAGCATGTTCATGGACAGTAATGGAAAATCCAAGTTACTGTCCACACCCATTAGCACTAGCTTAAGCAGAATTCAACATTTAAGTATGGAAATGGTGAAATTTTGTTCCAACAATTGCTTAAAAATGTTTGCTATTTAGATGACAATGGACGTTTTATAAACAGCCTGACTTACAGAACATATAACTTAGGAACTTAGTACAAATTAGACATGAAAACACCTGTTTACCATCTGCAAACTCCAAGAATGTCCAACTATGCGTACAGAATTGTGAAGGATAATATTCATCCATTGGTCACAGTGTTGGAGACAGTATTTTGAGTCTTCACACCACAACAAGTTTCTTATAGTTGTCATTTTGTTAAACCAATCTTATTAATGATTCAGTGTGTATGACTATATCGAGGCCATATTGCTAGCTATATGAGTAGCTCGGTTGAGTGGGGGCATCTGTGTCCTATGGACACATTTCTAGTTTTTCCTGGAGTGAAAAATGTTCAACCTTGGATGTAAAATAAAGAATGCAGTGAATGTAATAACTGTAATTTACACTCGTATTATCATGCTGATTTTTATTTGCTGGAAAACAAGGTAAGTTCATCAAGACTTTGAATTTTTAATTTAATATTTTTAAATCAAGCTCGAACCTGAAAGAATAAATCAAATAAAATTATGATACTGAAAACAAGTTTGATGGTACAAAAAATAACCAGAGTTTCGCAACGCTTAGATGCTCAACAAACTTAAAAACTACTACAGTAATAACAAGTGAACAGACTACAGAGTTTGAAGCATATTAGACTAGACCTTTTTGTCTGTAATACAACAAAAGAGAAACTTTTCAGTTTCGCAACACTTGGATGCTCAACAAACTTAAAAACTAGTTAGGTAATAAAAAGTGAACAGACTAACAGACTACAGAGTTTGAAGCATATTAGACTAGACCTTTTTGTCTGTAATACAGCAAAAGAGAAACTTTTCAGTTTTGGAATGCTTGGATGCTCATCAAACTTAAAAACTAGTTAGGTAATAAAAAGTGAACAGACTAACAGACTACATAGGTTGGAGCATATTAGACAAGATTTTTTTGTCTTCAATACAGCACAAGAGAAACTTTTCAGTTTCGCAACACATGGATGCTCAACAAACTTAAAAACTAGTTAGGTAATAAAAAGTGAACAGACTAACAGACTACATAGGTTGTTTCAGCGTGAATTTTGCCTTAACCTTAGGCTGAATTGGATTACAGTGGTTTTTGAGTTTGAGCTGGCTGAGGATCCAAGGGGCTGTATAGAAGAACAAAAACAGTTTACATCTAAACTTCTTTTACTAACTGTAGAATGCAGTGACCAGCAAGCTTATGGGACAGCTTAAATAGGCAAGGCCAGACACCAGCTGTCTGTATTTTATGTATCATTTCCTTGACCTAAAGCTAACTTACATAAGCAAGCTTCCTGGACTGGACATATGCTATCACTTGAGAAATTCTTAAACATTTCTCAAATATTTATTTAATTACTGCACTCTGGTAAGAATTATGTGAAAACTACAAAATCTTGTTTAAATATAATAAACTTTCATATATTACTTTTCATATGATAATATGACAAAAGAATTAGAAATAATTCTTTGTGAAAACATCCCCCTGTACAGCTAAACAATGCTCCAGCATTGTGGGGAAAGGAACTAGTGAAATAAAGGCATTACTACATAGAAAGTACATCATTGAAATAGTAATCAACATGAAAACATTGAAATCAACATGAATACAATGAAATGATAATCAACATGAATACATAATCAACACAAAAACATTGGAATGGTAATCAACATGAATACAATGAAATGATAATCAACATGAATACATAATCAACACAAAAACATTGGAATGGTAATCAACATGAATACATTGAAATGATAATCAACATGAATACATAATCAACACAAAAACATTGGAATGGTAATCAACATGAATACAATGAAATGATAATCAACATGAATACATAATCAACACAAAAACATTGGAATGGTAATCAACATGAATACATTGAAATGATAATCAACATGAAACAAATAATGTAATGACAAATTTATTGAATAAGTATGGCTTAGATATGATAGATATAAAATGTTATTCCAAATATGATGAGGTAGGCCTCCACAATATGATTGTAGCCAGTACAAGTTTGATCATCAGTTATAATCAGTTATATTAATTTAAACCATTTGATCATTGCATTCCAGTAAATTTTCTTTGTTCCTGGCATATTATGCAAACATTCTGTCGGTTTACCCACAGAAACATTGCGAATTTGTTCTTTGATAGCTTATTTATTGTGAAGGCTTGGAAAGGTGTCAGACTCAGTTTAGATTGAGGCAGAATAAACTTATTGGACATTTTATTTTTGATTTCAAAGTCACCAAAATCAATAAGCAGCTCTGGCAGACATGAAGGTTTTAAGGTGACTTTTGGTAACACATTTTTGCCTGAAAATTCCAGCATTTGTGCACATGGTGGGAGTTTCATACATTTCAGTTGTTCACTGGTTTTACCATCAGTGAGTTCTAAAATTAAATTGCAATACTTAAGGTGTGAAAAGATAGCTTTATAAGCTTTGTAAACTACCAATAAAAAATTACCATCAGTGAAAACAGAACTAAGGGAGAATCCCTTGACAATTCAGTGGTGAAGTAATCAAAAGTTGTACTAGTAGGTGGAGCAAGGGTAGTATAGTAAAAACTTGGTAGGGCTGAACATTTGACCTTTATGGGTAGGCCACTTGCAAGTACTATGGCAGCTTTTTTTTATGTTGTATTAGTAAATAAAAGAAACCTATCATAGTAAATATTGAAATTGGTGCTATGACAATATAAACATGGGTGAGAAAATATTATCAGGAGTGTCCATAGCCAATATTGGTTCTGCTAATGAAGTATAAATTTTTTTTTTTTTTTTGTCAAGGCAGCCATTTTCTTTAAATCAAGGTGTTCAGACATGTCCCTTGCAATTAATTTTGTGAAATTGTGTTGGAAAATATTAAAAAGTGGAACAGATATATTTAGTGGTGCCTCATAAGTAGTGTGCGCCTCAATTTCATTTAGAGTTGATTCTTTAAAGTATTGCTGCAATAGTGCTAGATTTACTGAATGTAGTTTGGTGATTGGAGTGTCATGATGATGACAGTGTGTCAGTCTCTCTGGAATGAATGTTGTGACTGTAGTTATTGAGCAGTTACATGGAATGGTGACCATACAGAAATGACATCCAGAAATATTATTTTGTTCATCTTTGCAAATATGGTGTATTCTAGATGTATTAAATACTAGGAAATGTGTCTTGTTTAATTGTCTTATTGTAGGTTTTAAGATATTTTGGACAAACTCAAATTAACAGTTATTGTTAATTTTTGTTTTATTGCCTAAGAAAAGCTAAGGGCGCAACTTTCAAGTTTAACAGGATGTAATGGAATTGAAAATGCACAAACATATTTTGACTTGATATTGTCACATTTGTTCAATGTTGCAGCATCAATTTCTGCATAACAAGTTTTGGTTTTTGAAAATCCTACGTAATCAGGAAGATTAACTATTCTAGAGACATGTGTAGATGTATTGTTAATTGGCACCGGATAAGACAGAACATGATGCAAGTCTAAGACCATTAATAAGTGAACGATTGAAAATCTAATTGTTACAAACAAGGTGTTATTGTGCCTGAAGAAATCAAAATTTGATGTCTTGTAATAAAAAAGAGGGACTTCTGAAACCAAGTTATAATTTGTATCTCTCAATGTATGAGTTATATTCTGTATGCTTGCTTTTAATATATTAGTTGGAATGAGATTTTCAGATAACTTGCCCTGAGTTAAAGACATTGTACTTTGTAAAAGGTTATTATATGCTTCTTTTAGGCTTGTAACTGAAATCAAAACTTTTGTCAACGTGTTAAAAACAAGAGACTGCTGTTCTCGAAATCTCTTAAAATTGTCTTCCAACCCTGCATGAAGTTCTGTTAAAAGCCGTCTATTGTCTTTTATAGATGCAATTATGTTGTTAAACCTATCATCTGAATGTTTTATAAATTATTGTAAAATTTGATTGTCATTTTGAAAACCTGCGTTCATTGATCTGCTTTTGAGAATAAGCCTATTTATTTTACTTGCCATATTTTTGACACATCTTCAGTTGTTGCCAAACCAAAGAGTCCCTTACCAATTTTACCCATAAAGGGTATAAGTGCCCTGCGTTTCCTTGAAACATGTACTATATCTCTATTTGGTAGTATAGCATCTATCTCAGAAATGGTATTTTCTACATGCATTACGGAGTCATTATAAAGAGCATGTATTCCCTTGTAGTGATTACAGTGCAGACTTTACAATGTTCATTGAACAAATGCCCTGGTAATTTAATATTGAATGGCAATACAAATGTATGTTTCCAGTGTTCTGTGACAGAAAGTAAGGGAGTCTGTTTTACTAACACTGTCCCGTAATTTAGGCGCTGGTTGACTTCTGTTCCTTGCGAATATGGTACCAAAATCATAACAAAATTATGTACAGGACAGGGCCTTGTGTGACTGGCAGCTGTGGAAAACTTGGGCGGTCTTTTACTGATTGGGATTGAGTTTCAACTTCTTGGTTGTCTGACGGATGAACTTCTTCGTTGTCGTCGTTGATGAATGAAAATTCTTCTGGTGTTGTCTCTGGCAATGTTTGGACTGCTGTCTCTGTCTTGAGTGGCCCCTTGGATCTTAAAGGGTAGCTTTGGTACCTCTGCATTAAATTATACTGCACTCGGGATCATTTGAATCTCCACCAGTTTTCAGCGTGAATTTTGCCTTAACCTTAGGCTGAATTGGATTACAGTGGTTTTTGGGTTTGAGCTGGCTGAGGATCCAAGGGGCTGTATAGAAGAACAAAAACAGTTTACATCTAAACTTCTTTTACTAACTGTAGAATGCAGTGACCAGCAAGCTTATGGGACAGCTTAAATAGGCAAGGCCAGACACCAGCTGTCTGTATTTTATGTATCATTTCCTTGACCTAAAGCGAACTTACATAAGCAAGCTTCTTGGACTGGACATATGCTATCACTTGAGAAATTCTTAAACATTTCTCAAATATTTATTTAATTACTGCACTCTGGTAAGAATTATGTGAAAACTACAAAATCTTGTTTAAATATAATAAACTTTCATATATTACTTTTCATATGATAATATGACAAAAGAATAAGAAATAATTCTTTGTGAAAGTTGGAGCATATTAGACAAGACTTTTTTGTCTCTAATACAGAAAAAAATAAGCTTTTCAGTTCCGCAACGCTTTTAGTTTGGAGATGTTTGCTTTTTTACACAGAGAAAGAAAACTTTGTAGGTTTTCAATGTTCAGATGTGTTTCATCTTCTTTGAATAAGACAGTGAGTCTAGCTACATCAAGCAAGAAATCATCAATTTCAGTGTCTTTTTTTTTACTAAGGTGGTTGTCTGCAAGAAATTTTCTGAAACACTCTGAAGTAACTGTAAGTTTCATGTTTCAGTTGTCTTTTTCATCTTTTCATCTTTTATTTGTAACTTACAATACCGTGACTGGTCGGTATTTTTTATTTTTTGTTTGGCTCCACATGCGTCACATTTTATTTTGAAATTTGCATCATCTATTTCATCAGCTGTTGCATTCAGTTGTTTTCCACATTGCAAACACCTGTGTTTAGAGACAGTGTTTGCTGAGACTACTGTTCCAGAGACTCTGATGTAATTAGCATTTTCTTCGGTATACTGAAGGTTTTCAATGTTTTGTGTGATTTCGAATCTTGATTCTGATGTTGTATTGAACTGAATTTCACTATTTAAACTTTTGGTAAATAAGTGTGAGATTTTGTAGGTTTTGTTTAGTTGTAATGTACCAGCTCTTGGTCCCAAAAGGGAGATTGTTTTTGATCCAGTTTCATCTGCAACACCAACATTTTGTAGACATCTTTGTCCATATTTTGTAGAAATGTCTTTAATGTCTTCCAATTTTACCACTGTGGTTGTGATGTTAAACTAGAAAAGAAAAATAGGTTATGTCAAACAATTTGTTTTTGTTGTATTTTCTTTTGAATAAAGAATATCTTTTGGTTTAGTTTAGTTTAAACATATTTTATTGCAAGAAATAACACATGTACAAGTATAGCATACAAATCTAAACATACAGCAAAAGGGTTGGGCCAAAAGTTCTGCCAACATTATAATAGTGGCCCTTCCCAAACACAGATTGTTTGCACATTAGGTACAAGTATATACATTAATATATAGAACTTGGGTTACAGAGAAGATAAAGTTACTTTTATTCTGGAAAATATAAAACAAAGAGATAAAATATGAGAAAAAAACTAATAGCAATCAATCTAAAAGGATAAGAAGAAAAAAGAAAAATATTTGGGGTCCCTGGATGAAAAATAAAGTTCAACTGTGATACGTGAGACAAGATAAGTTAGAATCGACCTGTGTCACGGATGTAATCCTGTATATGTGAAAACAGTTTCATATTTTCATCATCACTTAGATTATCTTTGCCAAAAAGTATAGTTACAGGCAAAAGTGGATGAAATAAACACGTCGTATTAAAAAGTTTTACTCTTTGTTCGGTGTAGAAAGGGCATTTGAAAAAGAAATGTTCAACGTCTTTATTTCCGCTGCCGCAACTACAAGACGCGTTGAGAATCAGATGGTTAGTAAATCTGTGAAAGTTTAAATCACTACATGCATTTCTTATCCTTGTATGAATCACATTTAATTTGAGATTACCAGAAATGAAGAAAACGGGTATTTTTTTGGTCTTGAACAAAGAATTTCGTAATACAGATTTGAATTCGTTTAGCGTTCAAGTTGCACGTACCAAAACATCAAGGTTATTCCAAAGAGTGATAGCTGATGGTAAAAAAGAGTTCGAATAAATCTGACTCCGCATATTAGGAATTAGATAATCGTCTTGATTTCTAAGATTGTATGAAATATAATATTATTGAGATTTTGTTCTGGTAATAAATTATTAAGATAGTCCGGCAATGTTCCATTATGCATTTTATACATTGTAATTAACTTTTGGTATTTTCTTCTTTCGGATAATTTAACCCATCCTATTTCTTTGTACAGGTTTGAAAGTGAAACAGATTTTGTTAACCCCGTTACTATTCTACCAGCCTCGTTTTGAATTTTTTCAAGTGTATCTTTTTCATAGTTGGTGCACCCATCCCAAACGATCGAAGCGTATTCTAGTATAGGCCTTAGGAAAGACAGATATATTTGATTAAGTGATCTACGTTTCAATGAAAATTTTAGCTTTCTCATTTTTCCCAGAATTTTTGATGCAGATTTTGTTATGCCATCAATGTGTTTATGCCATTTGCCATCACTACTTAAAATTAAACCAAGGTGTTTATGGTGTTCAACAAACGATACGGGAGTCCCTGAAAATGATAAGTCTGGTTTCGAATCATTAGAACTGAGATTAAATAGGATAGCTTCTGTTTTATTCAGAGTAAAGTCAACCAGCCAACTTCTGGACCAATGATCAATCATTGTCAAATCATGATTTAAGATTCCCTCAAGATCGGAAATTCTAGATGCTGTACAGGCCAAAGAAGTGTCGTCTGCAAAGAGTCTAGTAATACTTAATAAGTTTTCAATAATGTCATTTACGTAAACTAAAAAGAAAAGGGGGCCTAACACGGAGCCCTGAGGGTCACCGGCATTTATTACTTGTGAGTCGGAATACGACGTTCCAACAAAGACTGAGTACGTTTTGTTAGATAACTGTTTATCCATTTTAGTTAAATTCCATTGATACCATTCTGTTTAAGTTTAAATAATAGGCCTTTGTGCCAAACATGATCAAATGCCTTTGATATGTCACAGAAGTTAATGCAAATAAACAATTTATTGTCAAGGGATTGAACTATTTGACTGTATATGTCGATTAGTTGATATACCGTTGAATGCCCACTTAAAAACCCTGATTGCTTATTATAAATGAGATTGTTGCTCACTAAGTAATGTAAATGTACTTGTATATTAGTCTTTCCATAATTTTCCCAACACAACTTAAAAGTGAGATCGGTCTATAATTATTGGTTAAATGGGAATCACCTTTTTTAAACAATGGCATGATAACAGCGTGTTTCCATCTATCAGGATAAATACCTTCAGAAATTGACTTGTTAAACAGTATACAAAGCAGTTTACATACAGTGTTCGAAATCTTTTTCAGAACTTTGTGACTAATCAAATCATCACCTACTGCTTTGTTGGGGTTTAAACTTTTTATTATATCAATAATTTCTTGTTCGTTTAACTGGAGAAAAGACGAGGACTCATTAGTTTTACAAAAATAATCAGGTAAAATGGAATTAGAGTCATCAACTTGTGAAATAGAAGCAAAATAATTATTTAAACAATTGGCTTTTTCTGTATCACTAAAATAGAGGGTTTACGACTTGTCAGTATGAATTACTTTTAAAGTAGGGATAGTGTCAGAATTTCTTTCTGTTTTTAGACATCTTCCAGTACTCTTTAATATTTGATGACTTTAAATTTTCTATGTTGCTTTCTAGGTTAGCGAAAAAAAAATTCACGGGCATGCTTTATTAAATTATTTAATTTGTTTCTTAATTTCTTATAAGTATTCCAATGACTAATATTTTTCGTTTTTATAGCTTTCGCTCTCTGCCTGTTGCGTTTTCTTGAATAATTTATAATTACAGAGTCGTACCAGGGCTTATCATTGTTTCTAATTGTAACGCGTTTATACGGTATGTGACGCTCCATAAACTCAATTAAAGTGTCAGTAAAAAGAGACATTAGTATTTGGAGTTCTGTAAAAACAACATATGAGAAATTTTTTACAATTAGAAAAGACTTCTACTACTATAGCATCTAAACGAGGAGGCTCTATCTCCAGGAGTCGTTTAGAAGTAAACTTTTGCGAAATATAAACAAGTAAACCACTGGAATGAGCAGACGTATCTTTATGGTAAAAATTATCAATGAAACCATCAATACTCAAGTAATCATCAGATATATTATTTGAAAGATGTGTTTCCATGAAACATAAAATGTCGAAGTCACTAAATGAATCCTTAATGTAGTTAAGCTTGTTACGTATTGATCGAATATTGAGGTTAAGAACGGATAAAGATACATGAGTGTTACCAGTTCCATGGCCTGGATATTTTTCCACATCACCTGCCATGAAAAACAGTAAGACCATGTGCAAACAAAAATCAAGATTACATATGGATATGAAAACATGCCTCATTACTAAAATGCTTATTGTTCTAAAGAAAAATATAAGTTTTGCGAAAACAAAAATATTTAACCGACAATAAATATTAATTCTTTTTGCAAAAATACCGTGACAATTACCACAAAACCCACTTGGGGTAGTGTATACTAAGATGCATTGCATCTTCTGCTACGGGCTTTCTTGTTCGTAAGAATAATATATATGTCCCAAGCTGCCAATAAAATTTATTCCCATCAGTAGTAAGTCTTTGCAAAATAAGTGACCATCAGGGAAAGGCTAATTGTAACCAAAGCATAACTAGCTCATGAATCAAGATGAAAAACTTCACATAAATGCATACAAAAAATCAACTTACTTGTGGATCAGGACTGCTGCCAAATGAACTCTCTCTTTCTAGTCCAGATGTATTTGCACACTTCTGCGTTTGAGCACCATTGCACTCCATCTGAAATTTGAATAAACTGAAATGTGATCTTTCAGCTAGACATAATATTTTACCAGTCAAAGAGTGTCTTGTTCCTTGAAAAAAAATTAAGTAGTCAGTGCACTAGTACAGTCTTTCAGTGTCTGAAAAATAAACTCAAATCCTTAAAATAGTCTTAAGTTAAAGAGCTTTTAATGCCCAGACCAAGCGTTAATTAGATAATTTAAAGAAAGATAAAGCATGACAGAGTAGTTTGTCAGCAGACATTATTTTCATAAGGCCTCAGCCTTCATATCCAAGCATATCACTTCAGTGACCTGTACGATCCGTCGCTATTTTTACAGAAGATTTTTACACCTGACAAGTGACCACAGACCGTGACGGTACTAACTATATAAACACGAGATAACTAAAAATAGTCATAGTTACTTTAGCGACCGACCGTCGACACCTGTTGTACTTTTTGTGTATGGTAAGTGACCACGTGGAATTTCGCGGTGAAATTTTTTGCTTTGACTTTATTTCATGAAATGTTTTGGTTCTAGTAACGATGTTACTAGCTTAAATCGTGTCCCTCTTTCGTTTTTCAGTGCTTATACTGGGACAACGACTTTTCTGCTCTCGACGCTTCCCTTCTTTTTTGGCTCTAATCATGCCCAAAAAACACAAGAAGGACGATGTCCTTTCTTTATTTTCCTCTTCAGATGATGAAGAGTTTTCTGGTTTTGAACCTGAAAGTAATAAACGGGACTCTATCCCGAAGGGACCCGCAAATAGTAAAAACTTGCCTCGGTTGTAACAAAAGTAAATAAAACCGGAAGTGGTAAAACTACGAGTACTTCCGGGGGAAATCCAAACGACGTTGGCAATGACAATGTCATTAACTTAGATAATTTGACATCAGATTCTGTCGAGAAGCTAAGGAGTCTTCTTGGGCTAACCATGCCAACCTCTTATGACCCCAACGAGGTCGTGGAATTCTCCGATGGAGATTCCATTCAGAGCCCAACACCCTTACATAGAGGGAATATGTCTTCCCATATAGGTGAGAACCTACTTACTGTCAATAATGATTTGCCTTCGAACATTGATAATGCTGACTGTCTCCAGGCAGATGAAGATTCCTGGAATCTTCCAAAGTTAAAAATTCCAGATAAGGGGGATCCCATAAGCGAATCACTTGCAACTTTGATTAATACAGCCTGCACTCAGCAGTGTCAGCTGGACGATATCCTTGATAAGTACAAGGTTCCAGCTAATTGTGAATTAATGACAGCCCCTCGTATAAATGAAGAAATTTGGGGTGATTTGACTAAGTTGAAAAGAGTTCAGACTACTGATAAATCCCTTAGGGACATTCAGAATTTGGTTTGCTCTGGAATGCTTCCAATTTTGTCATTAGCAAAAATGCTGAAATCGCAAATTTCTAGCATGCCCCATGTCAAAGACCTTATTGCTGACTCTATTACCATTTTTGGTCAAGTTCAATTCTTGCTTAGTGTCAGAAGACGCTATCTTTTGAGGCCTTCTTTAAAAGCAAAGTACTCAAACATATGTAGCATTAGTACACCTATCACATCCCAACTTTTTGGTGATGATATATCTAAAGAGTTAAAAAAGTGTGAAACGAGCATTAAAGTGGGGAAATTTACCTACAATCCTGGCTTTTATAGGCCTTCTAGAGGGCAGAGCAATTATGGGCCGAGTAGGTCCTGGGGCGGTCGTGGCAGAAGTTCTAGGATCCGAGGGTATCCTTACAACAGACCAGCTGAAAGGCTACAGCAATATGGTCAGTTCGGCCACCAGCATAGTATTCTGCCTAGAGCAACAAAGAAGAATACGCCACCAGCCGCTACACCCAGCAACCCAAACTAGAAACCCAAGATTTTAGAGCAAAGGTAAGCAATGCCCAGAGAGTTTTGAAT
This sequence comes from Cyclina sinensis, assembly GCA_012932295.1. Classification (NCBI taxonomy): domain Eukaryota; kingdom Metazoa; phylum Mollusca; class Bivalvia; order Venerida; family Veneridae; genus Cyclina; species Cyclina sinensis. The sequence goes on along the minus strand of JAAONU010000003.1, from coordinate 40,231,021 downwards.
TCTTTTAATGAGTGGAAAGCTCTGACTTCAGATCAATGGGTCTTACAAACAGTGCAAGGGTACAAAATTCCTTTTGATGGTAATCCTTTTCAAGATAAAATTCCAAATCCTATTCCTTTCTCAAAAAGTGAGGAATGTTTAATTGATGCCGAAGTTTAAAATATGTTAAATGAAGGGGCCATCATTCCTTCAGCACATGAACCTGGTGAATTTATTTCCAACATTTTCTTGGTTCCAAAACCAAATGGCAAGTTTAGACCAGTCATCAACCTCAAAAATTTGAATGAATTTATACATTATGAAAAATTCAAACAGGAAACGTTCAATTTTGTTTTAGAGTTGGTACAACCAAATGACTGGTTTACCTCACTCGATCTTAAATCAGCATACTGGTCTATCCCAATACACAAAGATTGTTTCAAGTATCTAAAATTCATGTGGAGAAATATTCTTTATTCACATATTGTATTGCCTTTTGGGGTATCGTCGGCACCTTACTGTTTTACAAAGTGTTTAAAACCAGTTTATGCCCTTTTCCGTCAGATTGGTATTAGATGTTCTTATTATATTGACGATTCCATCGAAATGGATTTGGATAAGCAAACTTGTGCTGAAAATGCACTGGCTATGTTTAATAAGTTGGAATCTCTAGGTTTTGTTGTCAATCAGGAAAAATCAGTTTTTATTCCTACTCAGAAAATTACATATTTTGGTTACATCCTTGATTCAGTTCTTTTCAAAGTCTTCCTTCCGGAAGATAAGATCATAAAAATTTTAACATTAGCAGATAGTATTTTGAGTAAAAAACAAATAAAAGTACGGGAGTTAGCTTCTTTCATAGGTTTATTGATAAATGCTTTTCATGCAGTTTTAGAAGCACCCTTGCACTACAGACAGTTAGAAAGATTTAAGGTCAAGGCATTAAGAATCTCTTCAGATTTTGACTCGCTTGTTGAACTAGGTTTGACAGAAAAACAGGAAGTTCTTTGGTGGAAAAAGAACATACGTGTTAAAAATGGCAAAATGATAAGATCTGGCAAAATTACCTTTTGGCTTCAGTGTGATGCCTCGAAGGAAGGTTTTGGTTCAAATTGTTTACAAAAAGATGGTAAATCCGGCGGTAGATGGACATTTTATGAAAGTCATAATCATATTAACTATCTTGAATTGCTTGCAGTGTTCTTTGCCCTGAAATCTTGGGCTAGCAATGAAAATGATGTGCATATTGGAATACAGTCTGACTCGACTACTGCCATTGCTTACATTAATAATTTCAGTGGAATGCAAAATGAAAAAATGGATAATTTAGCCAAAGAGATTTGGGAATGGTGTCTGACAAGAAACATATATATCTCTGCATATCATATACCAGGTCATGACAACCTTGCAGCTGATTTTCTGTCACGCAATTTCTCTGATACCACAGAATGGATGCTTAAAAGAAAAATTTTTCTACGACTAACATCACAGTTAATTCTGCCCGATATAGATCTTTTCGCATCCAGGCTAAATACACAGATGAAAACCTATGTGTCATGGACACCAGACCCAAATGCCTTGTGCTCAAATGCATTTAGTCTTGACTGGTCTTTTTATAAACCTTACATATTTCCACCTTTTAGATTGGTTGGCAGAGTTCTGAATAAAATCAGAGAAGACCATGTTGAGGAAGCTCTTCTTGTGTGTCCTTTTTGGACAAATCAAACATGGTTCCCTTTGTTGCTTCATTCTTTGATTTCTATTCCTGTCAGGTTACCACAACACAAAGATATTGTCGTGTTACCTCACAATGGAGCCTGTCATCCAATGGGCAAGAATCTGCAGCTGATTGGAGTACTTGTGTCAGGAAATCGCTTCAAAACAGAGGAGTTCCGACAGATGCTACAGAGACGATCATTGGAAGTTGGCGAATCGGTACCAGAAAGCAATATACCAGTGCATGGAAAAAGTGGACAATGTGGTGTTCTATTCGGAACAGTAATCCCATTCAACCATCTGAAGAAATGATTGTTTCTTATTTATTTTTCCTAAGGAACATGAACAAGTCCTACAGTGTTATTAATACGCATAAGGCTGTTATATTAGAGACTGTTAAACTTTTGGATAGCTCTTACAGTAACAGGAACTTTACACTTATTCGCAGATTTATGAAAGGTCTTCACAATACTGTTCCTCCACAACCCAGATACACATCAACATGGAATGTTGCTACAGTTCTTGGTGTTCTTGCTCTTTGGATGCCTCTTGACTCTTTAACTTTGAAAAAATTGACATATAAGTTGGTAGCACTGCTGGCATTATGTACTGCAGCCCGTGCACAGACATTAAAAGCTCTTAGGGTTGATCAGTGTGTATTTAATTATAATTCTGTGGTGTTTAACTGTGGTAGTCAGCTTAAAAGTTCCAAACCAGGGACAGATTTTTTCTTAACATTGAAAATGTACAAGGACCAGGAGTTGTGTCCAGTTAGGACTTTGAAAACATATATTGCAAAGACAAGAAGTCTTCGTAAAGATAATCAACTCTTTATATCATATGTGAATTATAAATCTGTTTCAACCAGCACCTTAGCAAGGTGGCTTAAGTCAGTTCTAGTTCTTGCTGGAATTGATACAAACATTTTCAAGGCGCATTCATATAGAGGAGCTTCATCATCAGCCGCTATGAAAGCAGGATGTAAATTATCAGACATTCTGAAAATGGCTGATTGGACTTCTATGAAAAACTTTCACCGTTTTTATCTCAGAGATGTTCAGTCTAATACTATCACCAATAATAGGTTTAGTGACTATGTCTTGGGTACTAAAAAGACATAAATTTCTGTAATACATGCCTTGATTTATATACACATGTAATTTTTGCTATGTTTGTATGAAATGTTTGCTGTTTTGATGCAATACAGTGGGATGTTTATCTACTCTTTTTGGTTTATGTTGTCTCCTTTAAAGATGCTTGGATATGAAGGCTGAGGCCTTATGAAAATAATGGACCCCCCATCCAAGCACTTGTTGTGACGGATGGGGGACATTATTGGAGTAAGGCCGGAGGCCAAAATATCCAAGCACCCTCCCTTCTTTGAATTATCTTGTGCCCACCCTAAGTATATTAGGTTTGATGTATACCACCTTTTTAACAAGTATTTTATTTTCCTGCTGAGGCCAACATAAACCTTGCTTTAAAATAACTATGACTATTTTTAGTTATCTCGTGTTTATATAGTTAGTACCGTCACGGTCTGTGGTCACTTGTCAGGTGTAAAAATCTTCTGTAAAAATAGCGACGGATCGTACAGGTCACTGAAGTGATATGCTTGGATATTTTGGCCTCCGGCCTTACTCCAATAATGTCCCCCATCCGTCACAACAAGTGCTTGGATGGGGGGTCCATTTTACTCTAAAAACTGTATCTGACTATACCCTGTATTTCATTGTTATCTCACACTTGCTGAGTCTTGGTATTGTCAACCTAAAGGCAAACAATGTGGTGATTCATACATAAACTTTACTCCCTATATGGTTAAAAAATGAAATCTTAAATAACCTGTTGAACAACATTCCATAACCAGGTATAGCTGGATTCTAAATGTGCAATCCTGCTGTTTGCCAGGTAAAGTTCCTGGCGGAGTATGTTCAGTTGTTGTTCCGTATAGCCATTCACAGCAGGTATATGAACTGGCTGAAGTGCTGGCTCTTGATATCTAGGTACTAATGGAAAGCAAAATACTTAATTCTATGGCATGAGAATTTGATCAAATAACTCAAAGGAAGTTTTTGGTTTTATTCATATAAAGGCCAAACTTTTTGGTTATTTAACTGTAAATTAACTTCTCTTTAATTTTACAGCTTAAATCTGTGAGTCAGTTGCTTTAAAATTTAATCAAATAAAAACAAACAGATAGATGGAACCTTGAAATAAAATTCTGTTATCCAAACTGACATTAAGCTCTAGACCAATATTGTTATCACAACATTCTGTATATGTTATCATTGTAATTCAAATATTGATACTGTATTTTAACAAGGATAGGTAAAGGTAAATTTCGTTAATTGTTGAAGTTCAAATCTACCTTTCTCAGGTGAACCGTACCCATCAGCCATATCTAACGACTGTCTCACTGTCAACTGTAAGCCTTGTTGAGGTCTGACAAAACTGTTGAAATGAAAAATAAAAAGAACAGATGTAAATAATCACTGATGTTTAGATATCTTATGAAACGTAATATAGACAATACACTATTTCAAGTCTTAAACTCAAAACTTCCTACAGCGCCTTTAACCTGGGAAGAAAAAAGGAGTTAAGGACTTCCGTTATTTTCTTTTTGTTAAAGTACTTTAATAGCGGCCAACTGATCACCAATATCATTTTCCATTGCATCACAAAAACTGTTGGGCAAGTGCTTATGAATCAAACAAGCAATCACAGTATGAAATATAATAAATTGTTTGTATTAATCAAATTTATGAGTAAAATTTAACTCTAACATTCGACTGTTGGCCCAAAGTACTTAAAAGTAAAACGAACTCTGAAATTAAGATTCTTAAATTTATAACAAACTGGAAGTCATGTGCCTGACAGAACATATAAACTGCCTTTGTCTTTCACTTGTTTGGCAAGTGTTTTGACTTCCTGAGCATCACTGATCAGGTTAGTGTCTAAACTGGAAGGCTGGATCATTAAAGGCAATGAAGTGGGGAAGATTCCTTTAAAGACCAATCACAGTGATGGCATTTATGCTCTGAAAACTGACCTGTCTTCATTGATTCCTGTTTCATTATTACTTTCGTCCACATCCAATGCAACTTGCTTTGGACCTGACAAAGTTGCTTCAAGTTCTGTTAACTCTAACTCATTTGCTGCATGTTCAAATTCCAGCTGGTTCATTTTACCACTTTCATTTCTTTTTCCCTAAAAGGATAAATATTATAAGAGCCTGTTACATTTTAGATTATAAACTATTCAATGAAATATTTTGTAAAATGTCTACACTATAAATGTAATGGAAGTTTTTCAGTTGTGGTTGTTTACATGTAATAACTACAAATAATTTGCAAGTTAAAAACACTTTATGTCATCTATATTCAAACCTCATGTTTTCTCTTCTTTCCTACATTACTTCCTGACTTCGATACTGGTGGTGTTGGTGGTGTATCTTTGTGTACATCCCTGGTGAAATCATCTGGAGTGCTTGACAGTGTGTTTCGTGCTCACAGTATCTTCTGAACTATTTGTGTAAATCGGTCATCACCTAAAATCTCTTTCAATTCTTTTCAACCGGACTCTTCTGAAAAAAATTATACAAATGAGCTAGGTGAGGGTCTAAATAAAAATGTAGACTTTTAGAAGCAAGCAATCATATTCTGCAGTCCAACTAATTGTACACAAGTCGAGATATTGTATAATTTTTTGTATGGGTCAATATCTCGCCTCCACGAGATTCTGACCCAAAACAAAAATATCTCAGAATATGCTCAAGACGTCATTTGAATTATTTTGACTATCAAATTCTGGTAACGTGTTTATAACTTTTATAAATATAATGCTTCTGAACTTCCATATGATAAAAGAGCTACTTGCATAACAAACCAGATGATTTTAGCCAGGAATTAGTGTAAAAGATATTCATTAAATAATTCCAAGTACAAAAATTGATCACAGTCAATGTGAACATAAGAAACATCATACCTGTAAGGCAAGTAACCTATATAGATATGAGGTTTAACAAGTAGTATATATAGCAAATGAGTAATTCTGTATTTCTTGTATTTTCCGTTAGGGAAAAATGTAGCTATTGCAAATTTATACAAAAATATAAGACAAGACCTTGGTATCCATGGCACTCTCCATCAAACATTCACTGTTCACGACTTTTATTGATCAGCTTGGTCTCATAAGAAAGGTGTGTTGTTGTATTGAAACATAGTTTTTTTGTGACAAACAAATGACATATGCATTGTAGGGTGTACAGCAAAATATGTGTATACTAAATGGAAAGCTAAACGATATGTTTTAATTCTTAGCTTTTTTTCTTTATAAGTAGCCATTACAATCAGTCTCAAATGTCCAAAGAAGGCAATCTCCACATTTGATAGACTTTACTAGTAGTTTACTTTCAAGTTCTTTAATTTGTGAATCTTTTAAAATATGTCCGAAAAAAATGCCAGTGACATATCTTCTGAAAATGATGTAATTTCTGCTTAAAAAGCACCAAAATGTACCATTGAATTGAAATATGCTAAAAAAAAAAAAAAAAAAGCAGTACGTTTTATATGTAACTTGGAGAAGATATTGAAATATATACCTAAGAACACATTACGTGATACCATAGAGAGTAGTTACAATAATCCAAGTGGGAAATCACTGATAACAGTACTAAGACCTCAGTGGCATTGCTTCTTTAGTTAGAAATTTACAGATACCTTTATCTTAGGATACTTCAACATTGCAGATCTACTCTTTGTTATCGTGGAAAGTATATTTTCATAAATTCATTGATCACGATGCAAAGCTAAATGTCAACAACAGATTTACCATGTATTATCCAATTATTAATGTGCAGTTTACAGCTAAGATGATAATTTAAATTCTCGATAAAACCAAAGCCATGTCACCTTATTGCTTTTGCAATACTAAGTCTACAAAGGAAACATTGGCTTGGGCTTGAACAAGTGTTCATGGTACCAGGTTTCACATTTTTCACATTGAACCATGTCATTATAACATTCAGGGAGATTACAGATACATCAGTTTTTTATATTTATTTTTTTTTGTTTTTTTTCTTCTACATACACTAATTGTTTTGGTGATGAGAGGAAATTCTTTTATGTCTTCTTTTTCAAGACAATCAATTAAATATGAGCTATATTATGTTGTATCATAAATTAAATCAAAAGTAAGATTTGTCTGAAAGCAGTAAGTTGTAGCAAAAGCTATGGCAAAAAGTCCACAGTCATATGTGTTAGACTGTTTCATAATGTCTGGAACAATAATATTTACCTCATCAGAATTTTGACTGTATAATGAAGATAGTTGTATGTTAAGACCATCAGGACTAATGAGATCAATGTTTCTGTCATGTCCTAAGCTATCTGATAAATACAATTTTTGATCATGAAAAATTGAAGTCATCCAGTGATCTCTGTGTGTATGGTGAACTTGACAGGCAGGAGAATGAACAGGGTTCATGGGATTTTTAATGTGCCATCTGCCCTCTGTGTTTAATAGATTTGGTACTTTTTCTGGAAGTTGAAGTCCAGAAAGGGAATGCGTCAAAACATCGACAGACAACTCATCGAAAAGACATGGCTGGGACACCACAACAAATCGACACGACAATAGTGCTGAAAAACATTGACAAACTGACCAAGTGTATACAAAAACTGCAAAAGAAAGTAGCGGAAGTAACTCTAAACTAAAAATATATATTTATCTTGCAGATACTTTAACTTTATTAGGTACACATCTCCGGTATGTTGATGTATCTCTAGTTCGATCTTTACTGTAAGCGAAACCTCCAATTTCCTCTTTGTGAAGTTGCATACTCCATAATTAGAAGTGAAATGCAAGAATAGCAACAATCTATATACTACAATCTATATACTAGTATACATTTTGTAATTATACCCAAAGCGAAATTAAAATTTAAATAATAGCTTTTACCTCCATGGATTATTTGTGAGAACATCAAGCTCAGTATAATAAATAATATATACCGGTAGTTTGATGTAAAAATAGGTCAACATGACAACATCGTGGTGTGACAACAGATCAACAGGGCTTTTTGATCTGTTATCTTTCTGCCAGTTGTCGTGTCTATGTGTTTTCATGTCGCAGAGATGTCCTGTCGATGAGTTGTATGTCAATGTATTGTCATAGTCCCTGCAGAAACAGTAGAAGAAAATTTCTTGCGGAGTAAAATATTCACTGCTTCAATATGATTTGAATTAAGTTTTTTGTTATTAGTCAACAGATCCCTATCAAGTTTTGTTAAAGAAAGGTTACTTTTCCAGAATGGTTCACTAACATTTAAATCTGGGCTGTTTGTTTCTGAGCTGTCAGACCTAAAAGAATATCAAGTTCTGTGTTATCATCAGTTTTCTTTTTTAGCTCACCTGAGCACAAAGTGTCAAGGTCACCATAGCTTATAATAGATATTTCTACTTTCTGTCATAGAGCCTTTATTTATTGACTGATATTTTACATATTTGGTTTGTATGCACTTACATATTTTCAATTAAAAAATGAAATACTGCTTAACAGCAAACCTACAGCCAAAGTACTCAGGTGAGCGATCCAGGGCCATCATGGTCCTCTTGTTTTTTTCATTTTCATTATTATTTGCATTACTAAATGCAAGTTGGTTTATTTTGTTGCTTTTTTAAATATGTTTTGTTGCTCTGGTTTTTAGAATAGACTTAGGCATTTGAACATTGACATCAGGCTTGATTGTAGTTAACAGTGCATCTTTTGATGGAGTTCTTTCACTAGAGTTTGAGTGTGCAAAACTTTTATGACTTGAATATGCTATTAAAGTGTTCTTATCATTTTTTAGCTCACCTGATAAATGCTCAGGGTGAGCTATTGTGATCACTTGATGTCCATTGTCTGTCTGTCTGTCCGTTGTCTGTAGTATGTTGTTTGTCTGTTTACACTTGCCTTGTGTATGCGATAGAGGCTGTATTTTTTATTGGATCTTTATGAAAATTGGTCAGAATGTTTATCTTGATCAATTCTAGGTTGGGATTGTATATGGGTTATCCTGGGTCAAAAACTAGGTCATGGGGTATAATCTTAGAAAAAGCATGTATATGCGATAGAAGCTGTATTTTTCATCCAATTTTCCTAATATTTGGTCTGAATGTTTGTCTTGATGAAATCTAGGTTGGGATTATATATGGGTCATCTGGGTTCAAAAACTAGGTCATGGAGTATAAACTTAGAAAAAACCTTGTGTATGCAATAGAGGCTGTATTTTTCATTCGATTTTCCTAATATTTGGTCAGAGTCTTTGTCTTGATGAAATCTAGGTTGGAGTTGTCTGTGGGTCATCTGGGGTCAAAAACTAGGTCACGGGGTAAAATCTTAGAAAAAGCTTGTGTATGCGATAGAAGCTATATTTTTCATCCGATTTCCTAATATTTGGTCAGAATGTTTGTCTTGATGAAATCTTAGAAAAACCTTGTGTATGTGATAGAGGCTGTATTGTTTCTTTGAATTTTTATGAAACTTGGTCAGACTGTTTATCTTGATGAAATCTAGGTTGTGGTTGTATATTGATCATCTGGGTTAAAAAACTAGGTCACGGGGTCAAATCTTAGAAAAACCTTGTGTATGCGATAGAAGCTGTATTTTCATCCGATTTTCCTAATATTTGGTCAGAATGTTTGTCTTAATGAGATCTAGGTTGGGATTATACATGGGTCATCTGGGATCAAAAACTAGGTCACAGGGTCAAATCTTAGAAAAACCTTGTGTATGCGATATAGGCTGTATTTTTCATTGGGTTTTTATGAAACTTGGTCAGAATGTTTGTCTTGATGAGATCTAGGTTGGGATTGTATGATTCTCAGGTGAGCGATATAGGGCCATCTTGTCACTCTTATTTTCTTTTCAGTTCAAAAGATTCATCAGAGTCGGACTGTTTTAAACTTTGTGCCAAAATAGAATCAGGAGCTGCAATAACTTTAGTTTTATCTATATCACCTTTATGTGGTTTCTTGCAACCTGACTTTTTATTTGGTTGAGTTCTTGCATTTTTTCTTAACTGTGATGGACTAATTATTCTCTTTTTATCAGGATGTACATTTAAACCAGTACTTTTTCATAAGGCAGTTATGTAACAGACTCAAGTACAAGTATTAACAAAGATGAATTAAGCATTTCATGTACTGACTGTAAGATTTACCATGAAGGGTTTCTTAAAACTGTATAGGTATTGTATAATATTGTATATGTATTTGATAATATTATAATTTTCAGGTTTTCCTCATGCTGTTTTATACTTGATAATTTTAGCCTGGAAGTCAGAGCATTTTTTTGTCCCCCACCTTTTCAAAGAAAAAAGGGGGATATAGAAATGGGCTCCATCCGTTCCTCTGTCCATCTGTCACACTTCATGTCTGGTCCTTAACTAAGCCATTTATCAAGGGATTTACTTGGCACAAATGTTCACCATAATAAGACGACATGTCATGCTTACCAGACCCCCCCCCCCCCCCTCCAAGGTCAAGGTCACACTTGGAGATCAAAGGGAAACATTGTCTTTTGGAAGGTATATTTTGAGTCCGTTCCATAACCTTTTCATCCATCAAGCGATTTTGAAATTACTTGGGACAAATGTTCTACATAATAAGATGACATGTTATGCACAATGCCCCTACCTCCAAGGTCAAGGACACACTTGGAGATCAAAGGTCAACATTTTCTGTTGAAGGGCATATTTTGTGTCTGTTCCATAAATTTTCAATTCATCAAGGGATTTTGACATTACTTGGCACAAGACGATATGTCATGCACATGTTTGTAAATTTCTGATTGACTGACAAGTCACAGTGTATGGGCCAATCTTCCAAACTTGGTATTCATATGATGACTAACATCTCTCTTCCACAACTGTAAAAAAACAAGAAATATATAAATCTAAGGATGAAATTATGCAGAAGTATAAAAGATGTTACAGAAAAAAAATTGTAGAATAATTAAACATTACACAATATTTTCAAGTTTACAAAGTCAACTCCAAATCGTAAATCTTTTAATTAGTTTTAGTAACTGGTACTCTGATCAGCATTTGTCTAAATAGAGGGATGGAAGTTACCACAGACCAGGTGTTCAAGACCGACTTGGTTCTCAACTCTGATTCCTTTTCTGACACAGTTTGACACCAGTGCTTGTTATATATATATATATATATATATATATATATATATATATATATATATATATATATATAACTAGGCTATATTTTTTTGACCTTGACCCCTGAATGACCCTATACCTTGCAGATCCAATTGTCCAAAACCATTAACATTGACCATACCCTCCTTATTACAAAAGTCGATTTCCTTCATACTTGGACACAATAACCCATTGACCTATACTTATTTGACCTTGACTCTTGAATGACTGGTCTTTAGCTCAAAGTCAAAGCACCACTTCGGGGTCATTAGAGTGACAGTTCTTGTAATATTAATTTATACATTCCTGTCAAGTTTCAAGAAAATTGCAAAATCTAGTATCCCCATCCAATTTTATAAGTGGGGGTTACTTAACACTAAAAAAATGACTAATAAGCATGCCTTCAAGATAGGGAACATAATTATTCCTTACGAAGCAAGGGCTGATCAGGACCAGGTTCATCAGAAATCTGCATCTCATCAAAATGAAAGGTACTTAGGATGTGTTTCTGTTTTTACATTCTTTGGTGTGAAATATTTCCATTTTTTTAGCTGTTTCAGGTGCGTAGGTATTCCACTTATTCTAACTGACTTTTCATCGAGGAATTTGTCTATTTCCTCTAACTTTAGTCTTACTTCAAACAGCACTTCCCCATTTCCAGTGGCATAAAGGCTGTTCTGTACAGTCTTCAAAAGTCCATTGCATTTTTGTCTTTCTTCATCTGCATTTTTTTAGCAATAATTTCACTTTCCCCTCTGCTTTCCTTAACATCCATGTTGTCCTGTTCAAGTGACAGTAATTCTGGTGTTTTCATTTCAAATGAGTCCTTTTCCACAGAACTGCATGCTTCCAAAAGATCTTGTTTGTCAAGACTTTTTATAACATCACAATCTACATTGAAGTATGGCCTGTTTGTATAGCCACTGTCCAGATTTTCCCATCCATGCTGTTGGAAATGGCAGAAACTGCTAAAACATGTTTGCATGGCCAATTGTGCTTAGAGAAGTCTGTACAAGAGCATACAGGTATGTTGGAGTCATAATTTACCTGGTACTCTTTCCCTGATTGACTGGATATAGAAAAAGTCTGTGGATCTTTCTCAGTTTGTTCAGTGCAGCTGATTTCAATGTCCTCCACTTTTGGCAGTGAGTAACAAAGTTTTCTGGTTTTCCTTTCAAGAACTGGCATGTGCTCTGAATAAGTTCGGCTAGTTTCAAGGGCCAAGACGTTGCTCTGTATATATCTGACAAAAATATTCACCCATTAAGTACAGAAAAACTATCATTTACAAAGCCACAACTTACTGATGACAAAAATGAATTTGGTTTTTACAAAACGCAGAAATTTATTAAACATTCAGAAAGATTTAGATAACAAATTGAAATATCTAAGTATTTTTACAGTATACAAGTTACAGCCAAATCTGGTCTTGAATGTGAGACCTTTTCTATAACCATGTCTATGCAAGTTCTAAGCTACTCTTCTGTCTGAGCTACTTGGTTAACTTGAACTATTATTGATTGTTCAGAGTATATTATACTGAATTGTATTGTAAATAGTTTTCAAAATGAACTTTAAAAAGTAAAGAAACTAGAATCTACATGTTGCATCATTAGCTTTTGGTCTATTGTTTTGCATCAGTCAATACTTTTTGCTTTTATATTCAACATTCACTGGCCAAAGAAGTCAAATTTACTAAGATATCATTATAAACCATCCTTAAAAAAGAATGATTGGTTGTAAATATTTCTTGTCACAATATAATCAGGCAATTAAAACTACTTCTTTTAAAAAGAAGGAGTAATTGTGAACTTCTGACCTTAAACTATGACCACTTGGAAGGTTAATCCTGCATTTTGTTTTCAGGAGTTACTCATGAAACAAGTTGGCTAAAAAAGCATCCAATGGGTTATGCCCTGTAAGTGTATTGTATATGAGATCAAATAAGAATAGTCACGTGCATTTGTAAGAAAGGAAGGTTGTGAAAGGTACTGTTGTATAAAAGAGCAGCAGTTATTGGCAGATTTATTAGTTTTATGTATCAATTCTACTGTAAAGATTAAAAATGTGATCTCTAGAGCGTAAACAAACTTTTCCTATGATTTGACCGCGTAGCCTAGTTTTTGACCCTATGTGACCCAGCTTTGAACGCATCAAAATTTCATTAAGGCAGACATTCTGACCAAGTTTCATTAAGATTGGTTTAAAAATGTGACCTCCAGTGTGTAAAAATTTTCCTATGATTTTACCCTGTTAGCTTTTGTTTTGACTCCACATGCTCAGATTTTCTATTTGCTATTTTCTATTTTTTTTTCTTCATATATTGAAAATTTTGGTTGCTATAGCAACAAATATACTTAAAATATGGCAAATATAACAATATTTGTGATAACTCAAAAAGTTCTAAGAATAATTCTATGAAACGTAAAATATGGATAGGTGATAGTATGGAAATAATGCACCTGAAGGTTCACAACTCTAGCACCAAAATTATTAGATTTATCCCCCCTTGAACTTAGAATTTTCATGAAAAAAATGTGTTTTTTTGGTAAAACTCAAAAAGTACTGAATATATTTTTTGGAAACATGAAGTATGGATAGGGGACAGTATGAAGCTAATGCACCTCAAGGTTCACAACTCTAGCTCCAAAATTATTAGATTTATCCCCCCTTGAACTTAGAATTTTCATGAAAAAATGTGTTTTTTTGTATATAACTTAATTATTTCTTATTGTATCTACTTCAAATTTTAAATATTGGTTTCTTATCATCACCCACATCATATGTGACAAGGTTAATAATTCTAGCACCTAAATTGTCAGAATTATCATCTTTGAACTTTGAAATTTTTCATCCTATGTTGAAAAATTTGGTACATTTGTCTTTCCCTAAAAACTGTATCCAGTAAAATATGGATAAATGGCAGTATGGAGAATATCCACCTCATTTTTTTATGAACCTAAAGGAGGAACTGTCCGTCCATTTATCAGTCATTTCCTCCGAAAACTTTACCATTGGCCATATTTTCCTTACTTCTGAATGGAATTACTTCAAACTTGGCCACAACAATACCTTGGACAAGACCATTCCAATGAAGTACATTTCTCTGACCTTTACCTCTGAATGACCCTGACCTTTAAAGTTTTCTTGTCCAAAAACTATAAGTTTGGCCATAATTTCCTTATTTCTGAACAGAATTTCTTCAAACTTGGTCACAACAACCCCTTCGATAAGACCTTTTCAACAACATATATTTTTGTGACCTTAACTTCTAAATGACCTTGACCTATGACATTTTCTTCCTTGATGATACTTTGTACATGGGTAGAGGATCATATGGAGATTATGCATGTCTCAGACAAATTCTTTAGTCAATTTCCACATATGGGTTGAAGTTAGGGAGATGGACATTGCACCGGTAGGGGACTGTTGCTTTGTCTGTGACAAGCTCTTGTTTTCCATTTTCTTTTCAGATGTGTTGCTTGCTTAACATACTTAAACAGTGCTAACTTGCACACAGAGTTCACAAAAGACATATATCTAATGTTGCGTCTCTTCAGAAGTATTTGTTAAATAAAAATAATAAAAATCTGTCTTGAAAGTTTGTCTTCATAAAAAGTCATGATATAAATATTTGGTCACTTTTATTAAATATATCTCTTTTGTGCTATAGTAACATGTGTACATTGTGAATGGTTTTGCACAAAATCATATAAGGCATTAGCTAGGCAATCTTAGTGCACAAAGAACCTAGGGGTTCTGGTTAGATGAGCAATGAAAGCATTTTGTTGGTTTAATAAACATATATTTGAACACAGTTGAAATCAACATATTACAGTCAAACTCGCTTTATACGAATTCCTCGGGACCTGTGAAATATGTTTGTATCAAACGAAATTCGTATTAACGAATGTAGGATTCACCGGATAATATGATCGAGTAAGTTTGGCCATATCACCGGTATATAGTGGTGAATATCTTCTGAAATCGAGACAGTACAGCTTTTGGACAATGATCAGTGTGATAATTTTCTATTATGTTACTTGTCAGTAATACAATAGTACAAGACAAAAATCATTTATTGTTAAATAAGTATCGCACTCTAAATCTTAAGAGATAAAGTTTTATCATTTAATTTAAGATAAATTTTAAAATAATTTAAATAAATACAAAATGTAAATAAAATAAATATGAAAAACTAACTGTAGCAGGTATCAAATGACATTGCGTCGATAGAGTTGCTTCAAACATCTGATTACACCTTGGTCCATGGGCTGAAGAACTGATGTCGTATTGGCTGGGAAGAATTCTAGGCGAACGTTTTTCAAATCCTGTATCTTCGCGTGTGCGGGACAGTTGTCTATGAACAGTACAATTTTACGCTTTTGTTTTGCCATTGATTTGTCCAAAGATCGGACCCACTTTGTAAATAATTCGGAAGTCATCCAAGATTTTTTGTTAAATGTGTACTCAACTGGAAGAGACTTGACACCCTTAAAACAACGTGGATTTTAGAATTTCCCTATTACCAAGAGTTTGAGCTTTTCAGAACCATCCATATTTGAAGCAGTCATTACTGTTATTCTCTCTTTGCCTTTTTTACCAACATGACATTTTTCACCTTTAAACTGTAATGTCTTGTCTGGTAGTAAGCGGTAAAACAGTCCCGTTTCGTCTGCATTAAACACATTTTTTGGTTCATAATCTTCCAGGATCTTAGGCAATGTTTGTGTTTTAAATTGTTCAGTTATTGATTCATCAACGGCAGCACTCTCTCCACAAATTCGCCTAGAAACAATATTATGGCGCTTTTTGAATCTGTCAATAAATCCAATTGAGGCAGTAAAGTCCGTATGACCCAAAAGTTTCGCGAATTCATTTGCCTTTTCCTTTAGAAATTCTCCAGTTAATGGGATACTTTCGCCACGTGCCCCCTTAAACCACTTCAACATTGCTTCCTCTATGTCATCATATCTCCCGAAACTAAGTTTTTTCCTAGCAGGACCTAATGAATCGGATTCATAACTGTCACAAATTGTACTCCTGTTTTTAATTATAGTGCTTTATGTATTCCTTTTAATGTCGAATTTTTCTGCGATTCGCGCTTTTGTTAAAATCCCAGCATCAACAGCATTAATAATCTCAATCTTTGTGTCTAAAGATATTGCCTTTCTTTTAATGCCGGACTTAGGCGTAGCCATTCTTGTTGCATAAACTACACTGCTTGTAATAAAACTACTTTGTACTTTTTATAGCTATGTGAAACATGATTTTAAGTGAGCATCGCTCAATTTCCACAGATTATGTGGACTCTATTAAATAAAATAACAGTATACTACATATTGTTAATCTCTTTATTATGTATACTTACCGATTACAGGTGACAATCACGTCGATTAGATATCAGCACTGTACCGTTTCAAACTAATACAGAATCAAGCATAACAAGTTAAAAATGGCTGCCGACTTGAAAAATATGTTCGTATCAAAAGATGGAAAAATATAGCATTTTAGCTACTTGGGACTTCAATATGTGTTCGTATCTTCCGATTATTCGTATGAAACGAGTTCGCTATTACCGAAATAATTTTACATAGAAAATAGAAGGACTCGGCTGGGGAATTAGGAATTTGTTCGTTAAATCCGAAAATTCGTATCAAGCGAGTTCGTATTAAGTGGACTCGACTGTATATTTGAACTTTGTATTAAATCAATATATGCAGAGTAAATGCATTGTTCATGAACATAGTTTCAAACAAGAGCTGGCACTGGAAAAAGATATATGCCTACAAAAAGTAGCTTTTAATTCAAGCCATGACATGCGAAAAAGGATGTTCATACATTTTCTGAATTTTGCAGACAGACAGACAGAAAGTGCAATACCTATATGTCCGTCTTCAGGACACAGATATAGTTTCAAAAATTAGTTTCAATGCTTTTTAGGACTTTTATGATTTCTTAAAGTTTCCATATTTTCTCTGCACAATGGGCTCTTTTCCCAGATCTCTGCATTTCTGACAGATAGGAAGTACAGTTTTATACATTTTCTTCAACAGTTCAACACGGTTGTGGCCAAGCTTTATTTTGTGCACTTGTGTTTCCTTGACTGTTCAGATACTGTTCGTAAGAAGACAGATATGATGCAATAGCCTCAATATTTGAACGGAGTTTAGGCCAGTTCCCTACAGTAGAATTAACATATGGCTTATCCAATAAACTAAACAGACATTCTGCATGCGCCCTTTGGCCACTGCACGACATAGGTTGACTTTTCTGTTTTTTCTCTTGGTCTCATTGTATCCAGCGAAATCATAGAACAATTCTGGGACTGGGTTCACATGTTTCTGCTTCTTGATTTATCATTGATTGTATCCATCTGATTTGTTATGTACCATACAGAATTGCAGAGTGTCTGAAATTGCAACAATATTCATTTTATTATATCAAAACACAACTTTAATATCAAATATGTGTCTTTTTAAAATAAATATTAAATATAAGTTTTATATTATTAAATAGAAAACTTCTTGTGGACTACCGGTACATGAAATGGTAAGATATATAAAAAGTCCAAGCTGAATGACCTTTCTATACACCCGTTGGAGCCAGTGAAAAACACACCCCTTGATGATGGTGTTTGGTAAGGTCTGTTTGATCGCCTTCCATGCAGCTGAAAAAGAGTAATTCGCAAGAATTAGTAGATGTATACATGTTTCACATTAAATTTAATTATTTCAAACATTATTTACCTGCTTCATAGTCCAGCATAAACCACTCTACCATCAGATCTCCAAGTTTCTCCGTCAGTCGTGTAAAAACCTGAAAAAATAAAAATATGCGTAAGAATTCTATCATATGAAATGAAGTTCTGGATTCAATTCATCTCAAATTTTATTTATGAGAAACGCATGCTCACCACTCTTAACAAAAGCATGAACAGACATCAACTGATAAAATGGTCGTCGTTCCACTTTAAAAGTTCCGTCTATGAACCACCGCCTGGCAGTCTGAAGTCTTAGCTGGGCTGCAGTGGCAAACATGACATGGTGTTCCTCTCCCACACGAAAATCATCCACCAGGAACTCGTCTGCCTTGATGAAGTAACATGACAACTGAAATGTAAAATTGACACCAGTGAAATATACAATAATATATTATGTAAAAATATAACAAAGTCCGTTAGTTGCGGTCAACATTTTCCCTCCTTTCTTGGTACCCTTTTCCACTATTTTATAGTGAACGCCATGTTCTTCTGGGACAAACAGTCAATTTTCAGTTCCTCCCATTCTATGGGCTAGACTCTCCTAGCCCTCCTCCGTGGTTGGACTGTTGTCCAACCGTCATCCGAAGCCTGAGAAGTACTCAGAGCTTCCTCTTCAGTCGTTTAACTGGTATTTTCTTTACTGCAACGATAGTTTCATTCCAAACAGCTTTCCACACAACTCCAAATGCACCTTTGTTGATCTCCTTCTTCAACTGTAAATGAGAACTTGGGATTTCAAAGACTGCTTCCATTACTGTCTTCGTTTCATGACTATCCTTTTGTGCACCAACACTGTCACATTTTGAAGATTCAAGTGTAAAGCCATTATCAGCTGAGGTCGCGTGCAATGTCACCTTACTATTCTCTTTTTGTTTATGCGTACGATTTATTTGATTACCAGCACAAATAGTAATACCATCTTTTGGACAGGCAGTTGAGTTTGTTTTTGGTTGGATTTTTACTCACTTATAATAATAGCATTTCACTGTCAAAACTTTCTCTACTAGAAGTACTTTATGTTTGATGAACTGCTTTCACTAAGCCTGTGGTGCTCTGATTTTCACTCATTTCATTGCTAAATTTCATTTCCGTGACAATGCCTGCACTAGGAGGATCACTATATGTTTGATGAACTGCTATCTCCGGGCCTGTGGTGCTCTGATTTTCACTCATTTTACTGCGAGATGGCATTTCCGTGACAATGTCTGCACTAGAAGGATCACTGTATGTTTGATAAGCTGCTATCTCTTAGCCTGTGGTGCCCTGATTTTCACTCATTTCACTGCTAAATTTCATTTCCGTGACAATGCCTGCACTAGGAGGATCACTATATGTTTGATGAACTGTTATCTCTAAGCCTGTGGTGCTCTGATTTTCACTCATTTCACTGCGAGATGGCATTTCCGTGACAATGACTGCACTAGGAGGATCACTATATGTTTGATAAGCTGCTATCTCTGAGCCTGCGGTGCTCTGATTTTCAATGAACTCGCTGTTAATTCGCATTTTCGTGTTCGGATCATCTTTCCTCCCATTGATAAAATGAATATCATGGGTTATGTGACAAGTTGTTTTCGTTCCTAGCTGACATGTGCTAATGATGTCAATGCATACGTCATCAAAACGTAACTCCAAAGGTATTTCTAAAACATTCATCATAATTTACGTCCCTTTGTTAAAGCATCCAAATTAATTTATTCCTTCTATAAACGGCATTATCGTCTATAGCCGATAACGCTTATTACCAGATACAAGCAGAAATCATTTTCCACATTTATTTTTAATGTTGAATTTACGAAAAAGTATTCTTCCAAATGTACGTTTAATTTTAACTGATCATTAAACTTAATTAAATTCCATGTTTAAATTTATTTGAAAGAAATAATTTTATAACAAATTCAATTAGCTTAAATGTGAACTAAATAATAACGCATGTCAAATTTTAGCCAGTTTCTAATTCAGTTAAGTATTGGGTTATGAGTTGTCTTCGATTGTGTTGGAAAGAAAGTAAAATATAAAAAAAACAATATAAATTCCAACCACACGGCGAATGACCACGACTTAGGCAGATAACATAGAATCATGTACAAAAACATATGTAAAATACATGTTAGAACATGTACATGTATGTTTTTCATCCATATAGTTTCTTTTGGATTTACAATCCCATAATAATGTCATTTTTAAAATCACCATTTCTTCAGGAGAAGTGTTATTGTCGCGGTAAATGCTGCTATCATCGCTATTTAGTTCACCCTCCATATCACTGAATTTATAGATATGAACACATTTTTAAGAACACATATTTTCAAACTAACCACTTTAATATGCCAGCTCCAAGTGTTAAACCTCTACTGGAACGTGAAGCGCGTTCGTACGGAATTGCATAAACGACAGCTTACTGCTAACTGCTTCCTGCCAGATGCTAACTGCTTCCTGCCAGCTGCCAAATGCTTCCTGCTAGCTACCAATTGCATCCTGCAAACTGCCTCCTGCCAGCTGCCTCCTGTTAGCTGCGAGCTGATTCCTGCCAGCTGCCAACTGTTGGCAGCTGGAAGTAGGCAGCTGACAGGATGCAGTTGGCAGGCGGCAGCCTAGCAGTTGGCAGGAGGCAGTTGGCAGTAGGCTGTCATTTATGGAATTCCGTAAATTTGCCTTTCCTCGGTATACACATTGATAAATTTCTATTATTTGGTTTGCTGTATCGCAAACCGGTTAATTGTTGTGCATGTAATATGCTGTCCCAGTTTAGGCATTAACATTAGCTATTAGTGTTGATATTACGCATATTTAATATACGACTGGCGAAGGATGAACCAGGATAAGACCCGATTGAAACCGCAGCAAACAAACAAAAATGTTAGTCTAATTGGGTTTTAAAACTCGATCCCATATAAAAAAAAAAATTAAAGCTTTTGATTTATACGCTGTATGTCAATTTGAGAATACGCATGTAGCAATGAAACCCTGTTCCTGAAATGAAAAAAAAAATACCCAAATGCAATGCAATGCAAGCAAAGTATTTTCTTTTCTGAATTAAATAAAAAGGCCTATATAAAAATAATATACTGTTCTTGAATATGAGCCTACATGTTCTGCTTTTAAATAAGTCTCCAATAATACACGAAGAATCTTAGGTAATTGAACTTACATCATCTCAAACATCGTCAGAATCCGCCATTTCCTGGGGAATGATGAGGCAAGCACATGGGATAATTACGGAATCCATAAGTCAAAAATCAAAAGTCATAAATTAAAAGTCATTAGAAAACAGTAAAATAAATCTATAAGTCGAAACTTCTGACTTAATGACTTTTGACTTGGGAGTTATGACTTTTGACTTGGGAGTTATGGCTTTTAACTCCAGACTTATTACTTCTTAGTTGTGAAATTAATTAATTAAACCACACTTTAAGAGAGCACGTGAGCGAAGACCAAAATATGAAATTCGTGTTTGCGTGTTGTTTTCTGTGCACTCTGTTGGAGATAACAGCTGGTGTGGTGCCAGCTTATCTGCCTTTGTCGTCTCTCATCACTCATTGAAGAATATTTCAAACAAGTTTTAAATACAGTGAAATTCTTGGATTTTTGCTACTTAAGCATGGTATTTTGTTGTCACTGCGTCAGCTGAAAAGAATCTTGAAAAAGTTGAACCTGAAACGTCGAGGTGTACATTTGCAATCACAGTTGAAAAACGTTGTTCCTGTAATTGGCACGGAAATGCATTATAGCGGACAGTCTGTCGGTTATCAGACGATATGGCGCCGGCTGAAAGTGAATCATAATATGGATGTAAGCCATAAAGATGTTATGGACATAATGAAGGCAATAGATCCAAATGGTGTTGAAATGAGAAAAGCACATTGACTTAAAAGACGTTTCTATTGTGCAAAAGGGCCAAACAATATTTGGCATTTAGATGGTTATGATAAGTTGAAACCATTTGGAGCGATAGATGGTTTTAGCAGGAAAGTTATCTGGTTAGAAGTTTCTGACACTAACAATGATCCAAAACTGATTGTGAGATATTATTTGGATGCATTGAAGCGCATTGAAAAAACACCTCGCATACTTTGTTGCGATGCTGGAACAGAAAACATTGTTGTTTTCTTCTACAGCAGTTCTTTCGGAATGAAGCAACTGACCACTTTGCTGGTAGTCGCAGCGTTATTGTTGGAAGAAGCACTTCTAACCAGCGCATTGAAAGATGGTGGGGTACGCTACGTCAACAAGGAATACAGTGGTCGATTAACTTTTTTAAGGATTTGCGCGATTCTGGTCATTTCAATGAACTCGACCAGATACATTGTGAAAATTTGAAATTTTGTTTTATGAACCTAATACAAACACACCTGGATAGAATTGCTCAACTCAATTCAATTCAATTCAATTGTTTATTGTATAATAAGGCCTCCGGCCCATACACAAGTATAGTGCATTAATGTATAGGTAAGTAAATACAACAATGTGAACAATTAAACAGAGTTTCATATATCGACATTTTGCCTATAGTACAACATAGTATACATGTAATTATAGAAAAACTGATAGGTACTGATAGGTACTGATCCCTTTCTTGTAATGCATAATGTATATACATAGCAACATTGCGTATAATATGTTCATTTTCAGAAGACATTAGATTATTGAACTTGTAAATTGATGTAAATTGATGTATGTTCTATATATGTATTAGGAATATATTTACATCGAATATTACTATATAACGGACACAAAAGCATAAAGTGGTATTCGTCTTCAACACAACCTTCACAATACGGACAGTCTCTAAATTCTCTTTGAATACCAAAATGTCTACCCTTTTCTATCATAAGGGTATGACTAGAACTTCTAAATGCTGCAATGCACGTTCTAAATTTGTTTATATCAACAACATTTACAAACTTTTCAACTTTATATACTGTTTTATACTTAGCATAATAAAAAAGTTTTGCGTTTTGATAACACCTATCCATCCATTCCTGGATATACTGGTCTTTTAATCGTTGTACATATTGTAATAGAAACAGGTTAGGGTTGTCAACATTCTGGGCTTCCCACACATAGCCATAGCCGTTTATATACAAGTGAGTTCGTAAATCAGTTACCCATTTTTTGTAACCAATATTGTCATAATACATTAGCATATTATAGCACATTCGTACATATCTTTCTTCAGGTAACTTTAACAAACGAAGCCAATATTTAACTACACACTTTGCAGCATAAATGTACAATGGAAATCTACCTAAATCACCTAAAATTGCATCATTACATGCACTTTTGTTTACTTTCATAAACCTTTTACAAGCAAAAATGTGTACATTTTCAATACAATTTGGTTTCTTAAGACCCCAAATTTCAGACCCGTATAATGCAATAGATGCAACCTTTGAATCAAATATTTTAAAAAACGTTGTATATGGAAGACATGGATAATTGTACAATGAACTGAGTAAATGCAACAATACTTTCTTTGTCTTGAGTGACATGGCCTCTGCCATTTTATACATAGAAAGCTTACTTGAAAAATATATTCCAACATAAGAAAAACCATTAACTACTTCTATGTCTACATCATTGTATTTCCATCGTTCTCTTACACTTAATCTACCTCCTCTTTTAAAAATAAGAACTTTTGTTTTAGCTGTATTAACAACAAGTTTACTAACTAAACAAAAATGTTTCAATATATTCAATTGCTTTTGTAGTCCGATAACTGTATCCGAAATAAGAGCTATGTCGTCTGCAAACATGAGCAAAAATATTTCTACAAGATGAGGAAACAATTGTATACCCCTTGTTCTGTTCTTACATAACAGTGAGTATAGTTCATCAATAAACAATGCAAACATAATCGGACTCAAATTACAGCCCTGACGCAAACCGATGGGGCAGTCAAAGCTATTTGTTACACCATTGTTAGTTTTAACACATGCTTTTACAGAAATATATATAGACTGTATTGCATTATACAAGTTACCTTTTATGCCACCTTTTCTTAAAATATCATACAATATGTTGTGATCTACAGAATCGAACGCTTTTTGAAAATCAATAAAAGCTACGTACAATGTTTTCCTTTTCATACATAAATACTTACTTACAATGGCTTGAAGAATAAATGCATTATCTACAGTACAATATCCTGATCGGAAGCCCACTTGGGCTTCACAAATTTTACAATAAGCATTCAGATAAAATGTTAAACGCTTTGTGATGATTGCAATATAAACTTTGCTCAAAACATCTAGTAAAGCTATACCTCGGTAATTATTTGGGTTATTTACACTACCCTTTTTGTAGAGGGGTATTACAACTGTTTTTGTCCACTGCTTTGGAAATTCGCCTTTGAGAAACAATCTATTAAATAACTTTCAAATGAAGGGTAAAAGCACATTTACACCATAAACTAAATGCTGCGGTGTAATCACACCACCAACAGCTTTATTCAATTTCAAAGACTTTATACTGTCATTTATTTCCTCGTCTGTGATACGGGAATTGAAAATTAATTGTTCAATATCATCAAAATCGTCATTTTCATTTTCAGCATTAATTCGCTCTTCATTCTCTGAATCAACATTGTTTACAACTGAAAAAAGATTGCTAAAATGATTAAACCAGTCGTCCAATGAAATGTTTGGCTCCGTTCTTGGTTTATTAGTTAGTTTTTTAACTTCGCCCCAAAACCTTTTCGAGTTACCAGTTGTACTTTCTAGTTTCGATAATGCATTTTTATCAAATACACATTTTTTGCATTTACATATATTCTTATAAGCATGTTTACTATTTACATATAGCAATAAATCATGTTCACTTCGGCTTAACCGAAAACGATTCAAACGTTTTCTTGCATCAGTCTTTGCTCGTTTACATTCAGTGTCAAACCATGGCTTATAGTTCCTAAGTTTACCACCATAACATTTCAATTTCTTAAATGCATTACTGCTGTTTAGAATGGCATCTTCAAATGAACTTATAACCAAATTTATGTCGCTGGTGTCATCATTTAATAGTGTTTTTACACTATCAAAACTTCCATTTATAACATTTTCTGCTAAGTATCTTTTATATTCCCTGCAATTGTCATCTGTCAGATTATATCTAATACATGTATTGCTACCAGTGCCGTTTCTTTTAACACTATGAACAACATCTGGCACTTTCAGAGATAGCGCTAACGGAAAATGACTTTCACTATTCTCTAAAATTTTAAAATTGCTGATAATATCAAACAAATTTCTAGACACTATGAAATAGTCAATAGTACTACTACCATTTTGGTTTAAGAATGTACATCCACTACTATGGGGACCAAACCGCCCTTTAACAATGAAACACGAAAATGTTTGACAAAATGATATAAGTTGGCGCCCATTATCATTTACTATATTATCTGTTGCAAATCTATCTTTATGTACGTTGCAATCTAAGATATCGTGAAATTCATACAATTCTGGTATAAATACACTGGATGTAGTAAAATCAGGGAGACTGCCAGTACGTGCATTAAAGTCACCATTTAACAGAAGCTCCGTATCTAAGTATTCTGTGCTAATACTTTCTTCTAATTGCTCAAAGCCTGACCGTAAGACGTCATCATAAAACGGGGACTTGGGAGGTGGAATATAAATAGCAACGTATAAAACATTTCGAGGTGTATCAAATAACAGCTTGTCAAAAAGAAGTATTACACCATACTTAAAATTGTCACATACGCGTTTTACATACTTTGATAGTTTACTTTTAATTACTACAGTGACACCTCCCATTGGTCTTCCGCCAGTTTTAGATCGTTGAGCTTTACAAGAATATGAAACATGATCTGTAAAATATTCATCACAAATGTCAGCGTTCATATCCCATGTTTCTTGAAAACTTATTAAGTCATAAGATAAAAGCATTTCAGATAATTCAAAACCAGTTAATTTGGACTTTAATCCTTCAACATTCCAACTCAGTAACTTTATGTTCGCACATATACTAGAAGATGATTGTGCTGGACCTTGACCGTTGTCCTATTTTCGAAAAGGGCTACCCCCATTTTCAGTTATAGAAGGTGTTGCCTCCATGCTCTCTTCGATTAGCGAATCAGCTGTGTGATTATCTGATTGACGAGCACCGCGCCGAAATACACGAGGTCTAGGTTCAGATCAGGGTTAACTTTTGCATATGTCACCAACTTGTTACCTTTAAAGTAGCCATTTAAGCCCTTTAATTTTGCTTGTTTAAGTTCTTGACGCTGTAGAAATGAAAGATCGTTAGAAATTCGTATACCCTTAATGCGCAACTTGTCTCTAAATTTGAATAGTCAAAATTTGTCATCACTATTTGCAAACTGAACAATAACCATTCTATCATTACCCTGATTAGTATCAACTACACCAACACGCTTTGCTTTTACTAAAGTATTACTATCAAATTTGGCTTCGGTCGTATCAGCTTCTTTTAATACTTCATCTTCACATAGCTTTTTTAAACTGTAATCATCAGATTCTTTCTCTTTCAAACCAAAAATTCTCATCGAACTCTTTAGCCTCTCGGATTCTGAAATAAGCAACTGTTTTTCAATATTCCGTAAACACGAATCTCTTTTATCTTCACCATATGACACAGCTTCCATATCGCCAGATAGTACTTCTTGGTCATACCGCAAAACATCAACTTTCTCTTCGATAAATCGCATTCTGCCATCAATTTCCTTCTGATTAGCTTCAACCTCGTCGACCTTTTTGCACATTAAATTCAACTCTGACTTCATTAGAATAATCTCAGACTTAACACCCCTTACTTCATTTTTTACTTCACTTATTTCATTCCGAGTCTCTCTAATAGCATCCAAGATAGCTTGTGTATTTTTATCTGTTACGTCACTTCCGGTCCCGGATTCAACTCTATGTCTGCTGCCAAAATTAATAGTCTTTTACCATATGCATAGTACGCACCATAGATAAATTGCATACAGTCACTAGATGTACTGCGAGATGTAGAAGACATATTAACACTATCACATATACTGATGTCCGGTCTTGCAAAGTTGTCGATACAGAGCTTATTGCCCCACGCAACCCCGTACAATGCAATAAAACATAGAAGGAAGAATACATTGACCACAAAACTTCTCAGATGTATGTCAGTACTACAATGTGTCCGCTTATATTTCCCATACTTCCTTGCCTCGTACATGTTCTGTAACACAACATATATGTACCGATTCTAACTCTATATGCCATTAAGTCAATCCCCATCGTTATTATTTTCGAGGTTACAGCAGTACTCCAATTTATGGTCCTTTTACGCTTCCGTAGAAAAATAAACCAATACTATACTGTCACAGGTATGATAGTTTATAATAATCTACATGTATCTACTGGACAATAGGATTTTGTTACGGGTGACTGCTCCACACTGTTAGTCAATATATATGTATGATATTTACCAATATTTACCAATTCAATTCAATAATTATCCTTCCAATATTTTATTATATCCAATCAAAACTCTAAGACAAAATAACCACAATAATGTCCATCGAATAAATAACACACACAGATGTCAAATTTATACTATTCAACGCTGTATAACCATCAACAATTAAGGAAATTCCTTGACCTCAAAAATAAACGTCCGACCTATACTTGCACTACTACACGGCTCTCAACAGTGGAATGTACATGAAATTAGACCTCAGCACAATTCCGACGCACATTACGGAAAACCTGACATTATGTATTTTTTACCTGAAACGTTTGGTGCACTTGATTATGGTACGGTGGTTGACAAACGTGATGTGACCTGTTGTAAAGACATGTATTCAGTTCCAAAGAGGAAGTTTGACGAATTCAGCGAATTGGCTTATCTGTTAAAGCCCGACCTCCAAATGCCAGTAGATGCCGATTCAGCATTGAATTTGTTCCTGGAGTTGAATGATTTAGTGGCAAACTCGTATGAAGACTGAAGTCTTCTTAAGCCATAAAGTTGTTTTGTGAGAGAACAAATGATCAACATGATCCATCATTATCATCATCATCTACATCATCGTGATTATCATTATAAGTATGTTGACTGCAATGATGATTGTCATGATGCTGCTCCTCATGATGAAGGTTGACTTTATAATTTAAATAATTATGTTGTTGATGATAACCAGAAGTTGATTTCGATGATAATGATTATAATCATGACCATGATGATAACTATATTAAGGATGATGATCATGATGATGTTGTAAACTATAGTTCAATATATTTTATAGTTCATAACGTAAGTGGCATATGTTTATTCTTATGTTTGACAGTCAATTATACAAACGAATATGTCACGTAAGTCAAATGTTATTTCTACGTTCAAATACATCATAGCTCACAAAGGTCTGTTTGTAACCGTTAATGTTTCAGTCAAGAAAAACTACGGACCTGTGACAAGTGTAGACCGAATTAGTCTGTGCAGGTGTGCAGACTTACTAGGGCCTACACACTTAACTTTCAGTTAATTAGAATCTGGCTATAAAAATATATTCACTGAAAAACTCAGACTGGACTATGCCAGACTGGGTCTACACTGGTCATAATACCAATAAGTCTATTTTGCTGGATGAAGCCTTTGTTAAACAAAGGTATTTTTCTCTTCAGTCTGGTTATTCAAGAGATCCCGTTCCCAGGTCATACTAGACAATCCCATTTGCATCAGAGTTTTGCTGACGCACTCTGTTACTTGTCCTGCCTCACGTTCATCTTTGTAGACCAAATGCCCTAGTACGAAACTTGCACAGGATATCTAGCCAGTACTACCGTATTCTTCCTAGTAATCGCCCAGGGCGCTTTGAAAATTGTGAAAGGTGGGCGCTTATTAGGAGTCAGGTCTTACAAAAGTATACAATATGTAAGAGTCACAGCTATGCAAATTCTGTTGATACCTCATATTTAAAGTGGTCCTGTTTACTGACAAATCACTACAATGGGTTTGAAATGTGAATATTCACAGTCTTTCCTTGTACAGTGAAATTTTCTAGGCCCGCTGACATGCATAAAAATTTAAAATGTCGATTGTGGTCAGTTGATTTTTTTTCTTTTAAGACAATTTATCCTGGGCGCTTAACCACTTACAAATGGAAAAGAAGGGATGGGCGCTTATAGAAGCATTGGCGCTTATTAGGGTGAATAGGTAGTTATCCGTGGTAAGGTCAGCTTAAAAAATTTCCAGGATGACGCATTTGTAAAGCTTAGGTCGCTTTAAACGATATTGCAATGACACTTCGTGCACAATGGTCTGACTTGTGACTTCGTATTTCTGACTAGAGACTTCCTATTTGTGACTTCCTACTTGTGACTAGTGACTTCCTACTTGTGACTTCCTACTT
Source organism: Cyclina sinensis (assembly GCA_012932295.1). Taxonomy (NCBI): domain Eukaryota; kingdom Metazoa; phylum Mollusca; class Bivalvia; order Venerida; family Veneridae; genus Cyclina; species Cyclina sinensis. Next base: position 40,202,003 of record JAAONU010000003.1, on the reverse strand, counting down.
GTGACTAGTGACTTCCTACTTGTGACTTCCTACTTGTGACTAGTGACTTCCTACTTGTGACTTCCTACTTTTGACTTCCTGCTTGTGACTTCCTACTTGTGACTTTTGACTTCCTACTTGTGAGTAGTGACTTCAAACACTTGTGATCTTGACTTTTTACGTATCGACCTCTAATACAAATGCATGGAATTAATATATGGTTTGGGGATTGGCAAAGGAACAGATATTCAACCGCCATGAAGCTGTACATGTATCATAAAATGCAACTAAAATAATGGATTAAACAACTAAATTTTATCTAGCCCGAGTATAAAGCGCCTGTGTAGGGCAAGGTCATGCACCAAAACTATGATTTTTTGTCCTTATTCCACCAGTCCTATTTTACTCTAGCAAATTTAACATTGACATAGCACAGCTTTGGATACGAGACACCAGCACACGGAAGGTGGTTCTTTTTGTTATATTTTCCTCTAGATGACAACAATATCATTCTCAGCAAAGCTTCTACTTAAGCTCACGCGAATTAACAACTACAATAAGAGCGTCAGGGGCAGCACACTCGACTATTCTTAGTTCTTGGTAGTAAAATGAAAACCATCTTAGTCGACAAGGCAGTCAGTTTTAATAAAATGCTTGACAGAGTTATCTACCCCTGTCTAGGGGTTGGGGTCATGGTGGTTAACAAGTCTGCAAAATTTCAAAGCGATATCTTAAGGGACTTGGAACATATTTGATGTGGTATGAAAAATTGGACAGAGCATTAAACTAATGCTGACGCCCGGATGAGGTGTAAGCTCTCCTTATTCTTCGAATAGTGGAGCTATAAATTACAGGATGTAAAATCAAGGACGATTAACACAATTGTGTTCTTAAAGCACAATATGACAATATCTTTTTAAAAATGTTAGTATTTATTATAATATTGATTTAAAAAAAGAACTTTTATTTAGCAATAAACAATTGAAGTAGAAAAAAATCAGTATTTATTATAATACTGATTTAAAAAAGAACTTTTTTTTAGCAATAAACAATTGAAGTAGAAAAAAATCAGTGTTTAAAAATCACCAGGTACAATAACATATCATAGCAAGAGCTGTCACTGTAATATGACAATGCCCCCGAAGCGCGCTTTGACAATGTTAAAGTTTTTAGAAAATTCTATGTTCAAGGTCATCCAGGGGTCAAGGTCATCAATGTGTGTACCTGCAGAAAGGTCATGTCCCAAGGAATGATGTGTCCAAATATGAAGTAAATATGTTCAGTAACGAGGAAGTTATGGGCCAATATTAAAGTTTTTAGAAAATTCTATGTTCAAGGTTAATGTCATCCAGGGGTCAAGGTCATCAAGGTATGCGCCTGATGAAAGGTAATGTCCAAAGAAATGTTATGTCCAAATATGAAGTAAACATGTTTACTAATGAGGAAGTTATGGCCAATGTTAAAGTTTTTTTTAGAAAATACTATGTTCAAGGTCAAGGTCATCCAGGGGTCAAGGTCATCAAGGTATGTCCCTACAGAAAGGCAATGTCCCAAGGAATGTTATGTCCAAATATGAAGTAAACATGGTTACTAATGAGGAAGTTATGGCCAATGTTAAAGTTTTTTTTAGAAAATTCTATGTTCAAGTTCAAGGTCATCCAGGGGTCAAGGTCATCAGGGTATGTGCCTACAGAAAGGCAATGTCCCAAGGAATGTTGTGTCCAAATATGAAGTTAAAATGTTTACTAATAAGAAAGTTATGGCCAATGTTAAAAGTTTTTGGACAGAATGACTGACCGACGGACTGACAGACGGACAGTTCAAAAACTATATGCCTCCCTTCGGGGGCATCAAAAGAAATAAGAGGACCAAATGCCACTGGGCTTCTCGGCTTGGTACATGTCATTACAAGATGGCCTAAAATAGCAAGTTTTCTCTATACTCTGACCATGTAACCTAGTTTTTGACCAACTCTGAAACTAGTCTGGCTTTATTAAAATATCCAGTGACAGCCTTACAGATCAATAACAAACATATCAAATGGTCCTGGGTGGCTAACATAATAGGCCACGGTGAAATGTTCACATGGACAAAAGGGGAATGGGTTTCGTAAAGGCCATCTAAACTTGACAGGCTTTATATAACACCTGTTCGTTTAATGTGAGACATCCCACAGTATTAGCTCCACAAGATTTTGAAAGCTAAAAACATATAAAGTGGGTGCAGTTATTTCACATGCAACTCCTCACTTAACAATAAAATATAGCTTATATATTTTTCAACCCTTAGGAGCTGGGACTTGAAATGAAACTAGAATGTGTCCCACTGAAGCATTTTAGCTTTAATATGCAACATAATTCTAAAAGCAAAAGAGAACTCTATGCAAGAAATGATAATACATTGTATTTCTAAACATGTTAAAAATTATAAAAGTAAAGTAACATGAGTATTACTTCAAATGTGTGAAAACAATTTAATTACATTTCCTTTAGAACTACATTTGTTTTTAGAAATTATCAGAGCAGCTTTTTAATCTTTTGACAAAGGATTTAATAATTATGTCTGACAGTAGAGCAAGTTTGAGTTGTTAGTCAAACATATAGTTCTGTCAATAAATAAAGTTGTGTCAATAATAATAGATAATTTAATCTCATTTTGTCCTAAAACAGCGGAGTTTACATAGCTTTTTTAAAATTAATATTCCATAATTGTGTATGATACATTTTATTTATGACACTAAGAATTAAAGGTGACTTATAGGCCCATATGGCCAGTGTTTTGTTCAAATTGTATGTATGTATCTTATGAGTACCATAACAAATGTCACAATAATAAAAGAATATCTTATCTTATCTTAAAGTCACTAAAGTAAATAGAAGAAATTTCTATAAATTTGCATTAACTAAAGATAGCTTGAAGTCCTTTTTGTGTCGCCCTTTCGAAGAAAAGGCGATACATAGGGATCGCTTTGTCCGTCAGTCCGTCGGTCCGTCACGAAAACTTAACTTTGGCTATAACTTTGCCATTTCTAAACATTATCTTATCAAACTTTCAAATTGTAATGCTTATGACAACAGGGTCGAGTTGAGGCAAAAATTTCTAGGTCAAGGTCACATTTGACAGAGTTATGCCCCTTTTTATACATGGATTTGTCATGAAAACTTAACGTTGGGAATAACCTTTGCCATTTCTTAACATTTCAACATCAAACTTTCAAATTATATTGCTTACGACAACAGGGTCATGATGATGCCAAAATGTGTAGGTCAAGGTCACAATTGACAGAGTTATGCCCCTTTTTGTTCTTGGATTTTGTCATGAAAACTTAACATTGGCTATAACTATGCCATTTCTTAATGTTTCTTTATCAAACTTTCCAGTTGTAATGCTTACAATTGTATCACTTAAGACAACACCATTTCTCAAGGGCAGATAACCCTCAAATTCATTTTTGCAATGTTATGCCCCTTTTTCAAGTTAAAATTTCTTTGTTAACCTTTTTCTTTATGTCCATGTCTCAAAAAGTGTCAAGGATATTCCATTCAAACTTGGAATACTTGATCACCATCAAGACCCCTGCAAAGATTGTTGGTACCCATGTCCCTGGGGTCACAGTTAGCCCCACCCCCAGGGGTCACTTGATTGTGCTTATACTTATATATAGGAAAAAAACTTCTTAAGCCTAGAAATAAAATATTAACTGACATGAGATGGGTAAGTACTCCCCCCCTCACCGTCCCCTCTGCATGGGGACCCTACCCCCCCCCCCCCTCCCCCGGGCCCAATTTTTTTTTTTTTTATTTTAATTTTAAAACATAGGTACTTTACTCCCCATCCTACCTCAACCCCCCGCCTCCCCCCCAACAGTCACCCCCCCCCCACCCCAGGGCCCAATTTTTTTTTTTTTAAATTCATAGGTACCTGACTCCCCATCCACCCTCAAACCCCCCCCCCCCCCCTCCCCCCCCCCCCCCCCCAAATCCCGGGGCCCAATTTTTTTTTTTTTAAATTCATAAGTACCTGACTCCCGATCCATCCTCAACCCCCCCCCCCCATTTTTTTTTTAACCCCCCCCCCCCCCCCCCCCCCCCAGGGCCTTTTTATTTTTAATTTTAATACATAGGTACTTCACTTCCCATCATACACACACACACATACACCACTATCGGGGCCCCAAAATTTTTATTTGTTTTTAATACATATCTACTTGACCCAAATTTATTTTTCATCTTGTATGACTAGGTACTTGCTCTGTCCCAGTCAAATTTTTTTCACTTGGGCCTCTTGTTTAACTTGGCTTATAATTAATTATCCAGCACTGAGAAAAGTGGAGCATGCTGTCTGTGGACAGGTATTGTTGTACTTTGACTAGTATGCTGTCTTTTCCAGCAGGCTCTTGTTTACCTTTTTAGTTATTCTAACAGAGTACCCAAGGGCGACACAAGTGTTCCACCGGACACCCATCTAGTATTGTAAATTATTCCATGAAAGGTACCTACACACAAAATAACTTTACAAACAGTCAACAAATAAACTTAAAAGGTACTTCAGGTATAATCAATCAATTACTGAAAAAAAATCAGAGTAATTATTCGTAAATGTAATCAAGATATTCTAGAGTAATTGTAATTCAATCAGTTACAGTTGAATGTAATCAGCCCCATGTCTGATACATGTATCTGCACTAGTTTCAGAAATACATGTAATATTTTATATTCAAGATACTTAACATATATTTCCTAAGTTCAAAAAGAAGAATAATTATGTGAACATACAAAACTTGGTCCTCTGAGCAACTTTAATGACTCCAACAAATTAAGAGAAGGTTTAAATGCATCACATTCATAAATGAAGTTCTAAGATAAAATGTTACATGCAAAACTTTAACCAAGGTGTGATGGCAACGGAAAGATAACTCTGATGCTGATGTATAGCTCAGACTAAGCTTTGAACAGTAAAGCTAGTAATGAGTGTATTTTCACAAAGATTTATCTATCTAGATAAACAAGAGGGCCATGATGGTCCTATATTGCTCACCTGAGTATCATTCCACATAAATGTAAACAAGATCATTCACTGTCAAGTTTAAAATCAGCAAGCATTAACCACATATTTCAAGTTTCATAGAATGAATAAAACGTACTCAGGTGCTCAGTTGAGCTAATAAAATGCACTTTGCTAAAACGGGAACTCTAGAAACACAAAACACAAAGCCTGAATTCAACAACACAAGCAACTTTTAGGATTTATACTTGACGTTCACTATTGCGATTTCAGTGCTTTTATCAGTTTATCGGTTGTGAATTTATCAAGTTACATGAGAGCAAAGAAATCTAATTAATGATACAATGTATTCAGCTGTCATGTTTTGCAGAGCACCTGCAAAATTCTAATGCAGATGGGCGCTTGGACATTTCATAATGCAAGCCTTCTTGGATAATGGCACTTACTTTAGATGGAATACAAGATTGCATCATTTCCATGTGAAGTACTCCATGTGGAATTTCTTTCTTTTCCATGCAGTTAATGATTATTTGCACAGAGTTATCTCCCTCACCATCATCACAGCATATATTATCTAAGTTCCAAACAGTTTTTTCAGTGTACAATTCTACTTATGTGCAACTTAAACTCCAAATGTCCGACTGTTTTTTTGCTGAATGGCAGTGAAGAAGTATCTCTGGGGCTTGATAAGCTGGGGTACCTGGCTGCATTTCTCTAGCATTTGCAACTGTAGTGTTCATGGTATTCATTACTGTAACTTTAGACAGTCCCATGTCACAAAGTTTTGCAATGTTCAAACTAGCTGACAGCAAAATATTTTCTGGCTTTATATCTCTATGAATGATAATGGGGTTGTGGTTGTGTAAATATGCTACTGCGTGAGCTACTTGAAGTGCAACTGAATGCTTCTGTGTCAATAGAAAATCATGTTCTGAGTCCCCAAACAGCACATCATCCAAATTTGGACCATTAATGATTTCAGTAAGAAGATAAAGACTATCAGCCAGTATTGAGTAACCCATCAGTAAAACAATGTTTGGATGCCTTATGTGACTATTAGTTTTAACTTCCTGTAAAACTGATTGTTTCACAAGTTTCATGCATTTAACTTTGATTTTTTTCACAGCAATATTTGTACCAAGGTACTCTCCCATGTAGACCTCACCAAATCCACCCTCCCCAATTTTTTCAAGAATTTTGAAGTCTCCATAATTTACATGTAAGTTACTAATATTATCCTCCACACTATTGAGCTTTTTTTTAGCTGTTGGTTGCCCTACAGCACTGTTGTCAGTTAAGTTAAAACTCTTTCTCGTCTTTTTACCAGATATGCATGTCAATCCAGTCATTACTGTCTGAACAGCGGGCTGAGTATCTCCTTTAATATCAGATTCTGTATCCAAAACTGACTCTCTCACATGCTCAAAGGTGTAAGAATTAAAAAGTGGCACAGACTGTTCAACACCACTTTCTGCAGCTACCAGAATTTCAGATTTTGCATCAACATGACTTGCAATTATCTTATCTTTCACAGATCCTGTTGGTAACTGACTTCCAACTACCTGTTCATTTAAAAGCCCCATTGCTAGCTGACTTCCAAGTTCCTGTTTATTCTAAGATCCTGTTGAAAACTGACTTCCAAGTACCTGATCATTCACGAATCCTGTTGATAACTGACTTACTATTACCTTATCATTCACCGATCCTGTTGCTAACAGACTTCCTATTACTTTATCATTCACAGATCCTGTTGCTAACTGACTTCCAACTACCTGTTCATTTAAAAACCCATTGCTAACTGACTTCCAAGTTCCTGTTTATTCATAGATCCTGTTGAAAACTGACTTGGAGGTACCTGATCATTCACAAATCCTGTTGATAACTGACTTACTATTACCTTATCATTCACCGATCCTGTTGCTAACTGACTTCCTATTACTTTATCATTCACAGATCCTGTTGCTAACTGACTTCCAACCACCTGTTCATTTAAAAGCCCCATTGCTAACTGATTTCCAAGTTCCTGTTTATTCATAGATCCTGTTGAAAACTGACTTCCAAGTACCTGATCATTCACAAATCCTGTTGATAACTGACTTACTATTACCTTATCATTCACAGATCCTGTTGCTAACTGACTTCCAACTACCTGTTCATTTAAAAGCCCCATTGCTAACTGACTTCCAAGTTCCTGTTTATTCATAGATCCTGTTGAAAACTGACTTCCAGGTACCTGATCATTCACAAATCCTGTTGATAACTGACTTACTATTACCTTATCATTCAGAGGTCCTGTCGCTAAGTGACTTCCAATTATCTGATCATTCACAGATCCTGTTGCTAACTGACTTCCAACTACCTGTTCATTTAAAAGCCCCACTGCTAACTGACTTCCAAGTTCCTGTTTATTCATAGATCCTGTTGAAAACTGACTTCCAAGTACCTGATCATTCACAAATCCTGTTGATAACTGACTTACTATTACCTTATCATTCACCGTTCCTTTTGCTAACTGACTTCCTATTACTTTATCATTCACAGATCCTGTTGATAAATGACTTCCAAATATCTGATCATTTACAGATCCTGTTCCTAACTGACTGACTATTATCTGATCATTCACAGATCCTGTTGCTAACTGACTTCCTATTACTTTATTATTCACAGATCCTGTTGATAACTGACTTTCAATTATCTGATCATTTACAGATCCTGTTGATAACTGACCTCCTTTCATCTGATCATTCTTAAATCCTGTTGCTAGAGGATTTTCAATTATCTTATCGTTCAGAGGTCCTGTCGCTAACTGACTTCCAATTATCTGCTCATTCACAGATACTGTTGCTAACTGATTTCCTATTACCTGCTCATTCACATATCCTGTTACTAATTGACAGCCTCTTATCTGCTCATTCACACATCCTGTTGCTAACTGATTTCCTGTTATCTTTTCATTCACAGATCCTGTTCCTAATTGATTTTCAATTACCTGATCATTCTCAAATCCTGTTGCTAACTGACTGCCAATTATCTGATTATTCACAGATTCTGAGACTTCAGTATTTCCATGCATGTGATCTTCACTGGCTGTTGAAACAACAATTGGTGAATCGAATGTGTATACAGTATCCTTGTATCCAACAGTAACATTGTATTCACCTTCTTCTGTTACCCTTACTAAACAAAGATCTATTCCTGCTACAAAAATTTGACCATTTTTAAACCAGGTGAACATACATGTGCCTTCCTTGTGTATCTTTGTTATTACACCAATAATGATTGATCTGTCCTTTTCGATTCCACAAATTTCAGCTGGTCCATGTAAGATAAAATCAGTCGAATGGTGAACCTTTCTCTGGGGAAATTTATAATGTCCTTCAGCATCTTTGTATAAGTAATGTCTATCACCAACTGTGATAGATGTTACAGTAAATCCATGTTCAAAGGGTGTGTAATCCTTATCCTGCAAGGGTGTTCCCGAGAAAGTTTCACATTCACTAACAGAGTAACAACTTAATGAGCTAACATCTCCACTGTATGAAGAAATGGTATCACGTGTGTATTTCACCAAAATCATCTCCAGGATGTTATTGTTCACAAGTAAATTGCAAGTTTTATTCTTATGAGTATCAGTGTCTTGAATGTTTTCTAATTCTGTTTCAGGTTTACCCAAAGTTTCTCTGTTATTTTCAGTTTCAGATTTCGAAACAATGTTTTCAACATTTCCGTCAATATCTGTTGTCTGTTCATTGATTTTTTTCTTTGTCTTATATATGAATAAAACTGGGATGAATAAAGACCATTGGATCTCAGAAAGTCTTGGAAAGAACACTCCTTACCACTTCTGTCTTTGAAATTTGAAGTATCTGTTCCATCGAAATGTGATAAACTTATTTCCATTTCATGTAGCAAGCCATGTTGACTTTTCCCTTCTGGGAAGAACAGCTGTTTTCCTAAGGATATCAGGGAGTTTACCGTCTGACTGTCATCAATCACATACTTCAAAGTTCTTGTTCCACCACCTTGTTTATGCTTGACTTGCTTATAGGACCCTTTAGTATAATGAAGCCAACCAAAATGCAGTTTGTGCTCTTTGTGGCGGCCACATTTAACCTTTTTTGCTGAACTCTCCTCTTGATTGCCAGCCTGTAAAACAAATAGAAAGACATTTTAAGATTCTGTGCATGTGTCTGAATTGAAGTGTGAATTCCTGTAGCTGTAGTATAACTGTAGAGTGAATGCTTAACTGAAACTGTAACTCGAGGTCACTCATACTCCTGCAAGCAACTTGACAGGTATTTGTTATTAAGTGTATCAAATTTCAACCAATTAAGTTGTAATTTGGAATTAGTTTATTTCATTAGATAATGTTCAGACGAGCCATACAAGAGGGTGACGATGTCCCCTATATTGCTCACCTTAGTATCAGAGCTTCAAAAATGAAGAAATAAGTCATTGGGTCATGATCAAGGTCTGTCAGTGTCAAGAATTAAATCTGCAAACATAATTATTCATACATGTCAAGTTTCATTGCAGTAGTTTGTAAAATGAAAAAAAGAAGGGCACTAGGTCAAGCTCAAGGTCAGTCATGGTAAATACTGAAATCTGTACACAAAAACAAAAAAAGACCTAGTTTTTGGCCTCAGTTGATCCAGATACAATCCCAACCAAATATTAAGAAAATCAGATGAAAACCACAACAGTTATACAGCAGAAAACAGTTTTATGTTTTAGTAACAGTGACCTAGACCCCTGAACCCCTTGGTATTTATGCTAGCTTTCTATATATGAGGTTTCATAATAATACGGCAATCCGAACTTCAGTTACTATGCAGAAAGCATTTTTCTTTTTTTTTTCAGTAAAATTGACATTGACCTTGACCTCAAAATCTTTGGGTATTCATGCAAGCTTTCTATATATAAGGTTTCCTTACAAAACTTTAAGTTACTGAGTGTCAGATCATGTTTTCCTATATGAACCATATGGAAAATCAAGTGACCTTCAGGGCGGGGACAAATTCAACCCCAAAGACATCATTTGAATAATATTTGTAAAGGACCTTCGATGTTGTTTCAAATCAATTATGAAATCTCTAGGCCTTACAGTTTCAGACAAGAAGATTTTTAAAGATTTTCCCTATGTAAGTCTATGTAAAACTGTAAACCCCTAGGGCGGTGTCAATTTGGACTCCAGGGTCATGATTTGAACAATTTTGGTAGAGGTCCACTAGACAATACTACAGACCAAATATCTAACCTCTAGGCTTTCTTGTTCTTGAGAAGAAGATTTTTAAAGATTTTTTGGTTGCCATGGCAACCAGAGTTCTGTATGGAATGGAATTCCATGAACAAGTTTGGTACAAGGCCACCAAAGGAACATTTGTATTAAGTTTTTCAAAATTGGACCATTGGTTTAGGAGGAGATGTCATTTAACAAAATTGTTGATGGACAACAGAAGACACCAGATGCTGAGTGATCACAAAAACACACCTTAGGCTATGTGACAGGGTGAGCTAAGTGTTTGCATTGTCATATGTATAAAATTGTGTCATGCACAGTGCCTCTTCTGAGTTTTCATGTATTTCAGACTAATACTGTTTGAACTATAGTGTAGTTTGTGTCAGATTGGTGATAACCTTATAGAGATATGTTCTGAGTGTAAAAGGGGAATAATTTTAGAAATATAAATATACAGAGTTTTATAATTACGTTTTTTTAAAAACTCCAACAAGACATGATTACATTACAATACATCATAATTTCATGTGTTATTTCTATCTCAATGTTTTTACATGCACACAGGCAAGTACATGTGTGGCACATGTGTGTGTTGTGCATGTATAATCTAAGAGGTGTCACACAAGTTTTGAACCAACATTTTGAGTACCTTAAGTTACCAAGGGTAAGTTTTTAAAAACTGTTTTTGTTGTTTTTCTTTTTATTTTAACACATTTGTATTTAGATATTAGATGTTAGGGGGAGGATGTTGGTCCAGTTCTCCATTAGGAAAATTTCAAAGATTTTGGGATAGATTCTTTTTACATTTACTGATATAAATGAAATATTTTGCTGTTCGGTTGTATAATTATAACAGTTATGTCCTACTTGTGAGAGGAAATAAACTTTCCCTAGATGAATTCTTAAGATGAAAACTGAACTACTTTTACCTTTTGTTCCATTTCTTGGAGCAGCGAACTAGTAGCTGGGGGCTGTTTTTTCTTCTTTGCCTTTCTATTTTTAGCTCACCTGTCACGTAGTGACAGAGTGAGCTTTTCTGATCACCTTTTGTCTGTCGTCCGTCGTCCGTCCGTCTGTCCGTCCGTCCGTTAACAAATGGTTTGTTAACACTCTAGTGGTCACATTTTTGCCTCAATTGTCATGAAACTTGATCAGGATGTTTGTCTCATTAATATCTCGGACAAGTTCGAACATGGGTTATCAGGATTGGAAAACTAGGTCACAGAGCCCAAATATAGAAAAACCTTGTTAACACTCTAGAGGCTACTTTTTCAGTCCAAATATCCTGGAAATTTGTCAGAAATGTTCTAATGATGATTTCTAGCTCAAGTTCAAATATGGGTTATCTGGGTTCAAAAACTAGGTCACGGATGCCAAAAATAGAAAAATCTTGTTAACACTCTAGAGGTTACATTTTCAGCCCAAATAATCTTGAAATTTGTCAGAAAGGTTGCTTTGATGATTTCTAGGTCAAGTTCAAATATAGGTCATCTGGGGTCAAAAACTAGGTCACAGAGCCCAAATATTGAATAACCTTGTTAACACTCTAGAGCTAACATTTTAAGACCAAATAATCTGGAAATCTGTCAGGAAGGTTGCTTCTATGATTTCTAGCTCAAGTTCTAATATGGGTCATCTTGGTTCAAAAACTAGGTCACAGAGCCCAAAAATAGAAACATCTTGTTAACACTTTAGAGATGACATTTTCAGCCCAAATAATCTGGAAATTTGTCAGAAAGGTTGCTTCAAAGATTTCTAGCACAAGTTCAAATATGGGTCATCTGGGTTCAAAAACTAGGTCACAGAGCCCAAAATAGAAAAATCTTGTTAACACACTAGAGGTTACATTTTCAGCCCAAATAATCTGGAAATTTGTCAGAAAAATTGCCTTGAGGATTTCTAGATGAAGTTCGAGTATGGGTCATCTGGGGTCACAAACTAGGTCACAGAGTCCAAATATGGAAAAACCTTGTTAATATTCTAAAGGTAGCATTTTCAGTTCAAATAACCTGGAAATTTGTCAGAAAGATTCTATGGATGATTTCTAGCTCAGTTTTGAATATAGGTTCTCTGGGGTCAAAAACTAGGTCACAGAGGCCGAAAGTAGAAAAACCTTGTAAAAGCTCTAGAGGTTACATTTTTAGTCCAAATGTCCTTGAAATTTGTCAGAAAGGTTGTTTCAATTATTTCTAGCTCAAATTTGGATATGGGTCATCTCGAATCAAAAACTAGGTCACATGGTACAAATATGTAAAAATCTTTTTAACACTCCAGAGGTTACATTTTCAGTCCAAATATCCTAGAAATTTGTCAGACAGGTTTTTTTGATGATTTCTAGCTCAAGTTGGAGTATGGGTCATCTTGGGTCAAAAACTAGGTCACAGAGCCCAAATATGGAAAAACTTTGTAAACACTCTAGAGGCTACATTTTAAGTTTAAATGTCCTGGAAATCTGTCAGATAGGTTGCTTTGATGATTTGTAGCTCATGTTTGGATATGGGTTACCTGGGGTCAAAAACTAGGTCACAGAGCCTAAATATCGAGAAACCTTGTTAACACTCTAGATGCTACTTTTTCAGTCCAAATATCCTAGAAATTTGTCAAAGAGATTGTTTCAATAATTTCTAGGTCAAGTTCGAATATGGGTCATCTGGGGTCAATTAAAAAGGTCCATAGCAACTTTGTTAAAAGCAGTCATACTCAGGTGAGCGATACAGGGCCATCATGGCCCTCTTGTTAATGTTGTCTAGGACTTCCTTTATACGTTGTTTCCTATGTGTGTCCTGTAAATTACAAAAAGATGAAATTTAGAAAGGTGCTTCATTTTTAGCTCACCTGTCACGTAGTGACAGAGTGAGCTTTTCTGATCACCTTTTGTCCGTCGTCCGTCCGTCCGTCCGTCAGTCCGTCCGTCCGTCCGTCCGTCCACAATTAGTTCGTTAACACTCTAGTGGTCACATTTTTGCCTCAATTGTCATGAAACTTGCACGGGATGTTTGTCTCATTGATATCTCGGACGAGTTCGAACATGGGTTATCAGGGTTGGAAAACTAGGTCACAGAGCCCAAATATAGAAAAACCTTGTTAACACTCTAGAGGCTACTTTTTCAGTCCAAATATCCTGGAAATTTGTCAGAAAGGTTCTATTGATGATTTCTAGCTCAAGTTCAAATATGGGTAATCTGGGTTCAAAAACTAGGTCACGGAGCCCAAAAATAGAAAAATCTTGTTAACACTCTAGAGGTTACATTTTCAGCCCAAATAATCTGGAATTTTGTCAAAAAGGTTGTTTTGACAATTTCTAGGTCAAGTTCAAATATGGGTCATCTGGGGTCAAAAACTAGGTCACAGAGCCCAAATATGGAAAAACCTTGTTAACACTCTAGAGGTTACATTTTCAGCCCAAATAATCTGGAAATTTGTCAGAAAGGTTGCTTTGACAATTTCTAGGTCAAGTTTAAATATGGGTCATCTGGGGTCAAAAACTAGGTCACGGAGCCCAAATATGGAAAAACCTTGTTAACACTCTAGAGGTTACATTTTCAGCCCAAATAATCTGGAAATTTGTCAGAAAAGTTGCCTTGAGGATTTCTAGATCAAGTTCGAATATGGGTCATCTGGAGTCACAAACTAGGTCACAGAGTCCAAATATGGAAAAACCTTGTTAACATTCTAAAGGTAGCAATTTCAGTCCAAATAACGTGGAAATTTGTCAGAAAGGTTCTATCGATGATTTCTAGCTTAGTTTTGAATATAGGTTTTCTGGGGTCAAAAACTAGGTCACAGAGCCCGAAAGTAGAAAAACCTTGTTAATCCTCTAGAGGTTACATTTTTAGTCTAAATGTCCTTGAAATTTGTCAGAAAGATTGTTTCAAAGATTTCTAGCTCAGATTTGGATATGGGTTATCTGGGATCAAAAACTAGGTCACATGGTTCAAATATGTAAAAAACTTTTTAACACTCCAGAGGTTACATTTTCAGTCCAAATATCTTGGAAATTTGTCAGACAGGTTTTCTTGATGATTTCTAGCTCAAGTTGGAGTATGGGTCATCTTGGGTCAAAAACTAGGTCACAGAGCCCAAATATGAAAAAAACTTGTTAACACTCTAGAGGTAACATTTTAATTCCAAATAACCTGGAAATTTGTCAGAAAGCATAATTCTATGGTTTCTAGGTCAAATTTGAATATAGGTCATCTGAAGTCAAAACATTTAGGTCACAGAGCCCAAATATTGAAAAACTTTGTACACACTCTAGAGGCTACATTTTCAGTCCAAATGTCCTGGAAATTTGTCAGAAAGGTTGTTTTGATGATTTGTAGCTCAGGTTTGGATATGGGTAATCTGGGGTCAAAAACTAGGTCATAGAGCCCAAATATGGAAAAAATCTTGTTAACACTCTAGAGATAACATTTTCAGTACAAATAACCTTGAAATTTGTCAAAGAGATTGTTTCAATAATTTCTATGTCAAGTTTGAATATGGGCCATCTGGGGTCAAATAACCAGGTCCATAGCAACTTTGTTTAAAGCAGTCATACTCAGGTGAGCGATACAGGGCCACCATGGCCCTCTTGTTTTGCTTCATTTTATCAACATTGCTCAACTGCACCGATGCGCATGCGCGCGCACTCAGTCCTGCGAAAGAATCAAAGTACCGAAAGGGCCGACGGTAGCGAATGCTACACTCACCCCTACCTTATCTTGTAAGGCGGTGCCACATCTCTCAATATGAATAATACAAAATATTAATTAAAATATTACATATAGAATAAATACATACAGATTTAAACATTCTACCTGAGTGGACTTTGGATAAACAACCATCACACGAAGTACGTGCTGCTGAAATCCCTTGAAACATTTGTCCAATACCTACGAACACGAAGTACGTGCTATAGGCATCCTGTCCACTTTTGGTTAGTCATCCCCCTAAAAGTTCCTCCTTCCTCCCTGTAATATTCCACCGGCCTCTAGGTTTCCAACACGAAGTACGTGTGCCGTCCACCTAACTTCCCTTGAAACTCCACCGACTCGACTTCCTTCATACATCTTGGATTTTCACACGAAGTACGTGTGGTATCCCTCTAACCTCCTTTGAGACTGGACTGGACACCTGGAAGTTATGCACGAAGTACGTGCATTCCTTTCCTGCCTATCTCGATCTGCCTACCCCCAGTATAATTGCTGGGCATTCTCAGCGGTCTGTCGCAAGAGTTCCTCCCAGTCACATCCTCTAACCCTCGCAACTTCCCGTGCTGTCACACCGATGTAGGATGGCGACGAGATCTCCTACCTGGCAGCTGGGAAGTAGGGTGCATCTGTTTCCAACAGAATACGACTGGCATCTATCCTGCCCAGAGCCTGCTTACTATCCGCACGAAAGTAGCTACGGGTCACCATCAAACTGTACCCGAAGTATGTGTTGGGGAAGTACTCCAACCACAAACTTACGTCCTCCATTGTGCCGTTGAAACAGTGCAAGTGAATGCGCTGATCCGGGCGGAGAAATCCCTTGCAACGATAGAACAGCTCGAAATAAGCTCCCGTTACACTCTCTCCCTCACTTGGGCGACAATGCAACACCAATACGAAGTGCGGGCGTGACTTCAATAAGGCAAGAGTCTCATCAAGTATCTTCCTCTGAAGTTCGGGGTCCTACTTGGTACCGTCTAACCCCACCTCCCCCAACCCTGCAACCTCGAAAGTATCGAGCATCCTCGCCAGTCTCATGGTATCTCCCTCCTGTACCTTCACAGGGTGTATCCCAAGTACGGATACCACCCTCTCCTTCCGAAGTCTTGCCACTTGACGTTTGGTGGGATATGACTTCGAATCACACCACACCGCCACCGCACCATCTATCTCCACCTCCTCCCCAGATTGTGGTCTCACCCTACCTACAGCATCCTGGTAGTTGAACGGATGGACTCCAATCCTCTTACACAGGCGGTCCAGCTGAAAGTGAGAGTCCACGCACTGGAATGGAAAAGACGCCTCCGATGGTATCTCCTTGAGGTCCCTCTCTGGCTCCTCCTCTTCTGCTTCAACCACCTCATCCACAACCACCATATCACTCAGATCGAGCTCCGGACTGTGCTCTAGGAGCCACGACCTCCGTGGAGACGGCATTTCCTCCGACTCGCTCAGGCTTGGTACGGCCAAGGAATGGGAAACAACAGAAAAACTGCCCCATCTTTCACCTCCACCTCTGGCTGATTGCTGAAAGAAGTACTGCCGGCATCAACCACTTCCTCCCGGATGCAGATCTCTCTGTTTCCCTCTTCATCTACCCTCACGACTACCGGTACCGGTTCCGGCCACAGTTCTGCAGAGAACATTTGGAGGAAATCATCATGTGCAGTTTCCCCCAACAGACCAACCACTGCCAGCATCATCCTATACTGGAAAATAACTCCAGGTGAATTAATGGGGTTGCACGTGTACTCCTCTGGTACCAGCAGTCCAAGTTCCTCCGCTGTCTCGTTTGCTACCCGCCTCGTCCACTGATCAACCTGGCATACCTCTCGCCCATCCAGACACCCAGAGCGGTTAATGAAGTCCACCAGGTCCCCAATGTTCGCATCTAGCCCCACCAGAGTTCTTGCGAGGTACTGAAGGGCTGACACTCGCAATCTAAAACGGGTGTCAGTAGAAGTACTATCGACTTCCTCATCCATGGCAAGGGCTGTGGGGTAATGGCACTTAAAGACATGCCCCTTCTTGTGATAGAAGTTCAACTTACACCACGGAACTGGGCAAGTCTTATATTTTGGGCACTTCCCTTTCGGTTCTTCTACAGGCTTGGGTGTACCCTCCGCATCCCTCTTCTGGGCTCCACTCCTCTTGGAGGCCAGCACCTCAGGAGCACCACTACGAGAAGTACTCGCAGCAGCTGGCCTGGGTGCTGATACTTTCTCCCTTGTCCCTGCTGACACTTGTGGCACCTTCGACGGACCACTACGAGAAGTACTCGCAGCTGCCGACTTGGGTGCTGGCTGTGGTCCAGGACAGTCCACCGCTTTGTGACCCTGTCTCTTGCACCTATGGCACAGCCATTCACCTCTACATTCTCGCTTTTAATGTCCAGGCTCCCCACATTTAAAGCATCCTGGGTCGTAGACGACCTTCACCTCCTCCCACTTTATGGGTGACAGCCTCCGAGCCCTCTTCGGAGATCGCATCACCGTCCATGCTTCCTCTGAGGTGCGAGAAGTACTCGCATCCTCATTAGAAGCATCACCACGCACTCCATCGCTTCCAGCCTGCTGACGTGGAGGCCTCCCTGTATGGGTTCGGGCCCATCTCGGAATTACTCCGACATGCCTCTCGATCCACCCCTCGCTACACCACCCGAACCCACTACGGAAACAGAATCCTGACACATCAGAAATCCACTGCCCCGCAACTTGATCCACTGCCAATGCCCCCTAACCAAGAAGTACTTGGCGTTGGTGGCAAACTGAGGCTTCACTCAGTATGAGATCCTCGATCAATGTCTCGGGATCTATCAGTCGCCCCTCTGTTGCTCCCTGAACATAATCGAGTCTTTCATGCATCTTTAATTACAACGGTATCTTGATATGTGAGATTTACTGTCGCCACCTGAAATGGACAAAAGAACCTGGTTACACACATAAGTAATGTGGCACCAGTCCAGATGGACACACCATGATCTCACGTAGCGCAACTCCATCCGCGACGCCTGTCACTCTAACTGGTCCTCTCTTAAAAATGACAGCACACCGGGAGTCCCGCCACGTAAGTAACGTGGCGCCTCCATCCCAACTTGATGCTATGACTTGTCCGACCGGGCCCCCTCCTTGCATTTAGTACATTTATACTTATCGATCGCTAATGACTCGGTCGGAGAAATATTTACGCACGCACCGTGAAACCACTCGTCGCAATAATCACATGCAATCATAAAACGTCCATTCCAGGGCTGGCGACAGGTGCAAAACACCTCTTCAGGGTCATCAGAGGCCTGCACCTGTGGGTCCACCTTCCATTCTGTGATCCACTTGGGAAGTTGACGATCCCGACATGGCTTGAGTCTGTCGTGATTGGTCACGAATACAGTATTCCTCATCTTCACTCTGTAAATATATGCGGATATCTTCTTCTCAATTACTCCTGGGCCCTTCCACGGCGAAGATAATTTCTTGCATTGGCCCTTCAGTGTCGCAGTGTCCAATATGTACACATATGACCTGGTCATAATCCGCAGGTCGTAATTCCGCTTCATTCGTTTGAGTGAAGTCTTCAATTTCGTCCTAGCCACCTCGTGAGCATGACTTATCTCTTGTTCTAGATTTACCACATACTCATCCACTGTTTCACTCTTCTTTCCCTGTACAGTGGGGAAAATCAGCTTCGCAGGCGTGTTAACCTCCCGCCCCAGCATCGATTTATTTGCGGTATAGCCAGTATTACGATTTACCGATGCTCGTAATGGTCCCGCAATTTGTGGCAAATGAAGGTCACAGTTGGTCTGTTCCCGTCGATATAACATCTTACGGCATCCATTAATGTACGGTTATACCGTTCCACTTGCCCGTTTGATGAGGGTCGATATGGCGTTGTTCTCGTTTTATGAATGTCCAATGTAGGTTCAGCTCCGGGCTATGCTCTTGAAGCCATGGTCTTCTTGGAAATTCATCCTCCGAGTTGCTTGATGCCGCAATCATCTCTCCATGGATATCACCAGAAATACTACTGATCCCATCATCTCCCTCCACATCAGATTGAGCTCCAACAGAAGTACTGCTCACCTCGGCCTCTTTCACCTCTTCTGTGCTGACAGTCAACCCACTGCCAGACACTGCACCTTCCTGTTCACGGGTATCAATAGCAGAAGTACTGCTGACCTGCATCCTTTCCTGTCGAATGCGGACTTCCCTCCGACCCTCTGTGTCAACCTCCACTACCATTGGAAGCTCTGGCCATCTTTCCGCAGAGAACATTTCAAGAAACTCTGCATGCCCTGCTTCCCCCAACAAACTTACCACAGCCAACATTACCTTATATTGAAAAATTATTCCAGCAAAGTTAATGGGGTTGCATGTTAACTGCTGGGGTACTGACACCTCCATCTCATTAGCAAGATCTGCTGCTACCCTCCTCGTCCACTCATCCACCTGGCACTCCTCTCGCCCTCCAGAACTCCTGAGTTGTTGATAAATCTCAGGAGGTCGTCGATGCTCGCATTTTAACCAACAAGAGTCCTTGCAATGTACTGGAGAGCAAGCACCCGTGCCCTTGCCCTGTTGTCCTCCAAAGATATGTCCCTTTTTGTGATAGAAGTTCTTCCCACACCAGGGAACAGGGCATTCCTTGAACTTATGTCCTGTCCTCTTTGGTTCCTCCCCCTTCTTCGGCACACCGGCCATATCTCTCTTTACCTCACTTTTTTTCCTGGGAGGTGTCATACAGGGTTCAGCAGCGGATGGCGCTTCCTTTGAACCACTTGGCTGTGCCTTTTCCTTCAGATCTGGCACCTCTAAACCCCTGCGAGAAGTATTCGCAGTGGCCTTCCCTACAAACTCTGCCTTTTGCTTAGGCAATTCCCTTGAGACATCGCTACCAGAAGTACTATTGGCGGTGGACCTCGCAGTTGCCTTGCCGGCGCCCTGTCTCTTTTGTTTATGCGGTACCTTTGAGGCACCGCTACCAGAAGTACTGGTGGCGGTAGACCTCGCAGTTGCCTTTTTTCTGAGGCAGTACCGCTCAACATGGCCGATACTTCCACTAATTTGGGCACTCCCGTTGGTAGTGCCAATGCTCCCCACACTTAAAACATCCTTCCCCGTACACAATTTTTAGTTCCTCCCAATCTATGGGCTAGACTCTCCTAGCCCTCTTCCGTGGTTGGACTGTTGTCCAACCGTCATCCGTAGCCTGAGAAGTACTCAGAGCTTCCTCTTCAGTCGTTTTACTGGTATTTTCTTTACTGCAACAGTAGTTTCATTCTAAACAGCTTTCCACACAGCTCCAAATGCACCTTTGTTGATCTCCTTCTTCAACTGTAAATGAGAACTTGGGATTTCAAAGACTGCTTCCATAACTGTCTTCGTTTCATGACTATCCTTTTGTGCACCAACACTGTCACATTTTGAAGATTCAAGTGTAAAGCCATTATCAGCTGAGGTCGCGTGCAGTGTCACCATACTATTCTCTATTTGTTTATGCGTACGATTTATTTGATTACGAGCACAAATAGTAATACCATCTTTTGGACCGGCAGTTGAGTTTGTTTTGGTTGGATTTTTACTCACTTCACTGCGAAATAGCATTTTACTGTCAAAACCTTCTCTACTAGAAACACTATATATTTGATGAACTGCTTTCACTGAGCCTGTGGTGCTCTGATTTTCACTCGTTTCACTGCTAAATTTCATTTCCGTGACAATGCCTGCACTAGGAGGATCACTATATGTTTGATGAACAGTTATCTCTAAGCCTGTGGTGCTCTGATTTTCACCCATTTCACTGCGAGATGGCATTTCCGTGACAATGCCTGCACTAGTAGGATCACTATATGTTTGATAAGCTGCTATCTCTGAGCCTGCGGTGCTCTGATTTTCAATGAACTCGCTGTTAATTCGCATTTTCGTGTTCGGATCATCTTTCCTCCCATTGATAAAATGAATATCAAAATGATTGAAATAAATAATCTAGGTCGATGCAAAATTCAGCATATTTAACGTTTTCAGTCCATTGACAGCCGTTTTGAATTAATTTTAGCTATAATTCTTTTTTAAAATATACTTGATAGTGGTACAAGAAGTGTAGTCATTATTAAAAGATTGTATCATAACATTTCATATGTAACTAGTTTAATGTTATTTTCTTTTTTCTGACACCATTTTACATGTTCTATGCGCTGACAAGAAAAGCTGCAAATTTTGAAATTGACTCGTATACATTTTTTAATGAAAAATACTTTTTAATACCCTGTGATTCTCTCCACTTGTCAAGACAAAATACATTTAAAAGTATTTACCATTTCTTTATTTTCTTTTGAATCATCGGCTTTCTTAGAAGCAGGTAGCTGAGCTTTCATGTTCAGCTTTTTACCTCGAGTACCACGAGTGCAATTACGTTCAATTACTGCTTTAATCCGCTCACGTCTTTTCTGCAAATAATGAAGTTTATCAGCCGTGCATATGTCGGAGTTCTTTAATCGCGCTGTGCCTGTGGGTTATTTGACAAGTCGTTTTCGTTCCTAGCTGACATGTGATAATGACGTCAATGCATACGTCATCCAAACGTAACTCCTAAGGTATTTCTAAAACATTCATCATAATTTACGTCCCTTTGTTAAAGCATCCAAATTAATTTATTCCTTCTATAAACGGCATTATCGTCTATAGCCGATAATGCTTATTACCAGATACAAGCAGAAATCATTTTCCACATTTATTCTTAATGTTGAATTTACGAAAAAGTATTCTTCCAAATCTACGTTTAATTTAAACTGTGCATTCAGCTTAATTAAATTCCATGTTTAAATTTATTTGAACGAAATAATTTTATAACAAATTCAATTAGCTTAAATGTGAACTAAATAATAATGCATGTCAAATTTTAGCCAGTTTCTAATTCAGTTAAGTACTGGGTTATGAGTTGTCTTTGATTGTGTTGGAAAGAAGTTAAAATATAAAAAAAACAACATAAATTCCAACTACACAGCGAACGACCACGACTTAGGCAGATAACATAGAATCATGTACAGAAACATATGTAAAATTCACCAGAACATGTACATGTATGTTTTTCATCCATATAGTTTCCTTTGGCTTTACAATACCATAATAATGTCATTTTTAAAATCACCATTTCCTTAGGAGAAGTGTTATTGTCGCAGTAAATGCTGCTATCATCGCTATTTAGCTCACCCTCCATATCACTGGATTTATCGATATGAACACATTTTTAAGAACACATATTTTCAAACTAACCGCTTAAATATGCCAGCTCCAAGTGTTAAACCTCTACTGGAACGTGTAGCGCGTTCATACGGAATTGCATAAACGACAGCTTACTTCCAACTGCTTCCTGCCAACTCCCAAATGCTTCCTGCCAGCTGCCAATTGCCTCTTGCAAACTGCCTCCTGTCAGCTGCGAACTGATTCCTGCCAGCTGCCAACTGTTGGCAGCTGGCAGTAGGCAGCTGACAGGATGCAGTTGGCAGGCGGCAGCCGAGCAATTGACAGTTGGCAGGAGGCAGTTGGCAGTAGGTTGTCATTTATGGAATTCCGTAAATTCGCCTTTCCTCGGTATACACATTGATAAATTTCTATTATTAGGTTTGCTGTATGGCAAACCGGTTAATTGTTGTGCATGTAATATGCTGTCCCAGTTTAGGCATTAACATTAGCTATTAGTGTTGATATTACGCATATTTAATATACGACGGGCGAAGCATGAACCAGGATAAGACCCGATTGAAACCGCAGCAAACAAACAACGTTAGTCTAATTGGGTTTTAAAACTCGATCCCATATAAAAAAAAAAATTAAAGCTTTTGATTTATACGCTGTATGTCAAATTGAGAATACGCATGTAGCAATGAATCTCTGTTCCTGAAATGAAAAAAATGGGTACCCAATGCAATGCAATGCAAGCAAAGTATTTTCTTTTCTGAATTAAATAAAAAGGCCTATATAAAAATAATATACTGTTCTTGAATATGAGCCTACATGTTCTGTTTTTAAATAAGTCTCCAATAATACACGAACAATCTTAGGTAATTGAACTTACATCGTCTGAAACGTCGTCAGAATCCGCCATTTCCTGGGAAATGATGAGGCAAGCACGTGGGACAATTACGGAATCTATAAGTCAAAAATCAAAAGTCATAAATTAAAAGTCATAAGAAAACAGTAAAATAAATCTATAAGTCGAACTTAAAAGTGGCCCTGCACGGCTTCCATAGGCTTCCGTAAAAGATAATTTCTCATCATTTTGTCTTAGCTCTTTTGAATTAGGTATTACCTATTATGTCTTATTTATTACGTCTTAAGTATAATGTCGTAGGTCTTACGTGTTGGTAATTACATATTATGACGAAACTTGTGATAGATGTTGTAGATTCTGTTTTCATGCCATCAAAAAATCAACCGGCAGGATAGTCATGTCAGTAGCTATGTTTGGTATCTCAAGTGGCGGTACGTTTGATAGGGGTTATATAAAATGGTCTTTGGGGTTAGATTAGCCCCGCATCTGGGATTATCAGTTTCACATTACATTATATAGGAAAATCTAATAAAATCTTATCTAGAACTAGTTGGTACAGGGCCGAGATTTTAGGCATGTAGCATAACCTAGTGGGCCTTTATCAAGTTTGTTCAAATCATGACCCCCGGGGTCAGATCGGCCCTGCCTCAGGGCTTATCAGTTTTACATATAATTATATAAGAAAATCTCTTAGAAAATCTCCAGAACTAGAAGACACATGGCTTAAATATTATCTTGTAGACTTTTGCCATGTTTGTTCATGACCCCAGAGTCAAATGGCCTTGTGCCAATGCTTATCAGTTTTTAACCAGGTTTTCAATTTTGAAAATCCTGGTTATTAGATTGGGGTATGGCGGGCGGATGGGCGGATGGGCGGATGGGCGGGCGTCAAACGAAATTGTGTCCGCTCTGTAACTCTTCAACCCTTTGAAGAATTTTGATGAAACTTCAGACAAATGTTTACCACATCAAGATGACGTGCAGAACGCATGTTCCGCATGGCTGGCTCCAAGGTCAAGGTCACAGTGACATTAACATTGAAAATCCTGTCCGCTCTGTAACTCTTCAATCCTTTGAAGAATTTTGATGGCTCCAAGGTCAAGGTCACAGTGACATTAACATTGAAAATCCTGTCCGCTCTGTAACTCTTCAACCCTTTGAAGAATTTTGATGAAACTTCAGACAAATGTTTACCACATCAAGATGACGTGCAGAACGCATGTTCCGCATGGCTGGCTCCAAGGTCAAGGTCACAGTGACATTAACATTGAAAATCCTGTCCGCTCTGTAACTCTTCAACCCTTTGAAGAATTTTGATGAAACTTCAGACAAATGTTTACCACATCAAGATGACGTGCAGAACGCATGTTCCGCATGGCTGGCTCCAAGGTCAAGGTCACAGTGACATTAACATTGAAAATCCTGTCCGCTCTGTAACTCTTCAACCCTTTGAAGAATTTTGATGGCTCCAAGGTCAAGGTCACAGTGACATTAACATTGAAAATCCTGTCCGCTCTGTAACTCTTCAACCCTTTGAAGAATTTTGATGAAACTTCAGACAAATGTTTACCACATCAAGATGACGTGCAGAACGCATGTTCCGCATGGCTGGCTCCAAGGTCAAGGTCACAGTGACATTAACATTGAAAATCCTGTCCGCTCTGTAACTCTTCAACCCTTTGAAGAATTTTGATGGCTCCAAGGTCAAGGTCACAGTGACATTAACATTGAAAATCCTGTCCGCTCTGTAACTCTTCAACCCTTTGAAGAATTTTGATGAAACTTCAGACAAATGTTTACCACATCAAGATGACGTGCAGAACGCATGTTCCGCATGGCTGGCTCCAAGGTCAAGGTCACAGTGACATTAACATTGAAAATCCTGTCCGCTCTGTAACTCTTCAACCCTTTGAAGAATTTTGATGGCTCCAAGGTCAAGGTCACAGTGACATTAACATTGAAAATCCTGTCCGCTCTGTAACTCTTCAACCCTTTGAAGAATTTTGATGAAACTTCAGACAAATGTTTACCACATCAAGATGACGTGCAGAAATTGTTGTCTCATTATTAAGTATACTCCTTGCAGACAGTATTGTTAGCCGAAATTTACATCCTACTCATTATCATGTATTCTCATGAATATTATCTTTTCCTTCATGTCATGTTATAATCTTTTGAATATTCATAGCAATCTTCATTCCAAAATTCATACTATAGTATAGAATCAGAACAACATTTTTGAAAACCTGGTTTCGTGGCATTGCCATGTTTCTTGTTTTTTATTTAGTTTTGATTAACTGTATTCCAACCAAACAATTTGTTGAGTAGCTTTGGATGAGACTTATCTTTGGAACTGCCTAGATGTCCATAGCAATCACTGACTTCCTTAGCAGACAACTACCTTATAAGCAACCATATAGTTTTTGAATTAATTGTTATACCCCCACCACGAATAAAGGGGGGGGGGGGTATACTGGAATCGCTTTGTCGCGACGGTCGGTCGGTCCGTCTCCACCTTGTCTACTCAATAAATCATATACTTGCTTTTGATGTTAATCTTAACATGGGAATGTGCAGAACCCATGTTGCCCTTGTGTCAGGTCAAGGTCAAGGTCACACAAACTGGAAGGTCAGATAATTTTCATGTCCGCTCTGTTAATACCCTTGAAGAATTTTCTGCAAACTTTGCTCAAATCTTCACCTCATGATAGAAATGTACCTTGTACCAGCTCAAGGTCAAGATCACACTTGAAAAGCACTGGAGCTAGAGTCAAGAAACTTAACAGGAATGTTGATCAGCATGTAAAGTTGTGCACCTGGGGTTTCCCGTATAGATTTTTTTAGAACTGTTTAAGTTATGGCCCCTAACTTAGTCAAAAGTAGTAATTTTCAACTTGCGTCGCCTGTACCTGCAAAAGCGCCGCACCTACAGGCAAGAGACTTAACACGAATGTTGATCAGCATGTTAAGTTGTGCACATGGGGTTTCCCGTATAGATTTTTTCGGAATTGTTAGAGTTATGGCCCCTTACATACTCAAAATTTGCAATTTTCAACTTGTGTCGCCTGTACCTGCAAAAGCGCTGGAGCAAGAGTCACCCAGTTCTGAGCAGGGTTGACATGCTGTCTGACTGAAGCAAATGTCTATTAGAATCAAGTACAGTACTATCAGCGTGTTGGGTGGAGCTTGACATGTTCTCCAGATGTACTTCTTGGAGATTTCAACTTAGCTTTTAATTCTACAAATTATACAAGACTGTCACAGAAGTTGAATAACTATTCCCAGTGTGTGCAGCTCACCAATCTTATTATTGATTCAGCGTGAATGACTGTCTCGTGGCCATATTGCTAGCTATATGAGTAGCTAGGTTGAGTGGGGGCATCTGTGTCCTATGGACACATTTCTAGTTCTTCTTAGTAACCATTAAAGTCATAATCATCCAAGTACTTCCTTAGCAACTTTGTAGTTTGAATAACTCTGTTCCAACGAAACTTGTTTCAAGTACCTTTGGACGACACAACAGCCTTCACTTGCATAGCGACCTACTTCCTTAGCAACCAAATACTTTCATATCAGCCATATAGTTATAGCCCCTGCGACAGTAAGTGAAGTGAGCTATATAGGATTCAAGCTTGTCATGTTGTGTTCTGTCCCTCCCATCTATCCTGTAACACTTTTGAATTTTCACTCTATGTTATAGTTTTCCCCCAATATAATGAAAAGTTATTGTGCCAACAATGTTTTAAAGTACTAGGTGCCTTTGACCCAGTGACCCAAAAACTTATAGGGATCGTCCACTACTGTAGAAAAAACATGTGTATGAAGTTCCATATACGTTCTATTTTACTTGAGTTTCAGGTCTGTCTGGAAATTCTTTTTTGAGTTTTTGCGCCCATAGGGTTTTCAAGCAAGAGGTCCCTGTGACCTTGACCAGAAAATTAGTAGGGATCACCCACTTCTGTAAACAAACATGCATATGAAGTTTCATGTCAGTCTGATAATTCCTTTTCAAGTTAATTTGGCCAAAAAGTTATCAAGTAAGAGGTCCCTATGACCTTGACCTTTGACTCAGTGACCCCAAAATTAATTGAACCTCCACTACTGTAAACAAACATGTATATGAAGTTTCATATCTGTAGAAAAAGTTCTTGTCAAGTTATAAAAAAAAACAAAAAAACTTATAATGGCCACAAGGTCTTGTCTACAAACAGATGGATGGACAAGCTGATTCCAGTATACCCCCAGGATTACTGTATAGCCCCTGCAAAAATTGTTTATGAGGGGTATAATAACTCTTGTATACAACACAGAGTACCTTATGTAAGATATTTCCCCATTTTCTATAATTTGAGCGTTTTCAAGGTCACCATGACCTATAATTTGACCCCACATAACAATGTTTGTACTTGACCTAGATCATTGTAATACTAGTTCTGACCAAGTCAAAATCGATTTAAAAGTTTTAAAGTTTTACAAGGAAAATGTAACAGAGGACGGACGTACAGACAAATATATGTATAGAGGGTAATCCTATACCCCTCTTCAGTTCTTAATACAGGTCGGTGACTAACAACAAACAGCAGTTATGAAACTGATATCAAAAGTCATACAAATTAAACATAACTAAATGTAATCAAATGAAAAATACCTTATCTAGGTTTACATCCGAAATAATATTCATTAATCACATGAATCAAATAAGAGGGTCATGATGGCACTGTATCGCTCACCTGATCCATACTGATTAAAGCTTTTTTTATTTTTTAGTTCTGGCAGCCATTTCAGCAAACCCCAAGTGACCCAGTTTCAAATTTAACCTAGAAATCACCAAAACAAACATTTTGAGCAAGATTCATGATGATTTCTTAAAAACATTTAACTTCTAGAGTGTTAACCTAGTTAAGAAGTAAACCTATGGAACATCGACAAATATCATGAGCATGATTCATGATAATGGCTTCAAAAATGTCACCTCTAGAGTGTTAACAAGGTTTTCCTTCGATTTGGCTCAGTGACCTAGTCTTTAAGCCCAAGTTCCCCGGTTTAGAATTTGACCTAGATTTCATAGGGGCAAACATTCTAAGCAAGTTTTATTCAGATAAGGTCAAAACTCCCATTTTTAGCTCATCTGAGCACAAAGTGCTCAGGGTGAGCTTTTCTGATCGGTCTTTGTCCATCGGTCGTCCGTCCGTCCGTCCATCCGTCGTCAACTTTTCATTCAAACAACATCTCCTCTGAAACCAATGGGCCAAATTTAATGAAACTTGCCTGGAATGTGAATGAAGCTCTACCAAAGTTGTTCAAAGAATTCAATTCCATCAAGAACTCTGGTTGCTATGGCAACTTAAAGGAAAAACTTTGAAAATCTTCTTGTCTGAAACCACAAGGCCCTGAGCCTTAAGATTTGGTATGTAGCATTGTCTAGTGGACCTCTATCAAGTTTGTTCAAATTATGCCCCTGGGGTCAAATTTGGCCCCACCCTGGGGGTCAATTGATTTTACATAGGCTTATATAGGAAATCTTTAAAAATCTTCTTCTCAGAAACCACAATGCCTACAGCTTAGATATTTGGTATGTAGCATTGTCTAGTAGACCTCTATCAAGTTTGTTCAAATTATGTCCCCTGGGTCAAAATTGGCCACGCCCCAGGGTTTTCTTGGTTTACATATAGTTACTGGAAACCTTAATGCCTACAGCTTAGATATTTGGTTTGCAACATTGTCTAGTGGACCTCTACCTAGTTTGTTTGAAAAATTTCCCTTGGGTCACTATTGGCCCCGCCCGAGGGGTCACAAGTTTTAAATAGCAGTATAGAAGAAAATCTTTAAAAATCTTCTTGTCTGAAACCACAAGGCCTAGAATTTTAAAATTTGGCATGAAACAAGCTTTATCAAGCTTTTTGAAATTATTAGATTAGGTTAAAGGTCACGGAGGCTAAAAATAGATTTACTGTACCTCAGAGCCTTCATTTATTGACCAATATCTTTGATATTAAGTATATAGGTTCCTTGCATGGACGTCTACCCATGGGTAGGGTTTGAGGTCACTAGGTCAAGGTCAAGGTCACCATAGCTTATAATAGATATTTCTACTTTCTGTCATAGAGCCTTTATTTATTGACTGATATTTTACATATTTGGTTTGTAGGCACTTACATATTTTCAATTAAAAATGAAATACTACTTAACAGCAAACCTACAGTCAAAGTACTCAGGTGAGCGAACCAGGGCCATCATGGCCCTCTTGTTTTGGGATAACTTTCACTACATGACTTTTATTTCTTGAAATGAGCTATCTGTAACTTCTATCATAAATCCTGAGTCTGTGACCTGACCGGTCGACAAACTGCCTTTCGTCTGAATTTCTGCTGCATTTCCGTCCAATACTTCTCTTGTCTTACTACTGACTTCCATTTTGACAGGCACGGAACTTTCACTACATGACTGTTTTATTCTTGAAATGAGCTATCTGTAACTTCTGTCATAAATCCTGAGTCTGTGACCTGACCGGTCGACAAACTGCCTTTCGTCTGAATTTCTGCTGCATTTCCGTCCAATACTTCACTTGTCTGACTACTGACTTCCATAATTATTGACCGGCACAGAACTTTCACTACATGACTGTTTTTCTTTCTTTCTTTTTTTTTTCTTTCTTGAAATGAGCTATCGGTAACCTCTGACATAAATCCTGAGTATGTGACCTGACCAGTCGATAAACTGCCTTTCGTCTTAACTTCTGCTGCGTTTCCATCCAATACTTCACTTGTCCGACTGAGTGACTTCTTAGAGTCCATGGCATCTGAAACTTCAACATGGGGACATATGCACAGTGTTTGTCCGCTAGCACTATTTACAGTCACATGTACATTATACTGTCCAGGAATTTTAACTGGAACAAAACAAAGGTAAGTCCCAGATGCATAAGGTTCATCATATCGAAACCAGCTAAAGAACGCACCAGAATTATGTGGCTTCATTATGACTCCAAGCACCAATGGATTACTGTTTGATTTTTCAACACCAACAATTTGATCTGGGTTGTGAAGAATGACACTATCAGTTGATTCAGGAGGAGCCAATGGATACTCATAATTATTGTTAATTTCTTTTAGATCCAAAAATATGTTCTCATTTATTCTCACAGCAGTCACTCTGTAGCCATAATCCAATAGGTTGAAGTCCTCCTTAACTATATTTCTATCCATGTTACTAGTTAGCAAGTAACAGTCTTCCACTGAAAAATTTAGAAATGATTCTTCTTCCATAAAAATGACTTTACACCTTTTGCGTACCGCACATATATTTCCCAAGGACTGTCACCATTCACTTTGTATTTTGTAACCACATTTTCAAAGAAGTTCTTTGCAACACTACCCAAAGCCAACTTGTCATTTTGTCACATTGATTTTGATCTCCCTTTTCATCATTATTGAATTCATCAACAGTTTGTAGTAATTAGTCCCCTACCGGTTTAACCGGAGGGGACTATAGGTTTACCCTCCGTCAGTCTGTCCGTCCGTCACAAAAACTGGATCCCGTGATAACGCAAAAAGAACTGAAAATATTTTAATGAAACTTGAAATATGGGTAGATGGCAGTTTGGAGATTAAGCGCGTCTTTTTTTCTTCATATGTTGAAAAGTTTGGTTGCTATAGCAACAAATATACTTAAAATATGGCAAATATAACAATATTTGCGATAACTCAAAAAGTTCTAAGAATAATTCTATGAAACATAAAATATGGATAGGTGATAGTATGGAAATAATGCACATCAAGGTTCACAACTCTAGCACCAAAATTATAAGATTTATCCCCCCTTGAACTTAGAATTTTCATGAAAAAAATGTTGTTGTTTTTTTGTAAAACTCAAAAAGTACTGAAAATATTTTAGGAAACATGAAGTATGGATAGGTGGCAGTATGAAGATAATGCACCTCAAGGTTCACAACTCTAGCTACAAAATCATTAGATTTATCCCCCTTGAACTTAGAATTTTCATGAAAAAAATGTGTTTTTTTTGTATATAACTTAATTATTTCTTAATGTATCTACTTCAAACTTTAAATATTGGTTTCCTATCATCACCCACACCATATGTGACAAGGTTCATAATTCTAGCACCTAAATTGTCAGAATTATCATCTTTGAACTTTGATTTTTTTCTTCCCTAAAAACTGTGTCCATGCAGAGATCACTCTTGAAGTACTTGGAACTTTTCCAACAAATTTACTGAGAATAAAGTAAAGTTGAAACATAAGTTAAACATAGCGATCCTGAGAAAATTTAAACATTAGGAACTAGTTTTTCGTGAATTTTTAACAGAGGTCAGGGTCAGATGATAGTTGAAACTTAGTATTAAAGATTATGTGCAACTTTTTCCAACTGGGCTAGCATCCTGTGACAAGGCAGTGCGGGTATTAGTCAGAATCTGTGACAAAATTCTAGTTTTGCGACCTTTTTTAGTCCCCTACTGGTTTCACCGGAGGGGACTATAGGTTTACCCTCCTTCCGTCAGTCCGCAAAAACTGGATCTCGAATTAACGCATAAAGTACTGAAAATATATTTATGAAACTTGATATATGGAGATTATACACGTCTTTTTTTTCTTCCTGTGTTGAAAATCTGTTTGCTATGGCAACAAATAGACTTAAAATATGGCAAATATAGCAATATTTGTGATAACTCAAAAAGTACTTCAAATATATTTATGAAACTTGAAATATGGATAAATGGCAGTATGGAGAATATCCACCTCATTTTTTATGAATCTAAAGGAGGAACTGTCTGTCTGTTTATCAGTCATTTCCTCTGAAAACTTTACCATTGGCCATATATTCCTTACTACTGAATGGAATTACTTCAAACTTGGCCACAACAATACCTTGGACAAGACCATTCCAATGAATTACATTTCTGTGACCTTGACCTTTGAATGACCTTGATCTTTAAAGTTTTCTTGTCCAAAAACTATAAGTTTGGCCATAATTTCCTTATTTCTGAACAGAATTACTTCAAACTTGGTCACAACAACCCCTTCGATAAGACCTTTTCAACAACATATATTTCTGTGACCTTTATTCTAATGACCTTGACCTATGACGTTTTCTTCTTTGATGATACTTTGTACATGGATAGAGGATCATATGGAGATTATACATGTCTCAGACAAATTCTTTAGTCAGATTTCACATATGGGTTGGAGTTAGGGAGATGGACATTGCACCGGTAGGGGACTGTTGCTTTGTCTCTGACAAGCTCTTGTTGTTCTGGGCTTTCTTGTTGCATTTGTTGATTTTGTTCTGGGGTTTCCTGCCTTTGCTTCTGTTCCCCATCATTGCCATCACTTGTAATTTCTGACAGATCTCGAGTCTTCAAATACACAAAAAACAATGATGAATACCCATACATTTTAAGTATTCTTGCAGCGAACATTCTATTCCATCATGATTAATAAAGTGTTCAATAACATTCTCATTATGTGTACTCAACTTCCATTTTTGAAACATTGCCCCACTCATTTTTGCCACCAGCGAAAAACAGGCTTTTACCATACTCAAATGTTCAACAGTCTGCGGCTCATCCTTAGGATAATGGTATGTCCGTATACCACAACCTTGTCTTGCTGTGACTTATGTATATTTTTTGTTATTCTTTCCTCTCGTTTCCTTTTTATTCCTGTAACAGAGCCAGGCAATCTGAATCTTGTATTTTATATACCTGCCTTGACCTCGTTTTCACTGTAAAGATAAAAAAGTAAAGATAATATACAAAGGTGACTGATTACCAACATCCAATTCAATATTCTGCTGCATCAGACAAGAATATCAAGATCCTATATCCGCTCACCGGCAATTCAGCAATGATATTATTTATCAAAATAAAAGCTAATGTCTACATACCCGGTAAGTTAGAAATATTAATGATGAAATTGTTAGAGCAATGGCAAGCCCAAAACGATCAAGTTGGCTATTTTCAAAATTGCGGCGACCTAGTTGTTGATGAAATATTGCCCATTTTCGAATTTGATTTGATGTTCAATTAAATTGTATGCCAGTTTTGTTTAAAAGCATTGAAACACTCTTCAATTTTAGGCCACTTTGCACCATACAAAAAAATTGTGGAAAAACGTTGTAAGATATTGATCAGAAACTTTGCATATGAGTTATTGATATGATCTACATCAAACGGCATGAAAATCTTTTTCTAATCTCTAAAGGACAAAATACATGTACCTCAGTGGATCGTAAATTTATTTCTATTCTCTAACCAACAAAATACCTCTGTTGAGTTTCTTTCATGCAATAATTAAATAGCTAGAGTGATGACAAGCACGAAATGGCCATTATTGGTTATTCCTAAAATCACATTGATCTTGACAAGATATTACAGATTTTTGCATTTGACCTGAATTTATCTAGATACAACTTCTGACCAAGGTTGATTACCATTGATGAAAAAAAAGGAAATTACTAGACTGATGACAAGCACAGAATGACAATTTTTGGCTATTTCCAAGGTCTTTGACCCAACATAAATATGACGGAATAGACATTCTATGAATGAAAAAAAATCATTCTTTAAGAAATGACATACTGCTCCTCACATAGAAATCTTAGCTCTTATGGTCACTTCCTTCTTATGTCTTATTTCTTATCTCTTATGTATAATTTCTGATGTCTTATTTCTTATGTATAACCTCTTAAGTCTTATCTCTTATGTATAACCTCTGATGGTTTATTTCTTATGTCTTATCTCTAATGTATTACTTATAATCTCTTAAGTATTTATTTTTCAGTATGTGTCGAGTGGCTATATATAGTCAAGCTTAAGTGCATGAGAGTGTTGGCACGCTTTATGTGATATAGACGGAACATGACAACTAAAAGAAACCACAACAAGACTGCATCCATATGAAGCAATGCCACCGCATAAATGCATGCAGTTCAAAGACCTTACAAGATGTATCAGAAATCACTAAAGGTGGTTGATGCTCCCAGAAAAAGTGTTTTTGTCAGTCAGCTACAAAAAGGTGCAAAATTCCATATTAAACATCACTGACCTTAACCTTGACCCAGTGTCATTCACCTTGAACAAAAATTAGATGACCATTCATTATCTGCCTGCCAAATATAAATGAAGCTTGTATGTATATAACTATATATATGCCATGGTAATCAGAGTTCTTGACAAAATCGAATTCTGCGAACAGTTTTGCAAGTCCATCACACAAGGAACATTCCTCCTTAATTAAAATTGAAGTCCGACTTATAGTTTTTGAGAACTAAAAAAAATGAAAGTTTTTGTAATATAACACTTTGTAAACTAAGTGGCTGCCTTGCAAACCAGAGTTCTTGACAGAATGAAATTCTTTGAATAATTTCAAAAGAGCATCATCCAAGGAACATTTCTAACAGGTTTCATTGAAATCCAACTTGCGGTTTGTGAGAGAAAGAAGAATTATACAGTTGAACACACAGACAGGTCGGTCACTATATGCCACAGCAATGCAGTTGCTGCGATGGCATAAAAATGAAGTCTGTATGTATATAAATATATGAAAACGTATGGGTTGCCATGGCAACCAGAGTTCTTGACAGAACGGTACTGAAAGAGCCCTGGTTGTTGCAAAATTTTTTTAGGGCACTGTACTGTATTATAGACTAAGATTTACCTTTATAGGCTTTGCAATCAGCTCCTATTTTTTCTTTGCCTTCATCATTTTCTTCTTTGTCTTCTTCACTTTCTGTTTCTTTGACTCAATGTTTCTAATGAGCTCCTTTACACGAGCTCTTCTTCGGTCTAGAGTCTGTAAAGAAAAGGTCAAACCAATTGATGAATATTATATGGTAGATATCATTTTGAGTAAAGAAGAAGGTCACAGACCCTAAAACGGCTCACATGCTACAAAAAGAATAATGTAAACAATAATGTTCAATGGTCAAATATTATCAAAAATAATGAAAGCTTATGTTCAGGTGTGTCTGATGTTAAAACTTCAAATTCCTCAAATCTTAAATAATAAAGAATATATAAGACATTTCAAAATTGACCATTGGCCACAGAGGTCACATTAAATAAGGGTCAAATAATTTCATACTCGACCTTGAGTTCATCTAAGTATAACTTCTGACCATGTTTGCTCCACATTAAAACAAATATTTTAAAATCACTAGTGTCTAAATTGTCCATTTTCAGCAATTTTCAAGGTTGCCATGACTTGTTTTTGACCCAATTTGATCCATTTAAGACTTTGATACAGAGTTCATCTAGATACGGGGTATTAATGAAAATAAAAATAAAACACGTAAAAGAAATTATGAAAAAAACTTAAGAGTGTTAAAAAGCCCAAAATGATTAAACAGCCTTTGCAGATACGAATGTCCGTAAATTTGCTGAAGTAATTAACTATTAAAATGTAGTCAGACTTTCTGTATTCAAATATGTCTATTCCTACTCTTTGCCACGGTCGTTCAGGTACATCATACTGTATTAATGGCTCATTTTGATTTCTGCGCTTGTATTTATTGCAAACACTGCATTTCAAACTCATGTTTTCTATTTCCTCTTTAACCTTAGGCCAATAAACAGATTCTGAAGCTCTTGATTTTAACTTGGCAATACCCAGATGGCTCTCGTGTAGATGTTTTAGTATGTCATCTCTCATTGATTTTGGCACTATAATTCTTTCACCAAGAAACAAAATGTCATCAGCTATATAAATGACAGATTTAAAAGACCAGTAAGCCTGATACATTCAGAAACTTGTTTCATATGATCTGGCCAACCATATTCCACTGTTTTACGTAACGTTTCATCCTTCATGGTTTCAGCACGAATCTGACCTAATTGGTCATCAATCGAGTAATTCTTGAGTAGTGTATACACAGTAATTTTCGTGTCATCACTAATTTGATCCTCGTATTCATCGTTCAAAAATGCCTGTTAAAGTATATCTGCAATGTACATGTTTTTGCCAGGAGTGTATTCGAACTTAATGTCATTCTTGTGGAGCCGAAGTAAAAGCCTCTGAAGTCCGGCGGACTATCATTTAAGCTCTTTTTCATGATACTCTCAAGTATTCTGTGGTCATTTTGCACTACAACAGTTTTACCATAAATGTAGTCATTGAACTTTGATGATGCAAACACCATTGACACATTGCGTATCTTTTTTTTTGCATCTGTGAGCGCTCGTGATGCGTAAGCTATAGGGTGTTTGTCCTGTTGAAGACAAGTACCTAACCCATTCATCGATCAGTCACACTGTATCGTTACATCACGCGATGGATCGTAGTATTTCAACACTGGATCCTGTGTTAGAATGTTCTTGATGCTCTGAACTGCTTGCCTTTGTTCATTCTCAAATACGAAAGGTGCTTTTTTTACGTAAGACACTTCTCAAAGGAGCTGTAACTTCTAACATATTTGGTATGTAAGACGCTAAAAAGTTAACTGCCCCAAGTAATCTTGGATACCAGGTTTATCCACAGGTTCTGGCATTTCTAGTATTTCCTTCACTTTGTCAGTTTCAAATTTCATACCCTCTGCCGATATGACATTCCCCATGTATTTCACAGAAAGCACTTTGAATTGCATTTTGTCCTTCTTAAACTTGATGTTTAATCGTTCAGACATATTCAACACTGTCTCTAGGATTTTATCACAGTCTTTATTGTCTTTCCCAGCAATGAGCATATCATCAGCTATCATGAATACACCTTCAGTGTCACCGAATGCCTCGTGATCTTTCATCTGGAATATTTCGCTTGAGCTTCAAAGTCCCATGGGCATGCGTATATATCTATCTAAAAGTGCATAGCATTGATCTTTCATGATCCAGTTCCACTTGGTGGTAACTGTCTTTTTCATCAAGGATTGAGAACACTTTTCTACCACTCAGCTGTGACGTAATATCCTTAAGTGTTGGTATTTATAAGTGATGTCGTTTCATTCCTTGTTTAAGTCCTGATCAAGCGTGACGTATATTTCCACCTTTCTTTTCGACAACAACAGTATTATTTATCCATGACGTAGCCTCTTTAACAGGAATAATTACTCCTTCTTGCATCATGTTGTCCAACCACTTTTAATTTTGGCACAAAGCCTAGAATTTCACTATTTACTTACATGGGATGGGACCTCCGACTCCACCCCAGACCCCCTCCCGAATTTTTTTAAAATGATATTGTTTAATGCGTAGATACTTGCCTCAAGCACAAACACCCCCCCCCCCCCACACACACACACACACACACACTCCCTGACTCCACCAGACGACCTTTCCCCCTCAAAAAAATCTTTTTTCAGGAATGAGAGGATATTTACTACCCTTGATGCCACATTTGTTTCCTTTTTTTCTGTTTTTACTATATTTCTTAATAAGGTCCAGTATAACCATTAATATTTCATTAGAATGAATTTAAAAATGATGAAAATTTGTTCTTTAAAAGTCAAATGTGTATCCAATTTGTATTGCATTATCTTTGTCATTTAAATCTCATGTAAGGGTTACATGTAATATACATTAAAACTAAAGCATCTGATTATTCCATTAAGATTATTCAAGTGGGTTCGAATCGCACTGGGAACATGATTATTTACTAACTGTATGCATGTAGATGTATCTAGATAACTTATAAACATTGCAGATTCATTTGTCCTGTTTACATCTTCTGCATGTATGTATGGTCCATCAAAACTCTTTACCCTACCCATTTTAAAAGCTAACTGAAATGAAATACAGATTTGGCAATTCCTGTTAAGCGAACCAGACATTTCTATTTTTCTTAATATATTTATCATCAGAACTATTTTTTCCAGGTCTTGCCAAATATATTATTTTATTTAAATTTTGATTAAACCTTTCATGTTATGCATACAACTCTATTACACAGAATAAGTATAAGATGCAGAGAGAATGAATGTGGTGGTAAAACGTCTATTTAATCTGAATAATTAGAATAACACAAATTAAATATTTCTTGTGAAATATTTTAATAAACCTCAAACAATACAGTATTGGACAAATATGTGTTGATGATTTCCAATCCAAGCATGGTAAACGGGA
Organism: Cyclina sinensis; assembly: GCA_012932295.1. NCBI lineage: Eukaryota > Metazoa > Mollusca > Bivalvia > Venerida > Veneridae > Cyclina > Cyclina sinensis. The sequence continues at coordinate 40,163,972 of JAAONU010000003.1, read as the reverse complement.
ACTTTGTCCTAAAGAAACAACCAATGGCGCATTGTTAAACCAACTCTCACGCTTCTATATATGGTGCTGATAGCATTTTCGACACATCCTGATTCTTTATAAACTTGATAAACTTCGGTCTTGGCAAAATTATTTTCTAATTTTTCAAAGGGACATGTTAGAAAAATTGCAGGTAAGTTCTGGCCTCGTTTTTTTATTTATTATTTTATGTTTGTTTATTCTATATAACTCAAATAAAATAACAGAATATGCAGCATTCTCATTTTATTAGCAAAGAAAACAAAATAACATGTCTATAACGCCATGTGCAAATGTGATGTCAAAATTACTGGCAAAATATTCAGCCATAACAAATGATACATTTCTAATATATATGTTGGCGTGCTTAGTCTGCTCAGTGTAATTTCTCACACAAGAGGGGACCAGTCGCTACACTAGATAAACTAAATACCCTAAATTGAAATGGATGCGTGACGACAGACCTCAACTTACAATAGCTATGCACCAGAAACCGGTGCCACATAGCAAGCCAAGGCCCATGGCCAAAAACCCGGTTCTATAAAGAACTCCAATTAGCTCTGACCTATGTGTGTAACACTTGATTCCCGCTTGATAGATAGAATTTTCGCCACAATAAATTTGTATCAAAAATCATCCCCCAAAAGCTATCTATCAGTTACAGATTTTTTTGGAATAAATCTCAAGTAATCCAAATAAAATTCAAGCCCGACATCATTTAAGTGGACACCATTGGCTCTAAAGAAATTAGTTGTGACATCAATGGGCAAATAATGTCGTCTCTCCATGACCTTGTTAATAAACTCTACCATTTAGCGATTGACCCTTTTACGTTTCGTGGCTATCTGTTTTAAAGTCCAGACCCCACTCCAAAGCCTTCTTGGCAAAACATCCACCCAAATAGTCACGACATTGGAAAGGCTTCTCTCAAGAATTTGATCTCGGCCGTCATGTTTCTTTTGATTTGGTAAATTGACCGCTCATGTAGGACATTGCCACCTAAATGCAGGACGATTACTGAAAGGGGAGGGGTACCTAGCTCTTGACGGTACGGCGGAAATCATCCAATTGCAGACCTCTGACGCCCCACCAGCCGATCGTCCTGCCATCAAGCTTGAGATCAGCCTTTCCGGCTCTTTCGCCGTCCCAAAAAGGGATCGATCCCCGAGTACCCAAACGTCTGCAAATGAAGAGACAGAAACAACTGGCTGAAGCTGAAGATAATATCGACAAAACAACTCAAAGATGGAAAGGCCACGATTAATGGATTTAGCTATTTATGCGTACCATAACAGTATTTACAGGTAAACAGGACTTAGTCAGAGAAGGACTAGCCAAGCAAATGCCTAAAACATAGTCCCGTGGGAGTATCGGAACTTTAACTACAGAAACTTTAATACGGTTAGACACGGATGTACAGTCCAAAACAGCTCGAAGTCCATCTACCAAGTTTCATAATAACCTGCGAATTAAGACCTTCAGATGCTAAATTTGTGGATGTAGGTTTCTCAAAGCAAAAGGTCATGTAGAAAATTATTTGGTGGCTTGATATCTCAAGTTTGTATAACTGCCTAAACCTTTCAAAAGACCGTAAGGCGGTATTATAGGACAACAACGAGTTTGCACAGATTCCCGACTGAAGCAGTTTTCTAGCTATAAATCGAAGACGTTCCAGAGAAAGTCCGGGACTGGAGTAGGTGTTATGTCTGCCTCTGGCGCAAGAGTCCTGAACCTGCCCAACTAAAAGCGAGACAGAGCATCTTAAATGTCATTAGAATGACCAGGAACGTGAGTAGCTTTGACTTAGATATTAAGGTGAAGACAACTTAAAGTCAAAATCCTAACAAGACACATGACCTGACTTGACTTGGATGAAAGTTTGTTTTAAATTTGAACTACTGACGTGTTATCGCAATTAAACCTAATTTTCTTATGGGCTAGGTCAGTACCCAAAAGTAGCAATGAAACAACAATTGGAAATAATTCTAGAACTGTTATGTCCGACATAAGGCCACATATATGCCAAGTGGCTGGCCATTTTGCCTGACACCAGTGACCTTGAGAGTAGATTCCGAAGCCCAAACCTTGACCTCCAGCACTATCAGCACTACCAGAAAACAGCAGGGCATCCTCGTTTGTAACCCAGTAAGGGTCGTGGAAGAGAGATACCGTTAATTTTTTCAAAAGCCCTAGCCACACTGTTATATCTTAACGGATGTCCTTTTTATATGCCCGAAGGCTGCATATTATGTTATGGTCTATGACATTCGTCCGTCCTTCCGACCGTCTGTCCGTCCGTCAGCAATTTGGTTTCTGAATGATAACTTGAAAACGCTGAGTGGATGACCCCTATACATTTTGGGATCACTATGTCAAAGGTCATGGTCACAGTGAATTAAATGTTTAGATTCATTTACACTGTAACTCGACAACCATTTGTCATATAGATTTCAAAATTCATACAATGGTTGCATACATTGAGTTAATGACTCCTTGTCCCCAACAAGCTCCCCTGCACGGTGTTTTTGCCCTCTGGTTCTTATATAGTCGGCCTGTTGTGGGTTTCCACTAGCCTGTGCAATCTTCCACGTGGCATATTTCTCTATCAGAAATTTGTCTGGACGTTACACGAGGTGTACAATACAGTGACAATGCTGCACAGGCTTTTGCCTTTTATGCGCAAAAAGTAGTCATATTCCTGGTTCACCAAGCATGAATAATACACTTAACTGTATTGAAATAGGAACCAGATTATTCGTTGATTAAAAAATCGAGAGAACACGAAAAATCCTAGCAACGCATAAACTATTTCTCGGATGAATAAACTTCATTATTTTCAGGAAAAAAAAATATTTCGATTAAACAACTCCATGCATAACAAAGATACCAAAACACATTCATAACCAGCGTCCGTCCCCCTCCTTTCCCTGCCCCCCCCCCCCTCCCCCCCCACAAAAAAAAAAAAGGATTACTATTTTTTTATCAGATTGAAGTAATTTTTTACAATACTTATTCAGAGACAGATTTCGTAATTTTTGCTAAAGCCCTATCACTTCTTTTTTATGGCTGAATACTTGTTTTTGATCTGGTCCTAAAACTTAGCTTCAAAAACAAACTACACGCATAGTTAGTTCCTGCATAAACTTTGCTTTGACAGATACTATACGTGAGTGAAATGATAATAAAACCACCTTTGTTCTATGATAGCTCACCTGAGCATATGCCCAATGTGAGCTATTGGAATAACCCGGTGTCCGGCGCTTTTCATCCGTCGTCAGTGTGTCATTTCAAGAGACATTACTTTACAAATTTCTGAGCCATTTTGCCTTAAAATTTACTGAATGTTCCATATATTGCTCAATCGTTTCCTCTCCATTGCCAAAGACAGAAAAATTCCAACGATATTTCCTCAAAAGCCACAAGGTCTTTTTTTCATCAAATTTGTCAGAAAGTTCCTTAATTTATTACCATATATTAAAATGGTTCAGTTCCATTGCACAAATAGGCCGACATAGCTAAAAATTGATTTTCGGCATTATGTGGAATCAAATGCCATCTCCTCTCAAACCGCAAAGCTATTGTCTTACAGAGGTGTTCCATATAATGTCATTTTCCTAATGCTCAACCATTGAAAATATGTGCTGCAAAAGCTGACATAAGTACATACGTTCAAACAGGGTCTTTCGAATAGGACCCTGGTTCAAACGACATCTCCCGACTTAACTACATGTACATTGTTTCTTTTCACCAAATTTCTCAAGTGGTTTCTCTCTGTTGCACAAAATGGCCTCTAGAACAAAAAAATACATTTTCATCAACATAAGACTTCGAATTACATCTCTTCACAAACAGTTTACCCAAATCCGATCAAATTTTATAGAAGCGTTCCTTATATTGTATTTTTTAAAATAGCTGAAGTGGTTCCGCTCTTTTGCATTTAGGTTGAAAAAAAATTTCCTCATCAACGCCAAATTTCACTAAAACAGGGTGGTCATATGATGTCAGTTAGGCTGTCGCGAGCAGCATTTTTTGACTCGATTCGGAGGAGAAAACTGCTGTCCCTCATGTTGAAAAAACAGCTATATTTATAATGTTATTTTAGGGTCATTGGACATGTATATATCGACTTACCTCATCAAAATAATCATAACGTCATGATTAAAATGGTTTAATTAAATAATTATGAAAATATTGCTTCTGATGAGAAAAAAACGTGTTATTGATAATCGCCTGTTTCCGTCACGACATTGGTAGTTTCCGCCGCTAGTTTTGGCTGTGACGTAGATTTATTCCTATAGTTCCCTACAGTAATGCAGAATCACCCTATTCAAAACGTATCTGTTTTATATACAAAAAATGACAATGAATCACAATTTCAAGAAAAACAAAATAAACATGTAAGAAAAAATATTGCAGTAATTACCTGAGTTTTTTTAAGTATTTTCACTTTTGTACTGGTGGAACCACAGGGGGCTAGCACAGTGTGGGGATGGTGTTTTATGATTGATTGAAACCTAAAATGATTCCAGTATATCAAGTAGTATCATTGACAAGGGGCAGAACTCGCAATATGTCATTTTCATCACTCTCTGTAATCAATAATTATGTTGTATTTCTTCTACGTATTAATCAAATGCTAAACCTCATTGTCATCTTTTAGATATTGAACACCTCTACCAAAAATATTACCTCCTTTTTTTTTCTGTGTGCCACACTTTTTTTCAGAACATTACTCAAGACTTTGACAGATCGTTCTACTTACCCTAAGTCGGTCGAGAAGTCGCAACGGTGTTTTTCATCTATAAACTGGATATTTTATTGAAGAGAAACGCAACGAATTGCGTTCATTCATTAAATAACCTTATTATCTGTCACTCACCGGTATATCTATATCGATGTGCTCCCAGTAAGTTTTCTCCATATAAACTTCTAATTCAACTTAAGTTGTGATGAACAAAATATTAAAATATTCTTCTTTTTTTAAGTTTATGACAGTGTTTATGGCTTCTTTTTTCTAATATTGTTTGTTCACTTATCAAATTTTTTCTTTCATAAATATCTATGATAAATGTGCTGAAATAGTTTAAGATTTCTTGCTCGTTTCTCACAAGAAATATACAACAGATAAATAAACACAAAGTCGCTGTAAAAAATGTTTTAATGAAGACAAATCTCTTGTTTGAAGTAAAGTACAGTAGTCAAGTCTTCCAAAAAACTAATGGAATTAAAGTGACCATGTACAAAAGCTGTTTGGATCAGTTACTTGTAAAAAATCTACAAATATATGTTCGGAAATTTTGTTAGAATTTCCTGAATATGAATTTCACAATTGCATGTATGTTTTGCTGAAGTTGTGTGTGGTGTTTTCTGAATTGGCTGAGGTAATATTTCTGATTTGTTAGTTTCTCTTGGTCTAATTGTCTTTTATGGTAGATTTTTCTTGCATCTCGATAGCTCATATGATTAAGGGTTTTGATTTTGAGCTCACCTGGGCACAAACTGCTCAGGGTGAGCTTTTCTGATCAGACTTTGTCCATCGTCCGTCCGTCGTCAACTTTTCATTCAAACAACATCTCCTCTGAAACCAATGGGCCAAATTTAATGAAACCTGCCTGGGTTGTTCCTTGCATGAAGCTCTACCAAGATTCTTCAAATGATTCTGGTCCATTGCATTTCTGTTTCACTGGAGCTAAAATAGATTTTAAAAGTGGATTTTTAAAAATCTTCTTCTCCTAAAGTTCAAGGCCTGGAGCTTAGATGTTTGATATGAAGCATCATCTAGTGGACCTCTAACATGTTTGCTCAAATTGTGACCCTGCAGTCAAAACTGACCCCACCCCAGGGTCAGTTGATTTTACAAAGGTTTATATGGGGAAAACTTAAAAATCTTTTTGTCATAAACCAAAGGGCCTAGACTTTAGATATTTGGTGTGCAGCATTGTCTAGAAGACCTCTACCAAGTTTTTTTTCAAATCATGGCCCCTAGGTCAAAAATGGCCCCGCCCCAGTGGTCACATGTTTTACATAGAGTTATATAGGAAAAACTTTAAAAATCTTCTTTCCAGATACCAGAAGGCCTAGAGTTAAGTTACTTGGTGTACAACATTGTCTACTGGACCTCTACCAAGTTTGTTAAAATCATAGCCACTGGGTCAAAATAGGCCTCGCCCCAGCGTTCACATATTTTACTTAGAGTTATATAGGAAAAGCTTTAAATATTTTTTTGTCAGAAACCACAAGGCTTTGAGTTTAGATATTTGGTGCGCAGCATTGTCTAGAGGACCTTTACCAAGTTTGTTCAAATCATGACCCAGGGGTCAAAACTTGCCCCACTCGGGGGTTCATTTGATTTTACACAAGGACTTATATAGGGAAAACTAAACAAATCTGCTGCTCTGAAACACCAGGGGTTAGACCTTCAATTGTTCGTTGTTATGTCTCCCCACCCCCGCCCTTCTGATGGAGACATTTTGTTTTTGCCATGCCCATGGGTGGCTGTTTGTCTGTCTGTCTGTCTGTCTGTCACACTTCGATTCCTTTCAATAACTTGAATACCAGTTGATCCAAAGCTTTCAAACTTCAGATGGCTATTGCCTTTATTGAGTAGAAAAAAACCAGTTTGTTTTTGGGTCAGTGGGTCAAAGGTCAGAGAGACCTCTACAGTGAAAACCGTTTCCACTCAATAACAGGAGCTCCATTTCACCCAGAGCCTTCGAACTTCATAGGATGATTGCTTTTACTAAATAGAAGAACCATATTGTGGGGCTCATATGTCAAATGTCAGGGTCACAGGGACCTGTAGAGTGAAAAGTATTTCTGCAGTGTAACTGTAGTACCGTTACACTTAGAGTCTTCAAATTTTATAGGATAATTGTATTAGAAAAACCCTATTGTTTTTAGGGTCCAAAGGTCAAAGGTTAAGTTCACAGGGACCTCTAGAGTGAAAACTGTTTCTGCCTGTAACTAGAGTACCATTTTACTTCAAACTTCATAGGATGATTGTCTTTACTCGGTATCGGTAACCCTATTATTTTTGGGGTCAGTAGGTCAAAAGTCAAGGTCACAGTGACCTGTAGAGTGAAAATATTTCTGCTCAGTAACTGGAGTACCATTACGCCCAGAACCTTCAAACTTGATGGAGTAATTATAATAGAAGAACCCTATATTTTTTAGGGTCTGTAGGCCAAAGGTCAGGTTCACTGGGACCTGTAGAGTAAAACTATTTCTGCTCAAAAATTTGAGTACCATTACACCCAGAGTCTTCAAACTTATTGCAAACTTATTCAAACTTGCGAACAATGAACACCCATAACAACCAATAACGATGCTTGTGACATGAGCAATGAGACTCAGGTGAGCGATTTAGGGCCATCATGGTCCTCTTGTTTTAATTTCTCTTTCCTTTTTCCAGACAGGACAGTCCCGAGAGTAAGAAGGACGACTTTCTTGACAGTTGAAACATTTGTAAGGTCCGGAGCAATTTTACTTTCATGGTCTGGACCTTCAAATGCACATTTTGGACAGACAGGATCTTTGTTACATTGATTTTCATGGTGACCATATTGCTGGCAATCAAAACAGTGCAGCGGATTTGGTAGGTAGAAAGCAACTATTACGAATTCGTATCCTATTTTAATTTTTAGCTCACCTGAGCACAAAGTGCTCAAAGGTGAGCTGTTAGGATCATTGATTGTCCGGCGTCAGTCGGGGTGCGTCGTCAACAATTTGACTTGAACGACTTCTCCTCCTAAGCCAACTTTGACGAAACATGCCTGGGATATTCCTTGCATGAAGCCCTACCAAAGTTGTTCAAAGAATTGAATTCCATCAAGAACTCTGGTTGCTATGGCATCTGAAAGGAAAAACTTTGGAATTCTTCTTGTCTGAAACCACAAAGCCCTGAGCCTTAAGATTTGGTGTGTAGCATGGTCTAGTGGACCTCTACCAGGTTTGTTAAAATTTTATTTCTGGGGTCAAATTTGGTCCCACCCCTGGGTCAATTGATTTTACATAGGCTTATATAGGGAAAACTTAATCTTCTTGTCAACCTCAAAGCCCTGAGCCTTTAGATTTGGTATGTAGCATTGTCTAGTGGACCTCTACCAAGTTTGTTCAAATTATACCCTTGTGGTCAAATTTGGTCCTGCCCCGGAGGTCAATTTTATATACTAGTAGGCTTTTATAGGCAAAACTTTAAAAAGCTTCTTGTCTGAAACCACAAAGCCTAGAACTTTGATATTTTGAATGGAGCATCAGCTAGAGGTCAGTTATACCCCTTCAGTGAAAATTGGCTCTATCCTATGGGTTCTTTGAATTCATGTAGATTTATATATGGAGAATCTTAAAAAAGCTTTTGATGTTTGCTCAACAGCAGACCCAGAGGCAAAGTATTCAGGTGAGCGATCTAGGGCCATCATGGCCCTCTTGTTTGAGAAAGGTCTGGAGTGCCAAACATTAAATGTATGTGTGAGTGTCTTTGATCATTTAGAAGGCAGTTACATTTTGTGGGGATAGGTTTTCTTTAATTTCTTCTATCAAGTCACACAGTAATAAATCCCTGTGTCTAATTACTCCTTTGGATGAATTTAAGGTTTTATGAGTTGAAACTTTGACTGGGATGTTAAAAAAATACTTTTGTTGAAGAAAATTCTGACTTTGTTGTTTGGTAGATGATTTCACAAGAAGTGTGTTGTTTCGAAGTTTATTAACTGATTTCAGGGTAGCCATCATTGACGATAGTTGCTTTTCAATAACAAAAGGAGTGAGTTTGTTGATTGGATTTTCTTTTTCTAGGGATTCAATAACTAAAAATCGTGCAAAGACAGTTGGTGGTATGGTGGACGTTTCCGACGATAGAAAACGCTTGGCTATTTTGTGAGTTTGCCATGTTTAGGGAGTAATTTCATCACCGATGCTCCTCACCCACTTTGGAGCTCAACAAGAGGAAATGATCGTAGGGGCAACCAACTCTAGATCATAAAAAGGATCCATCAGAGATATACTCAGCATGAAAGTATTTGGCTGGACTAATGTGGTCTCGCAGAAAATCCTTCCAAGAATGGATAATCTTTGAGAAACACATCAATCAGTCAAATAGAAATCTTTCAACTGATCAGCCCATTTGCCACCGCCTTCTAGAGCCTTGATTGAGAAAGAGAAATAAGATGCATGTTAAAAATTGTTTAAAACAACAACTGATATAACAGGTGCAGGTGAAGAGAATATCAAAGCTCTAGGGCTCGGCATAACCAGCCGTTTGAACGAGGACGGGTTTCCTGACCTCCTGTTTAACTCAGTTTAGGGCCAAAGTAGTGTGTTGCAGGCCTGGAGATATTACCGGGCATTCTCCAAAGAAAGCCCACTCAACCACCAGGATCCCCTCATCAAGCGACACAGGTTGCAGCCACTAAAAGCAAAGGAAGAGATCAAGAAGTGGAATTATCTTATGCTATGGGCAGAAGGCCATGAGAGACGAATTTATGCCATGTAGAAATTATCTGAAGATGATAAGAAATCACTGGATGTACACTACCAGAAATTTGAGGAATACTTTGAGCCTAAATCGGACATCATCTAAGTAGTATCCAGGTTACGATCAAGAACACAGCAAGAAGGAGAGACATTTGAGCGGTATGTCACCGATCCAAAAATTCTTATCAGGGATTGCGGATACAATAATACTGATATTCATGACGACTTAATCTGAGACCAGATAGAGAGAAATTGATCAACGAAGGTTCAAATTAAACTTTACAGAAAACTTTGACCATTGCTAGAACAGTTGAACTGATGCAAAATTCTACTAAAGAAGATATTAATGCAGTAAAGTACAATTCAAATTCTAGGATTCCAGCTCAGAAATCTTAACAAAAATCATCGAATCGCAGACCTCCGCTGACCACTGGTTCAGCTACACCTCGGCTAATTTACAGTGAAAGGAAAAAGTCAATAAATAAATGTGGAAAGTGTAGACAGAAATCAGAGGAAATAAAGTGCCTTGAACAAAGGCGAATGAGTTCGTTTTATAAAACACTTAATAGTTTTGCAAGTGTGTATAGAGCAAAATCAAGAAGGAATAACATTAATGAAGTAAGTTGTTTACTTCTAGATCGGAAAATTCCCTCATTGTTGATAAATAACCTACAATAAAAGACAAAATCAAGCATTTGGCACCATAACTGTTGGCCCAATGCTACAAATGTTAGATTTAAGCTTGATACAGGCTCCCAGATCAACATAGTTCTATGGAAGTAATAGGAATTCGTGATCCTGTCATACCTATTGATTGAACCGTTACAGCATGTGGGCAATGAAGTTATGCTTTATGGTAAGGTATCACACGAAGACATTTTTATTGTAAATACAAATTCAAGTCCACTCCTAGGTTTGAAAACTTACATGGCATCGAATCATATGATCTGAATCAGTGTTTTCTGAGAGATATTTTTGTAGACAGCAAAGCAGATTGTAAACATTTCCCAGTAATATTTTGTCTAAATGTAATAAATAATTTCATTGAGGGTTCACAGGAAGATGCAATACTTGAAGAAAAATTAGTCTATAATTTTAAGGGTCGGGATGACGAACGTAGATACAGAGATAGTATTATGAACAGTATTGTTAATGGTGAGTTTGCTGAACTAGACAACTTTGTATATAACCCATCTGTATATGTAAATGTTGCCCTTTATATATATTTGGTCTTACGTACCCGAAAGTCCGTAAGAGAAAGATGCGGGATTTGAACTCCGACAGTCCAACACTTAACCACTGAGCCAAAATTCCGATTTACTGACGCAGTTATCAGATGTTGTATTTATACAATTATAGGAAGGTTTGCACCAGACCGTAATACATCCCGTCTTGAGAAGTCATCGTTTTGGATGATGCATGGTGTTCTTTATTTTTTAGATCAGAAGATCAGACAGAAAGATTTTTTTACTTAATTTTTACAAGTATGTCTAGGAGAGGGTAATCCTGGATGAGGCCCCATCTTACGAACATAAAAGTCCGTAACAGAAAGATGCCATGCATCTTAGAACCCAGAGCTGGATTCGAACTCCGATCTCCCGCGTGACAGGCCAACACTCTAACCACTGAGCCAAAGAATCAATGTTGCACTGGCCTTTTGTAATTATGAACGCGAGAAAATACAAGCTATTTTGACAATTGTCATCTTTTCATTTTTCAATAGCCATCGCAACTAATGATAATGAATTAACGACTTTTAAAACCTAACGCTTCCGGATAAATATTTGTAAAATGTACTGGAAAAATAAACCGTGGTGTCGTTAAACAAACGTTTCTTTTGCTTGATGTTGTTTAACACATGTTCATTTGGCATGATTTTTTGAGCACAAGTTCCTTCCGGCAAGATGTCGTCAAACACCTGTTTTTGAACTGGTGTCGCTCTGGTGTTCCTAAACACTGGTAACTTCGACATTATACCGTTGAACGCCCGTTACGTTAACATGTTGTCGTTTAAATCAACTGACTCGCAGAATTCTGCTAAAACATGTTTTCCTTTAATATTTAAGAGAAGATCATATACTATGGAAAACATAATTTTATGCTTCTATACACTATAAAAAACTGAAGAAAAAATATTTTAACAGGATTCGAACCCGCGCTCTTCCGGTCAGAAAAAATAAGAACAGCGCACTGAACAACATAGATTTGTTATTACCAGTTGTCAAAATTAACAATATAAACAAAGTATCTATTTCGTGAATGACGGTTCATATTTTTACCGGTAATAGTGCGTTTAACTTTATATTATGATGTGTTTCTGTAACAAAATAAAAAATATTAATAAAAAAGAAAGTAAGTAACTTAGTTTAGATATTTTCTTAACTTCGGAATTTCTATATGTATAAACATTTTCTTTTTTTATGCATTGTCGACTGTGAGTCAGTCGTTTTTGCAGAGATTTGTTTAGCATGATGTTGTTAAACAGAGGTTCGTTTGATATGATGTTAAATAAGGGCTCATTTGACATGATGACTTTATACACTGGTAAATTTGGCATGATATTGTTAAATGAAGATTCGTTTGAAATGCTGTCCTTTGACATAGGTTTCTTTGATATGATGTTGTTAAAGAATATTTGTTTTACAATGTTCTTGCTATTCGATTAACTTGACTAATAGACTACTAGAAAGGAAAACATAAATTTCAATAAAACAAATATGATTAATACAACTGAATATAATATTGCAAGAAACAATACAAAAGACAAAACATAAAAAATCATTGAAGTTGGCTTTTTATATGCCCGAAAAGGGCGTATTATGTTATGATCCTGGGCGTTCGTCTGTCCGTCCGTTAGCAATTGGGTTTCCGGAGAATAACTTGAGAACTGTGCGGCCTACAGTCTTTTAACTTCATATTATTATTGTCCACACTGAGTGGCTGACTCCTATTGATTTTGGAGTCAGTAGCTCCAAGGTCAGTGTCACAGTGACCTTAACATTGAAAACCATTTCTGCCATGTAACTTGACAATCATTTGTTATAGAGACTTCAAACTTCATATTGTGATTGCACACATTGAGTAAATGACCTTTATACATTTTGGGGTCAGTTTGCCAAAGGTCAAAGTCAAAGTGACCGAAAAGTTTAGAATCATTTACACTCTGTAAATCAACAACCATTCGTCGTAGAGACTTCAAAATTCATATCATGGTTGCACACATTGAGTGAATGACCGCTATTGAATTTTGGGTCAGTAGATCAAAGGTCAAGGTCACAGTGACCTAAGTACTGAAATCTATTTCCGCTGTAAAACTATAACCATTTGTCATACAGACTTCAAACAACTTCTTATGATGATTAATTACATTGAGAAAATGATCCCCATACATCTTAGGTCAGATGTCAAGGTCACAATGACTTAAACACTGAAAATCATTTCTGCTGTATAACTTGACAACTACTTCCTATACAGACTTCAAACTTAGGATGATTACCATCATTGATTATGTGGCCCATATACTGTTCGGGGTAAGTACATAAAAGGTCAAGGTGACAATCAACTAAACAAACAATATTTCTGCAATAAAACTTGATAACCATGTATCATAACATGGACATCATAACTTCTGAAATACTGATATTTATACAATTATAAAACCTAAAATTCAGATATGATAAAGATATATAAAATGCTAAAATTTAAATTAAAAAATGGTAAAAATCAAAATATTATAAATAAAATAAAAATAAAGCAGTTCATTTAATCGCCAAGCCTATGGTTTCTTCCCCTATAACACAAATGCATCATACTTAGAAAAAACACCCTTCGGGCTTATAATGGTCCGACTAGCAGTGCTCTTGTTATCCATCGTTAACCATTGAACTTTGTATATCGTTTGTTGTCCAGCGTATGTTGTTCGTCGTCTGTTGCTAATCTTTGTTGTCCAATATTTGTTGTCAGTTGTTTGTTGTCTGTCATCTTTTGTTCATAATGTGTTTCCATCTTCTGTTGACTGGTTTTATATGTATCGTTAGATATTTGTCATCGGTGTTATATCGTCTGTGGTCCATCATCCGTTGTCTATCTTCGGCTGTTCGACGTCAGTCGTTAATCATGAAAAGAGAACCAAATGTTGTGTGTCTCTTGAATGGTTTTTTGCTGCTTCTTGCACTATCGCACCACAACATAAAATAACTATACTCTTCTGGGAGACTCGGACATATGGGTAACTGGTATCCAAAACAACAAACTTAAACAGATAGAGGCACCTTGTGGTTTCAGAGTTGTTCTTTTTTCTTACACGTCTAGGGTACTTGTGAAATGAAAATAAGTCTTTTGATTTTTCATGTATTTCGGTGAAGACAAAAGTCCAGGTTTTCTCCTCTACATAAATGCATTTTATGCCTCATCGTAAATGAGGGGGCAAATTGTTTTTAAGCTCACCTGAGCACAAAGTGCTCAGGGTGAACTTTTCTGATCGGTCTTTGTCCGTCGTCCGTCGGTCGTCCGTCCGTCGTCAACTTTTCATTCAAACGACATCTCCTCTGAAACCAATGGGGCAAATTTAATGAAACTTGCCTGGGATGTTCCTTGCATGAAGCTCTACCAAGATTGTTCAAATGGTTCTGGTCTATTGCATTTCTGGTTCACTGGAGCTAAAAATAGATTTTATAAGTTGGATATTTAAAAATCTTCTTCTCCGAAACCAGTAGGCCTGGAGCTTTGATATTTGGTATGAAGCATCATCTAGTGGACCTCTACCAAGTTGTCCCTGGGGTCAAAACCGACCCGACCCCAGGGGTCAGTTGATTTTACATAGAGTTATATAGGGAAAACTTGAAAATCTTCTTGTCAGAAACAAGAAGTCCTTGAGTTAAGATATTTGGTATGTAGCATTGTCTAGTGGACCTCTACCTAGTTTGTTCAAATTATGGCCTCTGGGTCAAAAATGGCCCCGCCCCAGGGGTCACTTGTTTAACATAGAGTTATATAGGAAAAGGTTTTAAAAATCTTCTTGTCATAAACAACAAGGCTTAGAGTTAAGATATTTGATGTGCAGCATTATCTAATGGACCTCTATCAAGTTTGTTCAAATCATGGCCCCATGGTCAAAATAGGCCCCGCCTTAGGGGTCACATGTTTTACATAGAATTATATAGGAAAAACTTGAAAAATCTTCTTGTCAGAAACCACAAGGCCTAGAGTTAAAATATTTGGTACGCAGCATTGTCTAGTGGACCTCTACTAAGTTTGTTAGAAAAATATCCCTGGGGTCACTATTGGCCTCGCCTGAGAGGTCACAAGTTTTAAATAACAATATAGAAGAAAATCTTTAAAATTCTTCTTGTCTGAAACCACAAGACCTTGAATTTTAAAATTTGGCACGAAGCAAGCTTTATCAAGCTTTTTTAAATTATTAGATTAGGTTAAAGGTCGCGGAGGCTAAAAGTAGACTTATCTGCTGTACCTCATAGAGCCTTCATTTATAGACCAATATCTGTGATATTCAGTATAGAGGTTCCTTGCATGGACACAGTGACCTTGAGAACCAAAACGGTTTCCTATCAATAACTAAAGAACACTAAGGCTCGGTTTCCTCAAACTTGGCTTGTAGGTTGATCATGACCAGTACATGACCTCTGCAGTTTTTCAGGTCATTAGGTTAAAGGCCAGGGTCACAGTGATTTTGAAAAGCAAGACTATAGAACGCTTGGGCTCAGACTCCTGAAATTTGGCACGTAGGTTGGTCATGACCAGTAGATGACCCTTAAAGTATTTTAGGTCAACAGATCAAAGGTCAAGGTCACAGTGACCTTGAAAAACAAAACCGTTTCCGATGAATTACTATAGAATGCTTAGGCCCAGCTCCCCAAAATTTCACAGGCAGGTTGGTCATGACCAGTAGATGACCCCTGCAGTTTTTAGGGTTAATAGGTCAAAGGTCAATGTCACAATAACCTTGAAAAGCAATCGTGACCTTGAAAAACAAAACGGTTTTCGATTAGTAACTATAGAACGCTTGGGCCAAGATTTTTCATACTTGGTGTGTAGGTTGGTCATGACCAGAGGAGGACTCGTATAGTTTTTTAGGTCACCAGGTCAGAGGCTAAGGTCACAGTGACATTGAAAATTAAAATGATTTCCGACAAATAACTATATAAGGCTTGGGCCGATTGTTCCTCAAACTTAGTAATGTAGGTTGTTTATGACTAGTAGATGACCCCTGTAGTTTTTCAGGTCACCAGATCTAAGGCCAAGGTCACTATGACCTTTAAAAGCAAAATGGTTTCTGATGAATTACTATAGAATGCTTGGGCAAAGTTCAAACTTCATAGGCAGGTTGGTCATGACCAATAGATGACCCCTGTGTTTTTAGGCTTATTCAGTCAAAGGTCAAGGTCACAATAACATTGGAAAGCAAAACTGTTTCTGCTTAATCTAGGGAATCACCTAGGGACTAGGTTTGTCAAATTTGGTATATAGGTTGGTCATAACAAATAGATGTTAAACAAAGTCATATTGATCTTTTACTGAAAAATGGTTTCTGATGAATAACTAAAGAATGCTTTAGCCTGGGGTCCTTAGACTTGCAACGCTGGTTGATAAAGACCTGTAGAAGACTTATATCACTTTTGGGGTCACTTGGTCAAAGTTCAAGGTCAAGTTCAAGGTGACCATTAACAGGAAATAATTTCCTATCAATAACTAGAGAACCCTCGGGCATTTGCTTCATGGACTTGCTATGCAGGTTGGTCTGTTCAGGAGGGAGATGACCCTTATTGTCTTTGAGGTCACTAGGTTAAAAGCCTAGGTCACGGTGACCATACAAAATAAAGAGGAAAACATCTGATTGATAACTGGAAACTTCTTTGGCCTTGCTGCCTCAAAACTTCCTACGTACACACCCTCCCACATTACTACCTATCTACCTACCCATGCAGTTCCTATGCTCTTTTGTGTTCTCTAGTAATTGAACTTTACATATTTTATAATCAAAGTGTCATTAACATAATTTACAGTTCCTCTCATTCATCTACTTGCCATGGCCAATAGCTTTTGATTTCAGACGCCCCTGTCGTCGTCCCATTAATGTTCTGACACAAGTCCTTGTCCTTCTACTTTCCTTTTATTGCTGCCTCTAGGGATAATAAGCTAGGGGCATATATCTTTTACAAACATCTCTTGTTTGGAATAGTTATGTTTCTAAGAATAACTTTTTTCACACATATTTTTGCTCTGCTTGACAACGGTATATATAGATTAATTTAAAGTATTTTCAAATGAAGCAACTTTGCATCAAACACAGATGACATGGAATTGCAGTGTGATAAAGTTTAACCTAGAGACCAGACAACAAAGCACTAAGAACATTTTCAACAAAGAAAGCAAGGGTCCAGAAGTGAGACGGGAAAGGAAAGGTCCATCTTCTTCATTGGACAGATGGGGGATGATCCTGGTCTGTCTTGAGAGAGAAGTAGATGAAGGCGTACAGTCAGTGTCGATAATAACGCAAAGGTTTGTGACATTTTCACATTACGCTAAAATATATACAAACTAGTTTATATTTTCTCTGCCATATATCAGCAGCAACAGTTTCTTTCAGATAAGCGGGGCTGGTTTTCCTTCAGCGCAATTTATTTAAAACTGGTTATCCATCTTATGTTGCAGGTTCTGAGGAGAAGCTGGTAGAAGCCCTCAAGACAGATAGTCTGGCACGTGACCTTGACATTGTTGTATTTCATAAAACTACGCAACTGCACACAGAATGAAATCTACTCTACAAGTCATCAGCTTGTTTGAGTTTAGGTGTTTTAGCATGCTTCTTACAATCTTGAGTTAACGTGTCTTACCCTAGCGTAGATGGACTGTTGTGTTGGTGTTTTTGGATATTGAGAAAATGTAAAGGGGCCGTCCTTAAACATAATGTATATTCGCAACAAAATGTTCGATTATGGGGTAGATTAGACTTGTATGTACAATGTACCGAGTTACGGAAAATTGCTATAATGAACCTTGCTTACTCTTGAGCCAGACCTGAACTGCAGATGAATTTGATTACAGGCTAGATCGAAGTAATAGGTAGATATTTTTCTAAAATGCTTTATTTGACCTTGTTTTCATGCTGGGTGCACGATCTTTAATGTGTTAGGGTCCCTATCGGACTAGCAAATCGAGATTAATGGCTTTTGTTTTCGAAAAATGCTTTATTGTATCTTGTTAGCATTGTTCCATGAACACTGATTAAGTGATCTTATTCAAACTTGAACACAATTTTACAATCAAACTCTTAGATCAGGTTGATTATGGGTAAGATGGAACTCAGATGAGATTGATGATGTGCTAGTATATCACGTGTTATTTGCCCTTGTTTCTTTTTTATCAAAAGTGCTTTATTTGGTTATATTTTAATACACTCAACAAAATAAATTAAGGGTCATAGGTTCATAGATTTTTAAAATGCAAAAATGTTACTGTAAAAGTTTAATAGTGTTTTGCTTTAGACACACTAGTACTTGTGTATATATGTGTTTATCTACCCGTAACAGCTTATTTATCCCGTGCAGGTCAGTTCAAACACTCCCACCCTTCAATCAAGTGAAAATCAAATGTGTAGAATAAAGTCAGCGTGACATGAGCATGTTTTAATTTGAATTTTGGTTTGAATCATCTGTTACACTATAGAACTGATTACTGAAGACACATGTCGGAGGCTGAAGCAGCCAGAGCAGTCGGTCGTCTGCTGGCTGGGCAAACGCAGCGCGAGGTGGCATATGAGCATGGGGCAAAACTCAGGCACTTTCGTAATATGCTATTCTCCGACGAGTCCAAATTTTGCCTGGACTTCCATGATGGACGTCGGCGTGTATACCGTCAGCGAAATGAGCGCTTCAGCGCGTGTTGCATATCCGAACATGACAAGTTTGGTACTGGCTCTGTTATTGTTTGGGCGGCCGTACAGACCTTCGCGCGTTTGTTAACGGCACAGTTACTGCTAGACGTTATATTGACGAGATTCTCCGACCTCACGCCATTCCATATGCTTGTGCGATCGGCCAGGAATTCGTATTAATGGACGACAATGCTACAGCTCACCGTACCTTGACGACCAAGGTGTTGAACGTATGGAATGGCCAGCTAGGTCTCCAGACATGAACCCAATAGAACATGTCTGGGACATGCTGCAGCGCCGTGTTTCCGCACGACAACGTCAGCCGTCAACCAGAAATGAGCTGGCTGCTGCCCTTACTGAGGAATGGGGTCTTATACCATAAAGGGACATCAAAAAGCTCATACGCAGCATCCAGACCCGTGTCAAAGAGGTTATCCGACCACGAGGAGGTCATACCCGTCTGTAAAATTTAACTGATTTCCATATTTCTTATGATAAGCCATTGTGTTTACCCCACCCACCAAGTCTCAGACACTTTAGAACTGATAGGGGTTGTCTTTGAGGATTAATCGTGCTACTGTGTTTGTGAAACACATGCTACTTTTAGTTTAAATTGGTCACAGATATAATGAATTTTTGTTGAATTTTTTGTTGGATATAAACTTCAGCAAGTAAAAAAGGTATGTCTGTAAGAATTGCTGTCATAAGTCCTTGACCCTTAATTTCTTTTGTTGAGTTTATGTTTATATTATATCATGCAAATTTCTCAAGTTTTAATCATAATAAAGGCAACAAAAATCTCTTTTTGTCACAAAACATCAGGTACTTTAGCTATGTACCCTTTAGTTTATAAAAATGCTGATTTTCAGCTTGTGTAAATCAAATTCGTATAGCACGGCAAAAATGTTTAAACTCTCTTGTCGATCCCTAGCCTAATTAATTAAGCTTAAAGTGTTGAACCCATTTTATAATTCTGATATTTTTAGTTACAACAATAAAATATCAGATTGTAAAATGGTTTCACCTTCGGAGGCGAAATAGTGAGACTAGTCGATCCCTACACCCTGAAGTGAGCAATCCAGGACAATTTGGTCATCTTTTCAATTGGATAAATTTTCTAATTCTACTTTAACTGCCGTTTACTTTTATAAAGATAGGACAGAGATGTTTATCTATTTTGGTGCTTATTTTGGATGCAAAAACTATATTTAACAAAAACAAAAAAGCCAGCTTTCAGTTTTTGCTTTAGTAATATGTATCAAAGAAATAGCAATTAGGCTATACATTGCTATGACAGTGATTTCTTTGAATCTATGAACTCTATTTCCATAGTTGACTTCTCATGTTAGATAGAATGGTTTAGCTTTCCGTATTAGCATGATCTAAAAATAACTGATTTCTAAATGAAAATGGTCTGATTTTGACAATAGATATTACATCAATAACTGAGCTTCTGTTCCACATGTATACAAAATTTCCAGTTTTAAAACACAGGTTTGTTTTCATTATTAGTGATGTTCTTTTCGCGATAACACACAAACTTTCACGAACTCTGACAATTTTCCCGAATGTTAGGAAATTCTGTGCATGTGACAGAAGGATTCTGTGCATGTGACAGAAGAATCATTAAATCACAAATTTCCTCTTTGCAAGATGCTTTAAATCTTTCTTAAATCTTAAATCTTAGTTTGTAAATCAAGTGACCAAAGGGGCTTCACCAATTTTGACACCGGTGATGTAATTTGAACAAACTTGGTAGAGGACCTCAGACTGGTGCTTCATACAAAACATCTATGCCCTTTGCTTTGTGGTTTCAGGCGAGAAGACATAAGTCCATGTAAAATTAAGTAACCCCTGGGATAGGGCCAATTTTGTCTCAAGTGGCATTATTTGAACAAATATGGTACCTCTAGCTGATACTCGATGCAAAGTATTTAAGTTCTAGGCCTTCTAGTTTCAGGCAAGATGATTTTTTTGTTTTTCCTATGTAAGCCTATTTAAAATCAGTTGGACTCCAGGGCAGGGCTATTAATAACCCAGTATTTGAACAATCTCATTAGAAGAGCTCCGGAATATGCTCCATGCAAAAAATATAGGTCTACAATTTTCGCTTTGTCACAAGATTTGAAAAGATTTAATATTTTACACAAATAGGACTCCCATGATGGGGTCAGTTTGAACCCAGGGACATAATTTAAACACACTTGGTAGAGGACCTCTAGCTGATGTTCTATGCAAACTATCTAATTTCTAGGCCTTGTGGTTTAAACCAAGAAGATTTATTAAGTTTTCCCTATACATAAGCTTATGTAAAATCGAAGTGACCCTGGTGCTGGGCCATTAATGACCCTAGGGCCGTAATTTGAACAATGTTGGTAGAGGACCTCTAGAAGATATTCCATGCAAAAAAAATCTTGCCTTTCCTTTTCAGAGAAGAAGATTTATAAGGCTCCCAATATAACTCTATATTTAATCTTTAAAATCTTCTTGACAGTTATAAACCTTAGGTATTTTGCAGGGTTCATCATCTAGAGGTCCTCTACCAAGATTGTTTGAATTATGCCCCTGGGTTCATTAATGCACTTGGCCTGTGGCAACTTGATTTTACATAGGCTTAAATAGGGTAGACTTTTCTTGTATTTTTTGTCTGAAACTGTATACCATAGGCCTTAGATTTTTAGTATATTGCATTTTCTAGTGGACCTTTACCAAATGTGTTCACCTTATGTCTTTGGGAATGAAATTGGCCCTCCCTGGGGTCCTAGTTGTGTAAA
Organism: Cyclina sinensis; assembly: GCA_012932295.1. Classification (NCBI taxonomy): domain Eukaryota; kingdom Metazoa; phylum Mollusca; class Bivalvia; order Venerida; family Veneridae; genus Cyclina; species Cyclina sinensis. Next base: position 40,142,816 of record JAAONU010000003.1, on the reverse strand, counting down.
TTTGAAAATATTCTTGTGAGAAATCCTAAGATTCTTCAAATTATTCCACTGGGGATATTGATGGCCCTGCCCCAGTCACTTGGTTTTACATAGACTTCTACAGCAAACACTTTGAGAATCTTTTTTGTCTGAAACTATATGCCAAAGAGCTTAGATATTTTTATGTAGCATTGTATAGTGGATACATACGAAGTTTGTTCAAACTGTGTCCCTTGGGTCAAAATTCACCTGGTACCAGGGTTGTATTTGCATAAAGTGTAAGATCTTTGAAACTAGAACTGTGTCCATAGGACACGGATGCCCCCACTATGCATAAGTGCTCATAAACAAGAGCATGTATATCCTGTATGTAAAATTTTTTCTGTACATATACCTAAAATGATCTACAGGTAACCTTATGTACATGTTAAATTAAATTACAAATGTAAAATTTATATGGTATATAGTGAAAAAATCAACAAAGGGCCATAATTCTGTTAAATATGGTCACAGCAAAAATTCCTTCTAAATACTACCATCTACACATTAAAGCTGTTCATCCCTGGAAGTTTAAGCAAAATCTGCCATCCGGTTTAAGAGGAGCTGCGTTCACAAAATTTCTATATGGTATATAGTGAAAAAATCAACAAAGGGCCATAATTGTGTTAAATTTGGTCGCAGCAAAAATTCCTTCCTTTACTTCCATCTACACATTAAGGTGTTCATCCCTGGAAGTTTAAGCAAAATCTGCCATCCGGTTTAAGAGGAGTTGCGTTCACAAAACTTCTATATTGTATATATTGAAAAAATCAACAAAGGGCCATAATTCTGTTAAATTTGGTTGCAGCAAAAATTCCTTCCTTTATTACCATCTACACATCAAGGTTGTTCAACCCTGGAAGTTTAAGCAAAATCTGCCGTCCGATTTAAGAGGAGTTGCGTTCACAAAATTTCTACAAAGTATATAGTGAAAAAATCAACAAAGGGCCATAATTCTGTTAAATTTGGTCACAGCGAAAAATTCCTTCCTTTACTACCATCTACACATTATACGTTTAACAAACTTAAATACTTAACGTTTACAATATACAGACATTACCACCTTTTGTTCTGTCATGTGTCGTTATTTTAAGCCAGTAGAGAGTAAAAAGTATGTGTATTATATAAGAATAAAGTATTTTTACTATTGTCTTCCTATGTTTCAGCAAGTACAAAGATGTAAAAAATGATTTTCAATATGAAATAGTCTTAATATTCAGGGTTCTTTGAAAGACCTACAATGTTCCAATATGCTACGCTAGGTTACTTTCATGGCCTTAGTCGGATCGCTAGTCAATATTAATTTCCATTTTCTTGTCATCGTTAATTTTACAGAATCTTTTTCAGAATTACCATCATTAATTTGCTTCTTGTGTAATAGTAATCAATTTTACCACATTGCTTCATGATTTCTAGGCTAATTCATTGGTAGTTAAATCATTTGATATTGTGATGTCCTGGTTATGTAAAGCACCTCTTCCCTTAAAAAGTTAATGTTTGTCATTTATCAAATTAAACTTTGCAATAAATTCTGTTAACATTTATATCCAGTTTCCCTACTCGGTAAACCTCACCAAGACCCAAATTCAAGACAAGTTCAGGGGAAGCTTTCTTACATACATTTTCAATAACTTTAGATTTAAACTGTGCTTTGGTTTCATCTACTCATTCTCCATGGCAAAATATTTGCAAGTTTGTACGTTGATATTGCCATTCCAATTTGTCGACTGCCTCCTCCAGTTCTTTTTTCAAAATAATCACTTTTCTAAATATTTTCTATCTAATGTGTTAACATCAAGCTGCATCATATCACTGTCATCTAGTAAGCAATCCAAATATACTTTGAACTTGTTTGTATCAGCTTTGGATTTGTTTTGATTAAAATTAATATTGTCAGTCTGTTCTTTCATATCATCACAAATTACCATTGGTTTTAATTTTTGATATGTCAGATCTTACACTATGGATTTTTTTATTTTTCTGCATTTAAATTGGTAGCATCGAGAATTTCATCTTTATCTGATCTCGGACCTGGTTTAAATTCAGTATCACTAGACAGCATGAGTATTCTTGAAGAAAAACTGTAATAAGTAGTTTCATCATGGTAACAAGCAACAAACATTCCGAATTTATTTAGACTGGCCAAACAGAAATCAGAGAATAGGCTTTAGTTTTCAAAAAAGGAAAAAAATATTAACTAACTGTTACTGCCATAATATGTATTTTTAGCTCACCTGAGCACTGGGTAACTGACTGTCATCAACATTTTCCTTCAAATGACATCTACTAAACCACTGGGCCACCTACTTTACTTATTTAAGTAGTAACAGATATAAAACATGCATTCAGTTACCATTCCATTAACAGATTTTCAGACCTAATTTACCTTTTTAGCTCACCTGAGCCGTAGGGTCATGGTGAGCTATTAGGATCGATCAGTGTCCGTCGTTCGTCCACGCTTAGTTTGTTAGTGACTACTCTAATGGTCACATTTTTGCTCAGTTGTCATGAAACTTGGTCAGGATGTTTGTCCCAGTAATTACTCTGACAAGTTCGAATATGGGTCATCTGAGCTGAAAAACGAGGTCACGTGGCCCAAAAAATAGAAAAATCTTGTAAACAATCTAGAGGCCACTTTTTTAGTTCAAATATTATAGAAATTTGTCAAAAAGCTTGTTTTTATAATTTCTAGCTGAAGTTCGAATATGGGTCATCTGGGGTCATTACCTAGGTAACCAAGACCAACCATGGAAAAACCTCGTTAACACTAGAGATAACATTTTTCAGGCCAAACAGCCTTGAAATTTGTCAGAAAAGTTGTTTGGATGATTTTTAGCTCAAGTTCGAATATGGATCATCTTGGGTCAAAGCTTAAATATGGAAAACCCTTTTTAACACTCTAGAGGTAACATTTTTAGCCCAAATATCCTTGAAACTTGTCAGAAAGGTTGTTTCTATAATTTCTATGTCAAGTTTGAATATGGGTCATCTGAAATAAAAAACTAGGTCACAGAGCCCAAATATGGAAAAACCTTGTTAACATTCAAGGTTACATTTTCAGTATAAATATCCTGGAACTTGTCAGACAGGTTTTGATGATTTCTAGCTCAAGTCTGAATATGGGTTATCTGGGATCAAAAACAAGATCACATAGCCCAAAGATGGAAAAACCTTGTTAACACTCTAGAGATAACATTTTCAGACCAAATATCCTTGAAATTTGTCAGAAAGGTTGTTTCGATAAATTCTAGGTCAAGTTCGAATATGAATCATCTGGGGTTAAAAACTAGGTCACAGAGCCCAAAAATGGAAAACCTAGTTTACATTCTAGAGGTTACATTTTCAGTTCAAATATCCTGGAAATTTGTCAGAAAGGTTTTGATGATTTCTAGCTCAAGTCTGAATATGGGTCATCTGGGATCAAAAACTAGGTCACAGAGCCCAAACTTGGAAAAACCTTGTTTACACTCTAGAGATAACATTTTCAGACCAAACATCCTTGAAATTTGCCAGAAAGGTTGTTTCGATAAATTCTAGGTCAAGTTCGAATATGAATCATTTGGGGTCAAAAACAAGGTCATAGAGCCCAAATATGGAAAAACCTTGTCAACACTCTAGTGACATTTTCAGCACAAATATCCTTGAATTTTGTCAGAAAGGTTGTTTCAATACTTCCTGGGTCAAGTTCAAATATGGGTCATCTGGGGTCAAAAACTAGGTTACAGAGCCCAAATATGAAAAAACCTTGTTAAAATTCTAAAGGTTACATTTTCAGTCCAAATATCCTGGAATTTTTTCAGAAGCGTTGTTTTCATGATTTATAGGTCAAGTTCGAATATGGGTCATCTGGGGTCAGAACTAGGTCTCAGAGCCCAAATATGGAAAAACCTTGTTAACACTCTAGAGCTAACATTTTCAGCCCAAATATCCTGGAAATGTCAGAAAGCTTGTTTCGATAATATCTAGGTCAAGTTCGAATATGGGTCATCTGGGGTCAATTAACCAGGTCTGTAACAACTTTGTTAAAAGCAGTCATACTCAGATGAGTGATGTACAGCCATCATGGCCCATTTCTTTGGGTTATCACAATATTCCATTCTTCTTTAGAATCATAAAAACTTCATTTAACTTTTTAATCATGTTTCATGCTCTTTCTGAATGTTTAGGCAGGTTAGGCAATAGATGAAAACGAAATTGATATCTGTGTTGCTTAAACAATTCTTTATTAATTCATTTTAAGTAATAAAATAATCAATAAATTGTCTGATATAGTATTAGCAATGAGTTCAATATGATACTGGTTTTGATGACAATAAAAAACTCCTAAAATGAATCTTTTTTCACATAAATTTTTACTGATTGTTTAATGGTAGGTCAGAGTAACATTTTAACCAAATTCTTAAAATCACATCTATTTCTTATTTCATATATACAACAGTGAAGGATCATCATAATCCATAATTTTCTTGTATCATGATTGGTTTAATTGAATTGAGACTGGTTCAAATAAGACTCTGTCATATACCATAATTTTCTAATATCGTGATAAGTTAAACATTTCAATTGTGGCTAAAAATAACCCGTCATTGAATTTTCACTGAGAAAGACATTCAACAGCACATAAGCTACATTTATAATTTAAACAGACTGCTAAACTAAGAATAAAATGCTGTTATACAAAATGACAAATATCTGCAGAAAATGAATTGTGTTTGTGTCCAGTCAATTTTGAACATGTATCAACATACTCAGATGTACTACATGAAACACCTGCATATATCTACCTGCTGGCTTATACATAAACCGAAATAAATGTTTAACATGAAGGAAAGAAAAAACTCCTTTCAGGACTACACATAGTTTTTGCTCAAGTCTGGCACAAATATACAAAATCTGAATGTTTTACAGCCATTCTCCCCCTAAAGCTACATGCATACAAAGCTTTTATAAATATTATAGTCATAATTTTAATTCAAGATTAAGAGATTAAGTGACTTGAAACTAGTGAATTTAACCACTAAACCACAGCCATGGTTGTCTTATCCTAGAGAATACCAGTATAACCTATGGCCTTTAGCAGCATACAGAACTGTCAGATGAATATATATCACATTATCATCATTTTTAGAAACATTTCTTGGGTATTTCCTGAACAGTAGTATTAAACAGCCATGTCCATCTGGATCTTTGGGTAGGGATTGTATCCAACAATTTCAAAATCGTCCATCTTAAAGTCATCAATGTCTTTAACCTCTCTCTTAATCAAAAGCTTTGGATAAGGTCTTGGCTCCCTTTTCAACTGAAATACAAGATTTGCCACACTGAATAATACTGATTTTCACCATATAAAAGACTGTTACAAGAAGCATGAACAGCTGTTGAGACAATGAGTTAACAGAGATACAAAGGATTTAATTTGAAAGCTTTTGACCTTGACCTAACACAAAAAAATATTACCAATGATAAGATCTCAGCTGAATAAAAGACTGCATTAATGCACTGAAATTTTGCCAAAAGGATCACCCAAACAGGAGTCTTATTCATTAATCAGTATTAAAAGCAAACCTTAATTTAAAATTTTTACAATTTGGTTCTTGAACTTTGACTTAAAATAATACTGGTAAGTAACCTTAGAAACAGAACTTTACTGTAACTATTTAATCATTCTATTTCCACCGACAAGAGTTAAAAATGTTTGACAGTGTTTGCCTCTCATCTAGTATGCACAGATCATCAATACAGCTTGCCTATCTCCTACCTTTACTTGCTTTTCATGCTATTTGGTTCCAGTCTATTCTATTTCATAGATCAGAAAGACTGCATTAGTAACTACTTAAATACAGTTTACTTTAGTAATTCAAGGTCAGGCATCCTAAAAAAAGCGTAAGAACCTCAACTGCTGTAATACATTTGACCTTAAAATCTACTTAAAACATCTTCCTTCTATTGAACAGTGTCCATACTTGAAAAACTAACTTTTATACAAACCTGTTCTTTCAGAGCATCAATGTGGTTCTCATACACATGGGCATCACCCAGGGTGTGCACAAAATCTCCTGGCTGAAAAAAAAGACAAGTCATTTTATAGACTTATATTCAAAGACCATCTAATTTTGGTACCTCATCATATCTAAAATAATTAAACCAGATCATGTTAAAAATGTGGTGAAGTTCACTATCGTGCAGTGACTTCAAAATCAACAGGGGTCATCTTAACAAGACCAACCTGGCTAGCAAATTTATGGTCTTTGCCTGCTGGCCAATGACCAGAAACTGTTTTATCAACATACAGGCTTATGGACAAAATTATAGAACCCTAACTGCTTAAAAGCAAATCAAATAATTTTGTTTTCCACTTAAAAGTTAAATACTCCTCTATCATTTACTGCATTTAAAGCAATTTTAAAATTCCCTTAGCGCTTTTTTCTTTAAAAATTTTCTCTTAACTTATCTTCTCACTTCCTTATCATTATTTATAGTATTTAAAACATACTGACAGTAGAAAGAAATTACTATGTACTACCATCTTTAACTGACTTAAAATTTCAACATCAAGGCCAGTGAAGGAACCAAGGTAAGTTTATTGAATGTTGAAGTTAATACCTTAATGCAAAACAGTACATCTGGTCCAAATTTTAAAGACAGAGCTTATAAAAGCATTAAGTAGGTAAAGATGTCTAGGTCAATGTTGGCTGAGGGCAAAGTTTGAAATCTGCCTGCAGAATTATAAGTATAGTTAAAAATTTCAATGCTGTAGCTGCAAAACATGAAAGTAGGTCAAAAGGTCAATGGAAATCAAGTAAACATAAAGTCAAGGACTAGTTTAATTCAAAAAAATTTAATTTCCTATAAACACAGCTTCAAAAAGAGTTTGTAGGTCAGAAGGTTAAGGTTAAATATGAAATCTGCTTGCAAAATTATAGCTGAAGTTCACTTTTAAAAGTTGCAACTGCAAAAAATAAGGTTGTAGGTCAGGATGAAGGCAGAGGACAAAGGAAAGTCAAAGACAAAGTTAATATATGGATATTAAGTTTCCTTCAAAATTACTGAATTTCATAAACAGTAAGAAGGTCAGAAGGTCAAGATTAATGTTGAATAAGGTCAAACTTAAAAGCTGCTTGCAAAATTACAAATACTGATAAAAATTTTATGCTATAGCTGCAAAAACAAGAAAGTTGGTCAAGGTCACTAAAAGTTCAAGCAAAAACAATATAAAGATAAATGATATAAGGACATGAAGATTCTTTCAAAATTATTAAATTTCAGAGACCCAGCTTTAAAAAGAGTAAGTAGGTGTAGGTCAATACTGGCTTCAAAGGTGAAATCAGCATGTAAAATTATAGTTTCATGCTGTAGCTGCAAAAACAAGAAAGTAGGTCAGATAAAGGTCAAGGACAAAGTAAAATATATGGACATGAAGACTTAGCAGATTTGTAATTTTTCTGTATAAGTTTATGTAAAACAAGATTTTTAAGACTGTATATAAACCCATGTGAAATTAAATTATCTTGGTGTGGGAATTATTACAACAATCTTGGTAAAGGACCTCCAGTGGAACCTCCATGCAAAATATCTAAGCCATAAGCTTTGTAATTAATGACAAGAAATTTTTTTATTTTTTCCAAATATAAGGTTATGTTAAATCAAGAGAACACTGGGGCAGATCTATTAATAACCCAGGGACATAAACTGTAAAATCTCTGTAGATGACCTCTAGTTGAACCTCTGTACTAAATATCTAAGCCCACGGCCTAGTGGTTTCAGACAAGTAGATCTTTTGAATCTTTCAAATATAAGCCTGAAAAAATGAAATGAACCCCAGAGTGAGGCAATTACTGACCCAGGGGAATTGATTGAACAGTCTTGGTAGATATTACTGACATAAATATTCTCACCAAGTGTCAAGAAGACAGGGACAAACAAGAATGTTTGTAAAACATACATGCCCCCCAGCAGCACCTAATTGCTTGTGGTTGGGCCAAAGCGTTCTCTAGTTATTGATCAGAAACTGTTTTTAGGATCGAGGTCTCTGTGGCCTTGACCTAATGACCTCAAAAGCAATAGGGGTCATCTACTGGTGATGACCAACCAGCATACCAAGTTTGGTGAACCTAGGGCAAAGAATTTTCTAGTTATTGATCGGAAACCGTTTTTAGGATGAAAGTCTCTGTGAGCTTGACTTTTGACCAAATGACCTCAAAGTCAATAGGGGTCATCTACTGGTGATGACCAACCAGCATACCAAGTTTGGTGAACATAGGTCAAAGCGTTCTTTAGTTATTGATCAGAAACCGTTTTTAGGATGAAAGTCTCTGTGATCTTGACCTTTGACCTAATGACCTAAAAGTCAAAAGGGGTCATCTAGTGGTGATGACCAACCAGCATACCAAGTTTGGTGAACCTAGGTCAAAGAGTTCTGTAGTTAATGATCGGAAACCGTTTTTAGGATGAAAGTCTCTGTGATCTTGACCTTTGACCTAATGACCTCAAAGTCAATAGGGGTCATCTACTGGTGATGACCAACCAGCATACCAAGTTTGGTGTACCTAGGTCAAAGCGTTCTCTAGTTATTGATCGGAAACCGTTTTTAGGATGAAGGTCCCTGTGAGCTTGACCTTTGAACTAATGACCTCAAAATCAATAGGGGTCACTCACTGGTGATGACCACCCAGCAAACCAAGTTTGGTGAACTTAGGTCAAAGCGTTCTGTAGTTATTGATCGGAAACCGTTTTTAGGATGGAAGTCTTTGTGATCTTGACCTTTGACCTAATGACCTCAAAGTCAATAGGGATCATCTACTGGTGATGACCAACCAGCATACCAAGTTTGGTGAACCTAGGTCAAAGCATTTTCTAGTTATTGATCGGAAACCGTTTTTAGGATGAAGGTCCCTGTGAGCTTGACCTTTGACCTTATGACCTCAAAATCAATAGGGATCATTAACAAGCATACCAAGTTTGGTGAACCTAGGTCAAAGCGTTCTGTAGTTATTGATCGGAAACCGTTTTCAGAATGAAGGTCCCTGTGAGCTAGACCTTTGACCTAATGACCTCAAAATCAATAGGGGTCATCTTCTGGTGATGACCAACCAGCATACCAAGTTAGGTGAACCTAGGTGAAAGCGTTCTCTGGTTATTGATCGGAAATGAAGTGTCTACCGATGGACCAACCGACAGACCGACCGACCGACAATTGCAAAACTATATGCCCCCTCATCTTCGATGGGGGGCATAAAAATAGCCTCTAGAGTGTTAACAAGATTTTTCTTAAATTTAACCTAGTGACCTAAGTCCTACATGACCTATATTCGACAACTTAAAGATACAAACATTCTGATCAAGTTTCATGTCAACTGGATCAAACATGTAGCTTCTAGAGTGTTAACAAGGTTTTTCTTTGATATGATCTAGTGACTTAGTATAACTCATATTCATATTTGACCAAGTTCTAGTTTTCAGTACCACATGACCCATATCTGAACTTGACCAAGTTCACATAGAGACAAACATTCTTAAGTTTCCTAACAATTTGTGCAAAATTGTGGGCACTTGAGTGTTAACAACCCAATTATGGATGAGGGACATACAACAGCCATCAATTCTAGGAGGTCGCATAAAAACTTCCTGCCCAGGTGCCCTAAAAAAGGCAGAATTTAAACACAGACACATTTAACAAGATAAGGAATTATCTTCTAGTATAATCACCGAGCAGTCTATTATCAATTTTCTGAAATTCCCTAGCTGCTGTTAGGTAAAACATTTCCAATCTCTGCCAACTTAAAACTATTGACCTCTTTTCTTCTAGAAGTCACTAGAAAAAATCTGATTTCCATCCATGTAAAATTTATGTAAATTTCTGTAAATTAAATATGGGGAAATGAGTAGACAGTTATGAGTATGACTGAACATTAATTTCAAAACAAACAAGAAGCGCCGCAATGCGACGAAAACCAGGTTTTCAACGATTAAGTATTGATGTGACAGGAATTAGGAAGAAATATGGCAGTGAAGTAAAAAAGGTGCTGTTATTTTGGTACCAACACAGAAAGTTGGTTTCAATAGTTCAAAATAAAAATAAATCAGATACCTGAGTAGCAATGCCAGGCTGTATTTTCATATAAGCTACACACATGCCAAGTTGAGTATCAATAGTGTGCTGAAGTTACTGAGTAGAAGCTGAAAATTCTATTGTAAGCAAGTGACCTTGACCTTGCTCCCAGATATCATAAAAGCAATCCCAAGCTGCATCTTAATATAAGCTACTCACACAGCAAGTTTGGTGTCAACAGGTCAACGCAAACTCAAGTTATTGCGTGAAAACTGAATTTCTTTTTTAAAGCAACAGTGACCTTGACCTTGTTCACAGACACCTGGGTAGCAATGCCAAGCTGCATCTTGATATCAGCTACCCAAATACTAAATTTGGTGTCAAAAGGGTCTAAGCAAAGTAAAGTTATTGAGCGGAAACTGAATTTCTATTTTAAGCAACAGTGACCTTGACCTTGACCACAGACACCTGGGTAGCAATCCCAAGCTGCCTCTTAATATAAGCTACCCATATACCAAGTTTAGCATCAATAGACCAAAGCAATCTCAAGTTATTGAGCGGAAACTGAATTTCTATTTTTAGCAACAGTGACCTTGACCTTGATCACAGACACCTGGGTAGCAATCCCAAGCTGCCTCTTGATAAAAGCTACCCATACAGCAAGTTTGGTGTCAATAGGTCAAAGCAAACTCAAGTTATTGAGCGGAAACTGAATTTCTATTTTTAGCAACAGTGACCTTGACCTTGATCACAGACACTTGGGTAGCAATCCCAAGCTGCCTCTTGATATAAGCTACTCATATACCAAGTTTGGGGTCAATAGGTCAAAGCAAACTCAAGTTATTGAGTGGAAACTGAATTTCTATTTTTAGCAACAGTGACCTTGATCACAGACACCTGGGTAGCAATCCCAAGCTGCCTCTTGATATAAGCTACTCATATACCAAGTTTGGGGTCAATAGGTCAAAGCAACCTCAAGTTATTGAGCGGAAACTGAATTTCTATTTTTAGCAACAGTGACCTTGACCTTGATCACAGACACCTGGGTAGCAATCCCAAGCTGCCTCTTGATATAAGCTACCCATATACCAAGCTTGGCGTCAATAGGCCAAAGTAAACTCAAGTTATTGAGCGGAAACCAAAAGTTGACGCCCGCCCGCCCGCCGACTTCAGCATTTCAATAACCAGGTTTTCGTTGAAAACCTGGTTAACAAAGTGGTTTCATTGTTTATTAGAAAAATTTAATCTTCATTCAGATGAAAATTTTCAAATTATTCAAGTAAGTCTTAAGTACACTGTTCAAAACAGTCTGTACCAGTGCTAATTCTTCTTAAAGTTTGTTTAAAGTCTGCTTATGAAAAAACCTGTGTAGACAGTATAACAGTGGCAGATTCTACCAACCTACCTTGAGACCTGTAACATGAGCTATCATGTAAGTGAGGAGAGAGTAGCTTGCAATGTTGAATGGAACTCCAAGTCCCTGCAATATATATATGATATCTTCCATAATTAAATTTTCAAACATTTTCAATGTAATTTTTTCAACAGTTGTTAATCTATATAAAAACTGACACCTTCATGACAGGCTCAGCTATATATCAACCAACTCCAGAAATCTGTTGAGTAATGAATAATGACTGAAAACTAAAGCATTCTTTCACGAAAACAAAAGTAATTAACAGCTCAGTTCCAGATCTTACAGAGGGAAACACCCAAGTCATTTCTGATATCTTTTTCTGTTTGTGTCAGGAATACTGCAGAAATATACTGAACTTATACAACAAAGTGAGACCCCATCATCTCAGAGCCAAGCTCAGTTTTAAAATCAGCAAGACCTTTGTCTGGTCAGTGATAAACTATCTTATATTCAAACACAACTGCTCCAGTGAAAATTCTAGTTTATAGTTTTGGATACTTCTCTTTCTGCTTCTAAATTCAAGAACTTTTGGACTAAACCTGTATATACTCTGAAAAGACATGTAGCCATTATCAACTTTTCAATAATAAATGCACAAATGATTCTAACAAAACTTTGCAGATTTTTCTGTCTTGTACTTGCTCTTTGATTTATGAAACAGACAATGTACTTTGTTATTATCTGACAGACCTAATGTTCTTACCATATCTGCAGACCTCTGGTACATTTGGCAGGACAGCTCTCCATTACATACATAGAACTGTACAAACGAATGGCAGGGCGGTAAAGCCATCTTGTCTAAATCTGAAATACAAAATAAATTACAGATGCAAATGTACCATCTGAGCATTTAAAGTGCAGGAGTCAAGAAAGTGGTTTACTACTTCCGAAAAAAAAAGTATGTGGATAAATATGCTTTATCAAAAATTAATACCAAAATATGTAAAAACATAATTTTATTATGTCTGAAGTATGTCTCTGTCATACACCTGAAGACATCCTTTCAATATATTTCTTTACTTTGCCAGTCTGTAAAAGCATAAATATATGAAATGAACAAAGCAAAACCATCTAGAAAAAAAAAAGTCCCCGCCCGACCTTTTTTCATCGTTATTACTCACATTTTCACTTGAAGCACTTGTAATATTATTTCAACATATAACTAAATCACTCTATCAAACTGAAAAAATTATTAACTGACAAGTGAAATTTTTAAAACTTTTACCTAAGGGATTCCAAGCTGACATGATTATTCTACGATCATCAGGATTGTTCTTGATTTTATCTATTACATTTTTTAACTGGTCAACACCCTTCCCATTGTAATCTGTGTGCATGTCTTTATACTCTGCACCAAAATGTCGCCACTGAAAACCATACACTGGTCCCAAATCACCTGTGAGAAAATATACAAAACTTAAATCTCATGAATCTGAAAATTAACCTATCTCACCCCCAACAGTTCAATATTTTATTACTCCTATAACTTATCTATCTCAGAGACTGTCATTTCTACTAGCCTGAAACAATGATCTATATATTCCTAAAAAGTGTAAAAAGCTCTAGTTAAGTGAGATGGTTTGAAAGGTACCAAATCAGCTGTAATTAGAAGTTATCTGAAGCCATATACAGTTTCTCACACAGACAGATCTATTGTGTTCAATGTATAAATTTCATACCTTCCTCCCTGTGACCTAGACCAATGTCTGTTAGAAATTCTTTTGAGCCATTTGCATCCCAGATATGGACATTTTTATCTTTCAAAACGTTAGCATTAGTACATCCTTGAACAAACCACAACAACTCTTCAGCTACCCCTCGCCAAAACACACGCTTTGTGGTCAATAGAGGGAATTCTGGAAACATTAAATTTCAATTATACAAACAATTAACTATAAACAATTTCTGTTTTGTTTTTTTCTTTATTTATAATTTTCATCAGAATCATTCACATAAAAAATGTTTAAATCTATTTTTTGATGTTTACATGTAGGTGCATATCTGTACAGTGTACAACATGGTTCACCAATATTTCTATGACTAAAATCATCAAGGACTTAAGTAAATTTTGAAAAAAACAGTCACATTCTATGGTATGATTATATTCATCTTTTAACCAATTTAAAACATCACTTAATCTTACTTTACTGTCAAATATGCATTTTTGCAAACACGATACACTTAACTTACCATCTCTGAGATTGTATCGCATCTGCATACCAAATATAGACAGAGTATCAACTCCTGTCCTGTTATTTTTTCTCACACCATGCTCAATTATTTCTTGGATAGCTTCAAGGTAGTTGTACTCTGAGTGCCTAGAAATAACAATTTTTACAATTTGTCAAATAAATATAAATAGAGGTAAAAACTAAATTTCTGTCATAATTAAGGAAACACCTAGGTACCCTGTTCATTCTAACTTGGCAACACTGACAGGAGCTTTGTTGTCATTCTATAGTGCTTTTATTATGTAAAGGATATATATAAATGGTATGCTGTTGAGCAAACATCAGAAGATTTTTTAAGATTCTCCCTATATAAATCTATATGGATTCAAGTGACCCCTAGGGTAGAGCCAATTTTCACTTAAGGGGCATAATTTGAACAAACTTGGTAGATGACCTCTAGCTGATGCTCCATTAAAAATATCTAAGTTCCAGGGCCTTGTGGTTTCAGACAAGAAGATTTTTCAAAGTTTTCCCAATGTAACCCTATGTAAAATCAATTGACCCCCAGGTGGGGCCAAATTTGACCCCAGAGGTATAATCTGAATAAACTTGGTAGAGGTCCACTAGACAATGCTACATACCAAATCTTACAGCTCAGGGCCTTGTAGTTTCTGACAAGAAGATTTTCAAAGTTTTCCCTATTTAAGCCTATACAAAATCAATTGACCCCATAGGCAGGACCAAATTTGACCCCACGGGTATAATTCAAAGAAACTTGGTAGAGGTCCACTAGACAATGCTACATACCAAATCTTTAGGCTCTGGGCATTGTGGTTTCAGACAAGATTTTCAAAGTTTTTCCTTTTTGTTGCCATAGCAACCAGAGTTCTTGATGGAATTCAATTCTTTGAACAACTTTGGTAGAGCTTCATGCAAGGAATATTCCAGGCATGTATCATCAAAGTTGCTTAGGCATTTAGGAGGTTAAGTCATTCAATTCAAATTGTCGACTATGCACGGCAATGGACTCTGAACAATCAATGATCCCAATAGCTCACCTTTGAGCACAGGTGAGTTAAAAAGCAGATGATGATGTTCATATGGTTTTCAAAGTAGATCTGGGAGAATACACTATTTCAAGGGGCTCAAGAGATAAGGACTGAACATGAAATAGGACCAACCTTTGATCACAAGTGACTTTGACCTTGACCAGAAACAACCAAAATGTTTTTTTCTGCCTATGATATAAACAATTTATCTACTTAAACATTTTGAAATCGTTCAAGTGTTTCAAAATACAACTGGACACTAGTGAATAAATAAGGATGGATAGATGGTGCCTGAAAGTTGTGTTATACTAATGAGGTCCTTTGCTACTAAATAAAACTTCATTTCAATTTTATTAGCCTCAAGGGCTTTAGTAATGGATCATACTTTTAATACTCTTTGCTATGAGCATTTTACCAATGTGATAATGAATATACTAAGTCATGCTGGCATTTTCAACGTTAAAAACCTGGTTTTAAACTGATGTTGAACATAGTTATGAACTAGAAACAACACTGGGTCAGTTGCAGTTACCTTTTGCACAATGGAGATTTCCCATTTAATTCTGTATGTCCATTTTGTTTCATGCAAGAATCGCCACCACCATTTGTCAGAACTGAGTCACAACCACCATTTGTCAGAACTGAGTCACCACCACCATTTGTCTGAATTGATGTCATCTTTTGCCAGTAGCTGAGAACCTGTATACAGTACAGAATATAAGCTATAACTGAAATTATCAAACACTTTTTTCCACAGATCTTTGTTGAGGAAGTTTTTATAAGCGGCCTTTCATCCTTTCAATGCCCAGCCAATCTATTTACCCCAAGACACCTAAATGTCTTACATATGTCTTATTTTTCATGTACAGATCTCTAAAAGAATGAAAATCAGTTATTTAATCAACAGCCTTAAACACAGATTTAGCAAGCGTTACGTTTGAATGAATGCCATGCCCACAGGTGGCATTGACCATTGACCCTGTCACCTCTAAGTGGGTCTGGTGGGTAAAGCTCATCAAGGTGCATGCAAGGAGAATCTGTGTTATGGTCAAGGTTCAAGTTTTATGACAAACAGACAGACCAAAAACAATATGTTTCCTCCGAGGGCATAAAAAATACATATTCAAACCAAGCAGGAAGGCTAATGGATTAAAATAAACCTGGACAAACAACAATGCAGAATCAATCAATAACATTTTGAAACTGTCTTTAGACGGGAAACCAAAACAAATATCTGAACTTATCAAAGTCACTTATCTTCATTTCATGGATTATGGCAGTGCCCTTCATGATGCAGGAAGCTATGAGCAAACCTAAATGATATAAATCAGATTCTAACTGGCATTGGAAATCAATAGAAGAAAAAAAGGACTGTTTGAGAATTTCGTAATGGACAAAAAGAGAAAAATTAAAAACATAATATGTTGAGTCAAGATATGGAAAATATTCTGTCATTAACAAAGCTAATAGTTGGGCCAAGAAACCAAGACAGCCGAAGTGTCCAATTAATGAAAGAACTAAAAAGCTATAATGCAACCAGCCATGATCCTGCAAGGCATGCATCTAAAATGAAAAAGATGAAAATACATTATCAGTTCAGTCTTCGAATTTAGACGCCGGACCGAAGGCCCAGTCCACCAAAATGACTGACGGTCCAGTAAAAAATTACAAATCAGTAGTCCGACTGTCCAGTGAATATTCAGGCGCGTAGCTACCAGTACGCAGAATACGCAGCTGCGTACACATTGGTCCAGAAAATCGAGTAAAATTGGTGAAAAAAATATGACTTATTTTATGCCAAAAACCTGCCAAAACGCTCCTGAGACGATCTACAGAAAAAAAATTCCGGGGGAGCATGCCCCCGGACCCCTCTAGGATTCTGCGTACACCTTCAAAAGCCCTGGCTACGCCCCTGATATTGGTGCTGCTTTTTTTAAACTAAATACAGTAAACAAAGTTGAGAAACAAGTAAAAAGTAGTGTTTTTGAAAATAAAATGAAATTGTTTCTTAAAAATGCATTCTTCTCCATAGAACAACGATTCGTTAACCGCAACTTCAACATAACGCATTCGTACTTAGTTTACATATAACCGGTGCTCAGGCTATAATCTCCCTTTCCAGTTTTCGCGATAAATATGATATTTTATTTTAATTATTGACCAGGCTATTTCTGGTGTAAAGAGAAAAAGCCAGCCGAAAGTAACACCTTATTTTCATTATTCTGTTCCATGAAATAACTCTGTTTCGGTTTCCTGTTTTTTTTTTTTTTTTTTTTTTACATGCATGTATACATTTTCGGAAAGTGACATCCGATCCATTCCATTACACTCATTTATCGACCATGGTGCATGATGTAGTCGTACGGAATATATACCAGGGGTAATAAATGGTGACATATATATGCATATGAATATATGGCATTTTCAGAAGTTGGCAAAAAAAGTTGAGATAAAAATCTGGTAACGAGTTTAACTGTACTGACAGTGTCCTGTACAAATGAATCAATTATACCAGAGCTTTTTTCACAGGTTTGAGAATGTGCCCTTCCCTTAAATTTGGGAAAATTTAATGCAGTTTTTTTTTTTTTTTTTTTTGCAAAAGGGGAAGAAAAAACTTGATGTAAATTGAATTTTAGGAGTAAACTAAGATTTTAAGGAATTTTCCTAAGGGGAGACGCCTGAAAACGGCGTAGAAGGGGAAAAACCTTGAATACTATTATTTTCACTAAACAATACTATTGTTAGGCTATGAAACAAGTTCAAAGTATAATTGATTTTATTTTTAACATTGTGGTGACAAGTTTACAATACTATTGTTAGGCTATGAAGCAAGTTCAAAGTATAATTAATATTGTTTTTTAACATTGTGGTGACAAGTTCTACTTCAAAACATAGTCTTATTGTTTTGTTCATCCTTATAGCATTGTTCACATCTATTATTCGGTCCAGTTAAATGTCATTCGGTCCAGACAGATTATTGCCTTGGCTGGTCCGAATGTCCAGTGCTTCAAAAAGTTATTCGTGAAGACTGTCAGTTGTTTTTTTTAAAACAGGTTTTATTAACAATATCCAGTTACAATAACAATATATAATCACTTCAATAATTCCTAAACATTTGTATCTAATTGTATCTTTCTGCATTTCTTGAAAATCAGTTTATGGTGCACCATGAAAAAAACAGGAATATTATGATAATTGAAGAATCAACATAACAAGATTTCTTAAATCCATAAAAAAAGAGTACTTCATTAGTATGTATCCTTTCTATTGAAGCTGCAGCTTAGCTGCTTATACTCATGTTCATGTGACAATATAAAATGAAAACATCAAGTTTCTGAAAAGTCATAATGAAAATGAAAATGATAAAACAGAAAGAGAAAAAGGAAGAAAGAAGACATGTTACAAAATGAATGCCCCCGAAACATGGCAATGGTCACAGTCATGGTAGCTAATAACTTGGATGTTACCTTGATCATTTCTGTCAAAATTGTTTACAGTCTGTGAACTGAACCCATATATCCAGGTATAAGACTATTTCATGTCCTATATGGTTTTGCAAGGCAGGTAATATTAATAACTTTCCAAAACTGATGTGTTTCAAAAGATACTGATCTAGTGTATTGTATCCATACTACATGTAGGTTACCACATCTTTCACAGACAGTTTCTAAACAGTTTCTTACCTTTTAACTTTTGGGTTTTTATGCTCCAGTTGAACAACATATGGCAAAAATATATATAGTCCAGTTATAAAATTATATTGCACACAGAAGCAATATCAAGTAAAAATAAACAAAGGGCAGTAAGTTGAATAACTCTGCATAAATGATTGTATCACAAACACCTGAGTATACATGTATGTGCTGCAGCATTTGATATCGGTGAAAGATAGATGAAAATAGCATCAGAAATGTAGGAGGAGTTGTGCACAGAAGCAATAAGTAAAACTGAACTAAGGCCAATACATATGCAAACAAGAAATTGGTAAAACCAAAATTTTGCATGTGTCTCTAATAAACGCCCACCCCCAACTTTGAGATCAACCATGATTCTAATAAACGCCCGGGCTATAAATAGAATTTTTACGGTAATGCTTCCCAAAGTATTTTTTGTTCAGAATGGCAGAAAGGTAAGAAATGTACTATCAAAGGTATTTCAGTGGCATGTGAAATTAAACACTTTTAAAGTAGTAAGGATAACCATGATGAAACATATTTGAGGATTTATAGTAAAAAAAAAAACACATTTATACATGTAAGGGCAGTTGATTTACTGCAAAATTTACCTGCTACTTGTTTAATCTGTGAATGTTTGCCAGAATTTTTATAATCACAACAAGAGGTGTCCAGTGCTTGGCTGGCAGGTGAAAAAAGTGACCTGTACTTCATATAATCTGTGCTGTTCTCCAGAATTCCAGCTAATAAGCCACTGATTTATCTATCAATTGGGATTGCTATATTAAGTTTAATAAAGGGAGATAATTAAAAAACTAACGGATGTAAAGTGATGGTTATGCAAGGAAGAATAATGGTTCTTGGACACTACACTTCCCCTCACTGGTCTCTATCAATGTTTTAAGTTTCAATCAAATTCCTTCAATACTTTTCAAGTTATTCTCCCGACAAGAGTGTGACATTTTAAGTATCATTAAGGGAGATAATTCAAAACTTAAGGAAGGTAGACATATGGTTATTGAACAGTGCACTTTCACTAACTCTTAAACTAGTATCTATGACCATGTGAAGTTTTAATCAAATTCCTTCAATACTTTTCAAAGTAATATCCACACAAGCATTATTAAGTATTATAAAGGGAGATAATCAAAACAAGAGCCGGTCGAACCGGGCGATGCTCCCCTATTAGGTTTTGGGCACAGAATTGAATATTGTGTCCATAAAGTCTTAGCCAAATTCAACATAAAGATATTATGTTATTGGTAGTAGCTGAAAAAGGTTAAAACTTTTTAAATATGCAATGAAGAATGTAAGACAGTTACCATTTTATTCTTTATTTTTCTATCAACTCAGACAGTGGCAGTCCTATCCAGATAGTGTCATGGTCACTGAAGTAGGCTGGTGACAGGTAAACCAGAGGTTTTTGATACCTCTTGTAGTTCCTGAGTTATGTCCCGGAAAAAGATCAAAGTGTAAAAATGAACAAAGATAACTAAAAAACTAGAAATGGGTTTTTGATTGAACAAAAACATATGTCTCCCCCCAGCCAGTTACTGCAGGTAGTATTGAGTCAGACGATTGTAAAATTTGACATTTAACCTCCAAGTGTGACCTTGACCTTGAGACACCGCACCCGCAAAGTGGGTTCTGCACGTCACCTTGATGAGGTGAACATCTGACCCAAGTTTCATAAAAATCCTTCAAGGGCTATTGAAGATACAGAGCGGACACGATTTTGTGGCATTTGACATTTAACCTCCAAGTGTGACCTTGACCTTGAGACACCACACCCGCAAAGTGGGTTCTGCATGTCGCCTTGATGAGGTGAACATCTGACCCAAGTTTCATAAAAATCCTTCAAGGGCTTTTGAAGATACAGAGTGGACACAATTTTGTGGCATTTGACATTTAACCTCCAAGTGTGACCTTGACCTTGAGACACCACACCCACAAAGTGTGTTCTGCACGTCGCCTTGATGAGGTGAACATCTGACCCAAGTTTCATAAAAATCCTTCAAGGGCTTTGGAAGATACAGAGCGGACACAATTTTGTGGCATTTGACATTTAACCTCCAAGTGTGACCTTGCCCTTGAGACACCACACTAGCAAAGTGGGTTCTGCACGTCGCCTTGATGAGGTGAACATCTGACCCAAGTTTCATAAAAATCCTTCAAGGGCTTTGGACGATACAGAGCGGACACGATTTTGTGACGGACAGACAGACAGACGGACGGACAACCAGGGGAAAAACAATATGTCTCCCCCATTTTTGGGGGGAGACATAATTAGGCAATGCATAGTTATGGTTCTTATGCACTGCACTTCTACTCAATAAGATCTATCTACCTACAAAGTTTCTTGTTGATACTTCTTGTAGCTTCAGAGTTATGTCCCGTTAAAGAAAACGCAGACGGACGGACATACAGACAGACAATCTACCTACAAAGTTTCTTGTTGATACCTCTTGTAGTTTCAGAGTTATGTCCCGGACAAATTTCAATGTGTAAAAATGAACAAAGGGCAATAACTCAAAAACTAGGCAATGTAGAGTTATGGTTCTTATGCAATGCACTTCTACTCAATAAGATCTATCTACCTACAAAGTTTCTTATTGATACTTCTTGTAGTTTCAGAGTTATGTCCAAGACAAGAAAATGCGGACGGACGGACATACGGACGGACAAAGCGGTGACTATATGCTCTCCCTTCCGGGAGCATAAAAACTAAGTTAATTAATTAGAGTTATGGTTCTTTGACACTGCACTTCCTCTAAATAGTCGTGATAACTATGTGAAGTTTCAATGAGATATCATAGGCAGTTTAGGAGTTATATTCCGGGTAAGCATTATTAACTTAAGGGAGATAATTCAAAAATTATGCAAGGTAGAATTATGGTCTGTGGACATTGCACTTCCTCTCACTGGTCTCTATCAATGTGTTAAGTTTCAATCAAATTCCTTCAATACTTCCAGACAAGAGTGTGACAGACATAAGGAAGGACAAGGCGGCCACTATACATGTATGCTCTCCCTTCTGGGAGCATAAATATAATTGAATTGCAAAAACCTGATATACACTGTGGCACTTGATAATGATCATTCTGTGAGAATTGTAGAGGAGTTGGGCACAGAAGATGAGACAGAAGTCAAATTAAAAAAAGGGCAATCACTCCACCAAATATGATCGAACAGCAATAGCCTAAGAACAAGCACTGCAGCACTTGATAATGATCATTCTTTGAAAGATTGGTGAAAATCACATGGGAAATGTAGGAGTTGCACACAGAAGTAAATTAGGTAAAATTTATCAAAGGGCAATAACTGTGCAAAAAAATGTATTACAAAAGCCTGAAAATACACACTGTGGCACTTGATAATGTTCAAAACGTAAAAGTTTGGTGAGTAACATATGAGAATTGCAGGAGTTGTGCACAGAAGCAATATTAAGTAAATTTAACAAAGGGCAATAATTATGTAAAAAATAACCTAATGGCAAAAGCTGTGGTATATGCACTGCGGCAAAATGTAGGAGTTGCGCACAGAAAAAAGGACTCACAGATTGACACACAGACTGTGCGACTAGCCTACTATATGCAACCTTTAAGAGCAATAAAAAAATATGGGCCATCGAAGAGCTCCTCCAAGTGGTGTAGTCAAATGCATCTGATTGAAGAACCAAATATCTTGTACTGGAACTTCGTTATAGTAATCTATTCTAAAAGGATAGTTAATAATCTCTAGAAAATTACTCTCACTCTCTTTTACTTCAGCATAATATTACTGAACAAACGTATTTATTTCCCTTACTGGCCTTAAGTCTATAAATACAGTGAACAATAAATTTTCAGACTCTTCATTCATGTACATATCAAACAACCAATTTTCATCGTATTAAACATCTATACATTAAAAACAAAACGTATGTAGATGTATCTTGGGGTATACCGACTGACCTTTTTTTTTGTTTTGTTTTAGGCGGAAGGGTCGTGGACTTGGATAATGCTGTGCAAAATTTTAGGAGTCAGAGACCTGTTGTTTAATACAAAAGGTATTTTAAAGATTTTCATATATATAAATAATGTGAGAAAACCAGGAGCAGAAAAAATGCACCTATGATCCACTGTGAGTCTATGAAGAGCAACTGAATTCAAATATTTCACTTTGAAAGACCCAGATGCAACAAGATAGGAAAAAAAGGTTTAAATTCAGGAAAATGTAGGAAAAAAACAATGGTTAAAATTTCAAACTTAAAGTAAGAATTGTATGATTTCTCCCTGGCTTGGTGAATTCACGAGTTATGAGCCCAGTTGGGCTATTTATTTTGGTCCTTGTGTTTACCTTTTTGTTTTTTCCGCCAATTATCTGGCTATGCCTAATATCTTGACCATTATTTATTTCCGTAGCAGCAAGGTCGACAAAGTTCGGAGATAGTGTACAAAAATGTGCCAACTTTGGTATGGCATTTTATAAATGTAAATGTTATGAAATAGAATTTAAGTAAAAGAAATACCGGTGTCAGCTGTAATACATTTGTGTTTTGGATATTGTCCCAATAAAATATGTATATTTGGTTCATGTACCACATATGAAGAAGCTAAGAACACAAATGCGTTTTCACTGCAGCTTTAATGACTGGTATGGACTGCATGAGGCGTTTGCCGGAAATCTACAATAAATAAGAAATGCTGACCCGTGTAGCAGAGCGTAACGCAATGTAAATTTACCAGCGTCCATTCAAGAAACATGATATGGTTAAATCAGTATGCTCCCTTTAATGGCTAATGGTTTGGCTTTTTGTACACCCTTTTCATGCCTTCTTTTAACTATAGAGCCCAATTTAACAGCCCTACCAAAGTCTATCTATTTGTAATTGGAAACTTGCACTACACACAAATAAATTTCAACAATCCTGTACCAAAGTCGCCTGTAACGGTTTAGTAATTTGTAATGTAATATCTGAAGTACCATTATCCTATGCTGACACATTCTTAGGTGCATAGCAATACCTTTTATAAAATAAAGAGATTTACAGTTGTTGTTACAGGCTCCTAAGAGACAGCTGACTGATCACTTTTGATTTAAATGGTAATCACACTGCACTAGATGCCCGTTTTCTGTTTTTCTTCCAAGACTCAGTCACCTTATTCTTTATCTTTACAATTTATTCGGTATAAGAGAAGATTCTTTTTGAAAATAGTAGATTGCCAACCGTAGTAATTAGTGATTTAAGTTATTGTAAAAACTTAATTGTTAAATTAACAAAGTTTCTTCCACATATCTATATCGTCTGACAGCGACACAATTTTTTTATCAAACTGGCTGAAATTTTAATTTAAAAGATCTTTCAAAGCATTGTGAATTGTATCTACATTCAATGCAAAGGTTTGAACAGCATAGTCATCAAACTTCTACAGATGTCGCGGTGCTCTTTGAAGTTTATAACGCGATTGCAGGGACAATAGGTAAAGTAGGTAAAGAAGGGTTATGGAATTTAGTAGACATTATAAAGAGATATTCAAGTTATTGACAGATGGTTTTAGCACCCGCCATAAAAACTAAGTCCATGTAAATCAGTTCGTAATGTGGCCATTGTTTAAAGTTTTGTTTTACATACAGCAGTTGGTTTAAATATTATTCATTCGTTGCTAGACAATGTGTCACTGAGACGACTAACATGAAGATAGAATTCATGTTAAAGATGCATTTATCAATCTTAAACATACATTGCATTACCAATATTTTAACATTGTCTTTTTAGCGTTTAGTACTTATTTGTAAAATTCAATACGGCACAACCTCTAAGTTCATCTTTATGAAAAGTTTTAACAATCATATATAAGTCAGACAAGAATAAGATGGTGACTATTTATGCCCATTTATACCGTAGTCTGGAAAAAATCAAATTTTACTGAGGTTCATGTAATAATCAACGAACTTACATAGTTTAATGAATTTCCTTACTTGTTTGAAAAAGTAAAAAAAAAATAGTTATAGCCTCGGTTTCTTTCTTTCATAAAGTTGTGGGTAAAACCGGAAATATAACATGTATTCAAACATATTATACTTCAATTTTAGATACATGCACGTGTAGTATTTGACACAAATAATCTAATCTGAATTTGTTAACTCATCAACTTGTCTGCAATGGAATCTTCTACAAAATTCTACGTTCTGTTTAAGGTCTTTGCTTTTATTCATTTATGCCCTTTTGTACCTACGTACAAAATGTAGTTTTTTTTCATAACGTGAATGGACTCAATATCTTGATTAAATAAATAATTAATGAACTGATTACCAATGTTAAGTGTTAAATCTTGTCAGCAATGACAGATATGTACACGTTTAAAAAAAGCAGTGGGAAAAAAATGGAACGCAATGGGAGTCAATATTCACTTCAATATATGGTCGACGCAATGGAAAAAACACAAAGGAGAAAATTTTGAGGTATATTGTTTTTGATAATTGTTATATTTAGTATTACTTATTTGATATAAAATGTATGTTTTTGTTGTTAGTTTTGGCCAATAAACTGCTTATCACAGACACTATCAGCCGGATCCCCCGGCCCAAGTTTTCATCCCTTTATAACAGATTACACTCAAGAGAGCAGGGTTATCAGGCATTGCTTGTCTGCAATGCCTTCCATTCTAGTTCACTGAAGTGAAGCTAGGTCCAAAGTGACTTTACAGTATATCATGAGCCTTCTGATATATTTTATTTCCGTGTCTTATACCTAGTTCGTTTGAAAGCTTACAGAATAAATATTTTTAAAAAATCAGAATCAGTTATTCTTTGCATAGGCAGTCAACGTTAAATTTACCTCTACGTTATACTTTTTATACGCCCGTTTTGTATTATGGGAGCGCCCCTGGCGGGCGGGAGAGCGGCGTCCAGATTTGTCCGGAGCATATCTACAACGTGCATGGATGGATTTTAATGATACTTGGTACCAATGTTCACCATCATGGAGGGTAGTGTCACGCGTATGAACCAGGTCTCTAAGTCAAAGACCAAGGCCACAGTTAGAAGTCAGAGAAAAACGCTTGTCCGGACCAAAACTTCTACATGCATTGAGGAATTTTAATATAACTTAGCAAAAATGTTCACCATTGTAAGGCAGAGTGACGCTACAGAATTCAGGTCCCTGTACCAAGGTCAAGGTCTTACACGGAGGTCAAATATCAGATAAAAATATGAAAATGTGAGTATGGACCATTTAGTCATCGTGAATTGAGGGATTATAATGTTCGCCAACTTGAGACTGAGCATTACCCGCATAATTCTGAATCATAGATCTAAGGTTAAGGTCGCTAGAGATGATAAAATGTCCGGATTGTGACCGGGGCATATCTTCTATATGCATGGAGGTATTTTTGTATTACTTGATACAAAAGTTCACCATCGTCTCTAGGTCAAAGGTCAAGGTCACACCTAGAGGTCAGTGCAAAACGCTTGGCCGGAGCAAAACTTCTACATGTGTCGAGAGATTTTAATATCACTTGGCATAAATCTTGACCATTGTAAGGCGGAGTGTCACACAAAAAATTCAGGGCCCCGTGGCCAGGGTAAGGGTCACGCATAGACGGGCGTGTTTTGTGACAATGGCACCCTTATTGTAATTTGATATGCCGCCACACATTTTCCCTTAAAATAGTAGGTAGCAACTGTCTAGTTTTTGTCCGGATATTTCACTATGCTGACGTAGATAAGACGTTTGCCTTCGGATGTTCAGAAAGAACCCGGAATAAATGTTCTTTGCTGACAAGGTATTTTTATTAAACTTTTTTTTCAGTTCGCTCTTGTTTTTGTTTTCACATAGATAATGCAGTGAACATTTGATTTTCTAGTTATGCTCGAAACAACGTGGAAAGCTTTTCACATCTGGCAACTGACGACTGTAAAAACAAACTAAAGAAAAAAGAAGATATGTAAACGCAGCTTGTCCGTTGCATCTTACACCACTATAGATATACTCGCCTGCCTGCTATATTCAGTATTGACTTTTGGCGGTATACGGCTTCGGACGGACATAATGCCTGCATTGTAAAACAAAAGGCTATTACTCAGCCGTAAGTTTGTAAATTATGAGAATTGAGATGCATCGTTCCCCTTTATTTATTTATAATCCCACACAACTAAATCCATGCAAACACTGAGGAGTTGTGGCGCTAGATGGACAAAACGTGATGGACAGATTTTCGTGAATGAGACAAATATATCAGATAGATAGATAGATAGATAGATCAAGAATATTTACTTTGCACAAGACATTTCTAGTAAGACATTTCCCATGTGATGTCTGTAATGCCGTTAAGGGAACGCCTTGCGTGATTTATGAATATCATGCAAGGAGTGTAGGCAATCTGATAAAATTCAGCTCCCAAATAACAATCTGCTATTAGGACCCGAACGTCACAAAAGAAGGCCATCTTCTCAGCTGAGAAATGGATGCGTCAGTTTTTTTCCTCCAATAAAACAAATTTAGAAGACATATTAAACTTGAAAAAAAGAACAGATCTAAGCGTATTTAACGTAGCAAGAAAAAAACTCTTAATTGTCAACATCGTCCGTGACCCCCGGTACATATTCCGCACAACTACATTATGTTATTAGATAAATAGAGTGAGACGGAATGGATCGAACGTGGGTTTCCGACGATGAATTGTCAAACGAATGAACTGGGAGTGTCGGACAGTTTTTCACCTGACAATACTGATAATGCTTAAATTTCCACATACTGTGAAAATATACCTAGTATCAACGAACTTAACGCTAGCTGGACAAGTGACCTGTCATATCTTCCCAAGATCACAGTTGCAGACTTTGAAAAAACACTTAATTTACAGCAATCATAAAATATCAGACTTTTTGAAAATGGAATGCTATAGACGATATATCAGAGGACTAATTTCACACAGAAAAATATATCCCTAAATTTATGATAAACAACATATCAGAATCCAGTAAACAATGTTGTGAAGAAACTAAACTTAAGGGAAATGTACTGATTATAATGACTGATGATGTAGGTAAAATTGAGAAAACCCAATTATAGCCACATGTTTGAGACTTCGAATGTTTGTGCAGGTTCTGTTTATCGGGCTTTACTATATTTTGATGGCCATATATCATGTCCATCTGTCCGGCGCAGTGATAGTTTAGTGCGGTCTGGTTCCTGCCATAGCTTAGGCTCACAAGAGATGAGTGCGTTCCATATTTTGAAAATGAAATTTTGAATTTATCTGTTAGAGGGCGCATTCTGCATTTTGGTTGGTCAAAACTAGAAATAATAATTATATGCAAATGCCAAATTTGCCGCCTTACCACAGCGCAGTTGATTTTTAGAATTCGATAAGTAAGGTACGACTTTACTTTATATCTCAATTTCACTACGTTTTTGGGCACAGATAGCATTGTTCAGTAAGTT
Source organism: Cyclina sinensis (assembly GCA_012932295.1). Taxonomy (NCBI): domain Eukaryota; kingdom Metazoa; phylum Mollusca; class Bivalvia; order Venerida; family Veneridae; genus Cyclina; species Cyclina sinensis. Next base: position 40,115,012 of record JAAONU010000003.1, on the reverse strand, counting down.
TTCTTTGTTTTATTTACCTTTTTTCGGAGGAATTATTTTTGTTTAAAATAATTTTGTTCTGAAACACATTTTTTACTGTTATGGTTAAAACATCTGTATTTCAATTAAGTAATAAATTTGTTTACATAACTAGCCGCAGGATTCCCGCAATTCTTTGTTAAAGATATTCTATTTGTTTTTTGTTAATTATTGTATTTACATATGAAGTTGTATGCAGTTGTTTTGTATTTTATGTTTTACTGAGAGTGTGAATGTTTGACTTTCAGATAACCGCTAATCGCTAGTCACCGCTAATCGCTAGTCACCGCTATTCTATGGTACTTAGGAATAAAAGTGAAAGAAGTAGCGCGTATATTGCAGTTTTTCTTGTTGCCCAAGACACTTGGTGAAGCTGCACACTACAGCTGTGCAGTAGTGTTATAGTTAGTGTACACCACAGAGTTCTACAATAATTGAACATGATGGTTATTTTTCAGTTATTGTAACACCACATCACTCATTTTAATTACATGTAAAGTGTACAATGTACTTCATGACTACTAGTATTATCAGACTGCATGTACCTACTTACAGACATTTTTGCATTGTTGTGTATATGTATGGGACAAATCAACTTTATTTCGCATGTGGCAGTTACAGCTTGATAACTGCCCTCAAAACAGATAAATACAAGCACATTTCATAACTATCATCAATTAAGTTCACAACTTTTTTTATTTTGCTGTGTAATGTCATATTTAAAAGAGCGGACATGGTTGAACAGCAGCAGGTTAAAAACTATCAGTCAACTTTCACAGTCTGAAATGGTAAAAGCCGTTCTCATGAATCGCCTCGGATTCCAAAAATCTGTAAGCCGAGCACGCTATGTAATGTTTTGGCCAGGCATGACAAAACAAATAACCGAAAATGTGTTATCATGCGCTCTTTGTCAAAAGTAAAGACAGTCTAACGCGGAAGAACCCTGAGCTCTATATCCCCGAGAGGCCGCGTGACTCATTCATGCTAGAAAGTAAAAAGTACATGGTTCTGGTCGACGCATTCAGCCTTCACATCAAAATGGACTATTTGCCTAATACATCTAACAGGACAGTTATCAGGAAGCTTAAATTACACTTTAGTCGTCTCGGAAGTCCCGCTGAAGTAAAAATGCGAAACCGTTCAAGTCAGATGAATTTGATACATTCGTCAAAGAATGGAATTTTAAACACAAAACGTCTGCTATAGAAAATTCGAGTCAGCAGTCAAAATAGCAAAACGCATTCTCCGCAAAGCGAAAGCCGCAAACACAGACCCGTGCTTAGGATTGTTAGAGTTCCGTAATAGACCACTTTTGTGTGGCTATTCTAATGGCCAGGAGATTAAGATCTATTTAACCAAACACAAATGATCAAGTATCTCCAAAATTTTGTTGATATTAAGGTTTGCAAAATAGAAAATGTACCACGATAGGAAGACCAAGTCCCTGCCTCCTTAAAATCCAGGCGAACATATTACATACCAGAAAGGTGACATTTTGCAGCCCGCCCAAATTGTTTCTAAGTATAACGACAGGTCATACACAGTTCAGACCCCAGAAGGCGCAACATACAGCCAGAATAGAACATTTTTCCATAATTCAAATAATGATCACTCAGAGATCACTGCTAGAGAAAAATACCACGAACGCCAAAAACCTGTATAGTCTCGTCATGAGAAAAAATCTGACAAAAAGTCTAGACAGCATAACGTCACTAGGCATTGTACAGAAATAAGGAATGGGTAAAATAATGAATTAGAATACACCATGCAGTGACTTGTGAAAGAAAAGAAAGAGAGAAATATTAATTCAGTGTCAGAATAGATAACCAAAATTGACAAGTTATTTTTTTTTAATATAACGCTGTTTTCTGTCACAGGTTTACTTTTGTTTAATTTGACATGATTCTGAAAGATTAAGAGGTAACAGCCCTGGATGACCTAAAATGTGGGTTTTGCCCGTCGTCTCAATGAGATAAACATTTGACCTAAGTTCTTCAGGTGGTTCAACAGAAATAGAGCCACACGACACGAAATGGATCGACGACCATACGTCTTTTCGGATGTATGATAATGCAAATAAAAACTATGATACGGCACACTAGATCCAAAGATCTAAAATACCTGAATTGTAAAGGGGAGATCACAACGAAGAATTTTATCATCCCAATGGCTGACAGTAACACATATTTTTCGTAGTCGTAAAAGTTTAGTACTGCGTTTTGATAGAGCACGTGTATCACCCGTTCCACTTCCTTTCAACAATCCGTTTCCGTTGAGACACAGGTATGTGTCCCTTTCGGTCCTTTAAACACAGGGACGAGCTGTCTCTTTTACCTTTTTAATTTGTAATGTGTATAAAAATACGTTTGTTATGATAAAATGTATTTAAGCAGATCTTTTATTTAATTCGAAGCTTAATTACAGACATTCAATCTATTTGTCATTCAATTTCGCGTTTCGCTTTTCTTCCTTGAGTTACCAGTTCGGGTCCAGTTTCAGGTTCACTGCTTCTTGCAACTCAACATCTCCAAGTTGAATGGTTGTATGGGTATAATAATATCCATATCGGTTCTATCTTTTCCGGAAAGCCCAAGTAACTGGGTCTCACTAGTCTGGAAATAACGGTAAAGGCTGGAATTTCATTGTCTGTTCTAGCAAAAGAAAAAAGATTCTATTAAACCCACATTAAATCAACCTTACCTGAATGGGTGTGCGCACACTGCAAATGCAATAGCCAGTGAAAACTGTGCATTTTTAACTGTCATTTAACCATTATGAAAGCTGTACATGATAAACTAGATTCATACGTGTCATAGGAATTGTCACCTTAAAATTTGTAATCACAGTACAGGGTTCACATACAGTTATTAAATGTTTACCTCTGCAGTAATTTTTCCGATAATTACAGCGTGTTGTTAAGCCTGTAAATTTTTAATCTTCCACTACAGACATATTTAATATGAAACGTATATCCATCTGAAGCAGAACACTAAACTGTTTCACCACATGCATATTTTATTGCCCATAAGTTTCATAGTTTCTGTGCAAATCGGTGCCGAACAGCTTTTGTTGGAAGTAGGAAAATTTTCCACCACATTTTGAATCCTATTTGGTTTGTATTCTGAAGGCAGATATCGACCTTTCAAAAAACTAGCATGATATTCAACTTTTCGAGTACAATTATTTGGACTAATAATGAAAAAAAATCCAGAAAAAAGGCAGAATTTCCTCTACAATTCTGTAAGCCAGAAAATTTTTAAAACTAAAAACATCAGTGATTCAGATTAAGATTTGAGACTTGGTAGCCAGCTGGGCTACCAGCCTAAAAAATTTGGTAGCCCAGTTTCAAACTTGGTAGCCCAGCTATTAACGATAAAGAGGATGAAAACTACATGTTTAAAGCAGCAGATCCAAAGCTTATAACCACAAACACAAAGAGGGTATGAGGCAGAAAACAATTTACAAATTGAAAAATTGAAAGACAATTGCTTTTCTGTATTAGTGAATTTATTTTTCGTATTTGTTCAGTCCATTTTATATATCTGACAAAAAGGTTTTAACAAGACGAATATTTTGGACTTTTATTAGCAATGTCAATCTCTTGAGAAAAATATCAGATTGTCGAACACCCTGTCTTCCTCAAGTTCGCTCTCTATCTCAGATTCACTCTCAGAACTTTCCATGTCTGACTCATCAAAGTTTTGAAACTTATTGGAAGATGTAGCAACAACCTCAGGTGGTACTGAAACTTCCTCATTTGATACTGAAACAGCAGGAGTACAGGTCACTGATACAGCTGGAGTACTAGTCACAGATACACCAGGAGAACTGGTAACAGATTGAGCAGGAGTACAGGTCACAGATACAGCTGCAGTACTGGTCACAGATATAGAGGGAGAACTGAGGTCACCAGAGGCATCATCAGACGTCATCAATACATTAGCATCAGACAGTAATTGATAGGAGTATGTTTTACTCCTGGGTTTACTTTTCTTGTCTTTAAAGTTAGGCCTTCTAGATCTGATGCCTGAACCATTCCAGTAATCTATTGCAGGCACTGGGTCAAATTCCTTTATGCCACATGACAGCATGCGTATTGCTAAACAATGGTTCATCACAGTCTGACCTAATTTGTTCCTCTGTGAAGTTTTAACATTTTTCAATTGTGAAAAGCCTCGTTCTGCCTCTGCACTTGATGGAGACATACAGCTGATAAGATCCATTACTTTCAGGATAGCTGCAAACTGTGATTTGTACTTCAGGTTCAGAGATTTCCAAGTTGGAAACAGGATCTCTTCCTGTTGGAAGTACCTGAAAAGATAAGTTTCAATGAGGAAAGTTGAATATATTATTGCTCAAAATTTATCAAAGCTTCACCATTAATGGGAAAGGACACAAGTACGGCAGTGCAGTACAGCTAGCTATAACTACTAAGTTAACCATTTATGCCTAGAGGACACTGCCATCTTGACAAGTCAGTTTTCAAATAAAGGACTGTTTCCTGTATGTTTTTTTTGACAATTTCTATAATACACTACCAATACAGACCTTGATAAGATGCTACTGGTGATATAAAATAATCCAACACTAACCCACCCCAACAAAAAAACTTACTGGTCATGAATTTCTTTTTTCAGGAGGGTCCACTCAATTTCAGCATTGACAGAAATCTGCTCGTGGAAATGATCAGTAATTGTCTCTAACTCTTTGTCACCATATACTGAAAATATAAAGACCATAAAAGTTTCAGATGAGGTGTAATGACAGAATGTCAACCATTTTTACAAAACACAAAACATATTAAAGTAAATGTTTAATAAGGGAATAAAACCTAAAAACAACCATGAACAAAAATCAAACATATAACTTTCAACATAAGGAACCTTTCAGTTCTTCCCAGGTCAGAGGCCAACTCTGAATGTCTGCTATTCTGGTTGCCTGGACAACACTTGGGTTTGAAAATTCAGCAAATCTTATCAGCAAGGCCTTCTCAACTTCCTCAAGAAATTTGTTCTTGGCTGAGGCAAACTCTGCAGCATTACAGTGTGTTAAAGATGTACCTTGAAACTCATCCTCATCTACTACCTTTCTCAAATAGGGTCCATCACTAGAGAAAATTAAAATGCTAATTTGGTATAGATTTTGCTAAATGCAGGTGTACAATGTTCATATTAAGGCGTTTTAAACAGAACACTTAGTTAAAGGGCTTACATTGTCTTGCACAAATATGCCATTATTAAATTTAGGGGGGCTGGCTCTCAGTTCTGTACTTTGATAGTGTAGCCAAGTGTTTTTAAATATTTTGAAAGAATTACCTGCTTTTGTACTTCCTAATAACCTCTATAGTAGCTCCAAGTTCGGTGTGTTGTTTGCCAATAAGACATGACTGCTCCTGAAGGAGAAGCGACAGGCGTCGTAGTGGGATAAGCACATCTAGAAGTAACATTATGAAGCACAGCACATCCTTAGACTTCAACAGCCTCATAAAGGCTGTAGCCTTTGATTTGGAATCAATGGACACTCTCTGTTGGTTCTGAAAGCTAAAATTTGAACAAAGAAATTTATTTTTTGTTGTAACTTTCATTAAATATAAAAGCATTGTATATCAATCAGGGCTGTAGTCAAACTGATACCAAACAGAGGCAGTTGCCTTTGTTGAAATTTTGTTATTGCACTGTCATTTTAAGACATTTTTACACTGAAGTCTGTGATATAAATCTGCTCTGTGATATATTTAAAATTTGTTGTTATTTAATTTTTTTCTGTTGTGTAAATTTACTTGATATACACCGTTAATGAATGACAGTTTTTGATTGCCTTAAAAGTCACTGATTTTTTAAAAATGTCTTCAGATATATACTAAGGTAAATGGATTCTTACAAGGCATTGAGATCAAAGCATACAGTGAAAACTTTTTGGAATCTATATATATGCTCACTCCAAAACATTATACATTTACCTGACCTAGATGTTGCATGATGTATCTGTATGAACCATGGATACTTTGTAGGGCATTAACAGTATGCTGGACCCATCTTGTACCTCCAACTCGTACAGGCACTAATAGTACATCAGTTTTAATAGATTTCAATGCAATAAAGCTCCTCTCCAGCATAGAGCGGTTAAGCGGACTATTGTGATAGAAGTAATACAAACCCATAGCTAAAACACTGACTGTTTTTTGATAAAGTTTGATTGCTTTCACAGAGTCCTTCAAAGCTAGTTCTAGTCTATGGGCCATACAGTGCACAGGAATCAAACAGGGCTGTTCTTTTTTTAACAGTGCTGCCACTCCTGCCTTGACTCCCAACATCACACTTGCACCGTCACATGCAACAGAAACCATCTTAGAGTTAAACTCACTCCACTCAATTTTAAGATTTTGAGAGACTACTGACTTGAGGCTTTTCACAATGTTTTCTGCATTAGCCTTTTCAGTGCAGGCCACCCCCATAAATCTAACATATATCTCACCCTCAATAGCAGTACGCATGAACCACATTTCCTGTTCTTTAACTGAAATGTCTGTACTGCCATCTCCTATAACAGTTAGAAAAGAACACCGTCTCACTAGTTCTGTTACACTATGCAATTCAACTTCAGCAATAGCACTTACAAATTTTTTGCATACTCTAAATTTCTGTATGTCTGACCAAGTTCAATATTTTTTGCTTCATCTAACTTGCACATCCATAAATAGTCTGTCAAGGGTTTGTTCTTTACAGCTATTGCATGACAGTTCCTGAACAATTTATCAAGCTTCTCCATGATTTCAGCATTCATGGTTTTTACAATTTTGTAAGCTGCTGACACAGCCTTTGGTTCAGCCTTTGCCTTTGCAATTAATATGCACTTTTCATGCGTTTTGGACGATTCATGCTTTGTTATACTGTCATGTTTATATATACCCGCACCTAAAACAAACAGCTTATTTCTGTCAGTACCTGTAGAAAATTCAGCACAAACTGTGCACTGGAGTCCTTTTTCGGTATCCTTCAACCACGGGTATTTTGCTGTCCAATCCTCTGAGAACTTACGTTTATGATTTTTGTCATACTGACTATAGTATTGTTTTTTCTCCTGCTCTGTCTGTTTTTCCTTCGGTTTACTCACACCCGGTATAAAATTCCACATCGTTAATGATACTTGTTATTTCCAATTTATGCTTAGCTAATAGGTAAACAACTGTCTTTAGTGCTCCCTGTCTACCCAAACTTCTGTACCAAAATAAGTTTAAGAATCTGAAAGAAGACAAATATCTTTACTTAGGCATATTAACATCTACAACAAATACAGACAAGAAAATTAGTGTGATCGTGAACGATCTTGTAGCAGTAAAATGTAGATTATGCTAAAACTTTATTTAATGCAATATTAATTCAAGCAATAGCTTCACATTAAAATATTCATAAACCATTCACAACAATTCTCCAACGGTCAAATACAATATTCATAATTTTTAACAACCACAGTGCTAGGTTTAGTTCAAAATACCTCTCGGCTATAAATTTCAAGGGCAAAAACTTACCTTTCATGGGCGCCGCCATGACACCGGTGCGACGTGAGAATCTTCAAGCATGATTAAATAGTCAATGAGCGCAATGGGACGAAACGGTCGGAAACAGTATATCGGTACGGAACGGGAGAAACTGGGATTAAAGTTGTTAACTGCGCGTGCGCAATGAATCATTTCCGTGATAAACAAAAAGTGTTTTGCTCGGAAAATGCTCGCCGGCTGGGCTACTAGCAAATAAATATCACTCGCCCAGATCAATTTTCGGTCGCGCTGGGCGACTGGGCGACCGCTAATCTGAATCACTGAACATATTTATTATTTTTAAGTATTGGATTTTTATTTGATTAATACTTTTTAGGTTCTAAGTTGAATAAAAACTTAAAAGTCCATGAACTTACGTTGTGTTCCGGCGAATAGCAGTCAGCATCACTATACGAGTAAAAGTGACTGTTATACTATTATTCCTATGACAACATTAGCCTGCTCCAGAAAAAAGAAAAACAATCTCGGTTGTTTCAGTTTTATGTTTGCACATTTATTTCTAAAAGGATTAGAAATACCAAGTTAAATCTCTAAAATAATGGCCAATGATGCAAAATAAGAATTAAGAAAACTTAATTATAATATACCAATACATCACCAGTGTCAGTGAAAAAAATGCTCATTTCATACATGCCAGGCCATTAGGAATTTAAATTGTTTGTCTGAGAATGTTTCAAATATTGGTAATATTTACGTTTGTGCCTTCTAAAGAATAAATGTTCATCATATTAAATTTTTCAAAATACTGTGATATACATCATGTATTTTTCACATTATAAGACTGTAAGTCACAAAAATGGCTGATGTCTCATTGATCAGTTGAAGTGGAATTTATAGGGTTATGAAGGTACATGAATAAATTCTCAAACTGCATATTGGTGTTGGTAATTCTGCACCTTATATAGTTTCTTTTTCATCAAAGCATTTCAGATGTTCTGTGAATATGGCTATGAGCTTTATGATTTTCAGTGATATTTTTTCCAGTTTCTCAAATCTGCTAGTCTTCCAAAATCTTTTACCTGAAGTCCAGGCAGGGAGGTAATTTCTCCCTAAATCTTCAGCCTAGTAATAGTTAAATATATTTATTCAGGATTTAGACTTTAGTTAGAACTATGTAGTTTTGTAAGTGGCGACACATGCAGTTCTGCCAAAAGTAACTTTTGCTCTACAGTCCAACCTTGCTTAAGCAGCCAGGAAAGGGAAACGGTAATTTTGGCTGCTTAAGCAAGGTGACCGCCTATGTAGGGGTAATGTTGGCTTGCTTTCTTTAGTACTTGTACGCATGTGGTTACTTTGAACACAGAATTATAACACTTTAGCAATTGCTGTATACAAATTTATCTTTATAAACTTTTTAATATGATAATTCAAGTTCAAAATACAATGCATAAAGTATCTTGTAGTTATTTAAATTCTTTTAGATATTATCATAATTATCACTGACTTTCTAATCGCGACACGAGCAGTCTCGGCTTTACTCCAAGAAAGTCAAAACATTTGTTTCTTAACAGGGTAACGTATGACTCAGTAATAGTACGTTTGAAAATTTCTTTGTTCAAAGTTTACATTTTATCTTTGAAAGTAACACAACATTCTTAAAAGATAGAAATTAATATTGATTTGATTTTAAGGCGAATTGCGAAAATTGATTCATTACACGGTTAAGAGTTCTTTCCCTTCCGCGTAATCGGGATGATTCGTACAAGAAGGTGTTCTCCTAACGAGCCGAGATATAGAATATGCAAAATATATTACTTAGCTTCGTTTTCTTTTACTCAGTGACAAATTTAAAATAGAGTTCAATTAAAAGCATTTTTCTTAGGTGCTTATGTTTATTTTAATTTCTATTGACCGCTGAAATCAATACCTTTTGTAATTATAAAACTTCTCAACACCTTATGACATCAAAGGTTAAATCGACCGTTTACTTTAAGAGTCTATTGTTAAAATTGAAACACATTATAATGCATGCGTAACAAATAGTCGCCGAATTAACACACTGATAAATTAAAGCACTGTGTATTGTCACGTGTTTGCCTTCGAGGGTTTATTCTAGGGCTTGTCAAAATATATTCACACCTTGAGCAGACGATATGTGACAGCTAAATTGGGTCAAATTGTTGCAAATTGAACGCAGTTAATGTGGCCGCTGGCGGCAGACATAAGGTGACCGTTTAATTAACATGTTAATTAGAAGGATTTTCGACGGGAGCGTCATGAAATGACCGTTGACACCAGGTGACCGGGATATAAGGTGACAGGGCAGGTTATACTGTATATAATTTTGCTCAAGTTTTTTTTTTTTTTTTTTTTGCAACCACCAAATTTGAATCCTGGTTTGCATATTCTATATGTTACTTAGAAAAAGTAACTTACAATTATAAAATTTTATAAATTATTTCAGGATGCCTCAAAAGGGAGCTTCACAGGCAGTCCAAGTCTTTGGGCGCAAGGTAAGTGGTTATGGTTGTTACAAAGAGACAGTTCAAAACTAGCTATCTTTTAAATTTTATAGATAGTTTTAAGTGAAATTGTACTCGGTGCTCCAGCTAGGATCTAAAAAGGGCAGGGTGCTGTTAAGTGAAAAAGGGCAAAAAGGAGTCGTGAAGTGGCTGGTCGGGCAGGGGGTGGGGGCGTAAGTAACAAATGTTCCTGACCCTCTCTCATATTCTAAAAATTATCTGCTAATTATAAGACATTCTCATAATATTCATATTTACAACTATATCTGTTTTTACAGACATCAAATATGTGGAGTGATTTTTAGCTCACCTGTCACGTGGTGACAGAGTGAGCTTTTCTGATCACCTTTTGTCTGTCGTCCGTCCGTCTGTCCGTCCGTTAACAATTGGTTTGTTAACACTCTAGTGGTCACATTTTTGCCTCAATTGTCATGAAACTTGGTCAGGATGTTTGTCTCATTAATATCTCGGACAAGTTCGAACATGGGTTATCAGGGTTGGAAAACTAGGTCACAGAGCCCAAATATAGAAAAACCTTGTTAACACTCAGGCTACTTTTTCAGTCCAGATATCCTGGAAATTTGACAGAAATGTTTTAATGATGATTTCTAGCTCAAGTTCAAATATGGGTCATCTGGGTTCAAAAACTAGGTCACGGAGCCCAAACATAGAAAAATCTTGTTAACACTCTAGAGGTTACATTTTCAGCCCAAATAATTGTGAAATTTGTCAGAAAGGTTGCTTTGATGATTTCTAGGTCAAGTTCAAATATAGGTCATCTGGGGTCAAAACAAGGTCACAGAGCCCAAATATTGAAAAACCTTGTTAACACTCTAGAGGTAACATTTTTAGACCAAATAATCTGGAAATCTGTCAGGAAGGTTGCTTCTATGATTTCTAGCTCAAGTTCAAATATGGGTCATCTTGGTTCAAAAACTAGGTCACAGAGTCCAAAAATAGAAAAATCTTGTTAACACTCTAGAGATTACATTTTCAGCCCAAATTATCTGGAAATTTGTCAGAAAGGTTGCTTGAAAGATATCTAGCACAGGTTCAAATATGGGTCATCAAGGTTCAAAAACTAGGTCACAGAGCCCAAAAATAGAAAAATCTTGTTAACACTCTAGAGGTTACATTTTCAGCCCAAATAATCTGGAAATTTGTCAGAAATGTTTTAATTATGATTTCTAGCTCAAGTTTAAATATGGGTCATCTGGGTTCAAAAACTAGGTCACGGAGCCCAAACATAGAAAAATCTTGTTAACACTCTAGAGGTTACATTTTCAGCCCAAATAATTGTGAAATTTGTCAGAAAGGTTGCTTTGATGATTTCTAGGTCAAGTTCAAATATAGGTCATCTGGGGTCAAAACAAGGTCACAGAGCCCAAATATTGAAAAACCTTGTTAACACTCTAGAGGTAACATTTTTAGACCAAATAATCTGGAAATCTGTCAGGAAGGTTGCTTCTATGATTTCTAGCTCAAGTTCAAATATGGGTCATCTTGGTTCAAAAACTAGGTCACAGAGTCCAAAAATAGAAAAATCTTGTTAACACTCTAAAGATTACATTTTCAGCCCAAATTATCTGGAAATTTGTCAGGAAGGTTGCTTCAAAGATATCTAGCACAAGTTCAAATATGGGTCATCAGGGTTCAAAAACTAGGTCACAGAGCCCAAAAATAGAAAAATCTTGTTAACACTCTAGAGGTTACATTTTCAGCCCAAATAATCTGGAAATTTGTCAGAAATGTTTTAATTATGATTTCTAGCTCAAGTTTAAATATGGGTCATCTGGGTTCAAAAACTAGGTCACGGAGCCCAAACATAGAAAAATCTTGTTAACACTCTAGAGGTTACATTTTCAGCCCAAATAATTGTGAAATTTGTCAGAAAGGTTGCTTTGATGATTTCTAGGTCAAGTCCAAATATAGGTCATCTGGGGTCAAAAACAAGGTCACAGAGCCCAAATATTGAAAAATCTTGTTAACACTCTAGAGGTAACATTTTTAGACCAAATAATCTGGAAATCTGTCAGGAAGGTTGCTTCTATGATTTCTAGCTCAAGTTTAAATATGGGTCATCTTGGTTCAAAAACTAGGTCACAGAGTCCAAAAATAGAAAAATCTTGTTAACACTCTAGAGTTTACATTTTGAGCCCAAATTATCTGGAAATTTGTCAGAATGATTGCTTCAAAGATTTCTAGCACAAGTTCAAATATGGGTCTTCTGGGTTCAAACACTAGGTCACAGAGCCCAAAAATAGAACAATCTTGTTAACACTCTAGAGGTCACATTTTCAGCCCAAATAATCTGGAAATTTGTCAGAAAAATTGCCTTGAGGATTTATAGATTAAGTTCAAGTATAAGTATGGGTCATCTGGGGTCAAAAACTAGGTCACAGAGTCCAAATATGGAAAAACCTTGTTAATATTCTAAAGGTAGCATTTTCAGTCCAAATAACCTGGAAATTTGTCAGAAAGATTCTATGGATGATTTCTAGCTCAGTTTTGTATATAGGTTCTCTGGGGTCAAAAACTAGGTCACAGAGCCCGAAAGTAGAAAAACCTTGTAAAAGCTCTAGAGGTTACATTTTTAATCCAAATGTCCTTGAAATTTGTCAGAAAGGTTGTTTCAATGATTTCTAGCTCTGATTTGGATATGGGTCATCTGGGATCAAAAACTAGGTCACATGGTACAAATATGTAAAAAACTTTTAAACACTCCAGAGGTTACATTTTCAGTCCAAATATCCTGGAAATTTGTCAGACAGGTTTTTTTGATGATTTCTAGCTCAAGTTGGAGTATGGGTCATCTTGGGTCAAAAACTAGGTCACAGAGCCCAAATATGGAAAAACTTTGTAAACACTCTAGAGGCTACATTTTAAGTCCAAATGTCCTGGAAATTTGTCAGATAGGTTGTTTTGATGATTTGTAGCTGGATATGGGTTATCTGGGGTCAAAAACTAGGTCACAGAGCCTAAATATCGAGAAACCTTGTTAACACTCTAGATGCTACTTTTTCAGTCCAAATATCCTGGAAATTTAGAGATTGTTTCAATAATTTCTAGGTCAAGTTTAAATATGGGTCATCTGGGGTCAATTAACCAGGTCCATAGCAACTTTGTTAAAAGCAGTCATACTCAGGTGAGCGATCCAGGGCCATCATGGCCCTCTTGTTATTTCAACTTACTGTTAAAAATTAATATATATATATATGGCAACAAAATTCAGTATCTTTTTGTTGAAAAGTCTGGGATGTGTTTCCAGTTAAACAAGATTTTTTTTTTAAAAACAAAACTACAAACAATGTTAAACTGTACATTATGTTGATTCATTACAACTGTGGCTTTCAAAAGTAACAACGACAGAAATATTTAAGTATTACAGAAAAGGAAACTTTTTACATGAAAAACAGGTATTTATTATCAAATCATGACCACTTATCTTAATCAATCAAGTGGATGTTGTAAGTATTAAAAAGTCCCGAAGAAACTGTTTTTTATAAATACTAAAATACGACGGGGTCGCGGAAATATATGACAAATGGAATTTATCCAAGATTCTTACTCACTGCTTCGTGTTTAATGAACTAAATGTTTGCTGGAATTTCTATTTGTTGAACTTGTTTTTAATCTACCTGGCTTTTTCTTGTAAATAAATCCGAGAAAAGTCCAAAACGTATTTTTGCCTTTTCATACACTGTTTAAAAGGTTAGAATAACATTGGTAAAGAATTGCCTTTTCCTTTACAATTAAGCATTCAATAAGTTTGTTAAGACAAAGTTTGTTTGACTTTAAAAATTTGTAGAATCTATCATACAAAACAGTTTTCTACTCTGTGTACAATTTATTGATTGATTTATTGACCCAATTCAACATCTGTTGATGGCTAAATGTGTTAATTGTGTATCGAGTGTCAACACACAGGATTAAATCAATGAAACTATCAAAATGCGCTCTGATTGGTCAATGCTTTGAAGGTAGTACATATTTATTGCAGTATCTGAGTATAAGCTCCACCCATAACCGGAGCAAAGCAAGTTATTGACGTCGGCAGATGAAACATTTTCGGCGATGTTTATATCGCTTTGATGCTTCATAAAGGCGAAGTCAGTTTTGGGCCACCATTTCGCCCATTTCGCCCACTCGTGAGAGCCCTGTAATACCACGGTTAAAATTGGCGCCGAACGGCATCGTATGTCGGCAGAAATCAAATAATTAACACCTCATAATTGTAACCGATGCCCCATCTTTATTCGTGGCTACTTTTCCCCAGGTGTCGGTGCAATATACAAACAAGACGTGTTGTAAACAAGTGTGGTAATGTACCTTTCCTACACTTGTGTTATTTTGACATGACTGGTTTCCTATCGATTTTTTTGTTGTTAGACGCTTGCATAACGCCCAGACGATAACCAGTCTCATTTTCTTCACGCGGCAGTAATGGAAATTCCCCAATACAGGAAAAAACTGACAATTTTTTTAACTGTTTTTAGGGCAGGGCGTTAGAAAATTGGGCAGGGCGTCAGAAAATAAGGGCAGGGCGCGGCGCCCTTCCAAAAAGGCCTAGCTGAAGCACTGTTACTGTTAATAAGTTAATCCTTGAATAATAGTATTAATTGTAGTTGTTAATTCTGTATTTGTAAAAGAAAACAGCTGATAGAAAACCTTCAGCTAGAGAAGTTCATTTTTCTTTACAGTAATACAGTACACGCAGCGCGGACTTTGACAACGAACACCCGTCCCCGCGATTTTACTGTCCGTGTTGAAGACCAAAATGACCACCGCGTCGAGTGTTCATTCGTATAAAACGCGGGGGTCAGCGCGGCCGTCCGCGGTGTTCAATACCGCGCTATGTCGCGGCGTCGGGTCGCGGGGGTTTGCGGTGTCCGAAAAAACGAAGTCGCAACACAATTTTACTTCCCCTACTTTTTTTTTTTCAGACGTGTTACAAAAACACGTAATTATTACCAGTTGAAGTTGTTTCCTTTTCTTTTTAATACCCCATCCGGTTAAACTTTTGTTTGTTGACGTTCGATGTTTGGTTGTATGATTGAGGGTAAATTACCCGGTAACACAGCCGATTATGAATAGATTTACACATCTATCCATCTTGTTAACTTTAATTGCTGCAATTAATATATTTTCAAGTCTTCAATCGGTGCCGCGCTTGCGTTTATCCACTCGCAAATAAATTACACGCAAATAAATTACTAACGATCATCAAACTGCGAAAAGTTAATAGATCTAATTTAAACTGTCAAAATTCGAACAAATCAACTCTAATTATGATGCATTTATGTACGCTCCTTTTTGTTTACGCAAAGAATGACCATTCAAAGCAGTTGCTTCCGGAAACAGCTGATCATATTTTCAGAAAATGAATTGTCGGTGTTTTTAGGTCAACACGTGTTTAACTTCTTTCGACGTGTGTATCGTCTAGGCGCTTGGCAAAAATTATTGATCGATTTTGCTATATAGTAACAAGCGTTTTTCAAAATTTCCAAAAACGAAAGTACACAATATGTACGCATATGTACTTTGAATTTGGTTTTAATTTGACCAACTGAATAGCCACAAAATACATGTAAGTAAAATAAGAATGAGTAAAATGAAAACCACGTACGTGTACTGTACGCTAAGTATGTTTAAATGCAGTAATCTACAAGTCAGAACATCGCGGGGACGCGCGGCGTTCGGTCACCGCGACACGCGGTGATCATACCCCTCGGCGGTTGTCGCGGTGGTCATTTAAGCGGACACCCGAAATTTCGGGTGTTCAGTCCACCGCGACTGGCCACCCGGAGACGATACCGGCCCCCGCGACAATGTTAACAATGTCAAAGTCCGCGCTGCGTGTACTGTATATTCATACAAACATACAAGGTTACCTGTTCTTTTTTTCAGATAGACTGAACAATATATGATAATCATGTATTAAGTATTCATAGCTCAAACTGTGAAGTAGAACCATGTTTGATGCTCATTTCTAGCCAAGGACCTGTAAAAACAATTCATAGAATCGAGAAATAGCAATGATACTTTCTTCAGACTGTTGCATTTCAAGTTGCATAGAATTTACTTAGTTTCTGTTGCCTGTGTAAAGAAAGGTTTTAAAACTTTCAGAAAACAGCAACAGCAGTTGCCCACTGTAAGAGAGGTAGTGGACTGGTCAAGATAAATGGCAGGCCAATAGAACAGATGGAACCAGAGATTCTTCGATACAAGGTACAAAACACTTCAACTATTGTAAACACTAGAATCAGTTGTCAGTCTGTCAGACTGATGAAAATGTTGTGAAATATGCTACAAAACACAACTAATTTTAGGACATTTCAGCAGTGTCTGTAAATAAGACAAATCACACCATTGTTAAACTTTTCGAACATTACTGATTTGAGAAATCACTGATTTAAACTTCTGCAGCACTCTGTGTTTTGATAGTTAAAATATAACCTAAATTTGCCATTACAAGATTCCTAGGATTTGCCTCAATCTTAGACCTAGCATTTGAGATCATGCCAAAGTTTTTTGTAGGAAAAAAGGATGTGTAAGCATGATGTATTTTCGTGCTATCTTAACCTTACTGAAACAAACTTTCACAGGTCACCAGTGATGAAACATTCCTAAGTTAAGGATACAGTGTAATTGTTACACTGAGGTATTCTATTCATTAATTCAAACTATTCAGTGCACACTTGCAAAAATCCAGGACAGGGTCTTCAAAGGTATATGATAGTGATGAAATGATAATCCAGTTAAATAGAATAATTGTCTGCAGCTGTTGGAGATGGTTGATTTTTCATTCCACAATTTGATGTCGCGAAGTGGCCAGGAATCTGTTTTAACAGTAATATTTTTGATATTTTATATATAAATTAAATAACTTGAAAAATAAGTGATTAGGTAACAGTCATGCATCCAAACATTTGTTGTGATTATACTGACCAATTATGATTACGGTGAAAGTGTACTAGACTTCTGATCTGATTCCAGTTACTGTATGTTTATAACATTTTATTTTCCAATTGTAAATCAAAATGCTCTGTCCAACTGGATTCTATAATCGACTTCATTTCATCCCAGTTTTTCATTGGTAACAACATTAGTATATATTGTAACATACTGAAAAGTTTACACCAGTCACATCATGATGAATCTGCTTAACAGATCTGCTTATGAGAAGTTGCTGATTAGAACTACCACAGCACTCTGATGTGTGTTTGTTAAACTATAACATCAGTTTTGTAGGTCTAATGTTGCCATTGTTGATTTCTGTTAATATCATAGTTAAAATTTGAGATCATTACAATATTTCTGACATTAATGGTATTCTTTTAAAAAGAAGTACATAAACTGAAGCAAAAACTTTGTTCAATTTTTATTTGCCTGAATGGGGCATATTGTTGTGGTATGGTCCTGGGCGTACATCAGTCCGTTAGCAATTTGGTTTCAGGATAACTTGAGAACTGTTAGGCCTACAGTCTTTTAACTTCATATAATGATTGCACACATTTAGTGCATGACCCCTATTGATTTTGGATTCAGTAGCTCAAAGGTCAGTGTCACAGTGACCTTAAAATTGAAAAACATTTCCGCCATGTAACTTGACAATCATTTGTTATAGAGACTTCAAACTTTATATCATGATTGCACACAATGAGTGGATGACCCCTACACATTTTGTACATTCTGGGGTTAGTATGTCAAAGGTCAAGGTCACAGTGACCTAAATGTTTAGAATCTATTACACTCTGTAACTCAACAGCCATTTGTCAAAATTCACATAATGGTTGCTCACATTGAGTGAATGACCCCTATTAATTTTGGGGTCAGTGGGTCAAAGGTCACGGTCACTGACCTAAGCACTGAAAACTATTTCTGCTGTAAAACTTTAGAACTATTTGTCATACAGACTTCAAACTTTGTGATGATTGATTACATTGAGAAAATGACCCCATACATGTAGGATCATAGGTCAGATGTCAAGGTCACAATGACCTAAACACTGAGAAACATTTCTGCTGTATAACTTGGCAACTACACTGGGACCCCGTTATAACGCTCTAGTTGGGGTCCAAGGTTTCAGACCGCGATATAAACGGGGTCCGATATATAACACGCCTACAGAGACCGTATAGTTGACCTTTTGAATTAGGGGCTAGTATTACCCCACCCACCTATTTAACATGTAACTGTATCATTATGTTAAAGTTAAAACATTCAAAAGAACCAAATTTGTTTGTAAACCACACAAGATACATTTTGTATAGAGAAAAATATTATTTGGTAAAATATTACCTGCTTTGTTTAAAAAAACAGATAAAAATCGCATAAGAAAAATGTAAACATAAGCAATTCCCGTGAAAAACCGCGGCGTAAGCATTACGAAACTAAAACTGTGAAAATCGGTAATTGCTTATGTTTACATTCTTTGAAGGGGGATGTAATAATTTAGCAGATACTACTTATTTCTATATGTCAGAAATAATATATTGATAATTTTTTCTATAGATCAAAAATAATATGACTTTTATATATTAATAAATTGACCTCCTGGTTCAGCTTATGCCTTAAGCACAGAAACTCTGTGGTTTGATACTAACCTTGCTTAAAAAATTGAGCTTGTTTAAAATGCAATTTGAGTTGAGACAGATGACGAAAGTGTTACAATAGTGACTTCTATGGCAAAGAAAGTCAGTGGTTACCTTACACACACTCCAGTGTTCTTGATATATGAATGCACCAAACAAATTTCTTCCACATATCACTTGTGATGAAAGCATGCCTTGAAACCAATGTCTTTTTGATAGACTATAAACACTCTTAGTAAACTTTTATTTGGTACTCCAATTTTTCAAATAGACTATACCATACAATTTGAATAGATTGATTTACAGAGGTATTGATTGAAAACTATGCTGGTTGAAGTCGGTTTTACACTAGGTTCAAATGTAAAGCAGTGTCTGTTAGGTAAAGAAGTTGATACCATCTTTCGTTACCTGGTAGGGTACAGTGTCATATCATGTGCTGAATTGCTTCAAAAAGATTTGTATCATGTTTTAAACTTCCTTCTCAAGAACAAGCATTTCTGTGTCATTTGAATTGATACAAATAGTTTAGAAAAGATCTTCTAACAAGATTGACTTCAGTCTCACCATGATGAAACTGTTTAACCAGTTCTGCTTATGAGAAGTTGCTGATTAGAACTTCCACAGCGCTCTGATGTGTGTGACACTTTCTATTGTGTTTAACAATTTATGGATGACTCCTTGATCCAATTGGTCGATAATTGTGCTCTATTGAAGTTAAATGACACCATTGACTATTTCGATGTTATGTAGTTTATTGTCACACTGTAGCATAGGCTACTGTAGTCTGTTAGACAATCAGCCAGTTGAACACAATAGACCGAATGTGAGATCAAGTAATAAGTCAATACTTGCTACAGGCCATTTAACAATTAAAGCATTTAAATACATTAAGACTGACTTGTACCGTTATAAAGGTTCTTAGGCCTAAAAAAAAAAATACTTCTGTTTCGGGTTACCCGACCGACCGTTTTTTTTTACCTCCGACCGCGATTTTTTTTGATGGATTGATGATCCGACAACGATATTTTTCAATAGACGTTCCGGTGCCGATGTTATTATTCGTTGCTAATGGTAACTCGATCAAATGGCAGACTATTCTCGTGTCTTCAAGTGGAAAGATGTTGCAAGTGAAAGAAAATCGGCGAATTGCGGAAAATTTGCGCGTACGGATATACGCCGGAATCGGCCTGTAATTCATAAACAAATTGAATTTAATTCATACAAAGTTATTTTTCATTACTCTTCATCTGAAATAAAATATTAAACAAAGGAATTTGAAGTATCTTCAAGTGGAAAGATGTTGCAAGAGAAAGAAAATCGGCGAGTTGCGGAAAATTTGCGCGTACGGATATACGCCGGAATCAGCTTGTGTTTTATAAATAAATTGAAATTAAGTCATACAAAGTTTTTTTTCATTACTCTACATCTGAAATAAAATATTTACTAAAGGAATTTGAAGTATCTTCGAGTGGAAAGATATTGCAAGAGAAAAAAAAGTTGGCGAGTTGCGGAAAAATTGCGCCTAGGGATATACGCCGGAAGCGGCCTGTATTTCATAAATAAATTGAATGTAAGTCATACAAAGTTATTTTTCTTTACTTTAAATTTGAAATAAAATATTTACTAAAGGTATTTGAAGTTTCTTCGAGTGGAAAAATGTTGAAAGAGAAAAAATATCGGCGTGTTCTACAGTTAAGCGTCAACCTGGAACAAACATTCGTCGGTATTTCAAAGACAGTCTTGTGAGATAGAGATGTCATATCACGTTGATTATAAGGAACAATTAGCAGCCGCTTATCGGTATTTTAATTTGTTAATTCCACACCTTTTTGTCGGAACAGTGCCGTTACAAACAACATACACCAAGCTGAGGTATTAAATGATGAATACCATATATGTTACTAAAATACAAGTTATATATGAAATACATGTCGATTCCGGTGTATATTCTTAATGCGCAAATTTTCCGCAACTCGCCGATTTCCTTTCTCTTGTCAAATCTTTCCACTCGAAGATACTTCAAATTCCTTTGGTTAATATGTTATTTCTGATGTAAAGTAATGAAAAGTAACTTTTGTATGAATTAAATTCAATTTATTTATGAAATACAGGCCGATTCCGGCGTATATCCGTATGCGCAAATTTCCGCAACTCGCCGATTTTTTTCCCATTGCAACATCTTTCCACTCGAAGAAACTTCAAATTCCTTTCGTAAATATTTTATATCTGATGTAAAGAAATGAAAAATAACTTTGTATGACTTGAATTCAAATTATTTATGAAATACAGGCCGATTCTGGCGTATATCTGTACGCGCAAATTTTCCGCAACTCGCCGATTTCCTTTCTCTTGTCAAATCTTTCCATTCGAAGATACTTCAAATTCCTTTGGTTAATATGTTATTTCTGATGTAAAGTAATGAAAAGTAACTTTTGTATGAATTAAATTCAATTTATTTATGAAATACAGGCCGATTCCGGCGTATATCCGTATGCGCAAATTTCCGCAACTCGCCGATTTTTTTCCCATTGCAACATCTTTCCACTCGAAGAAACTTCAAATTCCTTTCGTAAATATTTTATATCTGATGTAAAGAAATGAAAAATAACTTTGTATGACTTGAATTCAAATTATTTATGAAATACAGGCCGATTCTGGCGTATATCTGTACGTGCAAATTTTCTGCAACTCGCCGATTTCCTTTCTCTTGTCAAATCTTTCCATTCGAAGATACTTCAAATTCCTTTGGTTAATGTTATTTCTGATGTAAAGTAATGAAAAGTAACTTTTGTATGAATTAAATTCAATTTATTTATGAAATACAGGCCGATTCCGGCGTATATCCGTATGCGCAAATTTCCGCAACTCGCCAATTTTTTTCCCATTGCAACATCTTTCCACTCGAAGAAACTTCAAATTCCTTTCGTAAATAATTTATATCTGATGTAAAAAAATGAAAAATAACTTTGTATGACTTGAATTCAAATTATTTATGAAATACAGGCCGATTCTGGCGTATATCCGTACGCGCAAATTTTCCGCAACTCGCCGATTTTTTTTCTCTTGCAACATCTTTCCACTCGAAGAAACTTCAAATTTCTTTGGTTGATATTTTATTTCAGATGTTAATTAAATTACATATTAATAAACAATGTTTTATATCTTGAGAAAAAAAGGTTTATGTAAGAAATATAGGTCGATTCCGGTAATGCAAAGTCGATTCTGGTAGATTCCGGTAAAAATGGTCGATTCCGGTAAAACGTGGGACCTTTCACAGGAATACAAATAACAAACAAAAGACTGACTTTCAATCACTTTAATAGTAGTTATGAATACTTATGATGAATGCTCAACACATTTTTCTGATAAAACATGTTCATCTTTCAATATTATACAGAAAAAAAAAATATTAAAAAAAAAAAAAAAATCCCTACCTACCGACCCATATTTTTTTCAGGCCGTAACCCTAAACAGAACTATTTTTTTTTTAAGGCCTTACCTCAAATCAGTCCTTTTGGCAGTTGTGTTGGCTTGGAGTAGTGTCACAGATGATGAAAGTGTTACACTATCCGACTTCTATGGCAATGATTGTCAGTGATAACCTTACACACTCTCTGATGTGGTACCTTTCATTGTCTCCTTGATGTGGAAACAAATCTTTTGAGTGTTAAAAGTTGAATTAAAGATGTTGAAATTGATAAAAAGTTCGCTGATGTAAAACGAAAGATAGAAAAGATTGGAGATAGACACAAGAATCATTGCTTGTAATTTCTTCAGAAAGAAGTGGGTTTTTTTCTCAAATATAATGACATATATATGTTATTGATGTTATTTTGTTAAGACTTCAGAAAATAACACCAATTTTTTTAGTAGGGTATCACACCATGATGAAACTGTTTAACCAGTTCTGCTTATGAGAAGTAGCTGATTAGAACTTCCACAGCGCTCTGATGTGTGTGACACTTATTATTGTGTTTGTTTAACAATTTATGGGTGACTCCTTGATCCAATTAATTGGTCGATAATTGTGCTAATATGGACCGGCATTATATCGTTAAGCATAGGTTACATGGTTGAATCTTTTGCAGCTATACATTTAGGGAAAAAAAGATGCATTATAACGGCTTTTACAATACCTTATTTTCAGTACTGATGACACTGGTTTTCTCCCCTTGACAATGCTCTCCAAAAAGAAGGTACACCTAATCTGAAAACATGATCATTTCGGCAGAAATTATTGAATTTTGGCCGGTATTATACAAGCTTCAAGCTTGAAAAAATTGCCTCGTGTATAATACGCACACCTTCGTGGAAACTGAAAATTCTTAAAAAAAAAGTGCGTATTATTTGAGCGTTTACGGTATGTTTTTAACTACCAAATTGTCACTGATCTCAGACTTTTACTTCAGTATGAAATACAGTAACACCATGATGAAACTGTTCAACCAGTTCTGCTTATGAGAAGTAGCTGATTAGAACTTCTACAGAGCTCTGATGTGTAGTAACATTTAGGTATAATAATACTGATCACTGATTGTCACACCATGCAGGAGATAACATGATGGAAACTTTTAATCTTTTCAAGTCTATTACAGTGAAAGATCTCTTGTTTTCATAGATTTTAGCTATTATTTTTATTTTTTTGTCTTTTAAAGTTTCAAATGGGAATTTTTCTGATTTTTTGGGAAATATTCAATTGGGGAATATGACCCAATATCAGCTATAAAATAAGCCTAAAAAAAACTAAATCTGTGTTTGTTTTTAACCCTAACTAAATAACACCAGTTTCTTAATATAAGGAGTATCACACCATGATGAAACTGTTGAACCAGTTCTGCTTATGAAAAGTTGCTGATTAGAACTTCCACAGCGCTCTGATGTGTGGTAACTTTTAAGTTAAATGATACCATTGACCGATTGTCACACTATAGCACAGGCTTCTGCATGAGATTACAAGGTTAGACACTTGAACAGTGTACACTGTGTTAGATATAGTTATTACTCAATCTTTACTCCAAACATTTTAACACTTACTTCAAAGCATTTTGATATATCAGGGAGACCTGTGCTGCTAACAGGATCATTGATAAAAGGTAAATTTCGTATTATTTAGTGCATTCTTAAAAGAGTCATAAGCTGTAATATTTTCATGGATCACCAATGATGAAAGTTTTCCTTAAAGTAATGATTACCAGTGATTGTCTTTGTTACACACACTGAGGTGATCTGTGTTTGTTTTTAACCCTACAGAAAAACACAAGTTTCTTTACATAAGGAGTATCACACCTCACAAAATAACACCGGAATCCAAATGAAAGGAGAAAATCACACCATGATGAAACTGCTCAACCAGTTCTGCTTATGAGAAGATGCTGATTAGAACTTCCACAGCGCTCTGATGTGTGGTTTTTAAGCACTGAAGCAGCATGTGCTAGAGACTGCAAGATGGACTTGACATTTACACAGTTTTGATGTGTATTTTCTTAGTAACGTGATGATTGTTTTAGGTCGAGATATGACCTTTAAATTTTCAGCAATTTAATTTTAAGAACATTAATTAGATGGCCTTCTCTACAAAACATGTCTTATATGCAGGGCTCCTAAAATTTTGAAATCTCAATCGGTCCGAGACCTCAAACCCCCCCCCGACCAAGAACCAACAAAAAAAAATAGAAACGATTTAAGTTAAGGGCAAAGAACAATTTGAGTTATGATAGTGTTGACGTCGCGAAAATATGTGTTTTTCAAAGCGAAAGTAGAATTAGAGCTAATTTTACAACGTCAAACTAGTCACTGATATTTTAAAGTGTGCTTTGTGCTGCAGTTAGCCACTACAATTACTATTAAGCCCTTAATGAAATTAGGCAGACGACAGTTATCGCCTATTTCGATGCACACTCCTCGCACCGGTTACGTCACGCTTTTCTACTTTAACTGTTTTCTGTACTGATCAGGGGAAGTAACCGCTGCGGGGAGTATGATTTCGATGAAATTATATTTCACAGTTTGAGCCGGTCAACTTAAATCGATTGGCCGGCTGCAAATCAAGCACACTTTTACTTGTTTACAAGTTAATTGGCGATAATTGGAGGATTGCCGCGGGCAACAGTAATAGTTTTATGGTTTTATGATAGGTGTGAAGTACCGGATTAGCGATCAATTGAGGTTTTAGTGTGAGATTTTGACTGTTTTTTGAAAAGTTAGACAGATTTTTTTTTTTTTGAAATTATCTGGACCGATTTTTTAAGGACTTTCGGACATCGAAATCGGTCCATAGAGATAAAATTCGGTCAAAACCGGCAAATTTTCGGTTTTCGGGAGCCCTGCTTATATGTATTATACTCTGTTCAGAGCATATCAAAACATCCAGATAGTGACCAAGTCTTTTCAGAAATATTTATTCACACGAACTCTGTTTCTAAGTGATCAGAGACAGTTTTGGTCTACAAATGTTGATAAAACATTACTTTGAACACAAGAAATATTGCTGTTTTCATCAGATTATTTACAGTGTTGTCAGTTGCCCTAATTGATTTTGTTTGAGAGAGCTTCATGATCAGCCTTTCTAATAGACACAAGAACTGTTAATAAAAAAAGAAGAAGAAAAAAAAAGCCATAATTTCATAGAATGTATACACTGCCTAGTTGTCTGGTGCCCTGATTTATTGTGTTTCTGTGTGATACTACTGTTCTTGTTCGAAAGGTTGTCAGTTCTAAAAACTCTTCCACACCTTCATACAGGTAGATCAAGAAAATAGATACAACAGCTGTTGTTATTTTGGCTTGGAGTAGTGGTCACAGATGATGAAAGTGTTACACTATCCGACTTCTATGGCAATGATTGTCAGTGATTACCTTACACACTCTCTGATGTGCTCTTAATAAATTTTGGTATAATATGTTGTGGACAACTAATAATTTCACTCAAATTGTACTACAGACATTTTAACATAGCAGACAGCTAGGTCCTATATGGTTACCCCATATTATGTGGCAAGGGTTTCATTCAGATGTGGGAGGCTTGACATTACTACACTCAGAAATGTAGGAGATGGCAGTGTTATCTGGATTAAACAATAATGATGTTACCTTTTTGAAAATAGGACTTTAAGTCATACCAAGATAAAACTGTTTAACCAGTTTGTGGCTTACAAGAACTTCCTCAGTGCTCTGATGTTTGCACTTAATAAAATAGTTCAAATCCCATCGTCATTTATATGTTGAAAGGAGATTGTTTACTTGAACACAGGTAGGTATGAAAATACATTTAATAGTACTGATTGAAATAATGAATAATTAAGAGTATGTTTTTAACTTCCAAACTGTTGTCACTGATCTCAGAGTTTTACTTTAGTATGAAATACAGTCACACCATGATGAAACTGTTTAACCAGTTCTGCTTATGAGAAGTTGCTGATTAGAACTTCCACAGCGCTCTGATGTGTGCTTTTTACTTCCTAAGCAGTGTGTTCTACTCATTGCAGGATGAACTTAATTCACACCATATTAATGACGAAACATTTGATTAAGAATTGTGTAGTTTTGTCCCATGACCTTTCAGCAAAAGGGTTTTTACTAGAACTTGTGATAGATGGTTAATCTTTATTAAACATGTATAATACATATACTCTATAAAAATAGAAATGTTGACCAAAAAATGTTCTCAAAACATTTTCTAAATGAAAGTGTTTGTGATACTAAACCTTTAGGAACATTTTTGCTGTCATGGCTGTCAGTTAAAAAAATATAAAAACACTAAGGAAATTGCCATGATGTCATTGAATATTACACTGTCTAGTTGTCTGGTGCCCTAATTTATGGTGTTTCTCTGTGATACTGCTGTTCCTGTTTGAAAGGTTGTCAGTTCTAAAAACTCTTCCACACCATTATACAGGTATATCAAGAAAATAGATACAAGAGCTGTTGTTATTTTGGCTTGAAGTAGTGGTCACAGATGATGAAAGTGTTACACTATCCGACTTCTATGGCAATGATTGTCAGTGATTACCTTACACACTCTCTGATGTGCTCTTAATAAATTTTGGTATAATATGTTGTGGACAACTAATAATTTCACTCAAATTGTACTACAGACATTTTAACATAGCAGACAGCTAGGTCCTATATGGTTACCCCATATTATGTCGCAAGGGTTTCATTCAGATTTGGGAGGCTTGACATTACTACACTCAGAAATGTAGGAGATGGCAGTGTTATCTGGATTAAACAATAATAGTGATGTTACCTTTTTGAAAATAGGACTTTAAGTCATACCAAGATAAAACTGTTTAACCAGTTCGTGGCTTACTAGAACTTCCTCAGTGCTCTGATGTTTGCACTTAATCAAAATAGTTCTAATCCCATCGTCATTTATATGTTGAAAGGAGATTGTTTACTTGAACACAGGTAGGTATGAAAATACATTTAATAGTACTGATTGAAATAATGAATAATTAAGAGTAAGATTTTAACTTCCAAACTGTTGTCACTGATCTCAGAGTTTTACTTTAGTATGAATTACAGTCACACCATGATGAAAGTGTTTAACCAGTTCTGCTTATGAGAAGTTGCTGATTAGAACTTCCACAGCGCTCTGACGTGTGATAACATTTAAGTTAAATGATAACATTGACTGATTGTCACACTGTAGCACAGGCTTCTGCATGAAAATACATGGTTAGACAGTTGAACACTGTACACAGTGCAAGGTAGTTATTACTCAGTCTTTACTCCAAGACTTTATACACTGACTTCAAAGTATTTTGATATATTAGGGAAATAGACCTGTGCTGCTAACAGGATCATTGATAAAAGGTTAATTTCGTATTAAGTGCATTCTTAAAAGAGTCATAAGCTGTAATATTTTCATGGATCACCAATGATGAAAGTTTTCCTTAAAGATAATGATTACCAGTGATTGTCTTTGTTACACACACTGAGGTGATCTCAGGTTTTTTTTTCAGTATTTTGGGAACATGACCCATACTCTTGGGATTGGAAATTTTAGCAATGTTTTGCTAAACATTGGGAAAAATGCATGACTTCAGTTTTGCAAGTTTTAAATGAACACTAACAATTACTGTCTATGATGGAAACTTTTAATCTTTTCAAGTCTATTACAGTGAAAGATCTCTTGTTTTCATAGATTTTAGCTATTATTTTTATTTTTTTGTCTTTTAAAGTTTCAAATTGGAATTTTTCTGATTTTTTGGGAAATATTCAATTGGGGAATATGACCCAATATCAGCTATAAAAAAAGCCTAAAAAAAACCTAAATCTGTGTTTGTTTTTAACCCTAACTAAATAACACCAGTTTCTTAATATAAGGAGTATCACACCATGATGAAACTGTTGAACCAGTTCTGCTTATGAAAAGTTGCTGATTAGAACTTCCACAGCGCTCTGATGTGTGGTAACTTTTAAGTTAAATGATACCATTGACTATTGATTGTCACACTATAGCACAGGCTTCTGCATGAGATTACAAGGTTAAACATTTGAACAGTGTACACTGTGTTAGATAAAGTTATTACTCAGTCTTTACTCCAAACATTTTAACACTTACTTCAAAGCATTTTGATATATCAGGGAGACCTGTGCTGCTAACAGGATCATTGATAAAAGGTTAATTTCGTATTAAGTGCATTCTTAAAAGAGTCATAAGCTGTAATATTTTCATGGATCACCAATGATGAAAGTTTTCCTTAAAGATAATGATTAACAGTGATTGTCTTTGTTACACACACTGAGGTGATCTGTGTTTGTTTTTAAGCCTACAGAAAAACACAAGTTTCTTTACGTAAGGAGTATCACACCTGACACCATGATAAAACTGTTTAACCAGTTCTGCTTATAAGAAGTTGCTGATTAGAACTTCCAAGGTGTGTGGCTTTGTGGCTTTTTACATGCTAAAGCGTAGTGACCAACATTTTTCAGAAAATATTTGCTCACTAAGAGAGTTTGTCCCTTAGTCTTCGTAGAGACTTTGGTGTTACAGTTGTTAGTAAAACACTGCTTTGAACACAATTGTTGGTTTTGTCCTTACGTATGTTGCTTGTGTTTGAGATAGCTGTTGTTTTACATGATCAGCCTTCCCCAAAGTTTATCTGTTCTTCAAGTGAGACATGTCAAGAAAATAGACACAAGAACTGTTATGATCATTTTTGCTTGGAGTAGTGGTCACAGATGATGAAAGTGTTACACTATCCGACTTCTATGGCAATGATTGTCAATGATTACCTTACACACTCTCTGATGTGCTCTTGGTATTGTGGCAAAGAAATTCTAATTTCAAGATTCTGTATTCCAAACATTTGAAATTGCTAGAAACTTCTGAAGTAGTTTTGGAACTATTTTCAAATAATTTGATGTATGGATTTTATAGACAAATTCTATGTTTTGGAACTTAGCCTTACCACACGATTACTCTCAGAAAATTTAGGCGATGGCAGATTCAGCTGGAAATATAGTTTGTTGATTTAGCTTCCTAATCCTATGTATGTTGAAAGGATTGTCTTAATGAACACAAGTAGGTGCAAAATACAGTAAAATAGTAAATATTGTTGTATTTACAGTATGTTTTGAACTTCTTAGTGTTGTCACTGATCTCAGAGTTTTGCTTAAACATGAAATACAGTCACACTGTGATGAAACTTTTCTTTACAAGTAATATCAAAGTTGTAAACTGGAAAATGATCGTGTGAAATCATCACATTTCACTTGTGTGAAAACAACACATTTCACCTTTTTTTCAGTCAAGTCACACCATGATGAAACTGTTTAACCAGTTCTGCTTATGAGAAGTTGCTGATTAGAACTTCCACAGCGCTCTGATGTGTGCTTTTTACTTCCTAAGCAGTTTGTTCTCCTCATTGCAGGATGGACTTGATGTACACCATATTAATGAAGAAACATTTGATTAAGAGATTATGTAGTTTTGTTCCATGACCTTTCACAAGAGTTTTTTTTTTTAGAACTTGTGATAGATGGTTAATCTTTATTAAACATGTATAATACATATACTCTGTTCTTGCCAAACTTCAAAAATAGAAATGTTGACCAAAAAAAGTTCTCTAAAGATTTTCTAAATGAAAGTGTTTGTGATGCTAAACCTTTAGGAACATTTTTGCTGTCATGGCTGTCAGTTAAAAAAATATAAAAACACTAAGGAAATTGCCAAAATTTCATTGAATAAATACACTGTCTAGTTGTCTGGTGCCCTAATTATATAATTTATGGTGTTTCTTTGTGATACTGCTGTTCCTGTTTGAAAGGTTGTCAGTTCTAAAAACTTTTCCACACTATCATACAGGTATATGAAGAAAATAGACACAAGAACTGTTATGATCATTTTGGCTTGGAGTAGTGGTCACAGATGATGAAAGTGTTACACTATCCGACTTCTATGGCAATGATTGTCAGTGATTACCTTACACACTCTCTGATGTGTTCTGAATAAATTTTGGTAGGATATGTTGTGGACAACTTATAATTTTACTCAAATTGTACTACAGACATTTTAACATAGCAGACAGCTAGGTTCTGTATGGTTACCCCATATTATGTGGCAAGGGTTTCATTCAGATGCGGTAGGCTTGACATTACTACACTCAGAAATGTAGGAGATGGCAGTGTTATCTGGATTAAACAATAGTGATGTTACATATTTGAAAATAGGACTTTAAGTCATACCGAGATAAAACTGTTTAACCAGTTCTCCTTATGAGAAGTGGCTTACTACATCTTCCTCAGTGCTCTGATGTTTGCTCTTAATATAATAGTTCAAATCTCATCGTCATTTATATGTTGAAAGGAAATTGTTTACTTGAACACAGGTAGGTATGAAAATACATTTAATAGTACTGATTGAAATAATGAATAATTAAGAGTAAGATTTTAACTTCCAAACTGTTGTCACTGATCTCAGAGTTTTACTTTAGTATGAATTACAGTCACACCATGATGAAACTGTTTAACCAGTTCTGCTTATGAGAAGTTGCTGATTAGAACTTCCACAGCGCTCTGATGTGTGGTAACATTTAAGTTAAATGATTCCATTGACTGATTGTCACACTGTAGTACAGGCTTCTGCATGAAAATACATGGTTAGACAGTTGAACACTGTACACAGTGCAAGATAGTTATTACTCAGTCTTTACTCCAAGACTTTATACACTGACTTCAAAGTATTTTGATATATTAGGGAAATAGACCTGTGCTGCTAACAGGATCATTGATAAAAGGTTAATTTCGTATTAAGTGCATTCTTAAAAGAGTCATAAGCTGTAATATTTTCATGGATCACCAATGATGAAAGTTTTCCTTAAAGATAATGATTACCAGTGATTCTCTTTGTTACACACACTGAGGTGATCTCAGGTTTTTTTTTCAGTATTTTGGGAACATGACCCATACTCTTGGGATTGGAAATTTTAGCAATGTTTTGCTAAACATTGGGAAAAATGCATGACTTCAGTTTTGCAAGTTTTAAATGAACACTAACAATTACTGTCTATGATGGAAACTTTTAATCTTTTCAAGTCTATTACAGTGAAAGATCTCTTGTTTTCATAGATTTTAGCTATTATTTTTATTTTTTTGTCTTTTAAAGTTTCAAATGGGAATTTTTCTGATTTTTTGGGAAATATTCAATTGGGGAATATGACCCAATATCAGCTATAAAATAAGCCTAAAAAAACCTAAATCTGTGTTTGTTTTTAACCCTAACTAAATAACACCAGTTTCTTAATATAAGGAGTATCACACCATGATGAAACTGTTGAACCAGTTCTGCTTATGAAAAGTTGCTGATTAGAACTTCCACAGCGCTCTGATGTGTGGTAACTTTAAAGTTAAATGATACCATTGACTATTGATTGTCACACTATAGCACAGGCTTCTGCATGAGATTACAAGGTTAGACATTTGAACAGTGTACACTGTGTTAGATAAAGTTATTACTCAGTCTTTACTCCAAACATTTTAACACTTACTTCAAAGCATTTTGATATATCAGGGAGACCTGTGCTGCTAACAGGATCATTGATAAAAGGTTAATTTCGTATTAAGTGCATTCTTAAAAGAGTCATAAGCTGTAATATTTTCATGGATCACCAATGATGAAAGTTTTCCTTAAAGATAATGATTAACAGTGATTGTCTTTGTTACACACACTGAGGTGATCTGTGTTTGTTTTTAAGCCTACAGAAAAACACAAGTTTCTTTACGTAAGGAGTATCACACCTGACACCATGATAAAACTGTTTAACCAGTTCTGCTTATAAGAAGTTGCTGATTAGAACTTCCAAGGTGTGTGGCTTTGTGGCTTTTTACATGCTAAAGCGTAGTGACCAACATTTTTCAGAAAATATTTGCTCACTAAGAGAGTTTGTCCCTTAGTCTTCGTAGAGACTTTGGTGTTACAGTTGTTAGTAAAACACTGCTTTGAACACAATTGTTGGTTTTGTCCTTACGTATGTTGCTTGTGTTTGAGATAGCTGTTGTTTTACATGATCAGCCTTCCCAAAGTTTATCTGTTCTTCAAGTGAGACATGTCAAGAAAATAGACACAAGAACTGTTATGATCATTTTTGCTTGGAGTAGTGGTCACAGATGATGAAAGTGTTACACTATCCGACTTCTATGGCAATGATTGTCAATGATTACCTTACACACTCTCTGATGTGCTCTTGGTATTGTGGCAAAGAAATTCTAATTTCAAGATTTTGTATTCCAAACTTTTGAAATTGCTAGAAACTTCTGAAGTAGTTTTGGAACTATTTTCAAATAATTTGATGTATGGATTTTATAGACAAATTCTATGTTTTGGAACTTAGCCTTACCACACGATTACTCTCAGAAAATTTAGGCGATGGCAGATTCAGCTGGAAATATAGTTTGTTGATTTAGCTTCCTAATCCTATGTATGTTGAAAGGATTGTCTTAATGAACACAAGTAGGTGCAAAATACAGTAAATTAGTAATATTGTTGTATTTACAGTATGTTTTGAACTTCTTAGTGTTGTCACTGATCTCAGAGTTTTGCTTAAACATGAAATACAGTCACACTGTGATGAAACTTTTCTTTACAAGTAATATCAAAGTTGTAAACTGGAAAATGATCGTGTGAAATCATCACATTTCACTTGTGTGAAAACAACACATTTCACCATTTTTTCAGTCAAGTCACACCATGATGAAACTGTTTAACCAGTTCTGCTTATGAGAAGTTGCTGATTAGAACTTCCACAGCGCTCTGATGTGTGCTTTTTACTTCCTAAGCAGTTTGTTCTCCTCATTGCAGGATAGACTTGATGTACACCATATTAATGAAGAAACATTTGATTAAGAGATTATGTAGTTTTGTTCCATGACCTTTCACAAGAGTTTTTTTTTAGAACTCGTGATAGATGGTTAATCTTTATTAAACATGTATAATACATATACTCTGTTCTTGCCAAACTTCAAAAATAGAAATGTTGACCAAAAAAAGTTCTCTAAAGATTTTCTAAATGAAAGTGTTTGTGATGCTAAACCTTTAGTAACATTTTTGCTGTCATGGCTGTCAGTTAAAAAAATATAAAAACACTAAGGAAATTGCCAAAATTTCATTGAATATATACACTGTCTAGTTGTCTGGTGCCCTAATTATATAATTTATGGTGTTTCTTTGTGATACTGCTGTTCCTGTTTGAAAGGTTGTCAGTTCTAAAAACTTTTCCACACTATCATTCAGGTATATGAAGAAAATAGACACAAGAACTGTTATGATCATTTTGGCTTGGAGTAGTGGTCACAGATGATGAAAGTGTTACACTATCCGACTTCTATGGCAATGATTGTCAGTGATTACCTTACACACTCTCTGATGTGTTCTTAATAAATTTTGGTAGGATATGTTGTGGACAACTTATAATTTTACTCAAATTGTACTACAGACATTTTAACATAGCAGACAGCTAGGTTCTGTATGGTTACCCCATATTATGTGGCAAGGGTTTCATTCAGATGCGGGAGGCTTGACATTACTACACTCAGAAATGTAGGAGATGGCAGTGTTATCTGGATTAAACAATAGTGATGTTACATATTTGAAAATAGGACTTTAAGTCATACCGAGATAAAACTGTTTAACCAGTTCTCCTTATGAGAAGTGGCTTACTACATCTTCCTCAGTGCTCTGATGTTTGCTCTTAATAAAATAGTTCAAATCTCATCGTCATTTATATGTTGAAAGGAAATTGTTTACTTGAACACAGGTAGGTATGAAAATACATTTAATAGTACTGATTGAAATAATGAATAATTAAGAGTAAGATTTTAACTTCCAAACTGTTGTCACTGATCTCAGAGTTTTACTTTAGTATGAAATACAGTCACACCATGATGAAACTGTTCAACCAGTTCTGCTTATGAGAAGTTGCTGATTAGAACTTCCACAGCGCTCTGATGTGTGGTAACATTTAAGTTAAATGATTCCATTGACTGATTGTCACACTGTAGCACAGGCTTCTGCATGAAAATACATGGTTAGACAGTTGAACACTGTACACAGTGCAAGATAGTTATTACTCAGTCTTTACTCCAAGACTTTATACACTGACTTCAAAGTATTTTGATATATTAGGGAAATAGACCTGTGCTGCTAACAGGATCATTGATAAAAGGTTAATTTCGTATTATTTAGTGCATTCTTAAAAGAGTCATAAGCTGTGATATTTTCATGGATCACCAATGATGAAAGTTTTCCTTAAAGATAATGATTACCAGTGATTGTCTTTGTTACACACACTGAGGTGATCTGTGTCTGTTTTTAAGCCTACAGAAAAACACATGTTTCTTTATGTAAGGAGTGTCACACCTGACACCCTGATGAAACTGTTTAACCAGTTCTGCTTATAAGAAGTTGCTGATTAGAACTTCCAAGGTGTGTGGCTTTGTGGCTTTTTACATGCTAAAGCATAGTGACCAACATTTTTCAGAAAATATTTGCTCACACAGAGAGTTTGTCCCTTAGTCTTCGTAGAGACTTTGGTGTTACAGTTGTTAGTAAAACACTGCTTTGAACACAATTGTTGGTTTTGTCCTAATGTATGTTGCTTGTGTTTGAGATAGCTGTTGTTTTACATGATCAGCCTTCCCAAAGTTTATCTGTTCTTCAAGTGAGACATGTCAAGAAAATAGACACAAGAACTGTTATGATCATTTTTGCTTGGAGTAGTGGTCACAGATGATGAAAGTGTTACACTATCCGACTTCTATGGCAATGATTGTCAGTGATTACCTTACACACTCTCTGATGTGCTCTTGGCATTGTGGCAAACAAATTCTAATTTCAAGTTTTGTTTTCCAAACATTTGAAATAGCTAGAAACTTTTGAAGTAGTTTTGGAACTATTTTCAAATAATTTGATGTATGGATTTCATAGACAAATTCTATGTTTTGGAACTTAGCCTTACCACACGATTACTCTCAGAAAATTTAGGCGATGGCAGATTCAGCAGGAAATATAGTTTGTTGATTTTAGCTTCCTAATCCTATGTATGTTGAAAGGATTGTCTTAATGAACACAAGTAGGTGCAAAATACAGTAAAATAGTAAATATTGTAGTATTTACAGTATGTTTTGAACTTCTTAGTGTTGTCACTGATCTCAGAGTTATGCTTAAACATGAAATACAGTCACACTGTGATGAAACTTTTCTTTACAAGTAATATCAAAGTTGTAAACTGGAAAATGATCGTGTGAAATCATCACATTTCACTTGTGTGAAATCAACACATTTCACCATTTTTTCAGTCAAGTCACACCATGATGAAACTGTTTAACCAGTTCTGCTTATGAGAAGTCGCTGATTAGAACTTCCACAGCGCTCTGATGTGTGCTTTTTACTTCCTAAGCAGTTTGTTCTCCTCATTGCAGGATGGACTTGATGTACACCATATTAATGAAGAAACATTTGATTAAGAGATTATGTAGTTTTGTTCCATGACCTTTCACAAGAGTTTTTTTTTTAGAACTCGTGATAGATGGTTAATCTTTATTAAACATGTATAATACATATACTCTGTTCTTGCCAAACTTCAAAAATAGAAATGTTGACCAAAAAAAGTTCTCTAAAGATTTTCTAAATGAAAGTGTTTGTGATGCTAAACCTTTAGGAACATTTTTGCTGTCATGGCTGTCAGTTAAAAAAATATAAAAACACTAAGGAAATTGCCAAAATTTCATTGAATATATACACTGTCTAGTTGTCTGGTGTCCTAATTATATAATTTATGGTGTTTCTTTTTGATACTGCTGTTCCTGTTTTGATACTACTTTTCCACACCTTCATACAGGTATATCAAGAAAATAGACACAAGAACTGTTATGATCATTTTGGCTTGGAGTAGTGGTCACAGATGATGAAAGTGTTACACTATCCGACTTCTATGGCAATGATTGTCAGTGATTACCTTACACACTCTCTGATGTGCTCTTTATATAGTGGCAAACAAGTTCTTATTTCAAGATTTTGTATTCCAAACATTTAAAATAGCTAGAAACTTCTGAAGTAATTTTGGAACTATTTTCAAATTATTTGATGTATGAATTTCACAGACAAATTCTATGTTTTGGAACTTAGCCTTACCACATGACTACTCTCATAGAAAATTTAGGCGATGGCGGATTCAGCTGGATATATAGTTGGTAGATTTAGCTTTCTATGTATGTTGAAAGGATTGTCTTTATGAAAACAAGTAGGTGCGAAAATACAATAAATAGTAAATATTGAAATATTGTAGTATTTACAGTATGTTTTGAACTTCTTAGTGTCGCCACTGATCTCAGAGTTTTGCTTAAATATGAAATACAGTCACACTGTGATGAAACTTTTCTTAACAAATAATATCAGGGGCGTAGCAAGGGCTTTTGAAGGTGTACGCAGAATCCTAGGGGGGTCCAGGGGCATGCTCCCCCGGAATTTTTTTTTTCTGTAGATCGTCTCAGGAGCGTTTTGGCGGGTATTTGGCATAAAATAAGTCATATTTTTTTCACCAATTTTACTCGATTTTGTTATACTTTTTCTCATGGAACATCTACAAATAACTATTCAAAAAGATTTTGTATAATTTATTCTGGCCACAAATATAGGAAGACAACATTCATACCAATTATCATTCATTTCCAACCAGCGTTTAAAGAAATATATAGACTGGAGTCAAAGACAAACAACGAAATTTTAACCGTGAACTCGACTCGCAACAGGCAAGCCCCATTGAAACGTAAGGTTACTATCAGCAGAATTATAATGCGTATGATACGCACACGAAATCTAACTAAAAAGATTTACTAATAAGTAAATACTAAATACAAATATTGCAGTAAATCACCCGAGAGCTCTAATGAAATACCAGTGCCATTTTGCGATTCTTTTTTCGACGGTTTCATCAAGCACATGCTCAGTGTCAAGCGTTTTCTCCTTGTACACATTTAACAATCCTAGGCCTGACAATCTGTTTGTTGTCATAGTGTTTCTTAGATATGTTTTGACACGCCGCATTACACTAAACGATCTCTCCCCAGTAGCTGTGGATACAAAATAACTAAGTTTTGTTTCATACACACCCAGGCCTAAGTTTTTATTGCATTTTTGGTGTTTGTATTTTTACGATTTTCTGGACCAGTGTGTACGCAGCTGCGTATTCTGCGTACTGGTAGCTACGCGCCTGAATATCAAAGTTGTAAACTGAGAAAATGAGTGTGTGAAATCATCACATTTCACCATTTTTTCAGTCATATCACACAATGATGAAACTGTTTAACCAGTTCTGCTTATGAGAAAGTGCTGATTAGAACTTCCACAGCGCTCTGACGTGTGATATGTATTTGAAACCCCATATGATAAATGCAATATAGTCAGATAGATGCAATATAGTCAGATAGATATTCTTACATTTTAATTCTGAGAAACTCTAAAGTCACACTTGTTTAAGTAGTATCTAAAGTCACACTAGCTTAAGTAGTATCAAGCTCAGGTCAGTTTAACCAAATGTATTACAGGGTATAGGGCAGCTGGTTTGGGAACCAAATAGCTACTTTGCATAAGAAAAAGTGGTGTATATTTAACAAATTGCAAATTAAAACATTTTTTTTTATTTTCAGCTTCAAGAACCATTCCTTCTGTTGGGAAAGGAGAAGTTTGCTGGTGTTGATATTCGTGTGCGTGTCCGAGGTGGTGGTCATGTCGCACAGATCTATGGTAAGTTCTGCAGTCTAGCCTCTTTACAAAAAGGAACTTTCAAATGTATAGTAAAAGTACCTTTCGAATACCGGAAAATTGAAGAAATAAATGCTAGTGTTAAAAATTTTCTAAGGCATCTAGCATTGCTTTACTCTGAAACTTAGTGAAGGGTCATTTGCAATTTTGCTGCTCCATATGTGCTGTTAAAAAGACAACAGCCTAATAAATTTAGATACAGATGCACACACATGATGAACCAATGTGTCTTGATAGGAACTGCCGTCATAGTTAGTTTTGCTGATAAATCAGATCTGATGTGTGTGTCTGTTTAACTGCTGTACCATGTTGCTGCTTGACACTGAAGCATTTGTCACAAAATTCACTTAACAGTTTTTCTCATTTCAGCTATCAGACAGGCCATCTCAAAGTCTTTGGTTGCCTACTACCAGAAATGTAAGTGCACTTAAGTCTGTAGTCACTAGGTATTCTGAGAGAAAAATTGGTTTTGATGACTAATAATGGGATTAATGAATGAAACCGAATTTAAAAGAATGACGGTAGAAGTCTTTCTCAACAGATTGCCTTTTGAGTGCGGTATCTGGTTCATAGATGTAACTGTATTACATGGATTAGAACTGTAAGAATTAAGTTAAAATTTTACATCTTTGTTCTATCATATGATGATAAAAATGTGCATTAAAATTGTCATTTTAAGACGACGGTGATGTCTCCTGCTCTTGTCTTGTGTTATTTTATGTAAATAAAAAAGATTAGTATAATGGTCATTGATATGTAAGCTATGGTAAGATAACATTTTTGTTACAGATGTAGATGAGGCCTCCAAGAAGGAGATTAAGGACCTGTTAATAGCTTACGACAAGAGTCTGCTGGTTGCCGATCCCAGACGCTGCGAGCCTAAGAAGTTTGGTGGACCCGGTCCAAGAGCCAGATACCAGAAATCATACCGTTAATCTCTGTACAGTTTCATACAATAAAAAAAAGTTCTGGAATAAGTGTTTTTGTGAACTAAAAACAAACCCTTTCCTTACTCTGCTGTCTGCAGTTGACTGTCTGTGACTAGTGCAGACCAAAATCAGTCTGCACAACATGGAGTCTGGTCTTGGTCAGCACTATTCATTATTCAGTATTTTTACATCTTACACCCCAATAAAATGGTAAATGGTAATGTCAAGATTGAAAGATGAGCAAGTTTGTTTTTAGAAATTTAGCAGACTAAAAATTACTAAGTAGAGGAGTAATTTGCTGTTGTTTTATGATTGAGGGTTGTGCTGTTAAATTGTCACTCCAGTTTAGTGCTAGTAGATAGAAACTTATTAATAGTTACACAAATTTACCAACACATAAGTGTTGCTACAGTGAGTGCTTTCAAGACAAAAGTCGGGGTATGGAGCCATTAATTCATCTAAGAATGGTTACAATGTCAAGGATTTAATGATCAAGTAGCAGTGATGTAGATTTACAGCACTGTGATCTTGTACTGCAATGTCTTCCACTAGCATGTCTTACTAGAAATTGACAAACATCACAATAAGAAAAAAAGTCCTTAAATTATGCATCCATAATATCTTACTGTTTTGTAGTCATAAAAAAGTTCCATCGGAAAAGTAAATGGCCAGAAAATAACTTAAGATTGGAGGAAAACTTACCTGCTAAATCTGAAAAAGGACTGCAGCCTGTATTCATGTAACCTCTTGGATTAGTTGATATTTATACACAAGTAATTTAGAGCTTCACATATGTTTTTTTTCCGCGCAAACATTTTTAGAATGATTATTTTTATAGATGAAAAAAAAATTAAAGCTTTCCTACATATTTCAAAACAGTTTTGAGTGACATTGACTAGAAGCATTTGTATAAACATCACCGGCAGATAAAGTAACAAAAAGATAACAGAGTGTAGTCAGTGATTTAAACAAAACTACTTTCAGAGGCAAATCTTGAGTACCTGTTCATCTAACTGACCCAGTTTTGTTGTATTTTGAATACAGTATACATGAAACTGCAAAATATACTACTTTCATATCTACTTCTAGTAACCCAGTGAAGATCAGTTAAATTTTAAGAGAACTATAATAAGAAAAAACATTCTGAAGATCAGATATGCTTGGCAATAATTGCAGAATTATCCTGTCAGATCTACACCATACAAATAAACTGCATGTGTTTGATGATTTGCCTTTGAAATACATTATTATATCCCCCATTGAAGATGTGGGGGTATATAGTTTTGCAAATGTTGGTCGGTAGATACTTTGGTTTCCGATCATTATCTAGAGAACCCTTGGACCCACCTTCCTCAGACTTGGTGTGTAGGTTGGTCATGACTAGTAGATGATCCTTATAGTTTTTCATATCACCAGGTCGAAGGTCAAGGTCACAGTGACCTTGAATAGCAAAATGGTTTCCATACGGTAACTAAAGAACCCCTTGTCCCAGGTTGTTTAAACTTAGTTTGTAGGTTGGTCATGACTAGTAGATGACCCCTATAGTTTTTTCAGGTCAACAGGTGAAAGGTCAAGGTCAGAGTGACCTTGAATATCAAAATGGTTTCCGAACAATAATTTTAGATCCCTTGGTTCCAGGTTGTTCAAACTTTGTAGGTTGGTCATGACAAGTAGCTTACCCTTATAGGTCACAGTGAGCTTGAAAAGCAAAAGTGTTTCCGATCAATAACTACAAAAGGCTTGATCCTTCATACTTTGTGTGTAGGTTGTTTATGACCACTAGATGACCCCTATAGTTTTTCACATCACCAAGTCAAAGGTCAAGGTCACAGTGTCCTTTAAAAGCAGAACTGCTCCAATCAATTACTATAGAACCCTTTGTCCCAGGTTGTTCAAACTTAGTTTGTAAGTTGTTAATGACCACAATAGATTTTCAGGTCAAAGGTCTAGGTCACAGTAACCTTGAAGAGCAGAACAGTTTCCAGTCAATAACTATAGAACCCTTGGTCCAAGGTTCTTCATACTCTGTGTGTAGGTTGTTCATAACCACTAGATGACCCCTAAAGTTTTTCACATCAGCAAGTCAAAGGTCATGGTCACAGTGTCCTTTAAAAGCAGAATAGCTCCAATCAATAACTATTGCCCTTGGTCCCAGGTTGTTCAAACTTAAGTTTGTAGGTTGGTCATGACAAATTAATGACCATAAAAGTTTTTCAGGTCAGTCACAGTAACCTTGAAGAGAGAAATGGTTTCCTTTCAATAACTATAGAACCCTTGGTCCAAGGTTCAAACTTAGTTTGTAGGTTGGTCATGACTAGTAGATGACCCTTATAGTATTTTAGGTCAAAAACCAAGGTAAAAAAGTCCTTGAAAAGCAAAATGATTTCCAAATATCAACTATAGAACGCTTGGGCCCAGGTTCCTTAAACTTGGTATATAGGTTGGCCATGACCACTTTAGCTTTTCAGGTCAAGGTCACAGTGACCTTGTATAGCAAAATAGTGTCTGATCAATTACTATAGAACACATGGGCCCAGCTCCTCAAAAACTTCATAGGGAGGTTGGTCAGATATCAAAAATGATCTTGCAGCAGAGGTTCTTACTTTCCTTCAGTGCCATGGTCTGAATGTCACCCTCATAAACAGTAACACCCATCCCCATACAACTGCAGCAACTTGATGGTTTTTGGCAGCTAACAATTTCAATTTTTTAGACTGGGCTGCCCGACTTGAACCCTACAGAGCACGTGTGGGACGAGTTGGGGCATTGTGTTTGAACAAACCATGCAATAAACATGGTATATGACCTTGTGGCAGCCTTACAAGTTGAATGGGACAATTTGTCTGTGCCATATATACAGTGTTACGTCAACAGCCTGCACTGGTGAGTCCCGTGCATTAGACAAATTGGTGGACACATAAAATACTGACTCCTTTCCCTTAACTATAATTCCTTTTTGTTGCTCCAGTCCCATTCAAAATTAATTTAAACCTTTCCTGCTGGTTAACCGAGTCTTATCGTTGTGTTGTTTTTGAAATCGACCCTGTGTCATTACTGTTCAAATTGTTTCAAGAAAGAAATACTGCAGCAAACTCAAATTTGTTCTGCCCCTTGATTTAAGACAGTATATAAAACAGGTTTGCATAAAGTCATAAACTGCTTCAATTTAATGTAACAAAAGTTTTTAACACCTCACTCTTTTGATCAAAGTTTAACTGAAATGCATAATATCGAAATAAAGCGCAAAAAGGCTTATTCATTTATATAACTGCATCATGATCACAGGTGTTAGTTGCTAAACAAGACTCATAATTCAATAGCATTTTATTTAGATGTAAACATTGCATTCTGTGATATTACAATGAATAATTGGTATATATTTATAAAACATTGCACAAATGTAACAGCACTTGTACACTATACATACATTACATTGTGACCGAAGATGGAATAGACTGTCAAATAATAAATATTGAATAGCTCTAGTTACAGTAAGAGAGTTAACTGTTGTGAATTCTCTGAATTCTTTTTTAAAATAATGAACAGAGAGGATGATTTTTCATGCACTGTAAATGTGTCTTTGGTAAATTTACTTATTGAACAGAAAATATAACAATACTCACTCACACATAATAATAAAATGGCAAGCAAGGATAAACAACTATTAGTAATATCACTTTAGATTACTACTTAAGGTAGACTTAAGAAACCAATATAGGATGTTTCCACCTTTTTATCAACAGTCAACCTTTATTTCTAAATATGACAGCATTGTAACAAACATATTTATATTCTTCAAGTCTATCAAAACTGGCCCTTTTTCTGAAAGCTAACTTGGATTTGATGCAACTGTAGTCAGATTACCTGTACTTACAAAAATTCAACAGATTGTAATGTATAACAAGAGCTCTGCGGAGCGGCACCACTACACGGATGTGCAGGCTGGCCTGGCTCTATACTGGTGGCAAAGGCTAATCACTTCCGGTTCCAGCAGGTTAAGGGTTAATGTATACTGCTTCATTCAATTCATGTTAAGGACAAAGAGAATAATCCAGCAACATTTTGGATGAAACTGTTCTCTTATCTATCTCAGTTCATCATGCAAACTTTGGCAGTAACAATTGACATTTCTACAATCCTAAGAACAAACTTTGACAGCTTCACAGGCTACCACATAACTAAGTAGACTTTCCATAAATGACAGAAGAATTATACAGAAGTTAGTAAAGACGTAACTGAAATGAAATGTTTATTTAATATTGTTACTTCTTTGAACAAACTTCTGACACATGTCTATAACATTCTGTAATCACATAGTTTTATTTGTAAAGGTAAACTTACTGTGTGAGATCAAATCTAACCTCTTATAGAAGGGAAAAATTTATCTGTTAGTTAACATTGAAGTTTTCTTTTCCCTAGAATTTGATCAACATCTTTCAGAATGTTTATGGATGATACACATAATA
Organism: Cyclina sinensis; assembly: GCA_012932295.1. Taxonomy (NCBI): domain Eukaryota; kingdom Metazoa; phylum Mollusca; class Bivalvia; order Venerida; family Veneridae; genus Cyclina; species Cyclina sinensis. The sequence continues at coordinate 40,071,724 of JAAONU010000003.1, read as the reverse complement.
TATGTAACCAAAAATCAACAGTGTAACAATTATCCTTACATGGTGAGTGAAGTAAAGATGAAAGTTGATATTACAAGTGAAAGTGATATGCAAGTTCTAATGTTAAGCATATTAAAGACCATGTAATAACTATGAACAATCTTAACAGCTTATAAGACAGGGCAGTATGAAAGAGTAGACAAAATCTTGATTAAAGACAACAATGTTCTATAAAACATTCCTTTAACATGCTTCCTAAAAAGTTCAGCTATAGGGTAAAATAATGACAGTAAATTGTCTAAATTGCTCTAAGCAGAACAACATCGGTATAAATTACTTAAGATATCTAATACACTAACACACATATAATAAAAGTCCTAACAAACATGCATTAACAAATGAAGACAATGATTTCACAGAAATCTTCAAAAATAAGCATTCATCAAAATACAATTACTAAATGAAATCAACACAATACTTAGTGTGCAACACTAAACAAAGCTACCAGCAGGGGTGGGTAGGGAATGACAGGATAGGAAGATAATATATTCCAGTTACTAAATATAACTATTTTGTATATTCAAGACTTAATTTTTCTCTCATATAAACATTTCACAATAGTAATAACATATATTTCACAAAAGCTTTACAAAGATATATGCCATGCCTTTTCAGAAGTACCACAATCACACCTTATTAATTAAAAACGATAAAATCTCATATTTTTCTGAAATTAAATTTAATTCTTGAATTTTATTCAATTCTATCTATCAGCAAAGAAGACTGCAAGATCTAAAATAGTAAGATAAAATAGAAAAATTGTTTTATTGCTGTCAGTGCCAGGAAATATAAGTACATCAATGGTTATCAGCTCTTTTGTCCATATAGAGAAGATTCAATCAATAAATTAAGAATTTGAAAAATTTTGCTTACTATTTATTAACTCCAAAAAAATGTTACAATCTCTTTCATTTTCTTGAAGCAGCATAAAGCCTCAGACTTAGAAAAAGAAAAAAAAAAAGAGAAATGAAATGAAATGATCAAAGCAAGCAAAGTACAGATTTATGTAACATATTTCAGCAAAGACTCCAGTGAACTTTCATGGTTTACAATTCAAAATATTACAGATAAATATAAGCGAATGAAATTACTTGCATTTTAGGTACCGTATATAAGAATTAATAATACAGCCAATAGGTACTGTATATAAGAATTAATAATACAGCCAATCATATTTCTTCAAATCAATCAAGGTTTGCTCAGCCTGTAGTCAGATTTTATCCTAGCATATTTAATCACTGAAAACACTAATAAATGTACATGTACTTCCTTCCTTAAGATAGTATGAATGTAGATCCAACATTGGTCTGTGATTCTCCTAGCCTTCTGTGAATTATTTTTTACTATGCACTCCTTAGGAATTCATGCTCTTAGAAAAACATTATTTCATTTTTGCTGAAGCAGCATTTTCATATCATCAGTATCAGCACAATCTATGTAGTTCTGTCCATCAGGAGATACTCCATTTTTATTTGCACCCTGAAAATAGTTCAGCTAAAATACAGCTATGAACAGCAATAGCTAGCAAAAGAGGAAATCTAAATGACATACCAATACATTAACACTTGCCAATCTCTTGCTAGTCTCAAGAATAAGAAGAATTCTCATTTAACAAGAAAATATTTCTGATTTCTTAGACCTACAAAATAACTGGTAGACATTATTTAATAAACAACCAGAATAAAATAATGCAAGTTTAAATTCTATCAGCAAGAAAATTGTTCATGTACCTTTCTACAATTAACTGAAATCAAGAATGAACAAAGGCATGATAAACCTAGCCAGTAATAACTTATCCTAGTTAGTAATAACTTATCCTAGTCAGTAGTAACTGACCCGTCAGTAGTTACTTACCCTAGCCAGTAATAACTTACTCTAGTCAGTAATAACTTATCCTTGTCAGTAATAACTTACCCTATTCAGTAGTTACTGACCCAAGTCCGTAGTTATTTACCCTTGACAGTAATAACTTACCTTTGACAGTAATAACTTACCCTAGACAGTAGTTACTTACCCTAGACAGTTGTAACTTACCCTTGTCAGTAGTTACTTACCCGTGATAGTAGTTACTTACCCTAGTCAGTAGTTACTTACCCTAGTCAGTAATTATTTACCCTAGACGGTAAATCTAACCCTAGTCAGTAGTTACTAACCCTAGTCAGTAGTTACTTACCCTAGTCAGTAATAACTTACCCTAGACAGTAATAACTTATCCTAGACATTAATAGCTTACCCTAGGCAGTAGTTGTACTTACCCTAGTCAGTAATAACTTTACTGCATCAGTATGGTTCTCCCATATTGCTGCTAAAAGAGGTGATATACCATGTTTATCTGGCATCTGATAAAGAAAATGAAACGAATTATACAATGTACTTGTAAAAAAATATGAAATCTTTGCTTTCAAATGTAAAGACAGCAAACAAAAGAATCTGACTTACGTGCTTCAAAGTTAGCTTGGAGCAAAACGATTTCAGAACATTCTTTACAACTACAGAACAAATGACACCAGAATGTATTCAAGATGTCACTGAAATACAGCTTTTTTGTCAAAATGTTTAAGTAGAATATTGATGCATTTTGTTTGTTTTCAAGGCAGCACTAGTAAACAATTAAATATCTTTGAAATGATACAACTACAATTTGCAATTCTGGAATTGTAAGCATTTAGAGTAACTCAGTGTGAAAATGTTGAGCTTATTCTATGATAAACTATACCTTTTAATTGCAACTTACATTTATATCTGCACCAGCATCTAACAGACTCTCTATAACTTTAGTCTGGCCATAATCAGCTGCAAAGTGTAGGGCATTTCTACCTCCTTGTAATTCTGCATTCACATTTATATTTTTCTAAAAAACAAGGCAGAAATTGGTTTACTGTGTAAAAATGGTAGCATAAAGCATAGTTTCTGAGACTATTTGCCAGTCTCTAACACATCAAAATAAAGCGACAAACCCTAACTGACAATATACCGCAATTTGTCTCATTCTATTTAAAATGAAAAATAATTGATAGCTGAAGGAAAATGTTTTGAAAAATGGTTCTTTAAGGCATAGGGCAACCAAGTAAATGTGCATTAGTAATGAATGGTTAACTACCCAAAAATGGTATAACAAACAAAAACTCTCTATATAAAGACTAACACCAGTTCATTTAGTTTGCCTGTTTGACTACATTGTAACAACCTTGACATTGGGAAGTTATTTGTTAAGTACTGTTCACTTTTAAATAATTTTTAAGAAAACAGAATTACTGAAATTTTAGAGTATGCCTCTTCAAAAATATAACAGAACAGACATTGAAATAATGTAACATTAAGTATTTATATAAATACTCAACTTTGTAAACGGTGATGAAAAAAAAAATTATATGAAAATAAAACCAATGGCTTGCCTAATTCAATGCATGTAGAACAAGAGCTGTCACTGGAAATTGACATATGCCCCTGAAATGTAGCTTTGAAATGAAACTGGTGTAAATATATGATTGAATATGCCTGTGGAAAAGAGATCAGACAAAAAAATAAAACATTTCTATCTATGTTTTCTTCAAATTAATTAAGATTTCTGAAATAACACTATAAATGTATCGTACATGCTTGCGACTTGGTCAAAATAATTCAAGTGACGTCTTGAGCAAATTCTGAGATATTTTTGTCATGGGTCAGAATCTTGCTATAACTACACGGAGGCGAGATATTGACCCAAACAAAAAATTACACAATATCTCGGCTTGCGTACAATTAGTTGGACTAGCTTGCGACTATTCTACTGTTAGTAATCTGGAACTTCTTAACTGTAATGCGTGTCACCTAGTCCAGCTAATTGTACGCAAGTCGAGATATTGTATAGTTTTTAATATGGGTCAATATCTCATTATAGCCAGATTCTGACCCATAACAAAAATATCTCAGAATTTGCTCAGTACGTCACTTGAATTATTTTGACTAGTCTGTCACCCTGCACATCAAACACAGACTGCAAAGTTTCGTAAAGAACTGTTCGTCAAGACTAATCTTTGTCGTAGTTATCTAGTAAACCAAAGATTATTTATTGTAATATAATTTGCTACTTCACTACCCCACCCATTTTCCCACAAGCACGTTCATTCATGCACATAACACCAAGAATACTGATACTTAAATCTCGTAAAACCTTACTTGTTTTAATACTTCTTCAACGGTTTCAAGTTCTCCATTCTTTACTCCCCACAGTAGCTTATCTGTCATCTTGTAGTTGTTTCAAATTCTTACTATTTGGGTGTAAATGTAACTTCCGTTTTTCCGCTATTCTAGCACTGAATAGTTTCAAATAACTTCGGTCACACTTATTGGTATATGATCAGCAGACGTTCAAAAATACAATTCTTTCATTCAAGTGGAATGAAAGATAATTATCATTGATATTAAAGAGAGCGAAAAACTCTACCATTATATATTAAAGAAAGGAAATATTTTATATTTTGTTTTAGATACTATTCACTCATTAGAAAATATTATTATTTTGTTATATTTTAACAAACGTATTAGTAATGCAACAGCCCGGCTAGCTCAGTCGGTAGAGCACGAGACTCTTAATCTCGGGGTCGTGGGTTCGAGCCCCACGTTGGGCGATTCTTTTCTTCCCAAATAGCTACCAAAATTTTTCCTGTTCAGCATCATTATTTTTCTCTAGTATTTAAACAAATTTACAAAATAATTTGAAATTTACCTCTTTATTTGTTATTTACCACCAAGTTGTAATTTATTTTTGATTTTGCCGTACTGTTTTACTTATTTTTGTATTGAATAATTATACAGTGCTCAAAACAAAGAATTGTAAACATGTTTGGAGTTTCAAGAGGCCGTTTGGAATATCAAAACGAAACGGGTATATGTAACATGTAATCGCAACATTTACACGACTGAGCAATAACAGCTAGGACCGTCAGCGTAAATGACAGTTATCAATTAACAGGAAATTTCTTAACAATAGAATATGGTAACAAAATAAGGTAAACTGTTTTTATAAGAGTAGAGAAATCTCCAAATAATATCATGGCTAATAATGTGTGTGTTCCGCTCGTCTTTTGTGATATTCACGGCATCGATTAGGCACACATGGCAGTCCATTGCTTCAATCCCCTCCGTGCCAGACGAACAGTGTGGTTAAAGCCTATGGCCCCTAATATACACCACAGCATGTGTTTATTTACAATTATTAGGTAACTCCATATTAGATTAAAACACAGACCGTACTGGTAGGGGCGTAAGTTTGAAAAGGAATTGTGAATCAATGAGTTTTTTTAACATCAGTAATTCAGTTCCCCGAATCGTAGCCCGTTTTAATTACATGTAGGTATATCGGCTTTTTTCACATAATAATGCACGGTCGGTTCACTGGTTAGTGTCATATATTTGGGGGTTTATAGTTATTCCATTAAAAGGAATGAACACAGTTGAGAGTATATCTTTTGTACATTTCTCAATTTTTCTTCAGAGAAAATTCACACAAAATTCTGTCAATTTTATCTACCACTCTCTGTAAGGTAGTACAATCATTAAATGTTATCCGGATAGAAAAACTAATTAGGAGAAATAATCTCGGTATTGTCTCGTCACTTATCAGTGTTTCTGTTCCTGGTGGACCATAATAATAGTTAACTTCGCATTTTTGTAGTGAAATAATTAGTTAACAACAGGTTTATTTCTCATATTTTATCTTAGTTTCACATGACCATATCTTGAAATATAAAGTTGTGCCGACACTAATGATTCAGGCTTATCATGGGAAATTGGTGAACTTGTTTTTTCCACCTGAGAGGGACAGGGGTATCCACTAGAAATTTCCAAAGGTTTTGTTTCGTCGGGACATTGTTCTGGAAAATTGATTTCAGAGAGGACAGGTTGATGTTGAGGTTCATTTGATTTCAGAAGGTAGCACCTATTTCTACAGTATTCTGCACCTTTTGGTGTTTTTACAGTATATGAACGCGCATTATTTTGTGCAATATCAGTAGCTGCTTTCCATACTGCACCTTGCTGGATGCGAACTGATTCCGTGACCTACACTCAACGACTTAAGTGGTTTGACCTTTCTGTCATAGTTCTTCTTTTGGGTCTGCGTTTGTTCAGTTAGTTTGTTTCTAACTTTCAGAGGATCTGGACATTTTAGCTTCAACTTTTCAACTGAAATAGGTAGAAATGACCGAACAACAATTCCGCAGGCGTATAACCAGAACTTCGACGAGTTGCATGATACTCAAGCAAAGCAATAACTGGATCTGTGGAAGAACTTTTTGCTTTTTTCAAAATTTTCTTGCAAATCTTAGAGCCTCTGCTAACCAATTGCTTTGGCTATACAAAGGAGAAGAGAATACATGCTCCAAATCCCATGTTTTAGCAAAGTCTTTGAACTGCTGAGATGTGTAATAAGAAGCACCATATGAAACTAACTGGTATACCGTGACATGAAAACCATTGTTTCATTTGCCTGATAGCAACATTACTTGTTGTGCTTGACAATTTAGCATACTCAAAGTAGTTGCTGTAAAAGTCAACAATAAGTAAGTAGTCTTGACCATCAAATGTGAAAACATTGCCAAGGGCGGTCTGTATTTCATAAGGTATCAAAGGCTCTTTGGGATTTGAACATCCATGTTCTAGACAAACTGAACATTTGTTGACCTTTTCATTCATGTCTGCTGTAATGCCAGGTCAGAACATAGTATCTACTGCTCGTCTAAGACATTTTGAAATACCACAGCGATCCTTATGCAAAATGTTCAACATTTCTTGCCTCAGTGTACTAGGATTTAGTACTATGTGACCTTTCATGATCATATCATCTTGAACTGTCAACTTATCTCTATAGTTCCAGTAATCAAGTAACTGTGACGGGCAATCTTGACGCTTTTCAGGCCGTCCTGACAGAATAACGTCCTTAAGAAGCAGCAAATTATCATCTTTAAGGGTGTAAGACCTGATTTCGTTGAATTTCCTGTCACTTTCTGGGGGTATATTTCATAACGAAGGACATGCAAATCAGCAGCTTTTGACAATTCAGTGTACGAGTCTGAAAGAAATTTCCTAGACAGAGTATCTGCTAAAGGAATTTGCTTGCCAGTCTTGTGGGCTAATAAAAAGTCGTAACCTAGCAACTGGATCATCATGCGCTGTAACCTTGCAGGTGTGGTATAAATAGTTTTTTTTTTCATGATGGCAAGAAGAGGTAAATGATCTGACCCTAAGACTACATGGCGACCATACACATAGTGTTTAAACCGATTTAGGCCAAATAGAATTGCAAACAATTCCTTTTCAATTTTGGCCCAGTTTACCTCTGAATGTGTTTACAAGCACTTTGCTTGCATATGCAACTTGCTTTTCGTTTTGGAAAAGAGTAGCACCAAGACCATATTTGGAACAATCACATTGCAACACTAATGGTTTACTAGGATCATAGTGGGCTAAAACAGGCGCTTGTGTCAATATGTCTTTGACCTTTTGAAAAGATTCTGCCCGAGCTTCATCCCAATGAAACTGAATATCTTTCTTCAGGATTTCGCGTAGCGGAGTAGTAACCTCGGACAAATATGGTGCAAACCTGGACAGGTACATTACCATGCCCATAAATGTTTCTAGGTCTGCTTTGTCCTTAGGTGGTTCCATGTCTCGAAATGCGGACACTTTTTCTGGGCCAGGCTTTAAACCTTTAGAGGAGAGGATGTGACCAAAATATTGATCTTCAGCAAGTCCAACTTCAACTTTGTCTTTATTAAGACGTATTCCTTTCTGCTGGCATCTATTGAGAACCTTTCTTAGGTTCTTGTCATGTTCTGCTCGTGTTGACCCCCATACTAATATGTCATCAACTATTGCAGAACAACACTTCAATCCTTCAAGACATTCGTCTGTGCGACGCTGGAAATCATCTTGACTTGTGACCAGACCAAAAGGTGTTCGGGTATAGCGAAAACAACCTAATGGACTATTGAATGTAGTCAAACATGACGATTCCTCATCAACTTCTCTTGACAAGTAACCTTGTTTGCAGTCTAACTTTGTAAAGTACTTAGCTGCAGATAACTGGGAAAGAATATCGTCAAGAGTAACTGTTCTCATTGGATAATGGGGACGATATAGTGTCTTGTTGAGGTCTTTCGGATCTAGGCATATTCTGACCTAATCTGATCCTGGTTTGTTTACAACAGCCATTGAATTGACCCATTTAGTTGGTGTACCTATGCAATAATACCGGCTTTGACCATTTTCTGTAGCTCAGTATCAACTTTTTCCTTAAAGGGAAACAGGTAGTTTTCGTGGTGGGTGCACAACTGGTTGGATTTTAAGATCAAGTTTCAATGAAACTTTGCCTGGAAGATGACCAATGCCTGTAAATAGATCAGGATAGTCAGCAAGTACTATTTCCTTCGACAAAAAGAACTAGTATTTTCGTTTACTGACAGGACTATCTTAATCAGACTGAACTCAAGACACGACGTGAGACCAAGATTGCGTACAACAAAGAAATCAACATTTTTTGTTGTGGCCTTATAAAAACATTTCAGATTTATCTGGCCAATAACGTTATGCTTAGCACCATTGTATGCTGTAAGATTGCAAGACGCTCTTTTCAGTGGGAGCTTCAGACCTAAACTATAAATATCTTCTTCAGTAAGAATATTACAAGAAGCAAAAGTGTCTATGTTCATGGAAAGAGGACAGCGTTTAGTGCCTACCTGAATCTCGGCATAAACCTGATTACCTGAATGCTTAACACTGTCAATTTCAAAATCACTGTTATGAACATTTTCATCACTGTACACTTCTGATAATCCATCAGTATCTACACCATGCACTGAGCGTTTTTGTCTGCAGACTGCCTCAAAATAATTGAATTTTGTACAAAAATTACAACGTTTTCCTTTTGCAGAGCATATTTTCCTTGTATGTAATTGTCCACATTTTTGTCAGTTCAAATTTTGCTTTGTGTTGAGGATTTCGTGACATCGGTGGTTGTTTTCTAGTTGCAGCTTGATGTGGTTGGTTTTGTTGTTTTGTGTGGTTTTTGATATCGTCAACAGACGACCTTGCTGTTTTCATTTTATGTATCTGCAATTGAGCATATTCATAAGACTGGCATATTCGTTCTGCTTTCGTTAGTGTCAGTTGATCTCCCTCAGTAATAAGCTTTTCTTTTCTTTTCTCAGATTGTATTCCAAAAACAATTTGGTCTCTTGTCATGTCGTCTCTGTATGTGTCTCCAAACGCACAATCAACAGCAAGTGTTTTCAAGCTTGTGATGAATTGTTCAATGGTATTGTCTCCCTGTTTTTCATTTTTAAATTTATAACAACTGAAAACTGGGTTTGATTTTGGTTGAACATGGAGTTGAAATTTATCCGAAATCAATTTTGTGGATTTTTGTTCATGTTCTGTCAGCTGCAATGTATTGTACATCTCTTCCACGCTCTCCTACCCACAATAATAAATAAGTAACTTTGACTTTCTCTGATTTGTCATTCAGGGCACCAGCAAAAATAAGCTCTACATGTTTTCTGAATTTCTTAAAAGCTTCTAGCAGGTTCTCACTGCTCCAGTCCATCTTTGGAGTTGGAATTCCAGTTAAATCCATTGTGGAATTTAATATAAATATTTATTCCGTCTAACTGGTAACAGAAATGTATCTTAACCAAAAGAGTTACAAATAATTCCACAATTATTAAATAGTTTCCTTTTATTCTGACATCATCTCATATATTTGGGGGTTTATAGTTATTCCACTAAAAGGAATGAACTCAGTTGAGAGTATATCTTTCATTGCTGCCCAATCGTACTCTGCTGGGTAAATATATAAGCAACAGAATAATCATATGGTGATAACAGGGGTATAGATATAACAAAATATTAAAGTACAGCATCACTTACTCGGACGAAAAGTCTTGCAAGTATTTTCATTTTCAGTTATACTACAATTCTGTCAGTCATCATAATTTTGTTGTTTAATTTTGACGGTTTTTTTGCACAACGGACACACTCTGTCAAGCTAATGGATTAGTGTTAGAAGCTGGTTTCAATTCTAACTGACTTAATTTATCTAGTGAAGGGCTTCTTTGAGTTTGTATAGAACTACATAGAGGATATTCAAGTTTTTTCTTTAAATACGGGATCGAGTGGTATGAAAATAAATATTTCATGAGTGGCGATAGCCACAAGTGAAATATGATAATTTTCATACCACGAGATGAAAATAAATCCCGTATTTAATGAAAAAACTTGAATTTTCTGTTTATTATGTACTTTACTCTTTTTTGACCTTAATATTCGAAAGAATTCCCATTTAGTTTTGTGTATTGGCTGAATGTAGAAGAAAGTAGTCCGGCAAGACACCAGTGAAAATACGGAAAATATGTTTCACTGCAGTGAAAAATAAATTTTTACAGTGAAAATACGGAAAATGAAAATACGCAATTTATTTCATCAATATTTCTCAAAATTTCATTTATAAGTATATAATAAATGTACTTTATTCCCAAATTTCCTTGTAATAATATCGCAAAAATACAAGGTATTGGTGTGTCACGCTAAGTGTTATTCTTTTCTTTTTTTCTGATAGAAAAGTTTGGTACACGAGACCTGTATCTCTACTTTGCTTATTTAGTTCTAACTTGATAGTTTTCCCCCTTGTCTCTGACAATACAGTATTGTCAGGGTATTAATCACATTCAGTGATAACTCTAGTTATTTTAAGGATAAATTATTGAAGACTTTAGGACAGAAAACCAACTTGAAAGAAAAAGTAAGAAACAAACAAACAAGTTAAAATGTGTCGTTGCTTTCTGTTATTTACTTCCTGGTCGCTTAAGAAATCTACACAAAGATATAAAAGTTGCAATAACATTTTTTTAACCGTCGCATTACAGTGTAGTTTTCAATCCGTTGTATTTAGAAGTGCAGTGCAATGATTTTGAAGTCTTTCGATTTGTTTCACCATTAAATGTTCGTGATATTTTCCTATTGTACCTTCTTTGAAATCGAAAACAACAACAACAAAATAATAATAATAATAAAAATAAATAGAAATACATCTAAAATTTTGCATCGTTGGCATAACAAATAGGTTTTCAATCCGCATTAGTTTTTGACATTGTCACTATCAAAACATGAACTTTTTGTTGAACTCTTTTCTATTATCATAGACCGAATCATTTTCTTGACACACAGGTGAATCGTGCTGAGCATGTCTGTTACCTTGATAACACGCAGCAAAATGCGTTGTTTTAAAACAAAAGAAAATAAAGAATGAAATGTCAAAAATGACGTTGTTTTTCATGAAGTGTAAAAATTCCAGGTTTAAAAATCTGCTTGTCTTTCATCTGAATTCAGGTTTTCATTTAGGATATAGATTTTTTTAAGTTTGAGTGATATACCGTCGAATATATCAGGGTGTCGAGTTCAGATGCATAGTAATTTAATCACGAAGGTCATAGGCCTGAGTGATTAAATAATTATGGATATTAACGAGAAATCGTGAAATATACAACGGTAGATCACGACAATTTTAAAATCTATTTCAGTTCTAACAAAGGGGCGCAAGTGACGTTCGCAGTTACGTACACGGTCGAGCGTTTGTGTCCTTCTTTATTTATTGTCGGCGAAATGCAGATAGTGTTAGAATTTTATTCAATGACGTTCTAGATTGTTTTTAGGACTGCACCACTTTTTCCGCACTTTTTTGTGCATCAATATACCCAGTGACGTAGAAAAAGGAGGATAATGTCTTTATGAAACCAAAATTCGGTTGTTGTGCTCAGTATTTCAGAATCTAAACCTATTTTTCCACAATTTTAGAGTACACCTGACAAAAAAAAACAAACAACAATGTATGAAGGAAGTCGTCATGGTGATGCGAAAATATCGTAATATATCTTCTTTCGGGTAGCATGTCAGGACGTCATCATCCCTGTACATGGATCGAATGTGTGGATACGTCAGTGTAGGCGCATTAATATATCAATGCTTAAGTAGACGTGTCCCTCGATTCCTGATTTAGATTTCCGATTCTAAAGTCTAAAATTGTGGATTTATTCAAGAGCTGTACAGACATAAAGTGGCAGAATTTAAATAACCGTGACCAGTCAACAGCATCAGCGTTAAAACAAATATTTGATAGAACGTCAAGTACACGTATGTGACCAGCGTGGATGAAGAGCCAAAGGTTCTCTTAAAGCTTGATATACGAAATTTGCCGCTGACAATCGTGAAGTTAACTCTTTTGTCACGCATATTAAATGAACATCCTTCACTTCAACAAACTGCTAAAATATAAAGCAATTGATAAGCAGTACGATTGCAATCTTAGTACGGCTTCATAAACTAAAGTTTGTAAAATGGGACATAGAGGAAAGGAAAGGTATATTTTAAGACTATTTCGAAAAAATCTCTGCATATATCCACACCGTTCAGCAAACGGATGCGTCACTAATTTTCAATATTAAAGAATTGAATGAATATGTTCGTATTTTTTCATGAAAAACTTCAGTTAACACTTTTTTATTCAATTACCCAAATTAAAGAATGTTCTACACTTTGTTTAAATGGAGAATGTTTGTCTGGACCTTCGAGCAGACTTTAAAAACTGCGCCTTAGCATACGAAAATGGATTCTACGATGATTTAAAGACTGCTGAAAATAAATATAAAAAGTACATTAGATATTGAGTTGTACTGAAATGTGTCATACTACTAAATTTACCCGACCATTTCACAATAAGGGAAAGATGTCAAAGTCAATTTTTATTTGAAATTAAGGAATTAGGGGTCAAATGCAGTTCCTCCTTCTTAAAGAGTACTCAGTTTCGTTAATTGGAGTTGGGAAGAGACTTTTACACTGAAGATCGTTAGGTCGATCCCTATTCTAGTCAATTTTCTGTTTCTGTAATTTATGCTTTTCTGGTTTGGTTATAAAACTTTACCTTTTGTTGGAATGAGGTTTTTAATATATTTCGAATTTTGCAACGTCTGCAAACGTGAAAACTAAATAAAAATCGAGTATCAAATATAAAATCAAATGATGAAATATGTTATACTCTTAGACTATTTCTTTAATCAGGTCACTCTATAAAGAATGGAAAACTTCCTATTTCTGGCTGCATTTTGATATTGGATAAATGGAAACAATTTTTACTTGATGTCAGTGGTTTGATTCTCAGTTTGTTCTCTTATATTCTTGTATTTCATTCTCACATTTCTTTCGGTCTATATATTTTTCAGAAGCTGGCACAGTTGGTTTGTCTTCATTTCTGCCTGTCTCACAATGATAATTGATGTTGGGTTTATATTTTCCTCTGGTGCTTTGTTTGTGGATATTATGCGGACCTTCAACACAAACAGGACTGAGGTGGCCTTAGTTCAGTCAGTACTTATGGCTGTACGATTTGGAACAGGTGCGAGTACACCTTTTTTTAAATGAACATATGCATGTTAAAACAAGTACGGCCAATTTCATTGACACCTAAATTTCATGTTCTGAAAGTAGTCAATTTATTAGAGATTATATTTGTCTTTTAGTTTAGCGTCATTTAGGAAAATGAATGGCATATTCACAAAATTGCCTTTGTGGTCATTTGTAAAGTTGCTAAAACATATTAACTCACACCAGAAATGACATCACTTGTATGTGATGTTTCTTGGACAGAGGAGTACCATGTGGTAGGGAAGAGCCAGGATTTTATGTTATAAACAACTCTATCGGTCAAATGTAGCTTGATAGTTACATGTATATTAGGCTTGCATGCTAAAATGACACCGTTTTAGCGCAATAGAATATATATGCTCAGAACCCATGAAACAAGAGGGCCATGGATCGCTCACCTGAGAACTTTGACTCTGGGTTTGCTGTTAACAAACTTGGTAAAGGTCTACTAGGCCATATTACACACCAAATACCTTATTATTAGGCTTTGTGGTTACTGATAAGAAGATTTTTTTTTTCTATGCAAGTCTTTAAAAAAATTAAGTGACCCCTGGGGTGGGGTAAGTTTTGACCACAAGAGCATCATTTGAACAGTCTTGGTAGAGGAGCTCTAGGTGAATCTGTATGTTGAATATTAAATCCCAAAGCATAGTAGTTTCAGAAAATAAGTTGTTTTTCTAAGTTTTCCCTATATACGCATCTATATAAACAAGTGATCACTTGGGCGAGGTCATTTTATTTACCCCGGGGACATAATTTGAAGTATCTTGGTAGAGGTCTACTAGACAATACTTTGTGCAAATTTTAGAACTTTGGGCCTTGTGGTATCAGAGATGAAGGTTCCTTAAATTTTTATATATATTTCTATGTAAAACATATGACCCGTATGGCGTGGCTAATTTTGAACCTAGGGACATAATTTTAACAATTTTGGTAGAGTACCTCTAGATAATACACCATGCCAAGTATCTCAGCTCTAGGTCTTGTGGTTTCAGACAAGGTTTTTTTATAAGATTATTTGGTTGCCAAAGCAATCAGAGTTTTGCATGGAATTGAATTGTTTGAACAAATTTGGTAGAACTTAATGACAAGTTTCAACAACTTTGGCCCAGTGGTTTCAGAGGAGTTATCATTTGAATAAAAATGTTGACACACTAACACGCTAACGCACGACGGTGGACATCATATGATCACAATAGCTCACATAAGGATGTTGTGCTCAGGTGACCTAATATTGACTTAAAGGTCATAAATCACTTCCTTAGTTGGTCCTATAAATCGTTCCTATATATTTAATTTCCCTCTGGTAAGCTCCCTTGTATCAAATATAATTTCACATACTCTTCTAACACGTGACTCTATGCAAACACGAGTAAAGACAGTTCTATACTGACACCGTGTGAATAATGCCGTGTCAAGACGTCCACTTTTCCCAAGTTTTCATCTTGGCTTCTTTACCTAGGTTGAACAAACACATTTATCCATTACACAAGGGACTATTAAAAGTCAGTTCGTGCAAGTATTTTGAATCACCATGTAGATATTAACATTGTTGCAATGTTGTGTAATAGTTTGACTTCTTAAATGATATGCTGAAACGAATGACAGGTTTGATCAGTGGGGTTGTGGTACAGAGGTTTGGGGCGCTTAGAGCTGGCTTCTTTGGTTCCTGTTTGGCATCGCTTGGATTAATTTTGTCTTTCTTTTCAACGTCTGTTGTCTTTCTTGTATTCAGTATGGGATTTGTATTAGGTAAGTCGTGGCATTATTTTTTTCAAATATATGATTCCGTTTTCTACATGTCTGTGTATCGTGTTTTTGAATTACTATTCGCGCATAGTACATCTAAGTCAAATAAACGTTTATTTACAAAATCAGTCAATGATAATGACAAGGAAGTTTCTTTAAAAAGCAGCAGAGTGGTTCATCAGCGTGCTCTGAAAAATTATGTCTATCCTGTAGTATACCAACTATTTTTAAATTGACAGTTTGTCCTTCTCACGAATGAAAACAAGGCAATAATTCAAGTAGTCATGTAATGCCCCCAAATATTTGGAATGGTTTGCTCCAATTGCAGCTACTTTAATATGCAGATTGCAAAGGCTAAACAGATGAAAGGTCATTTAGAAGAAAAATTTGACATGTAATGATAATTTTGCGTTTTCCTGAATTCGTATTTTGAACTATTTTCATGCAGAGCATGCGCACAACTATTATTGAAGACTGGTTCTAAAGATTTGGACTTCAAATTTTATCGTCGAAATTTTGACCATCAGTTACAAAACGTCAATAAAGAAAAAAAACGACGTCTAAATGAAGTTAAAATGCACTTGTACGTAACAATTTCAGATTTCTCCGACATGTTCATATATCAAATGGATGCTCCGAGAATGAGGTTATTTTGTACCTTTGGTCATAAATGCAGTTTAGTCTGTGTTTCAGCGGTGGGACCATCCTGCCTTTTTATAGCATCTTCAGTGGCTGTTGGTCAGTATTTCAAAGGTAAAACTGGCCTGATACTGATGTCTGTACAGAATGCCGGGATAGGGCTTGGCGGAATGTTTTATCCATTTATTCTGGAGTATTTTGGGTAAGAAAGATTATATTTAACTGATATGAATTTAACAACTCCAAACTGTGTTTCAGACCAATGCGAGTGTTTATGTCCACTAAGAGACTGTAATCATTAAACTGCCGGTATCTTACATTGTGCACTGAACGTTAATGTTAATATTGAAGAGGAGTAATGGGACCTAGATATTACATTTCACGATTGTATAGTCACTCGATATATATTTCACCCTAAATATATACATGTATATAAAAGACAGGACATGCCATCTATCATGTTTACAACAGAAACCCTTCTGGCGTGTTTTGTTGGTTATAATTAATTGTGCATTGATAACTTTCTCTATTTCTCATTGACAGTGATAATTTCGGACTAAAGGGAACATTGTTACTTGTTGGCGGTATATATATGCAACTGATACCAGCCTCATTGCTTTGGAGACCGCGTGTAAAAAATGTCGTAGAGGATAGTAAAAAAGACCAGGTGTCTACTAGAGGAACAAAGGGATTTGAAAAAAGTGAAAATAACTTCCAAAGACAAAGAAATGATAGCTGTGTAGAGGAATTTGAAGAAATGAGTGTAAGTCCAAATAATCAAAATGATTACCATCAGATAGCATTGCATTCTGATGACGAAACGGAGAAATTAAACGTTAATGTATTAATAGAACGAAAAGTCACGGCAGTAGAAAAAACAAAAGGTAACGAACATGCTGCAATTCTCAAAAATGGTGAGCAACAAAAGGAATACATCTTGGAATCTTTGAAACAACTGGCCTATAATCCAAGCTTTGTTTTGTTTGCTGCTGGAATGGGAGTCGCGTATCCTGCACTTGGAATCTTGTTCGTGTTTATCGTTGATGTATTTCTTGATGCTGGTCTATCAAAGGAGAACGCTTCACTCGGATTACTTCTTGTTCACATGTTCAGTATATTTGGAAGACTTTTGCCTGGGATTGTGATGCAGTCCAGACGTGTAGGAACTTTGTCAGTGCCTATAGTTGCTTCTGTATTCACTTCATTGGCGATGGTTGGTTTAGCATTGGTCAAAAGTCTGGAAGTAGATTTGTTTCTTTGTTGTTTTATAGGTATCCCGTATGGAATGTTCGGTTCCGTCTTCTGTGTTACATCTCTAAAACTTGTTGGTATCAACAGGCTTTCAAACGCCTTAGGAGTGCTGTTCACACTAAATGGACTCGGATGTGGGGTAGCAGGCCCAGTTAGTGGTAAGTAAATACATAGTTTGTAAAACGTAGCAGCATAATTGGAAATATTTTTGTCAATTATTTCGTGACACTTAACTAGTTTTGTGAATTATTCTTCATTACTTTTTCAAACAAATAGACTGGAACAGTAGCCATATATTTCTTAGCTTATAGTAGAAACTCTATTTAATTTGAGTGCTTCAAACTTAGTTATTTTTCCAGTTAGACCCTTTCTAATATATTCCAAAATCCATTGCGGTAAGCACTCACCACCATTCGGAACACCTCGGGCGACTTCAATAAGTCACCTCGGAAATAATGTGGTAGGCGCCAGGGGCGTAGCCAGGGCTTTTGAAGGTGTACGCAGAATCCTAGGGGGGTCCGGGGGCCTGCTCCCCCGGATTTTTTTTTTCTGTAGATCGTCTCAGGAGCGTTTTGGCATAAAATAAGTCATATTTTTTCATCAATTTTACTCGATTTTCTGGACCAATGTGTACGCAGCTGCGTATTCTGCGTACTGGTAGCTACGCGCCTGGGCGCCATATTGGACTATTTTATAACACATGTGGTGTCTGCTAAATTGAAAACATTTCTTAAAGCCTCTACCTGTTTATACTTTAAATAAACATTTATTTTCATTTTTTTTCTAATACATAAGACAAACACTGCTTGAGTTCTGCCATGTTTGTTTATATTTTTATCAAAGCCGTGGCGAATTACCATTTGGTGTATTCATACACTTACATACGAGGTCTTTATACCGAAGTTGTCGGAAAAGGCCGAGTTGTTACGATTGCACTCACCACGAAAAGCCTTGTTCCGAGAACGATTTTGATCAGTATGCGGACATCTGTTTCAATAACAACAATTCTCGTATGGTTCGATTCTCTTTATATTTTAAACATTATACGATGATGGTTGTTCAGTAAGTGTTGCATTTTTTGCCACGAAATCCACGATATTGCCAAGCTGTTCCCTTGAAAATCATTTCATATTGTGGTTCAATTCATTAGCTACCTGTTGATACACACTTTGAAATCCGGTTTTATTGGTTTGTATTTTACAATCATTCTAAATGTGTGTGGTATATATCATTGCAAAAGAATTAAGTAAAGAAATAAAAGGGAATAAAAACCGTTTTAAATAAGGGAAACGTGCTGTGGTGATATTTGATGAATAATGTATTGCATATGGACATCGCATTATGTCAAATTCAACAGTCAAGAAATGGTTTAAGCGCTTTTTCAATGGAATTGGGTCAGTTAAATGTGCGCCAAAGCAAGGAAGACCACCCAGTGCAACCGTTCCTAAAATAAATTCTTCTGAAACAGGATACACGTTTGACTTCGTGTCAGATACATTAAACTGTCGGCATTTCGAAAAGATCAGCTTTTAGATCGTGAAGCGCGATTTGAAAGTCGCTGTCAGATGGATACCCCGTTTGCTTACTGAGGACAAAAAATGTTGAAACTGTACCCTAAATTCTGTCAGCGAACATTTTCTAACCTTGTGACTGGTGACTAGACAACTTTTAGACGCATTATTTCCAGCACACTAAAATGCAGTAAAAAAAATATGGGTCACCGAACAGGCAAGCAGACCTTCTGTAGCTAAAGTATAAGTGTATAAGCTAAGTGTAAAGAAGATAATGAACGCTGTTTTCTTGAAAAGTTCTGGAGAAACTGTTCAGGTGGCATTCCCGTGTGGTCGGACAGTTTTACTTATTGAACCATCTTCGTATTTAGATTATGTAGATAATTTTCTGTACTCAAATTATCAATATTTGATGAAAGAGAAGAATTATTATGCACACTTTTCTGAAACCATTACTGAAAATAAAACGGTCGTTTTTTAAATCATGATTTTCTGTTTTATTTAAAAAAAATCAGTGAATATACACATATGCTACAGAGAACATAAAACACATTAAACAAAACTTGTAAGTCAAACTTACCAAATGTAGAGAATATATCTAACACTAAAATCCACACTAAATGTGGAAGTGTCCGCCTACTGTATGTCTGCATACAGGTCTAGGATGTCGAGCACTTTTTTCTGAAAATACTCGTATAGATACTTACGTCGGCGGAATAATATTTTGTTCAAGCGCAAATGCACCTCTCTGCTAAAGAAGGGGGAAAATTGAAACAACAATATAATAATATCGCTTATAAATTGTAAACTGTCTTAAATTTTGTGTGTATTTTTTTATCCAAATTTGTCATTCCTGATGAACCGTGTATATGTAGAAACGTTGATGTGTGCAATAATCTTAATTAAAACAGACGAAATTCTCGACGCCCGATTTTGTACTGCATACAAAAACGGTGATAACCCGACATTCTAGCTTGTAGTTAGTTCTGTTTTGTCACACATTCTGTGTATATGGCTTGTTTTACATTCAGTTTCAAGATTTGCCTTTGTTTGCTTTTTATCATTGATTAGAGGAATCCTCAAACAGTTAAGAAGGCTCTTCAATAATAGTCTAGTTTTTTGCAGGATTACTCAGGGACTCCCTCGGTTCGTACACTATCCCGTTTTTATCAGCAGCTGGAATTAATCTGGCAGGAGCGATTTTGTTTTGCATATCACAACAGATCAGAAGAACAACAAAGAACTATGTTACAGAAAGAACTCTATTGCACAGAAACCAACCTCCTGCAGTGACAACTACTAAAAATCACTTTTAAAGATACTGCTAATAAAAACAGTATCAGCACACAGACAATGAGTTTGACTCTTAATGACGAACTTGTATTCAAATACCAACTAATATACAATGTTGCTATGAAAAAGATGGTCATGTATAATCAACTGAGAAAAGATGAAAATACATCTTTAGTCAAGTACGAGAAAGGAAGAGGCAAACTGAAGGATTTTTGCAAAGACACTTGAAGCAAATAAAATAGTTCTAAATGCTTTTATTAAATATTTTTTCTCTAGTGCTATTGCTTCGTATCACAGTAATTTGTTGTGACATAGTAAAATAATAAATATGTAGCCCTGAATAATAGTTGTAACCTAAAGAACAGTATCAAACCCGTTACAAGGTTTACTTATAACTGTGCATCAAAAAGGCAACATTTCTTGTCATTTACTCATACAGGTGTTGCATACAGTGAGGTATCGTATCACATGAACAAAAGTAAGAGGAAACCTGGAAGTATTTCCAGAAACAAGAGGGCCATACTGGTCTTAAATACCTCACCTGATCACCAAGGAACTGTCTTGAGCACATGCCCTGTATTCCTACATAAAAGTCTTTTCCTTAAGCTAAGCCAGAGTTGACATTGTGTCGCTCATGGTTTTCTTATGTATACATATGTTTAAAATAAATTTTTAATGACACTGTTTTGCAGTCAAAACAGAAACTGTTTTTTGTTTTGGTAGTATTTGTAAAACCTGAGTTGTCATTTTCGTTAATTGTTTGTGGTGTCTCTTTTTATAACTGATCACTTTTTAAAAATCTATGCTCTTTGTTCCTATATTTTTTGACTGTGTAGGGAGGCTGTGTATTCTGACTGTGGTTTTCCTGATACGCGTTTTTTCTCTCAATTTTTTTACTCATAGGCTGGGCAAATTTTAACTCCAGGGTAAAATTGATGCTTTTTGCAGAGGACCTTTAGACAATGATGCATACCGTTTTATCCATATCTAAGCCTCATATCAAAGCCAGACAGTAAGATTTTCAAACATTTCTCTACAGCTTCAAGTCTATAAAACCTCCCATGTTGGACTTTGTTCTGTTCAAGAATATTTTTGAACGTTTTTTAATATAAATAAATCAATAAAAAATAACTGACTCAATAACTGACCAAATAACCGTGGTGCAGGGCTTATTTTGAAGATGGGAAGAGTTTTACTCTTTTTATCACAGCAAACAGAGTTCTGTGCAGAACTGGATATTCTGGTTACTTTTACATTAAGAATCATCCTTGTAAAGTTTCAACAAAAAAGTGAAAAACGCATATCAGGAAAACACAGCCATCTCAGAAAACATAGCCAACTCACACAGTCAAAAAAGTATAGAAAAAGAGAGCTTAGATTTATATATTGATCAATTAAAGAAAAAGGCCCCACAAACTATCAACGAAAATGAGAAATCGCGGGGTTACCACCTTGGAACGGTCAGCGGAAAAACATTTGCCACTGGTGTTTAAACTAGATTCTAGGGTTCTAAAATGTTTGACACATAGTGGTTTAAGAGAATATATTTTAGGCAAGTTGATGATGGACAGCGGGCACTGGGTGATCACAAAAGGTGATAATCTGGGTGATCACAAAAAGTGATTACCAAGTCCGAAAAAAGTTAGATTTCAGTTTCATTCATTTACCTCCAAACTTGATCTTAGAGGCTCGTATCAATTCTTCATATGTCTCCAGTTCTGTCTTATCGTCTTGTAAAAATGGGCGAAATCATTCAAAATCCCTGCATGCACGATATAGTTATGACCCAAACAATATCACTGACTCAGTTTAAGACAAAGAACGACTAAACTTAAGTCACGAATCTTGCATGCAAGAAATTCATGACCCTTATGAAGACTAATACTCACATGTCTTAATTTGACTTTCACCATATGCAATCTGAACCTGTCTTAGTGATAAAAGGGCCTGATAAGAACGTCAATTCTTTTGTTGTATCAGCTAAACATAACTATCCATGTATAACTGTTGCAGTTTTTATACATGAATACATGGCACAGTATCACATTCCGCTTGTGCATATACAAGATTGTCTGTTTATCTTCTCTTAACATCACACTTAAACAAAGATTATCACAGATAAGGTTTCAATACTTCTCTACGTGTCTCTTTGACTGCCATTTTTCAAATTTGGTGTATGCCGTGTCAAGTAAATCTTGCATATGTCAACTGAAAATAGAAAGATATGTTGATATCAAGAACTAGTTTTATCTCTGTTCAGCAGTATGTCAAAGATTTTTAAATAGTGGGCTTAAATATTGTTATCTGAAATATAACAGGTTATGACCCCTCCCCACGCACGTGAAAAAGATGCTTATTTTTTAAATTCTGTAGCAGGCCTTGGTTAAATGGCCCACAATCAGTCCGAGACTTCAGCGTCCTGTGCTCCAAAACCAGAAATGCAGAAGTACTTGCATTCATTGTACTAACCTCATGCAGAAAATGTACATTTTCTAGTATCAAACTATTTCAACAGCTGTGAAAAAAAAAACAGTTAAAGAGGTGATGGGTAACAGTGGTTTACAAAGCAGTTACTATTTAACGTCTGAAGTAGTGCAAATAACAATTTAACAATAATGCCTCCAGAAACTAGAGGTCCCGCTGAAGCGCCACAATATGCTCCCAAAAAAAGATACTGACATTAGAAGACTTTTTCCAGATTTGTTAAACAATAATCAACAGGAAACATAATAAGATGTGGTTTATCAATAAAAAAATGAAAAACGCATATTAGGAAAAACAACAGCCAGAAAACACAGCCTCCCTACACAGTCAAAAAGTAAAGAGGAAAAGAGCACAGATTTATATATTGACCAATAAAAAAAACCACATGAAACAATTTACGAAAAAGAGAACCTGTGGGCCTACCGCCTTGGAACGATCAGTGGCAAAACATTTGCCACTGGGGGGTTAAACCAGGTTCTAGGTTGCACCAATCTCACACTTACTCCCAACAGGTTCTCATAAGAACAAACAAGTACAAGATGTCTTGGTCAATTAATTCCAATCCACCCATCAACTCGACAATGTTGCAATCAAAAGAACACAAACAGAAAAGCTTATGGCATTGTAGAGCGCAAAGGGTATGTACTCAATGACCTTACTGAGACCAGAGCACTTGGTGTCAATCAGCAGGAATAAAAGAAACTGATCCAGTTTCTACGTTCAAACTTTCATGAAATCTCAAATCCTATGCCACCATCGTGCAAACGAAAAGGTAAGCAAAACGAACAATTGTAGAAGGGATATCACCAAGCAAGCAGAGCGCTGTAGAATATGTTGGTAACCTTTCTTTTTGAATGTACAGATGTTTTTTTTTACGAATAACGTTGCGAAATATATATTGCTTTGTATTTTCTTTAATCTATAAATCAAACTTCCATAAAATACTGGTTGTGAAATACATTGTTGTATTGCTGGTTTTAAACTGCATTTTTTTTTACTAAAATCTCGGTATTGGTAAAACTTGCAAAACGTTTGTTTTTTTTAATTTGTGGTACCGATACCCATGTTTCAAAAGTTTTCCGGTTAAGCAAAGATTGCGTCCAAATTTTAACATTGTTACAAGCCAATGGCCCTAAAGCGCTCACCTGTGTTGAAAGATGAAAGAAATTTTAATGAATGTAATGTTGCATATCACAGAAATGGACCAATGCAATTTCATTGCCATAGCTCCAAAAACACAAGAGGGCCATGGCCCTGGATCGCTCACCTGAGTACTTTGGCTGTAGGTTTGCTGTTAAGCAGTATTTCATTTTTTAATTGAAATTATGTAAGTACCTACAAACCAAATATGTAAAATATCAGTCAATAAATAAAGGCTCTATGACAGAAAGTAGAAATATCAATTATAAGCTATAGTGACCTTGACCCAGTGACCTCAAACCCTACCCATGGGTAGACGTCCATGCAAGAAACCTATATACTGAATATCGAAGATATTGGTCTAAAAATGAAGGCTCTATGAGGTACAGCAGATAAATCTATTTTTAGCCTCCATGACCGTTAACCTTACCTAATAATTTCAAAAAGCTTGATAAAGCTTGCTTCATGCCAAATTTTAAATTTCTAGGCCTTGTGGTTTCAGACAAGAAGATTTTTAAAGATTTTCTTCTATACTGCTATTTATAACTTGTGACCCCTCGGGCGGGACCAATAGTGACCCCAGGGACATTTTTCAAACAAACTAGGTAGAGGTCCACTAGACAATGCTGCATACCAAATATCTTAGCTGTAGGCATTGAGGTTTCCAGTAAGAAGATTTTTAAAGATTGCCTTTTTTACATATTAAGGTCCCCCGGGGCGGGGCCAATTTTGACCCCGGTGCCAACATATATAAAATACTGGTAAAGGTTATCTTCACAATACTCCACACCAAATATCTAAGGTCTAGTCCTATTAGTTCCGGAGAAAAATAATTTTTCATGTTTTTCCTATATAACAATATGTAAACCAAGAGAACCCTGGGGCCTGGCCAATTTTGACCCAGAGGACATAATTTGAAGAAACTTGGTAGACATTCACTAGACAATGCTACATACCAAATATCTAAGCTGTAGGCATTGAGGTTTCCAGTAAGAAGATTTTTAAAGATTGTCTTTTTTACATATTAAGGGCCCCCGGGGCGGGCCAATTTTGACCCCGGGGCCAACATATAAATAATACTGGTAAAGGTTCTCAACACAATACTCCACACCAAATATCTAAGGTCTAGTCCTATTAGTTTCGGAGAAAAATGATTTTTCATGTTTTTCCTATATAACTGTATGTAAATCAATAGAACCCTGGGGCGTGGCCAATTTTGACCCAGGGGACATAATTTGAACAAACTTGATAGAGGTCCACTAGACAATGCTGCACACCAAATATCTAAACTCTAGGCCTTGCAGTTTCTAACAAGAATATTTTTTTAAAGTTTTTCCTATATAACTCTATGTAAAACATGTGACCCCCGGGGCTGGGCCATTTTTGATCCAGGAGCCATGATTTCAACAAACTTGGTAGAGGTCCACTTGACAATGCCGCCCACCAAATATCTAAACTCTAGGTCTTCTGGTTTCAGACAAGAAGATTTTTAAAGTTTTTCCTATATAATTCTATGTAAAACTAGTGACCCCTCGAGCAGGGCTATTTTTGACCCAGGGGTCATGATTTGAACAAACTTGGTAAAGGTCCACCTGATGATGCTTCATACCAAATATCTAAGCTCCAGGCCTTGTAGTTCTGGAGAAGAAGATTTTTAAAGTTCCAACTTTGAAAATCTATTTTTAGCTCCTGTGGCCTAGAAATGCAATGGACCTGAACAATTTGAACAATTTCGTAAAGCTTCATGCAAGTAACATTCCTGCCAAGTTTCAGCAAGATTGGCCCAGCAGTTCAGGAGAAGAAGTTGTTTGAAGAAAAAGTTGACGACGCACGGACGGACGACGGATGACGGACATCAGGCGATCACAAAAGCTCATCTTGAGCACTTTGTGCTCAGGTTAGCTAAAAAACAGATCAGCTAGGAGTGCACAATTAGTATAATTATTATCATCATAAGAACCATCTGTAAAAATTCTCTATGTTCATTACAAGCGATATAGGTTTTACTTTCTCCTGGAAACGTTTTTTTCAATGAGACTAGTGAGCTTGTCTCTTATCAAATTATGGGGAAGTGATGTGTATAATGTAGAAAAATCATAAGCTGACATAGAGAACGCCTGAAAATTATTTGATTTAAACTTATTTAATATGTCACCCGAGTTTTTAATAGACCAAAATAGCTTTTCCAGCGATTTCAGAAACCTTTTTTGCAATACCTAATAATGAATTCTTTTATG
This sequence comes from Cyclina sinensis, assembly GCA_012932295.1. Lineage (NCBI taxonomy): Eukaryota > Metazoa > Mollusca > Bivalvia > Venerida > Veneridae > Cyclina > Cyclina sinensis. The sequence continues at coordinate 40,045,926 of JAAONU010000003.1, read as the reverse complement.
GTTTTAAGACAAGATATGTAGAGCATGGATGATTTAGTAGTTGTGCATTAACTGAAATTAGCGATAAATCCTTCCTTATATGATGTTTTGTGCATTTTAGGTAAACCACTCTATTGTAAGTACTTTATTTTATTTCGGTTTTACACTGGTTCTGTAGGGTGTGTGCAGAAACAATATCACTCTCTGATGGTGAGGTCAGTAAATAAGCATTATTACTATTTAGCTCTTTAGTTTTAACAACAATATAGTGTATAAGTCATACTATTATTACATTATTTGAAGCCTTATTAGCAGGTGCCAACACAAATCTGTTATGAAAGTCTCAAATAACGGATGTCAAAACGAGGTCGACGTGGTATTAAAGCTATGTTTCTTTAAAAAAGATATGCGAGTGTCAATTATTTTGATCATTTGTCTTTTCCAATTAGAAACAGCCTTCTCTTTTACACTATGTATTACACATTAAGTTTAATGACTCGGAAATTTCTGCACGAGAGGCATTAAAATCAATTTCCAAAGGAAATCTATATTTGAGACCTTTAGAAATTAAATTACGGATTCTATAGTCTTTGATAACACGAAGATCCCCGCTTATAGTAATATTTTGAGTTTGAACTGTCTCAACATTTTAGTTTATTTTAAAAAATATCTGTAAATCAGAGGTAACCTTTTTGTAATTAAAAATTGTGTTTCTAGTTGGTTTGTTGTATTTATAACAATCTATATATGTGATTAAGTATTCTTAAAATAGGTACAGCCGATTTAACCGTTTTATCTTCAAATATACTTGGAAGGTCAATAAAATCATTTCCTTTATTCAAAAAAGAAATTTTCAGAAAATGTCTTTGATGATCAGAATCCAAGTCAATGTGTGGTCGGAGAAGTAAGTAAGTGCTGTTTGGATTTTATTTTCATTAAACATATATAAAAATAGGTATCAAAATTTATTTTTATCAGAAAAGTTTTTTTATATACTGATAAGAAGTAAGCATTTAAGTTGTCAATATAATTATGTTTTGATACAATGCGAAGTAAGTATTTACCAAGTTCGATATTTCATAGAATTCTACAGACCTTTTTCATTGTTGATTTTTTTTTCTTTGCTGTCCCCATTTATCCCTGATGTTCCACTCTGTGTTGCGTGCATGCCATTTGTATGATTGGAAGCTCCTGAAATAGTAATACATTGTACTTGTAACATAACTTCACAAGGTTCTCGGTTCTGTATTTCAAAATGGGACAAACACATCTATATATTCTACCGTAGAGTGAAAAAATAATACGTCTTTGTTGCCATTGACAGATTTCAGCGTTATGTAAGTTATGTTATTTCCACTGCATGAAAGCAATTCTTATACATGAGTATATACTATAAAAAAGGCTTTAAGGAAAAAGTCTAGAGCTAAACTTGAAAAAAAACATACTGTAGATGGTAAGGTATCAGCTATAAATTTGAAACAAAAATGAAATACATATTAATTATACAGAAATTTCAGACAGATTAAGTACACAAAATGTCGTGAATCCTTACAGTCAAAGGAAAGCATTACCTGAAGCTGCCTGACTGCTTGCCTGTTCACAAGCTTTAGGGGCATGGTTGAATGGTGGTTGAACCTCTGAATCACGGTTAAATTTGCTGGATTCATTGCTCTTCTCTCATCAACCCCAGTTTCTCCAGACCAATTAATCCAACTTACAGCTAACCACAGTCTCAGTCTTGTATCTTCACTCCTTAACAAAAAAAGTATTTTACTCTGTCATGTCTAAAAAAGAATTATAAAAAGAACGTATTTTACTCTATCATGTCTAAAAAAGAATTATAAAAAGAACGTATTTTACTCTGTCATGTCTAAAATAGAATTATAAAAAGAAAGTATTTTACTCTGTCATGTCTAAAATAGAATCATAAAAAGAAAGTATTTTACTCTGTCATGTCTAAAATAGAATTATAAAAAGAAAGCATTTTACTCTGTCATGTCTAAAATAGAATTATAAAAAGAAAGTATTTTACTCTGTCATGTCTAAAATAGAATTCTCAAAAAAAAAAAAACCAAACGTATTTTACTCTATCATGTCTAAAATAGAATTCTCCCTCATTCAAAAGTTGAACTAACCTAATGAGAGCTATCACTGAATGTGATATATACTTGTCACAGAAAAAAACGGAATATAGATAGCGTCAAGCACATCTAAACTTATTGATGAACATGCTCATCAAGTTTCAAAACAATTGTCCTTCAAATGTGAATGTAATTACGTCACAAGACATTTCTGTGACGGGTCGTAAAACCGCAGAACGGACATCGGTGTGCATGAAAAAAGCGTCACGCACATCTACACTTATTGGTGAACATGCAAACCAAGTTTTAAATTTATATTTGGAAGTTGTTCGCCTCATTAGATTTCTTAAACGGGCTGCCGACCGACAAACCGACAGTCCGTAAGATGAATCCAATATTCCCCGCAAGAGAACAATTATCATTTAGAGGGGTATCAATTGTAAACATTCTCAACTAACAGAAACAATACAAACCAGTCTCATCCGAAAGGTGAATATGCACTGTATTGTCTTCATCTGTTTTCATGCTTTGCTGAGTATTTAAAAAAACATTACATCATATCTAATTTCAATAGTCAAGTATGTTCACAGAAAGATATGAATTTGAAATGTTACCTCTTCTAGATTACCATCTTTGTGAGCAGTGAGGCCTAACAGTGGGTCTGCGTTCTTTCTTTCAACTTCTGTTTTTATTTCTTTGATAAAATGTACAAATGTTACTCGCATAGTTTGCAGTGAAACAACCTGTTTAATTTTCCTCTAATAATTTTGTGGGTGATTAGCAAGCCAGGGTTCAATCTGATTGTGGATTATGGGAAACCACAGATCCTTTAGAGAATACTTGTAGTCGTAGTATTGGAGTCTAGAGCAATAGGTAACTTTACTTGTGACGTATGACTCTTGAGTTTTGCCAATCATTGACTACGGCTCCGACATTTGGGGCATAAAGTGTTAGTAAATATCCTGTTAACGCGGCTATCGTGGGAGAAATGGGCTGTTGTTTCTTTTTAAGTGTCAGATGTACAAGTGTTTGAGACAAGATCTTTATAACGAAAGTTGAACAGATATTTCCAGAATTTCTACACATGAGTGACACTGATAAATTTTTTCATTAATTCTCTAACCCACAGCTGATAAGGATTACAGCCAAAAACGGTTTTAATACTTTTCGGAATTGTGCACTTTTATGTGTAAATAATCTGCTTTTTATGTGCATAGTATTTGTTTGTTAAAACATTATATTTGTTGCCAACAAGGTCTTCTTTTGTATGATGAAAGGAATTTTTGTACGTTACATCAAGTCTCTTGTAATTCTATAAAAGAATGGTAATGTACGCGATTTGTAAAATTGCGATAGTTGTACACTGTATATGAATGCAACAAATATAAGTAAATAAAAAGAAGAAAAATATATACTTTCTCTTTAAGATAGACTAAAAAAGCACTTTTTTATGCATATAGTCGCCGCCTTTTCCGTCTGTCCATCTGTCCGTCCGTTTTGTCCGGAGCATAACTTGAAAACCCCTGGATATAATTTGTTTAAACTGCACACAGTGGTAGAGGGCATTGACGCGGAGTGCAGTGCCAAAGAACCATAACTCTATTTTGCCCTGGTTTTTAATTATTTCCAATTTTAGAAAAATCTTGTCCGGAGCATAACCTGAAAACCCTTAGACATAATTTGTTTAAACTGCACACAGTGGTAGAGGGTATTGAGGAGGGGTGTAGTGCCAAAGAACCATAACTCTATTTTGCCCCGTTTTTGAATTATCTCCCCTTTTAGAAAAATCTTGTCCTGAGCATAACCTGAAAACCCTTTGACATAATTTGTTTAAACTGCACACAGTGGTAGAGGGCATTGAGGCGGACTACAGCGTCAAAGAACCATAACTATATTTTGCCCAGTTTTTGAATTATCTCCAATTTTAGAAAAATCTTGTCCGGAGCATAACCTGAAAACCCTTTGACATAATTTGTTTAAACTGCACACAGTGGTAGAGGGCATTGAGCCGGAGTGCAGTGCCAAAGAACCATAACTCTATTCTGTCCCGTTTTTGAATTATCTCCCCTTTTAGAAAAATCTTGTCCGGAGAATAACCTGAAAACCCTTTGAGATAATTTGTTTAAACGGCGCACAGTGGTAGAAGGCATTGAGCCGGAGTGCAGTGCCACAGAACCATAACTCTATTTTGCCCCGTTTTTGAATTATCTTTCATTTTAAAAAAACCTTGTACGGAGCATAACTAGAAAACTACTTTAAACTTCACACACTGGTACATGGCATTGAGCAGTAGTGCAGTGCGGAGGAACTGTAACCTTGTTTTGCATTATCTCCCTTGCAGATTGAAAAAAATATAATCGGTAAACATTCACTTTACATCTTTATTTGTTTATGAAAAAATGTGCCTACTTTATGACTTTGCCTGTATGTTCTTGCCTTGCACATGCCCCTTTGGCTCCTGCTTTGGGGAGCATATGTCGGTTTCTATTTTTTAAGCTTATTTATCGTCGGCACCGGTTGCCCATGTGACCGACGCCCCCTGGAGAGATTAGTTATTTTATGTGGTGGGGGTAGTGCAAGATACAGAAAGCATCCCATTCCAGAGACACTCCTGGTTCTTTTACATGCTTAGTGTATAGCACTGATACATGGGACCTCGGTATAAAGTCTCATCCGAAAGACTAGCATCTCGGTTTTTATTCCGATCGCCTTGTTTATATAAGTGGCGAAACTAATCACAATAATGATAATAATCATCATCAACAGTATGAAATGAGACACGACTTTGTTAAAAAAAATAAAGACTGCAAAAATTTTTCTGTACAAATATACTAAACAATAAGCGACAAAAGTTTAAGACATTGATAGTGATCGCTGCATTGCAATGTCTGAATAATACTGTATGATTAGTGGTCATGGCAGATACAATAAATTCCATAGCACAACTCACTCGATCAAGTAGACTGATTCTGAAAGCGCAGCATATTGTAGGAACTTCTGATGTTGTCGTAGAAGGTCAAAATGCCGTATAGTATAAGTGGGTAATTGACACATGGTTTTGAACCATCTGTGAATAGGTCAACTGATAAGAAAACTATACAAGGGGTGTTTAAGATGTACATTTACCAGTATGAAAACTAAAACTTGTGGGTTCATTCTAGCGTTGTACAGACTTAAAATTTCATGCACACTTGCTTATATTCAGGTACATGTCAAAATTTAAATAATCGCGACCAGTCTACAGCATCAGCGTTAAAACAAATATATTGACAGAACGTGAAGTACATGCGTATGCCACACAACAAAGTCACTCTTGTAGCTGGTTATACCCAGATCAAAGCACGAAATATGACATTCCTCAATTTACTCTTTCGTCACGCATATTTTATTAACGTCCCCCATATAAAACTACTTACTAACGCATAAAGTAATTAACATGCAGTAAAATTTCAATGTTGCATTTAAACGGCTTCATAAAGTAAAGTTCATATAATGGGATATAGAGGAAAGGACAGGTATATTTGGAAACTATTTCGACAATTTGGTTTTGCAAACGATATGTCGCTGATATTTTCAACATTAAATAATTGAATAAATATGTTAGTATTTGTTTCATGAAAAAAAGTACATGTACTGTCCTAAAGAAATTTCAGTTATCACCTCTTTTTATTCAATTGCCTAAATTCAAGGATTTTTTTCTGGATTGATTGAGCAGACTTTAACGGATATGGATTCCACGGTAATTTAAAGACCACTGAAAAAATAAACATAAAAGCCTTAAGGTATATCAAATAGTGAGAAGAACTTAAATGTGACATGGTACCAATTTACCCCACCATTTCATCTACTGTTTCCTTGACCAGCTTCTAACATTTTCTCTGATAAAAATATTCTCGTCCTCCTAGGAAAGGACTTTTGACTTTTTGACAGTATTTTAATTAAAAAATCTGCTAAAAAGAAACATCTTGTACTTGATCGTCAATGGTTTGTTTTTGTTAAACATTGCCAAAAAATGCTAATATAGCTTTGCGTCTAATCATTTTATTCTTATATTTTTTATCTCAGACTCACTTTTTTTTCGGTCTATGTGAGTTTATGTGCGTTTATGTGCGTCTATGTGCATCTATGTGAGTTTATGTGCGTCTATGTGAGTTTATGTGCGTCTATGTGAGTTTATGTGCGTTTCAGAAGCTTGCACAGATGGTTTGTCTTCATTTCTGCCTGTTTGTCAATGATGATTGATGTTGGGTTTATATTTTCCTCTGGTGCATTGTTTGTGGACATTATGCGCACCTTCAACACAAACAGGTCTGAGGCAGCGTTAGTTCAGTCAGTGCTTATGGCTGAACGATTTGGGACAGGTGCTATTAAACATTTTTAAGAGAATATAAATATTTTGAAACTGGCACGGCCAATTTCATTGACATGTAGATTTCATTAAATAAACATCACTGTCGACTCGCTAGTTATGTTCTGCCAGCATGCTTTAAAAATATAGTTTTAGTGCAATAACATACATATGTTCATCCTCGTATAGCTGTACGACGTGACTTACTGTAGCAGATCAATCCTGAACATAAGAAAAACACCGTATGAATAATGCCAAAAGTATGGTGGCTGATTTAGGACATTCTAATCCTTTCTTATATGCGCGCGCGACATTACGAAACAAAGACATTTTAAAGTTTCGAAGTTGATATTAGTGCACACGTGGTTTAACCTCAAGTATCGTTGTTTCATTATGTAGCGCCCGCCAGTTCGAAAGAACGAAATGTCCTAAGTCAGCCACCATACAAAATTATTACGAATCTATGTCCTAGATATGTTTTCTATCCTTCAAAAATTAAATGTTTTATTTTAAAACTTTACAATGGTTGTTCACACTAATTTATCCTGTACTGGCCAAGGTGCTAAATTAGGACACGTTCAACCTTTATTCGCCAGAAGGTTCAGCTTAAAACTACATTTTCGTACTTCAACGTTTGTCAGTCGGGGACCCAGTGTATGTGTTTTGTAAAAAAAAAGCAATATATCCAAGTAAATTAAATCAATATCATTATTTTAAGGTTACGTGCATGTGCAAGGTGTTGCAAAACTCACTCAGTTAAATAGAAGTAATGTGTTTGTTTTTTATATATATATATATATATATATATATATATATATATATATATATTGTTGGGCTGCTTTGACAGAATTAAATGCCCGAGTACATGAAAAATACGTATGATTGACAAGCACTAAAAAATAGAGCATTCTGAATGGTGTAAAATATAATTAAAGGACCATACAGTATGCATGTCTACATGTACACTTGTTGTGAATCAATGTACTTATTAACACCGTAACAATGTTGTGTATTAGTCTAACATCTTTACAAATGATAATCAACGAGTAACAGGTATGGTCAGCGGGGCTGTGGTACAGAGGTTTGGGGCGATAAGAGCTGGCTTCTTTGGTTCCTGTTTGGCATCGCTTGGATTAATTTTGTCTTTCTTTTCAACTTCTGTTGTGTTTCTTGTATTCAGTAGTGGATTTGTATTAGGTAAGTCGTTACACTTACAATTTTATTTTAGTTATATAAATGCGTTTTCTACCTGTCGGCGGTGTCTTATTTTGAACAGGCATTTCATGCATAAGGAAACGTTTATTCACGAACCAGTCAATAACAAGAATAAAGTTTAACTACCTTTAGGCTCGAGCATTTGCAAAACTGCAAGTTACGACTAGCGTCAAACATGAAGTATTTCTATCTATGAAAAATCCTCCAACATGTTTATTTATCTGACTGATGCTCCGAGAAGTAGATAATTGTGTAACTTAATGGTCAAAAATATGCAAAAATGTCTTGTTCCAGCGATGGGTTCTTCCTGCCTTTTTATAGCATCTTCAGTGGCTGTTGGTCAGTATTTCGAAGGTAAAACCGGTCTGATATTGATGTCTGCACAGAGTGCCGCGGGCGGGCTCGGCGGAATGTTATATCCATTTGTTCTGGAGTACTTCGGGTAAGACAGCTGTTAGCCTATCTGTAGCTGATATGAATTTAACAGTTCTTAATTGTGTTTCAAACCAATGCGAATGACCATATCAATAAAGAGACTGTTATCATTACACGGCAGGTATATATTTTACTTTGTGAATTGAATGTGAATGTGCATATTGAGGAGCAATTAGGAGAGTATTTACATTTAACTTTTCACACTTTTAAGGTCACTCGATATACATTTAATGTATAGCCTATAAATGACACAGTATGCCTTTCATCATGTTCACCCGATTGAAAAAGGGTCAGTAGGAGCGTTCTGCTGGCAACAAATACCTGTGCTTTAACAGCTTTCTCTATTTCTTTGCTGACAGTGACAATTTCGGACTAAGGGGAACCTTGTTACTTGTTGGTGGTCTCTATATGCAACTGATACCAGCGTCGTTGCTCTGGAAGCCGCGCGTGAAAAATGCCGTGGAGAATAAAAAAGACCAGGTGTCTTCTAGAGAAACAGAGAGATTTGAAAAAAGTGAAAATAACTTTCAAAGACAAAGAAATGATAGCTGTGTAGAGAAGCATGATGAAATGAGTAAAAGTCCAAATAATGAAGATGATTATCATCAGATAGCATTGCATTCTGATGACGAAACGGAGAAATTAAACGTACATGTATTAATAGAACGAAAAGTCACTGCAGTAGAAAAAACAAAAGGTATCAAACAGGCTGCAATTCTCAAAAATGGTGAGCAACGGAAGGAATACATCTTGGAATCTTTGAAACAATTGGCCTATAATCCAAGTTTTGTTTTGTTTGCTGTTGGAATGGGAGTCGCGTATCCTGCACTTGGAATCTTGTTTGTGTTTATCGTTGATTTATTTCTTGATGCTGGTCTATCAAAGGAGAATGCTTCACTCGGATTACTTCTTGTTCACATGTTCAGTATATTTGGAAGACTTCTTCCTGGGATTGTGATGCAGTCTAGACGTGTAGCAACTTAGTCAGTGCCTATAGTTGCTTCTGTATTCACTTCATTGGCGATGATTGGTTTAGCATTGGTCAAACGTCTAGAATTAGATGTGTTACTTTGTTGTTTTATAGGTATCCCGTATGGAATGTTCGTTTCCGTGTTCAGCGTTACATCTCTTAAACTTGTTGGTATAAACAGGCTTTCAAACGCCATTGGAGTGTTGTTTACACTAAATGGACTCGGAAGTGCGGTAGCTGGCCCAGTTAGTGGTAAGATAATTGATGTTATATAAGAAATAATCAAGTTCCAAGTGGGATTCGAACCTGCATCGATCGGCGGAAGAAGTAGCTCGTTATTAGGAAACATTATTGTCTGTTATTACAGAACACTTAATAGTTTTGTGAATTATTCAAAATTATGTAATGGCAGCTGCTTGATAATGCCTTAAGACTAAAATCTAATTGATTCACCAAGGTTACATAATACTAGTAGGCCGATTATTTTCTAGATTTTTTTTTAACTAGCTGGCTTTTAGAAAACTTTAACACAAACAGTTTTCAAAAAGTTATTGTTGAGTCTAATATAAAAAGCATACACAGTCTAAATTCTAGTGGATTTTCCATTTAGTTTTTATCAGAAAACGACTTTTTGTCGAGAAATTTGCCTATCATTGTGATATCATTATTTTGTAGACCACGTATGTTACCTTTCACTTTTCATGAATCAAAGCGCATAAAGCGTAGAAAGATTGCTGGCTTGATAGACTGATATTTTGCTACAGTCACTGTTCACCTAAACCTTAAGGATTCAAGTCTTCAGAAGATTTTCAGTTGTCAGTTGAATGATAAAATTTAACATTAACAAAACATTGACCGATTCATTTGTTCTACCCTTTCTTCCTGCATTTGTTCGGTCGTTGGATAGCTGACCTTTGATGTATGTTTTTACTGTAAGGATAAACTTATTGGAGACCTCAAGAAAAAAAACTTAGAATTATAGGGAATTATGTAGATACAAATTTCACATTTTTGTTCGTTGCTTTTGCTGTCTATTTAAAGAACTTAATGTATATTAGGACCAAGCTCTTACACTCGGGTAAATTAGGTTACTATTCTAACTATCATAGGAGGAATGGTATTTCATTCATGTGCAAAATGCATGCTTGTGGTACAAAAACAAAGCAAACCTGAAACAAAATTATATTTTTTTCTTTGAAAAATGTCTATGACAATCATTTTTTTTCATCTGAATTGATTTCTTTTACTTTCAGTCTCTATGCTCGTCTTTTATGTTTCACTCGGGGAATCTTCGGTTTGTTAAGGAAAATCTGCCATAATAAAGTCTTACTTTATTGCAGGGTTACTCAGGGACTCCCTCGGTTCGTACGCTATTCCGTTTTTATCAGCAGCTGGGGTTATTCTGGCAGGAGCGATTTTGTTCTGCATATCACACACATAAAAACTATGTCACGGAAAGAACTTCTCAGTCACACAGAAACCTACGTCCTGCAGTGACAACAGAAACCTACGTCCTGCAGTGACAACAGAAACCTACATCCTGCAGTGACAACAGAAACCTACGTCCTACAGTGACAATTTTAAATAACTGCTAATAATATCAGCAAACAGACAATGATTTTGCTCTAAATAATGGACCTATGCTGAAATGTAAATAAATATACACTGTTGCTGTGAAGGGCCCTAGATAACGTTGCAATAACTTTTGGCCCAACCTGTTTGTATTAACCATTACATGTATTTATTACATTTCATACCAAGCTGACAATGCCTGTCTGTCTGTACACAATAAAATATGATTAAACTAAACTGTTGCTGTGAAAAACAGATGATCATATATTATCAAAGGAGAACAGATGAAAATCCACAAAAAGCACCTGAAATAGTTTTAAATGCTTTTATTTCATACTTTTTCTCTCTCTTTCAGAAAAGCATGTAACATCAAACATTCAGTATTGCTATAGCTTCCTATCACAGTAGTGTTGTGACATAGTAAAATAATAAATCTGTTGCCCTGAATTACATAGTTGTAACCTAAAGAACAGTACAAAACCTGTTACAAGGTTTACTTGAATGCCTATAACTGTGCATCAAAAAGACAACATTTGTTGTCATTTACTCAAACAGGTAATGCATACAGTGTGGTATTTTATCACATGAACAAAAGTAAGAAGTAATCTTTAAGTATTTCCAGAAACAAGAGGGCCATATTGACTATTGATTACTCACCTGAACACCTTGGAAATGTCTTGAGGATATGTCCTGTATGACTACATAAAAGTATTTTGCTAAAGCTAAGCCAGTGTTGACTGGACAGTTCATGGTTTTCTTAATTTATACGTGTACATCAAATTTTGAATAATACTGTTTGCAGTTAACACAGAAATTGTTTTTGGTAAATCATAAAACTTTTGACTCATAGCCAGAGCAAATTTCAACTCCAGAGGAAAAATTTGGACACCTTTGCAGAGGACTTTTAGACAACGCTGCAAGGCATTTTATCAAAATCTAAGCCTCTTGTCTAAGCCCTAAGCCTCTGCATTCTGAACGGTAAGATTTTCAAAAATTTTCTCTCTGTATGTCAATACAACCATCCAGGGTGGATCATTCTGAGCTAAGGGATATAATTTGAATAACCTTGACAGAGTTTTACTAGACAATGCTAAACACCAAATATCTTGTCTGTTTGCCTTTTTGTTCTGTGTAAAAAAAAATTAACTGTTATATATATATATAAGTCTATGGAAAATAACTGACCCCAGGCATAAAGCTTATTTTGAAGATGAGATTTTTACTCTTGTTGTCACAGCAACCAGAGTTCTATGCAGAACTGGATATTCCAATTATTTTTGGTAGCATTTAGGACCATCCTTGTAAAGTTTCAACAAGTCTGACCAAGTGACTTAATAGAAGATATTTCAGAAAATTGACAAAGGAAAGCAGACACTGGTTGATCATAGAAAGTGACAACTTTTAAGATCACAAAAAGTGACAACAAAAAGTTTGAAAAATATCAGATTACAGTTTCATTCATTTACCTTCAAAACTGATCTTAGAGCCTGTAACCATTCTTGAAATATGTCCAGTTCTGGTCTTTCTTCTGGCTAAAATAAGCAAAATCGTTCAAAATCCCTGCATTCACAGTGAAGTTATGACTCAAACAGATCTCACTGCCTCAATTTAATACAAAGTATGACTAAATAAGTCATGAACCTTGCATGCAATGTTATGATCCTGTTGAGGTCTAACACTGACCTCCCATTTCTTAAGCTGACATACACCTTAAAATTTTAACCTGCCATAGTGACTACTATGTTGAGCCTATTATGACGGATTGACAAGAATGTCAATTCTTCTGTTGTATCAGCTTAACCAACATAAACATCTATGTATAACAGTTAGACGTACTGCTGGAGTTTTTATACATGTCACTGTTTCATATTCTCCTTGTACATATACTTCATCACTGTCTTTGTATCTTTCCTTGACATCACAAAAAAAGTTAAGATTATCACAGACATGGTTTCAAGACTTCTTTGCTTGTTTCTTTGACTGCCAGGTTTCAAATTTGGTGTATGCTGTGTCAAGTAAATCTTGCATATGTCCTGTCAACTGAAAATTGAAAAAAAGTTACTGTAATGGTAAAGTACTTACATCCAGACTCTAATGTTAAGTTACTTAAATCCAAACAGTAATGATATACAAAAGGGCCATGATGGCCCTAGATCACTCACCTGAGTATGACTCCTTTTAACAAAATTGTTATGTACCTGATTAATTGACCCTAGATGACCCACATTCGAACTTGACCAAGAAATTATTGAAACAACCTTCCTGACAAATTTCTAGGTTATTTGGACTGAAAAATTTAGTCTAGATTGTTAACAAGGTTTTTCTATTTTTGGGCTTTGTGACCTAGTTTTTCATCCCAGATATCACATGTTCGAACTCGTCTGAGTAATCACTGGGACAAACATCCTGACTAAGTTTCATGACAACTGAGAAAAAAATGTGACCACTAGAGTGTTAACAAACTGTGAGCCAGCTCAGGTGAGTTAAAAACTTACATCCATTCTGTAAGTTACTAACATCCAAACTGTAAGATACTTACATCCATCCTGCAAGTTACTTACATCCAAACTGTAAAGGTAAGTTACTTACATCCAAACAGTATCAAGTAGTTATTTACATCTGTATTCTAACTGTGAGCTACTTCATTCATACTGTAATGGGTAGTTATTTATATCCATATTGTAATGGTGAGTTACTTTCATCCAAACTAAAATGGTAAGTTACTTACATCCATACTGTAATGGTTGGCTTGCAGTTTATCTTTCAGCGGATTTAACTTTGCCATATGAAAGCGTTCTAAAGTGGATTTCATTTTAACAACCTGGAGAGAAACATAAAATACAATATGCAAATCAGAATTTTGTTTCGGATTGCACTGCTGCCAGTGGTGTCGTCTGACATTTAAGCAAGGGTTCTGGATCCCTGGTGCAACTACTTACCTGAATGCCAGGAAACAGTCGCTCAAAGTAGTTTAAAATGACTTGAAAGAACTTCTACATATGTCATATATATAAACAGATTCATGACATACAAACAACAGAATGGCACGGGCTACTTTTTAATTATCTATTTTCAATCTAACCTTAAAAACCTTTCAAATTTGCTACAAATTTAGACCCTGGAGCTGAAGTTAGAACCCTCTAGAACTAACTCTGTTAAAACATTAATTGCTTTCAATCTCAATAAGTCTACCATTAGTGTTTGCACTGGAGAATGTATCATCTATTTAGCATCATCAGCAATTTACAACTCTGTTCATATCACAGTCTTTTTGTACATAATTTCATTGTTCAATTAATTTATGGACTTTAAAGGGACATAACCTAAACTTAATGAATATACTGCATAATGTAAAAACTTTCTATATAAAGACTAAAATTACTGCATTCATTTTACCTGGTGTATTCTAAGCTTTTGACTAATACCTTGACATATGATAATAATTCATTTCAATATCATTTATGTTTATATGATTTTGAAAGAAACAGAAGACTCTAAATTTATGGTTAAGACTCTTCCACTATATCATTAATGTTGCTGAAGATGGTAATTGTGTAAAGTTTGTATATACAATGTACCACACAGAAATTGAAGAAATGTTAAATATTTGAACCATACATTATCTAGCTGTTTTCATCATTATCATTCTAACTGGAAGATAAGAAGTAGAATATTTTAGGAAAGATATATCTGACATTTATAGCAAATAGTTCTCATGAAATGCTGGTGATGTAATGCTGGTGACTAAGTGCTTTTCTTTGCATCTCTGGAACCTAGAAATACTTAATTAATTAACAAATTCACCTACTCACCTTTTCTTCTAAAAATTTTGATGATACAGGAAAACAGGACCAGAAATGTCGCAATAATTCACAAAGTGCATTATAATTCTGTTTAAGTTCATTCTGCATATCTTCTGGAACCATTTCTAAAAGACACAATAAAAGTCACGGCTGTTTAAAGGACAGTATTTAAAATATATATTATACTATCTTATTCATGGTTTAAGAGGACAATTGTTGAACCTGTGCAAATACAAGTTAGAAAAGTGAAAGGCATTTATTATCTGTAAAAGAAAATATATTGTATTAACTTCACATTTTCAATTCTATAGATCATTAGTTCTACCTGTACCTTTAATTACCTAGAATAAATTAGGGTGAACGCGTTTAACAATTAATAAACAATTAATAAACAGACAATACTTCAACTCTTTCACTGTAACAGATGATTATACAAGGGCAGCCTATAACATGCACAAATCAAGTGATTTGCAGAAGTACAGAATGTAGAGGTGTTTTTTGTTTTTATATTTTTTGAAAAACTGATAAAGGCAATCACATTCAGCTGAGAAAACAGTTCATATATGATGAATCATACTGTTTTATAAAAGTGGGGCATGTTAAAAGAAAATAATACGAAAAAAGTTGTCACAAAACAGGAACATCCAATGACATCCCGTTACTTACGATTTAACTGTTGCTGTGTAGTACCCTGCATCAGAGCGCCACCTGGTGACAACTCACCAAGAATACTAACTGCTGTTGTACCATGCATTACCTAGATATCAAACAACAGTTTACATATTTAAAAACAGTCAGCCTTATGAATAGCTCTTTTCTGCTTTATGCAGACGATGATAACTCTGAACTCTTCATAAAAGATGTGAAGTTAATTGAAAATACGTTTCAATGCTAAATGCATTATAACTGTCTCTGACTAGAACTTCTTGGAGCAAAGGTATCAGGCTGCAGTGTCAAACCTTTAGCACAGTCATAAGAAGAAAATAACAACAGTTTATCAGTTACTAATATTGTTTTTGGTTTTATGTCATGGCACTTACAAAGGAGAAGTTTTTGTCAGTCTTCATGTCAATAAGTGGTGAAAAATATACTGTCAGTATCCATATAAATGTATCTTACATGGCTGAGATCTGGACTCCATGCATCTATTTCAGCTGACACAGAGTTGGTGGCTGAGATTAAATCCTCACTTGATGCATATCTTGATGATGTAACCGGTGTTGGCCCATGGAGATAACGCTCCATGCGAGACAGGCGAAGGTTAACTGAACTTTTATTGTGGGTTTCTTCTAAATCATCAAAGTGAAGTTTTTCTCTGATGCGAGCCTAAAAGAAGCAACATTGCTACATTTTTTTCTGATAGTACTTATCTTTCAACATTTAGACATTTATAACTAAATGATTTAGGCATTTATATCAGGCATCTGTGAAAAGCTATTTTAACTTCTTAACATTATATATGCTGTAGTTTTGCAGTGAGCCCTCAAATCTGTTAAACAAGTCTTAGGTTTGCATCCTCCCTTGAAAACAATATATATATTTCTAGCCAAAACACATAAGCCAACCACATTTATGTTCACTTGGCTATGAATAATCGGTACATGTAATAGAAGTTACTGGCTTTCTTGTGTAAGTGACTGGTCTAACATTTAATGTGTTGTCAGAATACTGACTTGAATATGCAGTAACAACTTACCTTTTAACTGAGCAAAAACAAGCTGTTATAAATTATTCCAAGCATAACATTTTTATTTAAACTTTACAGAGGTGACATATTCTGACAGGAAGATGAAACATGTAAAGGGAAGTAAGTAAGTAGTAAGTCCTGCTTTGATTTTATTTTTATTAAATCATGTAAAATATCAGAAAAGCACTTTATATGCTGATAAAACTTCAAGCATTTTAATTATCAAAATAATTATTTTTTAAAGTAAGTATTTCACAACTGTGATAAATTTCAAGGAATAATGTTAAAACCTTTTTCAGTGGAGATTGGTGATTTTGTTCTTTACTATTTTCCCCATTAACCCTTGGTGGGTCTGATCCATTCTGTGTTGTATGGATGCCATTAGTTAGACCAGAAGTTCCTGAAAAAGAAATACATGTAACATGACTTCACATGCCCTCGGTTCTGTTTCTCATAAACAGGACAATGAGATCTGTGTTATCTACAGTAAAATAAAAACATTATACCTGTATTGCCATCGACACATTTCGAATTCTGTACAATTTTTTCTACGGCAAAAATGTATTTCTGATAAACATGTATATAATATACGATGAAAAAATCTAGAACCTAACTTGAAAAAAAAAAGTGGATGGTAAGGTATCTGCATATAAATTTGACAAAACTGAAATACAAATTAATTATACAGAAATATCTGACAGATTTAGTAAAGAAAATGGTGAGACTCAATACAATCAAAGGAAATCATTACCTGAAGCTGCCTGACTGCCTGCCTGTTCACAAGCTTTTAAGACCATAGTTGAATGGTGATTGAATCTCCGAATCATGGTTAAATTTGTTGGATTCATGGCTCCTCTCTTATCATCCCCTGTTCCTCCATAACCCTGCAATATTAACAAATAAAACTATCTTACAGCTAACCACACCCTCACTCCTTAGCAAAGAAGAATCATATCTAACTCTTACTCTGTTATGTCTAAAAACAGACTTCTCATAAAAATGTATTCAAAAGTTGGACTTAACTAATGGGTATCAATTGAAAATATACTCGGCTAAACAGAAACCGTGAAAACCAGACTCATCAGAAAGGTAAATATACTGTGTATTCAGTCTTTACCTGTATAATTAGAGCCAAGGAACTTTTCTTTATTTCTTGCATAGCTGAGTATTTCAAAGCATCATTATCTAATTTCAACAGTCAAGTATGGTCAAAGAAAGATATGGATTTGAAATGTTACCTCTTCTAGGTTACCATCTTTATGAGCGGTGAGGTCTAACAGTGGGTCTGTGTTCTTTCTTTCAACTTCTGTTTTTATTTCTGAGATAAAATGTACAAATGTTACTCACACAGTTTGCAGAGATATAACCTGTGAAATACTCTGTTAAGCACTTTATCAATATCAGTTTTCATATTGTAGCTGAGGACTTCTTTTTTAACAAGATGCTGCACAAAAGGTGAAGCAAATTTATTTACGTAACTATTATTGAACAATCATGCCTTTACTCAACAGCCAGCAATAGTTCACATTTGTCAGTTCAAACTGCTTATTCAAAGGAAAAAATACATGGGTATTTTCTACTAAACAAAGTGCTTAAAATGTAAAAAGTAAAGATGAGTTTATAAGAGATTACAAGGGTTCACTAGTTTTATGCACTACAAATAGAGTAAGGCATAAAAACAATAAAAATACTTATTTTTGGAATACATGCATTTAATCTATATGATCTGACCATTCAGTGTAAATGCTTTGACCATTCAGTGTAAATGCTTAAACCATTCAGTGTAAATGATTTGACCATTCAGTGTAAATGGTTTGACCATTCAGTGTAAATGATTTGACCATTCAGTGTAAATGGTTTGACCATTCAGTGTAAATGATTTGACCATTCAGTGTAAATGATCTGACCATTCAGTGTAAATGATTTGACCATTCAGTGTAAATGATTTGACCATTCAGTGTAAATGGTTTGACCATTCAGTGTAAATGATTTGACCATTCAGTGTAAATGGTTTGGCCATTCAGTGTAAATGATTTGACCATTCAGTGTAAATGGTTTGACCATTCAGTGTAAATGATTTGACCATTCAGTGTAAATGATTTGACCATTCAGTGTAAATGGTTTGACCATTCAGTGTAAATGATTTGACCATTCTATGTAAATGGTTTGACCATTCAGTGTAAATGATTTGACCATTCAGTGTAAATGATTTGACCATTCAGTGTAAATGGTTTGAATCACCTGACATACCTTCCTCATCTTTCTTAGCACAGTCTGAAAAGAGGTCTTTGGTGCTTTGAACCATACTGTCCCTGTGGAAGTAATGAGACTGAAAGAAACGCTTCCAAAAGTCACTTTCTGTCATCTCATGTGGTACGTACTCTGCATGTTTCTTCTTCACTGAAATAGATACAAAACAATACAACCTTATCAGTGTCTTTCACCTATAGTTATAAACTTGGCAATTACAGTAAATACAGAACTATAAAAAAAATCACAAACACAAAGACAACCAGATGGATATTAAATAAAACTTAAATGACTTTACCTATCTGATTTACATTAAGTTGGATGTTAACACTTTAATTAAAAAAGTTGCTTGGTTTTATCATTATGTTCACCACTGGGTGGATAATAGAAGTCAGGAAAATTGTGTGTTAAAATTAAACATAAACAATGTAGAGACATGTAACCTTAATTCAATGCTTGCAACACAATACCAGACATAATGTTTCAAAAACCAGTAATCCTGACCTCTGGCTTGCAATGACATGACCACTGGATAACCACGACATGACCTCTGGCTTACCATGATATAACCTCTGGCTTACCATGATATAACCTCTGGCTTATCATGATGTGCCATCTGGCTTACCATGACATGCCCTCTGGCTTACCATGATGTGCCCTCTGACTTGCAATGACATGCCCTCTGGCTTACAATGGCATGCCTTCTGGCTTACAATGATGTACTCTCTGGCTTGCCATATGACCTCTGGCTTACCATAACATGACCTCAGGCTTACCATGATATGACCTCAAGCATACCATGATATGACCTCTGGCTTACCATGACATGACCTCTGGCTTACCATGACAATCAGTTCTATGAAATTTTCAGATTTTCGCTTCAAGCTTTATGAGATACATGTATGTAAAAGGGACAGATGAAATGAACATTCAATGTCAAACATGCACCCAGGTCAGTTCACTACATACCCATAGGATAAGTTCTAAATATAGACTCTATGATATCAGCTGTAAGATTGTATTTCAAACCATTGCAACCATCTGTCTCTGGCTTAATATCAGCCTGAAATACATATAACAATGTTTGATAACAAGGGTATAAAAATGGTACATATGTTTCAGTTAACATACTACAAAAAACCATAATTATGTAGAATACATTTGTGTAGCTATATTTGTTAAGATCTTTTGACCACATGCATGTATTGTGTACTAAAATTACTATTGTGTACAAGAATATAAGTACCAGTCATATACTTAACAGTCTATCAGTAAACATTAACACACAGTACAATCCAGTTTTACTAGTTAAACTATTTTTTCAACTTAATTGTAACTCTAAAATTCAAAACACAGGAGGAAATTTAAAATAAAGACAATTTTATTTACAGAATTTTACAATACAGACTTACCAAGAACGCAGCTGACACCCCAGTAGTTTGTTTTTGTTCAATTTTTTCCTTATTTTGATATTTCTAGAGCAAAGAAAATAGAAAATAATGAGAAAATCATCCTTTAGCAAGCAGAAAATTTATCAATCAATCATAATATTAAGTAACAATTTATACATTTTTAGTAAAACAAATCTAAATTTAAGTTTTCTTCAGTAATGTTTACTCATTCAACGTTATAGTATAACTTCATTAATTTCACATTAAACTTGAATATAACTTTACCGTCTTGAACACAGCCAGCTTCAGTCATAATTACTGTACATCGAGTGTTAAGAAAGTTTAGACACAATGTGAGTTGCTATTTTTGCGATGCTGCACTGTTTGTGCAGGTACCATTTTAGTCAAAATGAGAAAAACTTACAGCTCCTTGTGTTGACCAGAACTCCTCTGCGGTAATTACTTGACTCACAACAAGATCTTTATACAGCTGAAATAACTCTGGATTTTCTTGCAAAAGCCTGGAAAGAAACTTGAACAAGTGAGTAAGTATAAAACAGTCTATCTAGAAGAGCTTGTTATTCATTAAAATTCCTTTAGTCTTGAGATTACCAAACTCACATAAGTTAAGACAGTGGGACACATTTTACCTGTTCTTTTCCTCTAGTTCATTGCTCAGTTTCCGTCGGAACTTTGGTAACAACTGCTGTAGAAGTTCCTTCACACTTTCTCTGTCTGCCATCTGTGCTGCCCTCCCTGCAGGGTTGTTAAACTGGAATGTATTTGCTCCACCATCATGCATCACTATTTGTAACTGTACCCGTTCTTTTGTGTCGGCAGAAATCTTCTGTGCTAAAATAAACAAGAATTTATCAGTAACATATAACTGCATTATATAAAATGTTTTTAATGTTCACTCAAAGCAGATTACAGCTGCTGTTTCTTTGTAACTGAAAGCTGTCAAACCCCAGTAGAGAGAAATTCAAGTTTGTAATACAAGAGTATGTATCATTTACAAACTCTATATATGTAAGAAAAAAATCCTGCACTTCAAACTATAAACTTTAGTAGGATCATTTGTAATATGTGCCTAAGAATAAGTGCAATCATTTAAACATTTCTATGTTCAGTAACAGTGTATATTAGAACTAACCTGATAACTAAACATCCCTAGTTAAAACTGAAGAATTTTATAAACTGAAACTGGAACAAGGGTGGCACTTTCCCACCTTAAGGCAGGGTGGAAATATTACTACATGTATATATTAATAGTACAAACTAACAGCAGGCAATTTCCCACCTTAAAGTAGGATGGAAATATTACTACATGTATATATTAATAGTACAAACTAACTGCAGACATGCCGTTACACTTACATGTACTCAGGCTCTATCAAAGTTGTATAAAATGGTCATAAGTGAAATACTGTGCATCAGTAACAACTTTTTGAATAAAATATCAGTGGCAATTTATCCAGTGTATGTCAACACCCATGTCTATAGCCTTTGTGAAGAAGTTAATGAAGTACTAAAAAAAAAAACACTGATGCCCCAACATGTGTTTACCTTTTATATCAGCATATGCATGGCTGTAGGAGAAACTGTGTTTACTTGGCTGCATCCAGGCCAGTCTCTCCCCCATCATGTATAACACTCCATCTACTTTCTTGTTCTTTACATGATTCACTATCAACAGTACTTCTTCTGACTGCCGAGACATTTCTAGAATACAGATATTTTACACAGGTAATTCCCAATGATATTCTTTACCTGATAAAAAGCTAAGTTTCTTTATCAGATAGAAAAAAACAAAGTTTTATGTAATATCCCTAAAAGTGGTAAAGGTAAAACAACAGGTTTTCAGCATCATTGGGGTGTTGCCAGGGGCTGATAAAAATTATCAAATGTTATGACAGTCAATTAAGGAGTCCCAGAGGTAGTTCTAGATTTGTGCAATGAATTTTAATAAAAACCCTTAATCCTTGAGACTGAATATAGATCATCACAATTCTTTTAAAATACCAAATTTCGTATCATTTTCCAATAAATATAAAATGTTTCAAGAATGTTGTGACATAATTTGTACGCAGTATTTACAGAATTAATGTTGCCCCTACAAAAAATTAATGGTGTAACAATATCTATAAATAGCTCTCTAAACTTAAAGGTCCTGTAACCAAGAACATGTTTGGAAACCACCAGAAGTTTTGTCTTATCAGGTTATCGTAGGTTTATATTTAATAGAGATAACTTTTTTATATAAAAGGTATACACGTTTTATGACAGGAATACAAGTCGACTTAGAAGTGATATTAATATAATGCCAATGTATTTATTCATGATCGCTCAATGCTGACCAATGGGTAATCTCAAATTTGAGTAAGTGCTCTAGGATAAACACAAGGTTTTTGAGGGACAATTTCACTAAGACCAGTTTTGGTTTATAATATGTAATTTATTGGAAGAATAAAGCCCTGTTACTTTGCATATATATTCATGCTGTCATTTATCTATGGGGTTTTGTACACAATCATTAAATGATTTTACCGCAGATGAATAGCAGTGCAAGTTGTTACAATATTTACAAGGATAGTTTTTTAACTAGAAATGAACATTTCACTCTAGCTTTTTCGATACTAACCTAAGCATTCACCTATAAAATGAATATATGATTCAGAATACATGCTACTGGTTAAGAACTGCCTAAATGAACTATAGACCAATGTTTGTCCTTTGAATCCATGGCAATGTCAGTTATAACTTATAACAAAGGTTAACTCTAGGCTTAAGTTTCTTTACAGGAAAAGGGATTTTCTAATTACCATACTAAGAAACTGCTTATCATGGCCTTTTCTCATTGTCATTTTGATTATGCTTCTACAGTGTGGTTTTCTTGTACAACCCATACTGTCAGGAACAAATTATAGGTTACACAGAATGAACTTATCAGATTTGTTTTGAATCTTGATGCTAGAGCTCATATTTGGCAAAGAACAGTTTTCACATGGTCTGAATTGGTTACCTGTGGCTTGTAGAGTTGACTTTAAAACACTGTGTCATGTTTTTAATATTCATACAAATTTTGCCCGGCCCTTCATACTTAAGAGAACATATCATTCCAGTCATGTCCACAGTCATAACACCAGATACAGGGTTTAATCCTTAAGAAATGCAGACAGTATGGGATGTTCTTTTACAGAGAATGGTCATTTTTTTCTATCCCAAAGGTTTTGGGGAAAGGTCATTTGGTTATAGGGGATGCTTTCTTTGGAATAAACTTGCTAAGAACATCAGGGACTCTAAGTTGTCTGTAAACTTCAAGCTTGCTACTATGGAACATTTTATCAATTTAACTGAACTTTTGCCTTATGTACATGATTTCCCCTTTTACTGTAATTATCATACAGTAGGTTTTACTACTTTTGTTTAATGTGATATAGATTGCTTCAGTGGCAAATATAGATCTCAGAATCTCATTTATAATAATTTTTGAGTTCAGGTCAATAATTTTAATGCTCATGAACTACCTTAAAGTTAAAACCTTAAAATCAAATAAAGGTTAATTTGTGTTATCCTTGATAGATAATGTTTGTTGACATGGCTGAATATGTTTAACTAATATATGTTATTTTGCTTGTTGTAGTATCATGTCATGTGTGTTTTATCTGTATTGTAAGGCCATGAAATCTGACATTTTATATCAAAATGAACCTACAGTCCACTCTTGATATCTCAAATTTGGGCGGAACGAGTAAATTGCTTCGACTTAACCGGAATTCGACATATCCAGAGCTTGTATACCTAATAATGTTTGTGTTAGTTATACATTTATAATCCCATACAAAGCAGCAACTCTTATGAAATGTGATTCAAGTGATTAAAAAACATTCCCATGACAGTCAAATTCAACTCTGGAATGTAGAGCACTTCCCGACATATATTCTACCAATATGTACTTCACAGGAAATAAAACTGCTTTTCTTATTTGACTTGAGTACACAATATATTCCCATGACTTACCATGGTTTTAAATCAGCTCGTTTTCTCTTCAAGTGTAGGCTTAATTCATACCTCCTTCCTACTTGGCATAATAAAACCAGACAATGTTTCATATTTAATTCAAAAGAACATGATGCAAAACAGGTAAAACAAACATTTGCACATGCTTTAAAAAGTTTAAATAGATAGGCAATGAGAAACGACAAATACACAAACAAAACATTTCAAACGAAAGTTACAAAACATAACATTTTTCGACGAAAAGACACGAAATATTTGTATCTTATATAGAAACACCTAAAGCACATTTTTATTCACTCAAATTTGTTAAAATTATTATTATCATGCCGATAATTTACTTGCTTAGTGACAAAATCACTAAAGTGCAATTTCAATCAAGTCCAGTAATTTCATTAAATCAAAATAAAATTCTTACCAATAGCATACTTACTAGTGACAATTAAGATCTTGCAATTTGGAAAGTTGCAATCAACAAACAATCAGTGGCACGCGTAATTTGTTCCATCAGTTCTCACATTAAATTCCTATGAGTGACAATTAACATCCTTATTATTAAAGTGTGATTTGTAAAGCTGCAATCAACAAGTAATCGTTGACACGCGTCAGATCAGTTCTCACCTCGAAGCCACCGGAAATAATTGGTAATCAATAATTATTCATACTTCGACTTAAGGAGTAGAAAAATACATAGGAAAATATACGATGGGACCGTAAAATTCGATCGACATAGCCGTAGTTGTCAAATTCGGCTTAACAGGAGTTAAATAATATAAAAATAATTCAACTCAGCCAGAAATTTTGATATAACGAGTATGGACTGTATTTATTTAATGAAAGGGATGTATTTACCCACCTCAAAAAAAAAAAAAAAAAAATCTTGAACTTACTATCAAAGTATGCACACATTATTTTAATGGAGGGGACATGTTTTCTTCAAATTTAATGAGATTAATGAAACAAGAGGGCCATGATGGCCCTGGATCGCTCACCTGAGTACTTTGGCTGTAGGTTTGCTGTTAAGCAGTATTTCATTTTTTAATTGAAAATATGTAAGTGCCTACAAACCAAATATGTAAACTATCAGTCAATAAATAAAGGCTCTACAACAGAAAGTAGAAATATCTATTATAAGCTATGGTGACCTTGACCCAGTGACCTCAAACCCTACCCATGGGTAGAGGTCCATGCAAGGAACCTCTATACTGAATATCAAAGATATTGGTCTATAAATGAAGGCTCTATGAGGTACAGTAGATAAATCTACTTTTAGCCTCCGTGACCTTTAACCTAATCCAATAATTTGAAAAAGCTTGATAAAGCTTGCTTCATGCCAAATTTTAAAATTCTAGGTCTTGTGGTTTCAGACAAGAAGATTTTTAAAGATTTTCTTCTATATTGTTATTTAAAACTTGTGACCCCTCGGGCGGGGCCAATAGTGACCCAAGGGACATTTTTCTAACAAACTTGGTAGAGGTCCACTAGACAATGCTACACACCAAATATCTAAGCTCCATAACTTACGGTTTCTGGCAAGAAGATTTTTTTAGATTTTCCTATATAACTCTATGTAAAACTAGTGGCCCCTGGGGCGGGGCCATTTTTGACTCAGAGGCCAGGATTTGAACAAGCTTGATAGAGGTCCACTAGACAATGCTACACACCAAATATCTAAGCTCTATAACTTACGGTTTCTGATAAGAAGATTTTTTTAAGATTTTCCTATATAACTCTATGTAAAACAAGTGACCCCCGGGGCGGGGCCATTTTTGACCCAGAGGCCAGGATTTGAACAAACTTGGTAGAGGTCCACTAGACAATGCTACATACCAAATATCTTAACTGTAGGCCTTCTTGTTTCTGACAAGAAGATTTTTTAGTCTTTCCTATATAACTCTATGTAAAACAAGTGACTACCGGGGCGGGGCCATTTTGGACCCAGAGGCCAGGATTTGAACAAACTTGGTAGAGGTCCACTAGACAATGCTACACACCAAATATCTAAGCTCTATAACTTACGGTTTCTGACAAGAAGATTTTTTAAGATTTTCCAATATAACTCTATGTAAAACTAGTGGCCCCTGGGGCGGGGTCATTTTTGACCCAGAGGCCAGGATTTGAACAAACTTGGTAGAGGTCCACTAGACAATGCTACACACCAAATATCTAAGCTCTATAACTTACGGTTTCTAACAAGAAGATTTTTTAAGATTTCCTATATAACTCTATGTAAAACTAGTGACCCCTGGGGCGGGGTCATTTTTGACCCAGAGGCCAGGATTTGAACAAACTTGGTAGAGGTCCACTAGACAATGCTACACACCAAATATCTAAGCTCTATAACTTACGGTTTCTGACAAGAAGATTTTTTAAGATTTTCTTATATAACTCTATATAAAACTAGTGGCCCCTGGGGCGGGGCCATTTTTGACCCAGAGGACAGGATTTGAACAAACTTGGTAGAGGTCCACTAGACAATGCTACACACCAAATATCTAAGCTCTATAACTTACGGTTTCTGACAAGAAGATTTTTTAAAGATTTTCCTATATAACTCTATGTAAAACATGTGACCCACGGGGGGGGGGGGGGGGGGGGGGGGGGGGGCCATTTTTGACCTAGAGGCCATGATTTGAACAAACTTGGTAGAGGTCCACTAGACAATGCTACATACCAAATATCTTAACTCTAGGCCTTGTGGTTTCTGACAAGAAGATTTTCAAGTTTTCCCTATATAACTCTATGTAAAATCAACTGACCCCTGGGGTGGGGTCAGTTTTGTCCCCAGGGACATAATTTGAACAAACTTGGTAGAGGTCCACTAGATGATGCTTCATACCAAATATCAAAGCTCCAGACCTTGTGGTTTCGGAGAAGAAGATTTTTAAAGATCCAACTTATAAAATCTATTTTTAGCTCCAGTGAACCAGGAATGCAATGGACCAGAACCATTTGAACAATCTTGGTAGAGCTTCATGCAAGGAACATCCCAGGCAAGTTTCATTAAATTTGCCCCATTGGTTTCAGAGGAGATGTCGTTTGAATGGAAAGTTGACGACGGACGGACGGACGGACTGACGGACGACGGACAAAGACCGATCAGAAAAGCTCACCCTGAGCACTTTGTGCTCAGGTGAGCTAAAAAGAATTAAAATGTATGTGCTAGAGACTGTTTTTCTGTTAGTAATATGGAACCCCTTAATTGACTGTGAATTCTTTGTGTTCCCATTACAGTGAAGGGATAGTTCCTGGGATATTTTGAAATACTTTACTAATGATTATATAAGATAGATCTTGTGTTTGTGAGGAAAGCTCATCTATCTATCTATTTGAGTTTATTTATCATCAGTACCAGTTGGGATAGTGCATGATACAGAAAGGCAACCCATTCCAGAGGCACATCTGGTTCTTATGCATGCTCAATGTACAGCTTTATGGACAATACAGACCATGGGACAATACGGACCAGACAATACGGACCATATTTTGGGACGATACAGACCATGTTTCAGGACGATACGGACCATGTTTAAAACAATTATTTTCTACTGAAAAATGTATTTTGATAACAAATGTTCTGACTTGGGGGGACAGGATTTTAACAAAACTTTGCTTAAAGAAATAGTTTCTACTAGTGTTTTGACTGAGTAGAGTATTTTACGTTTAGTTAATATGACCATTTAACGATTAATCCCTTGATATAGACAGTAGTGAATATGTTTCCCCGGCAGCCTAACCCATATTTAAGCATACATTCACAATCATTCCTGTCTATTCTCTTACATGTTATGCTGTTTATCACATCTGAATCAAGACTGTTAATACACAGATTAACAAATTGAAAAAGGCGTTAATCTGACGATCCACTGCGTAAGAGCATATTGTGGATCAGCATGAAAATCTTACACCATTCTCTTTCAATAATTTGGTTGTCAAAATAAAACAATTAATTTAAAAGACTTTTACTGGAACTTTAGAAAAAAAAGATAATCAAAAACAATTGTAGTAACACTGCAAAAAGCAGTTAAAAATACACATTAGTAGGTTTTTTTCTTCAATGTACAGTAATTTTTGAAGTACCTTATTTAACACAATTATTTTAGGAGACAAATTCTCAAGAGTTCTTGCTGCTTCACTGGTTTAAAAGCAGTTTTTGTGCAGATAATAACAAATGAAATCTTGGTATTATCGGACCTGGTTCCATTTTTATAGTGTTTTCGTCATAAAAAAACAACATTTCTTTAGAATATTTTCCGAGTTGCTAAAACTGCTATGTGGTTCCGATCTATACAAATTCCCATCATAATTCAATAAGACAGGCTTGAGTGACAGATCACAGGGTATGACTGGCAAACTCAAAAAGTGAAAGCTCAAAGCTGCACATGTAGCTCCCATTTTTTCATGATACTCACAAGATCCGTAATACATTAATCCTGGTTCATGAGAGCCTGGGGTCGTCTTTGATAAATGAAAGACTATGTACGTCCTACATGTACGTAGGACGCAGAAATAAACTCATCTTTCTTTCTTTTTTCTTTTATTCTTTCTTTCTCTCTTTCTTCCTTTATATATTTATTTATATTGGAGAAGTATATTTTTCATTGTATAACCATAACGCGGTTCCTTTTTTTATATATAGACAAAATAACATATGTTCGGGTTGAAACCATATGATTGGCATTCTTAAAGAATATCAAAATAATTTTGTCCCTATGCAATATTACACAGCCTCAGTAATACACTATTAATCAATCTCGCAAATACGTTATTTCAATTTTCGTAATATTACGTTAAGTAAAAACTAATATATATAACCAAAATATGAAATGACGGTATGTTTTAGTGCAGTTGTCATCCGGTTTAGATTGTTATGATTGCATGTAGGTTTTAAAGGTAACTGTGTCAAAACATTATGTAATTACTTATAATATTGTGGGAGTTAAATCAGATCAGGAATTGTAACTGTGCATGTTGTTTCGTTAGAATAAAGCAAAATAAAATCATAAATCGTTATTTTTTTTCTTTGTATTTTAGGGAAAAGCTAAGAGGTTTTTTTTACCAAAACATTTTTCAGCAGAAAATAAAATTTTTAAACATAGTCCGTATCGTCCCAAAATATGGTCCGTATCAACCTAAAATATGGTCTGTATTATCTGGTCCATATTGTCCCATGGTCCGTATTGTCCCTAATTCAATGTACAGTATTACATGGGACCTCAGTTTAACATCTCATCCAAAGGACAATAGTAATTAATTATAATGAAGGAGCTGGGCATCGATTTTGCAACCCCCTGGGTAACCAGTCCAGCATGTTACCCCTAGACCACTCCAAAAAGAAGAAATTATATTAGGTCTCTGTCCAAATATAACCTAATGTATTTAAACCTATTTAAAGCAATAGTTCGGACGAATCATCCGAATAATATTCAACTTAAGTGAACATAGTTTCAGAAACATCGAGACAAAATATGCATTAATAAGTATGATTTCTGAAAAAAAATAAACTTCTGCCTTGATAATTTGCATGAAAAATTCTAAAAATCACCTCCAGTAAGTAAATATTGGCGACTTCTTTCCGTCTGTAGTTCGTGCACTTTCCGTTACGGTGCAAATGTAAATATAACTCGTGCAATACATCCTATATAACCCAATACATTTGCAAGACAAAAATAAGAGTCATAAAACCTTCATTATTATGAAGTTTTTATAAATCACAACAGATTAACAAATAAATTTTCATCAAGAGTATCTATTCATTTAAATTCTACTTAAAGTGATTGTCACAACGCGTTAAAATTACGAAAACATTTACCGGGTCATCAATAGTTTTCTAAAGTTTTCGATCAATTGAATAAATAATAAACCATGACAGGAATTTTTCATACAAGGGATCTGTTTTTGTTTCTGATGGCTGTTATATACTTAGCAGCATTTGCATCTTTGTACGTTCAAATACCAGGTACAGACATTTGTATTCTGTTTCCGCGATACTAAAACTTTCTGATTTTGAATAGTTTTAGAAGAATAGGAGAAGTTTAGTCTTCTTTAAACTTATTTTTTACATCGAGTTCTTAACAACTTATATTTATCCCTCCTAATGACTGCATCCTGGGTTCAAACCAGTACTTGCGTTGAAAATGTTGAATGCAGAGGGTTTATTTTTTTCCTTTGATTCATGCTCTTAATTTGCAGATTTGATAGCCTCACTATTTTGCCTCTAAAGGTGAACCGATTTTATAGGTTGACATTTTATAGTTGTGTAGCAGGAGTGATATTTTTTCTCATGAAGATATCGGCTCCTTAAACATATCTTTAATGTAGTATGGCCTAATTTTAACTTCAACTTGATCTTGCAATCTTTTTTTCAGTTTATATTTAAAGGGGCATAGCATTCTTTGATATATCTTACTTACATAAATCATATTAAGACATTATAAGAAAACCTGTTTACTTGTGTATTTTAAGACTGAAGAGTAACGTTGAAGATTGTAAGGTTTTATGTTCATTTTATAATCTTTGTATTGCAGTTTTGAATCATTTGAATCACTCCTTAAATTTATGTACAAGTAGCTTTAAACTTAACAATATTGGACATACTCATTGCATATAATTTCATGCATATTTTTTCACCTCAGTGGTCACTACAAGGGTTGGTCAATAATTGCATTGTTACTTAATACCATTGATATCCTATATCTTACAAACACGGTTTCTAGATCTTTAGAAGATTTTGCGGTACTTTTGTTACATCCTTTTTTATGCCCCTGAAGGGAGGCATATAGTTTTTGAACTGTTTCTAGAACATTAGAAAATTTTTGCCGTACTTTTATTATATCCTTTTTATGCCCCTGAAGGGAGGCATATAGTTTTTTAACTGTCAGTCTGTCAATCCATCCATCCATCCATCTGCACTACCAAAAATAAATAGGGGGCCATGTACAGTACACGCCAGAAGGAACTCTCGTATTCCTCAAGGTCGTCGCGGACTACACATTCCTTAAAATGCAAACAAATCCGCCACATTTCGAGGATCACCGCCGCGAACATGGTCACCAGATATCGCGGCAGACGTCCGCTAAATGGTTCTGCGAACTTTTTCACAGGTAAGAAATGACGTATTGAGGGTTACAAAGTTCCTGATTACACGCATTTTCAGCAAATTTTACGCTTTAAAATATCATTTAAATGTATAAAACTCTTATTCTGATGCATTTGTTTATGAATGCTCGTATTTGTTAACGGAAGGAATGACAATTCAAAACCGAAAGTAATTGCTTCTTGGAACAGCTGACCTTATTTTCAGAAAATGAATTGACTGGTTTACGATTTACACGTGTTAAAACTGCTTTCCTATATTTAAAGAAAACATACATGTAAACCCTACTGCGACATCTGTATCGTCTATGCGCTTGACAAAATTATTGATCTATTTTGCTGTACAATAACGAGCGTTTTCAACGACGGTATACACAGCAAATGTATTAGAAATTTGGTTTTAATTTTACCAAATGTCACATAATTGGCAGACGTAAAATGCACAGTTTTATTACGGTCATTTCATTAAATGTTCAGCTTATCCAGGTGAGTTATGACTCTAATTATTTTGCGCTGGTCGTCAAATATCGCTGAGATATTTCGCGATGTTGAGACATCGAGGAAATCCGATTTTTTCCTCGATGTCGCAGCGGATTTTTTTTTTCCGCGGCCGCGAAATAAAGCGGAAAATGTGAGTTCCTCCTGGCGCTTACTGTAACTGTAAACATAACAAAAGAGAAGAATAGAGTTTATTCCATAACAATAGAATAAGGGGCCAATGGCCCTCTATTAAACAAAAGAAATTAACTAAAGAAAAGGCCCCCTATCCAGTTTTTGTCCAGAAGTCTCTGTCTGTCTGTATGTCAGTCTGAAAACTAACATTGGCCATAACTTCCTTATTAGTAGGTGGATTTACTTCATACTTGGACACGACACCCCTTTGGACAAGACCTTACCATTGACCTATATCTATTTGACCTTGACCCTTGAATGACTGGTCCTCGACTCAAAGACATAGCACCACTTCCGGGGCATTGTCATCTTACAGTGACAGTTCTTGTTTTTTTGGGGTTTTTTTGGCAGGTAACTTTCGCATATTAATAGCCTTGCTGCCTGTGCTCTGGTCACTGAACTAAAGCTAAAGTGTTACCTGCTTTCACAGACCTAACTGGATCATCTCTCTCTCATTTTCCCCGCTGTGATTGTTTGAAGTTTTCATTTAAAGTATTTTTTTTCTCTAGAAGTCATAATAAGTTTTTTTTCCCCTTGGAAACCTTATATTAAGAAAGTAAAATAAAGCAATAAAATGTGTGAATGTTATAGAATGTTGTTATAATTTCTTTCAAAATAAATTCAAAACTATACTAAGAGATCAAACCTGGGTATTTCAGCCAACATCGTCTTGGCTCCTATTACAGTTGTTCACCATCTTCGTCTCACTTTGATCTGTATCTGCTTACATGTATGAGGATTGCCCGATTGTATGTAGTTGGGCACATATTTACGCTCATTTGTCCCATATTTTGCAGAGTTTACAACAAAACTGATGAAGATAACATAAAATAAACTTTATAACTTTAACCATACCAGTCCCTTTCATCTAGGAAAAACACTCAGATAATATAAGTATAAACTGAAACACTTGTTTTGTATCTGTTTATCCACTATTTTATTTAAATTTTGGCTATCGGAATTCCCCTGTCATGAAGGCAGTGATGTGATTGTTGCACAAGGCTTTACTTCTGCAAGATTTTCCCTCGGTTATATGAAGTTTAGAATAAGACTTAAAGGTTGAACAACTAAATAATATCAGATCTTTAATAGACATTCAACACTTTAAGCATAATAAATTAGGCTAGCAGATTGGTAACAGGTGACAATTTACAAGTGCATCATTTTTGTGTCGCCCTTTCGAAGAAAAGGTGATACATAGGGATCGCTTTGTCCGTCGGTCCGTCGGTCCGTCACGA
The DNA here is from genome assembly GCA_012932295.1 of Cyclina sinensis. Taxonomy (NCBI): domain Eukaryota; kingdom Metazoa; phylum Mollusca; class Bivalvia; order Venerida; family Veneridae; genus Cyclina; species Cyclina sinensis. The sequence continues at coordinate 40,013,173 of JAAONU010000003.1, read as the reverse complement.
AAACTTAACGTTGGCTATAACTTTGCCATTTCTAAACATTATCTTATCAAACTTTCAAATTGTATTGCTTATGACAACAGGGTCAGGTTGATGCCAAAATTTCTAGGTCAAGGTCACATTTGACAGAGTTATGCCCCTTTTTATACATGGATTTTGTCATGAAAACTTAACGTTGGGAATAACTTTGCCATTTTTTAACATTTCAACATCAAACTTCCAAATTTTATTGATTATGACAACAGGGTCGTGATGATGCCAAAATGTATAGGTCAAGGTCACAATTGACAGAGTTATGCCCCTTTTTGTACTTAGATTTTGTCATGAAAACTTAACATTGGCTGTAACTATGCCATTTCTTTATGTTTCTTCATCAAACTTTCCAGTTGTAATGCTTACAATTGTATCACTTAAGACAACACCATTTCTCAAGGGCAGATAACCCTCAAATTTTTTTTGGCAATATTATGCCCCTTTTTCAAGTTAAAATTTCTTGGTTAACTTTTTACTTTTATGTCCATATCTCAAAAAGTGTCAAGGATATTCCATTCAAACTTGGAATACTTGATCACCAGCAAGACCCCTGCAAAGATTGTTGGTACCCATGTCCCTGGGGTCACAGTTAGCCCCACCCCCGGGGTCACTTGATTTTGCTTAAACTTATATATAGGAAAAAAAACTTCTTAAGCCTAGAAATAAAATATTAACTGGCATGGGATGGGTAAGTACTCCACCCCCCCCCCCCCCCCCCCCCCACTGTCCCCTCTGCATGGGAATCCGCCCCCCAACCAGTTTTTTTTAATTTTAAAACATATGCAGTTCCCCCCCCCCCCCCCCCCCAAACCAGTCATCTCCCCCCCCCCCCCCCCCCCCCAACCAGTCATTCCCCCCCCCCCCCCCCCCCCTCCGGGCCAATTTTTTTTTTTTTTTAAATTTTAAAACATACCTCAACCCCCCCCCCCCCCCATTTTTTTACCCACCATCCCCGCGCCTTTTTTTTTTTTTTTTTAAACATAGGTACTTTACTCACCCCCCACCCTACCTCAAACCCCCCCCCCCCCCCCCCACACACACCCGGGCCTAATTCTTTTTTTTTTTTAAATTTTAATACATAGGTACTTGACTCCCAATCCACCCTCAACCCCAGCAGGCTCTTGTTTACCTTTTTAGTTATTCTAACAGGTTACCCAAGGGCGACACAAGTGTTCCACTGAACACCCATCTAGTTATGAAACATAATAATTTTTTTCAACTTATGCCAGTTTTTTTTTTTTTTTTTTTGGTGCATATTATTGCATTAAAAGTATGTTTAGGATCACAGATTCTGTAGTTATAGCCATTATCTACTTTAAAAATGGTACAAGATAGCCGTGCTCCAACTAAGTGCAGTCACTTTACACACTTATGGCAGTTTGCATATTCTCAAAAAATGATCTGCCCAAAATTTAAAGAAAAAGTTTTTATATCTTGTTTCCTGTTACAGATGTGTAAAATTCTTATGTACAAATGCCCAGGAGCCTCAGTGTTCAGCACTGTCAGCTGTGATAGCTTGTCTCCTGTTGTGGTATTACCCAATACATTGTACTAAAAATTCTTGATGGGTTCTTCCACATTCTCTTTTAGAAAGTCATCCAAAGACTTACATAAATTGAAAAAAAAAAAAATGAAATACCAACATTTTGTAGCAAAATGAAACTTGATATGATAATGCTTAACTTGAAGCTCAAGTGAATAAACATCTGACCAGTATCACACCAGACCATTATCACACCAGACCATTATCACAACAGGCCATTATCACACCAGACCATCATCACAACAGGTCATTATCACACCAGACCAAATCAGACCATTATCACACCAGACCATTATCACACAAGACCATCATCACAACAGGCCATTATCACACCAGATCAATTCAGACCATTATCACACCAGACCATTATCACACCTGACCATTATCACACCTGACCATTATCACAACAGACCATTATCACACCTGACATAGTTAATATGCCAGGGCTCCATTACATTGTTGTTGAATTAAACCACATCTTGTATTTCAGGCCTGTATGGTGACAATGGGATACTGCCAGCAAAATTAGTGATTGGAAAAGGTAAGTAAATAAACATACAGTAGTGATCAAGCAAGAGAGAAATTTGAAGTGGTTATGTGACATTATTTTCTGAGGAACCCAGTTATTAAAAGCCAGGCCTTTTTTCTTCATGGAAAGTGTACACTAGACTCCTGTGCATGGAATCAGAGCCTATCAAAATACAGAGTACCTTCACTTTCATGAGTATTGTTACCAGTTAGTTCTGGTATAAATACTTAGAATATCATTCTTCTGGAACTGGCCATAACAAATACAGATTTCCCTGTAGTATTTGTAATGATTACAAGATAAAAACAAACCATACATTTCAGCATTTTTGTATATGCTGAAAGTATTGATTGATGCAGATTCTCTCTTGAGAATATGTATTTCAGTCATAGAATGCTGCTAATTGGTGCTTTAAGGACCATCTTGGGCAAAGCATAAATTCTAGTACATGATTGTACTTTCATGATGAAGTTTGTCTTGATTTTTTTTTTTTATGAAACTTTAATTTTATTTTTAGCTATTAGGATACCCTTGTGTCCGGCGTCCGTCGTCCGTCCGTCGTCCGTCGTCAACATTTTCTTTAAATGACATCTCCTCCTAAACCCCTGGCCCAATTTTAAAATAACTTCATACTAATGGTCCTTAGATGTCCCTTTACCAAGTTTGCTCAAATGGTTCCGGTCCAATGCACAATATGGCTGTGAGGCCCTAAAAGGTGTTTTTAAAATGGAAATTTCAAAAATCTTCTTGTCTGAAATAACAAGGCCCAGAGCTTTCATATTTGGTATGAAGCATCATCTAGGGGACCTCTGTCAAGTTTGCTCAAATCATGACTTCCGGGGTCAAACTGGTTCAGCCCCGGGGGTAAATAGATTTTACTTAGAATTTATATAGGAAAAACTTCAAAAATCTTCTTCTCCAGAACCACAAAGCCTGGCGCTTAGATATTTTGCATGTAGCATTAACTAGTAGACTTCTACCAAGTTTGCTCAAATCATGATCCCCGGGGTCAAGTTGATCCCGCCCGGGGGTCAGTTAATTTTATATAGAGTTTATATAGGAAAAACTTCAAAAATCTTCTTCTCCAGAACCACAAAGGCTAGAGCTTAGATATTTTGCATGTAGCATAACCAAGTAGACCTTAACCAAGTTTGCTCAAATCATGATACCCGGGGTCAGATTGACCCCGCCCCGGGGGTCAATTGATTTTATATAGAGTTTATATAGGAAAAACTTCAAAAATCTTCTTCTCCAGAACCACAAAGCCTGGAGCTTAGATATTTTGCATGTAGCATTACCTAGTAGACTTCTACCAAGTTTGCTCAAATCATGATCCCCGGGGTCAAGTTGACCCCGCCCGGGGGTCAATTGATTTTATATAGAGTTTATATAGGAAAAACTTCAAAAATCTTCTTCTCCAGAACCACAAAGCCTGGAGCTTAGATATTTTGCATGTAGCATTACCTAGTAGACCTTTACCAAGTTTGCTTAAATCATGATCCCCGGGGTCAAATTGACCCCGCCCCATAGTCAATTCATTTTATATATAGTTTATATAGGAAAAACTTCAAAAATCTTCTTCTCCAGAACTGCAGGCCTGGAGCTTAGATATTTTGCATGTAGCATTAACTAGTAGACTTCTACCAAGTTTGCTCAAATCATGATCCCCGGGGTCAAATTGACCCCGCCTGGGGGTCAGTTGATTTTATATAGAGTTTATATAGGAAAAACTTCAAAAAATCTTCTACTCCAGAACCAGAAAGCCTAGAGCTTAGAAATGTAGCATGTAGCATGACCTAGTAGACCTTAACCCGCCTGGGGGTCAGTTGATTTTATATAGAGTTTATATAGGAAAAACTTCAAAAAATCTTCTACTCCAGAACCAGAAAGCCTAGAGCTTAGAAATGTTGCATGTAGCATGACCTAGTAGACCTTAACCAAGTTTGCTCAAATCATGATCCCCGGGGTCAAATTGACCCCGCCCCATAGTCAATTCATTTTATATATAGTTTATATAGCCATCTGATCTTAGTCTGCAAAGTTTGCTTCGGTCTTCCCAACTGCTGAGTTCAGTACGTACAGTCCATGGTCTGTGGATCACCTATCTTGTGTGTCATAACGTGCTCTCAAATTCTGTACTGGTACAGAATTTACCAACACAGGTTAACTGCATACCATTATGTAACTTAAATACTGTCTCAAAATAGCATATACCCTAACACAAAAGTCACTTCTAGACTGTACATTTCTGAAGGAAACTACCTTCAGCCAAAATGAAAACATTACACCTGTTTCAGATATCCATATTTCAATTTGTACTTCATACAATAGTTTCATGTTAACTTACAAAGAAAAAAAAAATGTATCGAAAGTCTAATGACTTTGAAATGTTAACATTTTCCATGTATTTATCATCTAGACGAAATGAGGTAAACTGGAAATTATTAAAACAGTTCATGTAAAGTTAAAACTTCACCAATCAGCAAGTGTGGACACATGCCCTTCTTTCACCAATTCTCTCCTCATTATGTCTACAATATCGTTTCATGGTCTATCAGGTGAGCGATTCAGGGCCATCATGGCCCTCTTGTTAAATAAAAGCTCATCTGACTTCTGTGTAGTTCTAGAAATTAAAACACTAGTGCAAAAGTTTTGACATATGTATATTCATTGTATTTTTATCAAAATTGCTTACTATCACAGACAAAATACAAAAGGGGAATAAAAAAAAACAAATCTGACCTATCTGAAATAAAAAAATCTGAAACTTTTCTTACTTTTTGTCACCAGAGGCAGACAGCTGGGATGAATTGTTAGATTCACAACCCACATTGCTCAAACTTACACCCAAACTAGGTCTAAGTGTGCAGCAAGGTATGGACTTGCTGTGTGTGGCTGGCATGGCTGTGTCCTTCCTGTGTGTGGTGTGTAAAACCATGAGAGACACTGTGTCCTTCATTCTGTTATGGATGCTCTACTTTTCACTTTATCAGGTAAAAAAAATCAGTTATGTATCCAGGGGCGTAGCAAGGGCTTTTGAAGGTGTACGCAGAATCGTAGGGGGGTCCGGGGGAATGTTCCCCCGGATTTTTTTTTCTGTAGATCGACTAATGAGCGTTTAGGGATTTTTGGCATTAAATAAGTTATATTTTTTCACCAATTTTACTCGATTTTGTTTTACTTGTTCTCATGGAACATCTTCTAACAACTATTCAAAAAGATTTTCTGGACCAATGTGTACGCAGGACCAATGTGTACGCAGCTGCGTATTCTGCGTACTGGTAGCTACGTGCCTGGTATCCATATTTGTGTGTAAGTTATAACTTAATTTAGAAAGATGTCTGTAAATGGCTTGATATATAGTTCATAGTTTGTGCAATGGTTTCATGAAAGGACTGGCTTAAACCACATAAAGATTTATCAGAATGTTTACTGCATTGCCTAAAAAATGTTTGGAAATAGTTTTCTTTTCATATTTCATTTTTGCTGTCTATTTTAAACAGTTATACATCTTTTGTTAACAACTATTATAGGGGTTCATGTTAAAAAGAGCTGGTTTAGTTCAATAATAATGATTAATTGGAATAAATTGTATCATTTTCTGTTGGTGTTTCATACAGGTTGGCCAGACATTCTTGTGGTTCCAGTGGTAAGTGTATTCAACATGTTCTGTAAGTTCAACCAGTTTATCCTTTTGTTATGGTTTAGGGCACACAGGCCTTAATTGTATAAATACAACTTCTGACAAATCAGTGCGTCAGGGCATTGATCCTTGGGGGCGGAGGTCTAGAGCATTGGTTTCCAATGGGGAAGGACCTGAGTTACCTGCTCTTGATGGTCTTTTTCAAGATGCTGTTTTAGAAATGAAGTAAGGTGATTGATAAACCTGAGCTTTACATGTTTACAAAGTAACTTTTAACAGGTTTCTTCAAAAGCAAAATGCAAATATACATAACTGGATGTATTATTAGTCCCCTACCGGTTTAACCGGAGGGGACTATAGGTTTACCCTCCGTCCGTCTGTCTGTCCGTCAGTCAGAAAGTCTGTCAGTCCGTCCGTCAGTCTGTCAGTCCGTCACAAAAACTGGATCCCGTGATAACCCAAAAAGTACTAAAAATATTTTAATGAAACTTGAAATATGGGTAGATGGCAGTCTGGAGATTATGCACGTCTTTTTTTTTCTTCATATGTTGAAAATTTTGGTTGCTATAGCAACAAAAATACCTAGAATATGGCAAATATAACAATATTTGTGATAACTCAAAAAGTTCTAAGAATAATTCTATGAAACATAAAATATGGATAGGTGATAGTATGGAAATAATGCACCTCAAGGTTCACCACTCTAGCACCAAAATTATTAGATTTATCCCCCCTTGAACTTAGAATTTTCATGAAAAAAATGTGTTTTTTGTAAAACTCAAAAAGTACTGAAAATATTTTTTGGAAACACGAAGTATGGATAGGTGACAGTATGAAAATAATGCACCTCAAGGTTCACAACTCTAGCTCCAAAATTATTAGATTTATTCCCCTTGAACATAGAATTTTCATGACAAAATGTGGTTTTTTGTATATAACTTCATTATTTCTTAATGTTTCTACTTCAAACTTTAAATATTGGTTTCTTATCATCACCCACATCATATGTGACAAGGTTCATAATTCTAGCACCTAAATTGTCAGAATTATCATCCTTGAACTTTGAATTTTTTCATCCTATGTTGAAAAATTTGGTACATTTGTCTTTCCCTAAAAGCTGTATCCAGTGAAATATGGATAAATGGCAGTATGGAGAATATTCACCTCATTTTTTTATTAACCTAAAGGAGGAACTGTCCGTCCGTTTATCAGTCATTTCCTCCGAAAACTTTACCATTGACATATTTTCCTTACTACTGAATGGAATTACTTCAAACTTGGCCACAACAATACCTCGGACAAGACCATTCCAATGAAGTACATTTCTGTGACCTTGACCTCTGAATGACCTTGACCTTTAAAGTTTTCTTGTCCAAAAACTATAAGTTTGGCCACAATTTCCTTATTTCTGAACAGAATTACTTCAAACTTGGTCACAACAACCCCTTCAATAAGACCTTTTCAACAACATATATTTCTGTGACCTTAACCTCTAAATGACCTTGATCTATGACATTTTCTTCTTTGATGATACTTTGTACATGGATAGAGGATCATATGGAGATTATGCATGTCTCAGACAAATTCTTTAGTCAATTTCCACATATGGGTTGGAGTTAGGGAGATGGACATTGCACCGGTAGGGGACTGTTGCTTCGTCTGTGACAAGCTCTTGTTTTGATTGGTGTATAACATAATGCCCTTGTTTTTCTTTTATCTACTCATTATTTTATGAGAAAGATCAATAATGACTAGCAAACTTATGTATGACTTGTGTTATTAGTAGGTTTTGGTATCTTCACTTAAAATTTTTATCATTTCAGGGATATTTTACTATTGGAGGCAGGTTTCCTCACAATACTTGTGGCACCATTTAATCTACAGATCCCTGTGAAAAGGTTCCGCCTGTCATTTTACCATCAGCATGACAGCATTACACTCTGGCTGGTGCGCTGGCTATTGTTTCGACTGATGTTTATGTCTGGAGTTGTCAAGCTGACCAGTGGATGTCCAACATGGTGGGGTCTCACAGGTATGGATTTAATTCACTTGTGCAAAATGTTCAGAAAACAGAAAGCTGGTTATTTCGAAATATTTCCTTGAAATGGCATGTTGGCAAAGTAAAGAAGATACTGACAGTTTTTTTTTCATTTCTGTACTAAGGTGACATTGCAAGTTTTTTTTTTTAATTTTAATAAATCAATTTTTGTACTTAACTCACTTTTCTCAGTCAGATCCTTACAGAAGTTATGCAGCTCTTCAATACCATTATGTCAACATGCATTAAACAACCACAACTTTGAGATGTTTGTGTTTGAAAATGCATTTATACTTATTCTGTTGTTTTTTTCAGCACTTAATTGGCATTTTGAGTCACAGGTAAGCTTCAGCTGTAAGAGCAATTCCAATAATAAGCGTATGGGGGGATGGGACGGCACCTGAAAGTTTTAATTTTGGGTGATGGGGTGAACTGGAAATTATAAATTATGCATGATGGGGTTTCTTAAAAATCATAATTATGGGTCATGCGTCCTTGTCAAATACATAAATTATTGGAGTGGGGTTGGGTCAGTAGACCTATATTAATTTAATAATTAAATTAATGAAAAATAGCAATATTGGTGTTGCGTTAGTTTTGCCCACTGCACGTTAAACACTCATGCTGAGATAAGTCATAACGAACATTCAGTAGGTGCCTCCCTTGTGTTTGCAACCCCATGGTGGATGAAAAATTATGGAAAACGTGGTCGATAGATGACTTTGTGAAATGGCTACATGCCATTAGCTTGGGGTATCTTGAGGCAAAATTTAGAGATAATAACATTTTTCCGGTCAATATATATCAGACAGAGCTACGTGGTACTATGGAAGTCCATGGTCTTCTGTGACTGTACCTGTGTTTGGACCTGTCAGTTTTTGGAAATAAACTCAGAGTGCAAAAACCACAATAATTCAATGCTGGAAAGATAAAGCAACCTTCTTTCTTTAAAAAAGTTAATATGCCCAGTGGGTTTTTTTTACAAAAACACAAAGATGGGGTATGTGGATATATTGTAAAATTCTGAATTGTGGGTGATGGAGTTTAAGAAAATGCATAAAGCTGGGTGATGGGCCTGATAATTTATTTATATTTATGGGTGGTGGGGGTCTTCAAAAAAGTGCCATCCCCTCCCCCCCTACACTTACTACTGGAATTGGGCTAAGAGTTTTGAGTGCCTAGTTTGTGAGTCATAACTGTTGTATGGTCAGTCATTTCATTTTCAACATTACACTGAATCTCATTGATATGTTTAAGTTGAGTGTCAGATGTGTCTTCAGCTGTTTGAGATAATGTGAAGGCCTCAGTTTCTACCAAACCTTTAAAATTTGACATTATAGCATAGGTGTATAATGCTCTTGTATGCGTTGTATTTGCAAAAGATTTCAAGAGGTTTTGAACATTTAGCATTTGTTTAGATCCCATTAGTGTTGACATGCAAATTAAAAAAAAATATTTTCACCTTTGTTAATGCTTAGTAATTTTCTTTCCACAGTGTATTCCTACACCATTGGCCTGGTGGTGGCATCATTTACCGGAATGGTTTCTCAAACTTAGTGTTGTTGCAACATATATTATAGAAATTGCAGTTCCATTCCTATTCTTTGCACCAGTAAGATCACTACGGCTGTTTTCCTTCTGGAGTCAGGTTAGTTATTAGGAAATTATTGTCTGTGGGTGGCTATTTCTTATGCCTCTAGCATATAGTAACTGAACTGTATGTCCTTACCTCCGTTGATCCGTACTGTTAACCCTTTTCTACAAGTTGGATATATCTTAAGTTCTACTTGTACCAATAACATTATACTGTAAACATTTACTTGCCAATACAAAGGCCTTGATCCTGGTGAGTTACATCCATTTTCCCCCAGTTATCTCCCCTTATGCAATTTGAAAATAGGTACAGTTATTATTTTTTGGGAAGTTGGATATTTATCTTCTCCAACAAATATTAAGGACTAGGCACTTTATACTTGAACTAACAAGTACAAAAGGTCATGATACTGTCAAGTTACATAACTGTGTCAAATATTTTTCTGCAGTAATCTCCCATTCCTGAACTAAGTGAATAGGTAAACCTTTTTTTGCCAAGTTGGATATTTTTCAGCTTTGCAAATAGCAGACAGTCTGGTAGGAAATGGGTATTGTTTATACATTTTAGATTATTCAGACTTGCATTTCATATCTTGCCTCTAAATATCAAAAAAGAAAAAAAACTGTTCGTTATGACTTTATGTGTTTGTGTCATTTATTTTTGAAATTAATTTTAATAAAAACTTGTGTATTAATAAAGATACAGTTATGTTATTATTATATAATACCCCTTGATATACAGTGTCTGGTCCACAAATTTTTCAATAGAAAGTCCAGTTGCTGAATTTAGAATAGAATGCAGACTACATTGCATTTTAGACCTTCCCGAATTTAGTTTATACATGTAATGTGTTAACAATATGAGTTAGGCTGTGCCATGATCTTGATTAAGTTTGGTTCCTGACAAGAATGCTTCACAGAGCAATGTGTGCTTACCAGACACAGGTTTTTTGTTGTTGTTGTTGTTTTTTCTATAAAAAGTCAGTTCTTTAACAGTAACATTCTTAATTAAATAGAGGAATGTCTAAGTCAATAAATTTTGTATTAAAACTCTATGACAAGTATAAATGTCTTATACAAACAGGCATGTCAGGAATGTTTCCAGACACAAAACTAATGAGAAAGAATTTTATTTCATCAGATGCATCAGAAAACAACAAACCACTGATACATACTGATGCATATTAATGTATTTAAGACCTTGACAAAAGGTGAGATCAAACTACTCAGCTACTATCAGTAAAAAATACTAACTCATCCCAGTCTGTTGGTTTTATTAGTGTAGGTTTCTTGAAAATGACTAAAAAAGTGTTTAGAATTTGCATACTAGCTTAACCCTTTTCCTCCAGTTGACTTTTCCATTATGCAGTTTTAGACTCTATTCATACTTCACTGACATGCTGGCAAATCATTGTCTGCTCGGTAGATTGCCAACAGTGGGGTGAAAGATTGCCAACAGTGGGGTGAAAGATTACCTGACAGATTAAACAAATCATACGAGTAAGAACTTTTAGACAGATTATGTCCCTTAAAAGTTTCGTTATTGTGGAAACTTAGTAACATTTACACAAAGCTGAAACTCATACATTGACATGTGTACTCTCCTCATAACTGCACCATAGATGTTGTGTCCATTGGGGCTATTTAGGAATCTTATAGGGCTAACTAGAATCTTTGAATAAAGTTAAGGTGGATTATAACAATAACATTATTATATATCAACAAGACTATTAAATTTATTCTTAATTGAAATACTAAATCTTCAATAAAAGATATAAAAAAACCATTAACAGTTTGAACAGTATTATCACAGCATAAAATATGAAACCTGCTCTCCTGGTATTAAGAATTAGAATTAGATTATCTCCCCTGTGTTACACCTATGCCCTCTCCTCTTCATAAAAAACATACATGCATTCTTTACTCAGATATGAAAGTATGTATTAACTAAATTTTATTACTGTTGGCTTAATTATGTAATAAATCCCTCTTTGTCAGGCAGTGAGTGCTGTTGAAGAGATACAATTATTAAAGTGATAGAACATGAATGAACTAATTGACATAGTTACAATATATCCAAGAATGATTTGTAAGAGATATTATGCAGTTTATGACACTTGATTTTTCTTATTTTATCTTCAGTGCATTAGGAAATTTTGTGAACTTGTATCATTATTTGATAAGCTTTTGATAAATGACACTTCAGTTTTGTTTGTTTGTAAAATCTAGTTTAAATAAAACTTCAATTTTTGTTCAGTCTTTCAGTGAGGTATACACTAGTGTTTCACTTTGCAAATTGTACAGATTTCAGAGCAAACTGTATATTTGAGGAATACCACAATTCATCCGTTGCTTGTAAGCTCCAGACAAGACCTGGAGTCCTGGACAACAAGTCTGTGATTACCCTTGTGATTTCTTTAAGCAGAGTTGCTGCCCCTAATTGACTGCCATCTGCTGCAGCTATTGTTAGAGTGATGAGATTTTCTGTATAGCGAGTTAATGGAATGTCCCCAGATTCGGTGTCAAGATCACACACTGCAATATCACCTTTTAGAGTTACCTTGAAGATTTCATTTTTTGTAGTTGCAAAAACAGTGTCCTTCCAGTCTATTCTTGTAGTAACATGTGCCTGTAATGCTGACACCAGCTTTTCAAACAACCCTGAAGGCAGGCCTAGTGGCAGAACATACGTGACATTGGTGACAACTGGATTTGTCATTTCTGCAATAGCCTCATTCCAGTATTCAGCAAAGTCCTGTCCTGACCTGTCTTGGTTATACCAAGGTAGTACAATGATTGGGTAGCTGTAAAGTTGACCATTTGGCATGGATGGTTCTGGTATTGAGTAGCAGACCTCAAGAGTTGGGGCAAGGTCAACAAGGTCATTAAACTCTTCATAGTCGAGCTCCTCATAGAACCAGAAACAGTTCATGAGTGGGCGGGAAATCTGCCCGTTTCTCAAAAACAGAATTTTTGCATCTTCAAAATCTTCACGACTAAACATTCCTTTGCTCAGAAAAACCTTGTTGATTTCGAAGTCGAGGAATGTTTCCATGTCATGACGAAATATAGAAGACAGCAGTTTTACAAATATGCGAGGTTTATGGAACACTTTTTTGGCTAATGAAGGCATGTCCTTGAACCAAAGGATTTCTCCAGTGTCATGGAGATACTGTAAGCAGTCTTGTAACTCTTCTGCATTAACCTCTTCCTGTTTGCCACATATGTTCACCTGCTTCCAGTTCAAGAAATAGCTCTTATGTCTCTTCATGGCTAGTCGCATTTTGTTCCATTTTCTTGGAACAGATCGCTGTGCAAAGGGAAATAGATTTTTATCTATAACCATAAGTTCTAGGCTCTCGATCAGATTGTTCACTCCATACAGACCCTCGTTATTGCTCAATAGGGAAACTTCTGGCATAATGCGTAGTGGATTCTCAACCTGGTATTCCAGCTGTTTCTTCTGAACTTGTAAATGCTTGAGGTACTGAGTAGGTTTCTTCTCACTTGTAGCTGTTTGGATCTTTTGATCAATTTCTTCTATTTCATGTTTGAGTAGTTGGGTATATGTCTGCATCTGCCTTTCAATATTAGTTTTTACAAGTTCTTCAACAGATTTTGATTGGCTAATGAAACTGCTAGCTCTGCTAATAGGTGTTGGTGTAGACATGCCTTTCAGATCTAAGTTTGGGACTGACTCATCTTTTGTTGAACTTGCTGCACTTTGAAGAGATCTGCCAGAGTGTATGGAAAGCTGAGATCTTCTAGGTGACTTGGATGACCTTGAGGAGGTACGTGATAGAGTATCAGGGGTTTGAGAAATGTTCCCATTTTCATCTTCTATGGCATACTCTTCATAAGTGTCAAGGTGTGTACCGACAAGTTTGACTACAACTCCAGGCATGTATGTATTGAGGAATTCAAGCCACTGACCAATAGCATTGTAGTGTGTGTCTGTGCTGTAGGAGCCATGGTTGTATACAAGTACTACAAGTGCTTTAGAATCAGCAAACATTGGATAGATCATTGTGTAGGCTTTGTCCCCACCAAAATCATTGATAAGGAATTCCACGTTATTGTCAGTTTTCCAGGAAGTCTGTACCAGAGCACGTGTTCTGTCTGCTTCACCTTTGGTCATTAGAGATTTTCTGTGAATCAGCCCATTGATAAGACTAGTCTTGCCACAACCTGTTGAACCAAAGAATAGAAGCTTCTGTCTCTGAAGATTCTCGGTTTTGATGATTGCTAGTTTCTTCAGATACTCAAAGATTTTCTCTGGTCGCTCAGTTTTCCAGATCTCTGGTGGAGGTTGATGGATTGGATTCTTGTACAGCCACAGTCCATACTTGGAGAGCCTCTTAAAACTGTGTGCAGTCACAAGATTCTTCAACTTATGCATTTTCATTGGTAGGGCAGTTATACGATTTTCTGTGATATCTAAAGTTTCAAGATTTTCTAAGTCACAAAGCTCATCTGGCAAACAGCTAAGCTCATTTTTCTCTACTAGGAGAGTTTTCAGCTTTCTGAGTCCACCTATAGCTGTTGGCATGAAGCGGATACGATTGTGTGCAAGGTTCAGTTCCTCTAGGTTTACAAGTTCTCGTATTCTTGTGGGTATTCTCTCTATACGATTGCTGCTCAGTCTAAGAATCACCAGACTGGTTACTCTTCCTATGTCTTCAGGTAGAAGACATAGAAGATTGTTTGACATATCAAGCACAGTCAGGTGATTGAGGTTGAATAAGCTCGGAGGAACTTTGCTGAGGAAATTTTTGCACAAGTACAGTTCTCGTAGAGATATATTACTCATGTCTGGAATATTGTTTATTTTTGTGTTTTCTAGATCAAGCACTTCAAGTGTAGCTAGTTCAAACACAACCAATGGAATATGTTCTGATGTTAATTTGCCTTTGCGTAGTAACTCCTCAGATTCCTGGAAAGAATCAACTTGTGCGCAAAAACTGCGATAGTTTACAGCAAGTGTGCGTAGTTTAAGCATCTCCGGAAGTGTTTCAGGTAAAGCTTCAATGACGTTGCCCCATAACAAAATCTCCTCTAGTTCTTGACAATATGCAATCTCAGGAGGGAGGGTAGTTATGTTAGTCTGCTGGAGGTTCAACTTTTGCAGATTGATCAGGTTCCCTATCTCTGGCTGTAACATGTTTATTTTATTTCGGCTAATATCTAGAATCTTCAGCTGTGTTAGTGACCAGATTGCTGGAGGGATGTATGGTAAGTTACACTCAGAGATTTTTAATTCCACTAGATTGACTAGTTCTTGAAGCTCAGTTGGTAGCCCACTGAAGTCATTGGGATTGGTGCATCTTATACCGTTCCGGCTGATATCTAGTTTTCTAAGTGTTGTCAAACGTCTGAGTTCTGGTGGCAGAGATCGGAGGTTGTTTGAGGCTAGGCAAAGTTCACCAGTGTCTTTAGCTGAAGTAGAATATGTACAAATATTGTGTTGCTGCAGTATGTTTTTAACCATAAAGAATGTTATACCTATCAATGTCTCAGCTACAGCTTTAAGTGTAGAAGCTTATTGTTGCATATCAGTTCCTGAAACAGATTGTTAAGATACTTAACTTGCTAAATCTGATATGGGAAAATTGTTTCAGGATTTCCTAGGGAAATGTAACTCTGAGTTTACTTATATATGTACACAACTGAACTGTTATTACATGCAGAAAACTCAAGAAATATATTTCTTATGTTATTCAATGCAATTTTGGGCTATTCAAAAACTAAAGAGGTGATAGACCAAAAATTAATGTGTGAAGCTTTACATACCCCCAACAACAGATAATGGTAGAACTGTCATCCCTTGGCCAGACATGTCAACAATTCTTAAACCATCGGCTGTCAGATCTGGTGATTTAAGAACAGTTTTCTTCTTGCTTTTCTCTTTACCACTCGTCTTCCGCATAGCAGACTGGAATTTATAGGACAATTTTAACAACTTACTTTTTTAGTAAAATTTGAAATACAAGGTTGTGATTGTATTACCAAGAAAAAGGACATAATTAAAATCATTTTTATTTTTTCATAAAATTCTTGCTGAATGCTTCTCACGACAGCTTGTTTAGGGTTGTCTGTGTGCGATTTGTGTAAAAATTGAACAGTGACTAAAGAAACCTGAGGGCTTTACATCTTTAAAAGCAGTGGATTACAGGCTCCATCCTAATTGAAAAATGATAAGTTTTTTTCTGTATTGTGACAGCAATGTTTCCCCAAAAATGACATTTCTTTCCCAGTTTGAAGATTGATAATTTTAATGATCATATATCAGTGTAATCACTGAATTTATAGACTAGTTCAAGATCATATTTTTTTCTAATGGTACCATTCTGAAGCCCTTTTTTAACCAGATCATACTATTTTCTTTAACTATTAATAAGAGGTTAGAGTTTAATCATACTGTGTAGAACATCTTATTTTTGCAGTCACTGAATAGAAAATTCTAGGGCTTAAAATGCAAAGACTTTTTCCAGTTACCCAATATCCTGAAACTTAAGTGACTTTTTAGGATCAGATGAGTATGAATCAATATGTGGAAAAATAATTTGAGATACAGAAAGTTTAAAAGTACAAGGTAGGTGGTTCATGTATACTCTCTAAAATTTGTGTGCAAAGAAGCACTGAAGTGTTTTGTTTGTTTTTCATTATTTCATAATACAGAATTATGAAGTAGAAAAATTTGTTAATAGTGCAACTGTTGGCATGTACTGTTATGTTTGATTGGTTATCAGAGCATTGCGATAGATTTTTTTAAATCTGTCTTGAAATCTATTTTGTAAGCTATTTGAAATGCTTTATGGATCTGTAGTTTAGTAGTAATTTAAGGGTCCCTAGTTCAATCTCCTGCTTCTCTGCTTACACCAATGTCTTTGAGATGAAACATTGAACTGAGGTCCCTTATATCACTGCTCTGCACTGAGCTTTTCAGAGAATGAGAATCATATCTGGAATTGGAGACCTTCCACTACCTAAATCAAGCTAAAATAACAAAACTCTTCACAGGTCATATAGGCAGCCAATATCAACTTTAGATAAACATAAATTAACAGATATTCGAAATAAGCTTCCATGTGAGGTTTATAATAAAATTTTACTAAATGGACATTTTGATCTATTGCTTACAGTTTATAAACTGTGGTTAGGAGGCCTTTTATCAGTGCTGCAGGTATCTTTCAAGTGACAACAGGTGTTACAAAACATATTTACCATATCATATTGAGTGTTTGATTTTAATTTAACCATTAAATCTCTTTTATAGAAGTAATTTTGAGAGTTTGTACTTATCAGAATAATGATTTTCTGTATGTCAGGATTATCATCCAGCTAAACTCCTGTACTCCAGTAATTATGGCTGGGTAGAATGTTTATCTTAGGGAACAGAAGAAACCTGGTATGTTTGCCTCTATCTTGTACAGGCAAAGTGAATGGTCCAGTTATTTCTTATGAATAAAAGAAATCAGTATTACTTTACACTATCATATATAAAACAAAACCTCATTAAATTACCTTGAGTTCTCCTCCTGTCTTTCTGTTAGGTGATACATTTTTAGACTTCCTTGTTGGACTTGGACTTTTCTTGGATGATTTGCTACCAGCCGACTTGGGTGGGCTTGTGTCTCGTTGCCCTGGGCTTGCACTGCGTTTTGACTTGGCTGAAGTAGGCTTTTCCATTGCCTGCAATGAAAGAGAAAACTGCGAAATTGAAACGCTTCAAATTGGAATACATCAACTTGTTAATAAGTATTCTGCAGGGTTTTCAGTATTGCCTTGTTCTTACTACATATCATTATTTGAAGTGCAAGCTGAATTTGCTGCTGACTATAGAAGACCTTAATTAATTTGACAATTATTAAGTACTCAGTTCTTAAGAAAATTCCAAAGAATAATTGTCCGTGACAATGTAACAGCATCATTGGAAATATTTATATTGAAAGAGAAATGGCTGAACACTCAGTCTTCACAGTTTAGTGGAAAGACATGTAATACAGAGATTGCAGGTTGACCCCATGCTGCTGCACTTCTACCACTTACAGTTTTACATGATCAGTCCTGTATACATAACATTGAGGAGTTTTTCTAGAATGGGATCCTGCTTTCTGTATCGTTGCTTTAACCTCCATGTCCTGAAATAACTAGATTCTTCAGAGGACTTTAGTCCTGTGGGCAGAATCAACTCTAAATCAAGTAGGAACATTAGACAGTGTCATCTGATTGTCTAATTCTTCTCATTCTTGTTACCATGTTCCAAAAAAAAGTGCATGAAGAAAAGTATTTCGGGTTTTGAGTGATTATGACATAGAAAGTTTCGCTGATCAAGAGACAATTCTCTGTGTATTGCACTGACTGTAAAGCCCAAGTTAAAGTATCATGGGGAAGACAATAATTAATTGTTGTTATTAATATGGTTAGTAAAAATCTGGGGGTTCAACTTTGACCCCTTTATAATCAGGTCTTGTTCCTGGAATCCTGGTTGTGATTTGAACTTTAAACACTTTAAGTAAATGCTATTTAGTCCACGACTCCCCTGTGTTTTATTTCTGTGTAATTTCATTCTCACTTACTATCTATTTTGCAAAATTATAAACCTTTATTATATTTAGTGTAGTTTTTACTAAGAACATTCTACAGACTAGTTTTTACCTCAGTTTCAATAATCCTGCCAACTGGCTTGGCAAATCTAGCTTTCTTCAGCATTTTGATTCAGCAGATTTCCTAACAAAGTCACTATTTAAACCATAATATATCTGTAATCGAAGTAAAAAAAAAACAAAAAAGGAACACAAAAACCTTTAATATCTTAAAACACTATTCCAGATCTATAGGTGATCAAATTTTGATAAAAATCCATTTTTTTTTATCCATGGTATTTTCAAATCCACTACAAGTTTATTTGTAATTTTTCATAAATAACAATCTATAGATTTTCACATTCTTTCTGAAGTAAATCCCCTGCCCTTGGTTACCGGTCACTCTTTCAGTCCAAAATTGATACAATGCTTTGATTGAATTAATTTATATAGGTAAACCAATGTTTGTCACACTATGGTCTGTGTTACAGTCAAGTGTTTGCTTAACGTATCCTTAAAGCTATAACAATAGTCACTTTAGCCTGTTAAACTTTCACAAATTTTGTTGTAATTTTGCCGGGATATTGACGAGAAGTTTTGTTTTGTTAATGGACCTTTTATTGAACAAAGTAGTGATTTTATATCTAGTTTCCTAACTTTGTCAGCTCAAGCTTTGAAAAATGTAATGATTTTTGAATTAAGGAGATAAATACAGATAAAGCAGTAACATACTAATCCCTATCTTGATACATGCTTTAAACTTTATCTTTGTGATTAGGGTCTTTATAATCAGTTAAACAATTAATGATTTGCATTAATTAGCATACCAGTTAAGCATAGAATGGTGATAAGTGTGCATGGTTCTAATTGTTAAAGAATAATATTAATTGGCTACAGCATAGTACATTTTTTATGGATTTATTAACTGATGATGCTGTTTCATTTTGCATTGGACAGAGTTAATTGTGGAATCTTGTTGGATTCAAGGCTTTTGATATTTGTAATGAGTGTCAGTTACTGAAATTTTCACATATTAACTGTAGTTTAAATATTCCTTTTTTGTCTTTAAATGTCATGGTGACAATCCAAGTTACTGTACAGCTTTTTCCTTGCAGGATTTATGTCCCTATACACTCAAAGTTTTCAGTGTAAAGCAATTTTAAAAGATTTTTTGTTTTGGAGAACTTTTTCAGATGCAGAATTTGTTATCAGGTTTTCAACATGACTGTGCATATTATTGTTTTGAAACTCTTCTCATGTTACAGCTGAGTATTTAAGACATGTTTGGCATATTAAGGATTAAACATTTCAGTATTGATCCTTGGATTATCTGGCTTATTGATTTCATATCTGACCTATTGTGTGACCTATTAAATTGTGACAGGTTCATACAGCAGTGTTTTGAAATCTTAACAGTTGATATTGGAGCCCTGCTACCAGCACAAATACACACATAAAAACTAATTAACATTCAAAATTATCAAGATAACAAATCATTTCTAGTATAAGAAGTTTATAAAATGTAGTTACTAACATTATCCTTTGGTTTTGTCATCTACAGAATGTCAGCTGTGAATTGCAATTTGACTAACTTCTGCCATATCTTATTTACCTCCCTTGTTTCATTGTTTTTTTAAGGCTATAGCAGAGTAAGCACCCTTGGTTGATCACCATTTATTAAAAATGAACACTTTTTTAAGGTTTTATGTGCCCTAAAGAAACATTTTTATACATATAGTTATTCTTCTTTACATTACCAGGTATTTTTCAGAGTGAGCCAATAAAATACGTAATTATACAATATATGATTACTTTCAGGATGTGTCCCTTTAAAGATGTCCAATGTACTTTGACTGTACAGTGAGTCAGATTAAGACAAAGTGTTTTCATAAGCTGCATTGAAACATATAGAAACATATTTCTAGCATGATTATACGTTTGATAGGCACATATATTGAAATGGAAAATAGGAGGACTTGTTAGTAGTTATTTTCAGTACATCCAACTAAGGATAGCTATTTTTCAGTACATCCAACTAAGGATAGCTATTTTTTTCAGTATATCTAACTAAGGATAGCTATTTTTTTCAGTACATCCAACTAAGGATAGCTATATTTCAGTACATCCAACTAAGGATAGCTATATTTCAGTACATCCAACTAAGGATAGCTATATTTCAGTACATCCAACTAAGGATAGCTATTTTTTCAGTACATCTAACTAAGGATAGCTATTTTTATGCTCCCACAAAGTGGGAAGCATAAAGCGTTGCACTTGTCCGTCCATCCGTACGTCTGTCCGTCCTTACGTCTGTCTGTACGTCCCAAAATCTTGTGAACGCAACTCCTCTTAAACCGGATGGCAGATTTTGCTTAAACTTCCAGGGATGAACAACCTTAATGTGTAGATGGTAGTAAATGAAGGAATTTTGGCTGCGACCAAATTTAACAGAATTATGGCCCTTTGTTGATTTTTTCACTATATACTATGTAGAAATTTTGTGAACGCAACTCCTCTTAAACCGGATGGCAGATTTTGCTTAAACTTCCAGGGATGAACAACCTTAATGTGTAGATGGAAGTAAAGGAGACCATACATGTGTTTCAAAATTCAGTTTTATTCAGACACTAATATTGTATTCCATCTGTAAAGAGACCAAATATGATGCCTCAAGAGTTAGGTGATTTTTTTATCATTAATACATGAATTGAGGAAATTTCAACTGAAATGCTATGATAAGAACAGAATTTTGTAGACATTAAATGAAGCTGCTCTTGTTTACGAGCACATCTGCACAGTGGGGGCATCCGTGTCCTTTGGACACAGTTCTAGTTTTTAGCTCACCTGTCACGTAGTGACAGAGTGAGCTTTACTGATCACCTTTTGTCCATCGTCCAACCGTCCATCCGTCCGTCCGTCCACAATTAGTTTGTTAACACTCTAGTGGTCACATTTTTGCCTCAGTTGTCATGAAACTTGGTCAGGATGTTTGTCTCATAAATATCTCGGACGAGTTCGAACATGGGTTATCAGGGTCGGAAAACTAGGTCACAGAGCCCAAATATAGAAAAACCTTGTTAACACTCTAGAGGCTACTTTTTCAGTCCAAATCTTGGAAATTTGTCAGAGAGGTTCTATCAATGATTTCTAGGTCAAGCTTGAATATGGGTCATCTGGGTTCAAAAACTAGGTCACGGAGCCCAAAAATAGAAATATCTTGTTAACACTCTAGAGGTTACATTTTCAGTCCAAATAATCTGGAAATTTGTCAGAAAGGTTGCTTTGACGATTTCTAGGTCAAGTTCGAATATGGGTCATCTGGGGTCAGAAACTAGGTCACAGAGCCCAAATATTGAAAATCCTTGTTAACACTCTGGAGGTAACATTTTTAGTCCAAATAATCTGGAAATTTGTCAGAAAGGTTGCTTCTATGATTTCTAGCTCAAGTTCGAATATGGGTCATCTGGGTTCAAAAACTAGGTCGCGGAGCCCAAAAATAGAAATATCTTGTTAACACTCTGGAGGTTACATTTTCAGTCCAAATAATCTGGAAATTTGTCAGAAAGGTTGCTTTGACAATTTCTAGGTCAAGTTCGAATATGGGTCATCTGGGGTCAAAAACTAGGTCACAGAGCCCAAATATTGAAAATCCTTGTTAACACTCTAGAGGTAACATTTTTAGCCAAAATAATCTGAAAATTTGTCAGAAAGGTTGCTTCTATAATTTCTAGCTCAAGGTCGAATATGGGTCATCTGGGTTCAAAAACTAGGTCACGGAGCCCAAAAATAGAAATATCTTGTTAACACTCTAGAGGTTACATTTTCAACTCAAATAATCTGGAAATTTGTCAGAAAGGTTGCCTTGAGGATTTCTAGGTCAAGTTCAAATATGGGTCCTCTGGGGTAAAAAACTAGGTCACAGAGCCCAAATATGGAAAAACCTTGTTAACATTTTAGAGGCTATATTTTCAGTCCAAATGTCCTGGAAATTTGTCAGAAAGGTTTTTTTGATGATTTGTAGCTCAGGTTTGGATATGGGTTATCTGAGTTCAAAAACTAGGTTGCAGAGCCCAAAAATAGAAAAATCTTGTTAACACTCTAGAGGTTACTTTTTCAGTCCAAATATCTGGAAATTTGTCTGAGAGATTGTTTCAGTAATTACTAGCTTAAGCTCAAATATGGGATATCTAGGTTAAAAAACTAGGTCATAGAGCCCAAATATGGAAAAACCTTGTTAATACTCTAGAAGTAACATTTTGGGTACAAATAACCTTGAAATTTGTCAGAGAGATTGTTTCAATAATTTCTAGGTCAGATTCGAATATGGGTCATCTGGGGTCAACTAACCAGGTCCATAGCAACTTTGTTAAAAGCAGTCATACTCAGGTGAGCGATACAGGGCCATCATGGCCCTCTTGTTCAGTACTTCCAACTAAGGATAGCTATTTTTTCAGTACATCCAACTAAGGATAGCTATTTTTTTCAGTACATCCAACTAAGGATAGCTATTTTTCAGTACATCCAACTAAGGATAGCTATTTTTTCAGTACATCCAACTAAGGATAGCTATTTTTTTTCCCAGTACATCCAACTAAGGATAGCTATTTTCAGTACATCCAACTAAGGATAGCTATATTTTTTTTAGTACATCCAACTAAGGATAGCTATTTTTTTCAGTACATCCAACTAACGATAGCTATTTTTTTCAGTACATCCAACTAAGGATAGCTATTTTTCAGTACATCCAACTAAGGATAGCTGTTTTTTCAGGAATCATCTTGGCAGATGAAGTAGGATTTAGCTACAAGGTTCTTGGCTGGTCTTAGAAACATCCCACAATATAAAAAGACAATGAAGTGTATAAAACTTAATTTAAATCTGCCTAAAGGGATATTATGGTATGACACATGTCTTCTCTGTTATTTCTTTTGTCTGTATATCCCTGTTTGTACATTGGCAATATCTTGTGTGTATTATAACAGTTTTCATCCAAGTGAAATTGGAGTTATCTGCCCTTAGGTATAGAATATTTTTAGAGTTTTCATTTGATTGAAATGAAACTAGAACACATTACCTAGATGAAGAGTAGCATTTTTCATGTTGGTTGACCCATGCTAGAGAGTTATCTGCCCTTGGATATCCGATATTCATACAGTACCCGTAATATATGGAACTTTTTGCAGTAAACCACTACTACAGGTTATACGAATATTTAAATTAATTAGCAAAGAAGAAAAAAAAGTAGACAGTTAAGAGGAACTGATAGAATAAAAACTTCCATTCTTCAGGACAAAACAACTGACTGCTGCACTCATCAAATTGCCTGAACAGCTGATGCATTTTGAAAATTAACTTTTCTTTAAAGAATAGCTATAAATCCCTCACAGCTTATTTATCTCCCCGCCAAAGGTGTAGGGGATATTAGAAATGGTGTCCGTCTGTGTGTCCATCCCAATTTTGTCCAGAGTATAACTCCAAAATTACTTGAGCGATTTTCTTCAAACTTCATACACTGACAGAACACATTGGGAGGAAGTGCTGTATATAAAAACAATAACCTACCTTGCCTACTTTTAGAGATATTCCCCTTTATCAGATTTACTTGAAAAACTTTGTCCAAAGCATAACTCCAAAAGTATCTGAGGGATTTTCTTCAGACTTAGTACACTGACATAGCACATTGGTAGGAAGTGCAGTGTGCAAAAACAATAACTCTGCCTTGCCTAGGTTGTATGAAATAAACTTTCTGAATAAAAAAAAGATGTGAAAAAAAATGGATGATTTTAGAAGGAAGAAATATTCTGACATTTGACTTCTGTCTTAAGTTGCTGTAATAGTGTTTTAAAAGGATGGGGAAAAAATATGAAAGATGCAGCTATTATGATAACTCCTCTTATTTTCTGTAATAACAAGAATATTGATAATATTTGTAATAATAAGACAGTCTGCCATTTAGATCAGCATTTCATTAAAAATAAAAAAAATAAACCATGAATCTTGTTTTGTGAATGTTTAGTTGATATTAAAAATCTGTTTTGAAAGTTTTAATTGTGCAAAAGAAGCAAAATTCAAAAGAAGATAGCTTTAATTTGCTTTAATAGGATAGCCGTTAATGAGCCATATCCCAAATTCCATAAGAAAAGTATGAAATATAAAATTAATAGAGTATGAGAGAAGAAATGGTAACTTAAGTACTGTCTAAGTCCCTATCAAAGGCAATTTTGGCTTATTAATTGGATAAGATTAGACACTTATTAAACACTAAATTTATTGTTATTGTTATAACATAGGATTTATTCTTAATAAGTGTTGAATATGAAATGACAGATTTAAGTAGTATTTAATAATCATGTGTAAACGATTACCATAATGTGACATAGTCTTTCCAGATTTGGTTAATATTTAGTTAATAAAATATATCAGATTTTACAAAAATACTCCACTCAGATTTACTTTGAGCCTACCCATAGTACATGATTATTTAGTCATTACTGAATGTTTCTCTTTGTAGGGAGTAAGCATTTTGTATCAGTTTACATGAAAACCTACCTTGTATAGATAGTTAGATCCTCAGCCTCGGAGAAAAATCCACGTTACCTATTAGTATCCAACTAGCAAAGTGTAATGTACATTTCAGTGTGAAATAGTAGCACTAATTGATTATAGTCCATTTTTGTTCTCGTTATATTGTACATATCCAATCAGTAAGCTTTTGTGTTTGATCTCTCAAGTTGATCGGCGACGACACCTACCCATTATACAAATTCAAATAATTGCTACCATTACATGACAAAACTTCAATAGCTGTTGAAATAAGCGTATTATTGGTACAAGTTATACATCAAATATCCATGAAGAATTATAGCATTATTGGTAGTTTATTTATTCATTCAATTTTTTTACTTAAACTGAAATATTTACACATGGGTAAAAGTTTTCACTAATACCGGTTTTGCTACAGTATTGCTTAAGAAAGGCCAGTACCATTTGACTGTTATTGAATATTGCTGTTTTTATCTCTCCAGTTTATTTGGTCAATTCCACATTCAGATAAGAGTATGGTAGAAAGTCAACTGGATAAGTAAATAAAGTAAGTAAAGATTGGCAAAGCAGTCCCCATAAATCATTGATACATACTCTATCAGCTTAATGAGGTTCAGTTTTATGAAGTAGAAAATCAAAGCACTGAAATGATCTTAAATTGTTCAGGGAATGTTCACTAACTTTTGATATATATTATGGCCTCGGCTATTGTAGAAAATATTGATACAGCTAACATTTCTGGTAAGAGTTATATCCTCTATATTTACAGAAGAGTAAAATGTTGATAGTGTCCAGCTTTTGTCCAGTTACCACAAAACTTATACACAGTGTTCATCAGCATCAAAGCTTTACGTGGTAACAGTGTGCACAATGTACAGAAATACTGCATGCTTTTTGACAATTTGATACTCACTTGCAGTATTAGCTTTGATACAGTTTTGAGTACTTCCTCCACAAATACTCTAGTACATTACTACCCCAGTACATTGCTATGTGCAGTAAAACCAGTAGATATATTTAATTTAAAGAATTGATCAAGTACTGTTTAGATAAGTTATTGCTGCATATCCTGTGCATAAGACTGAAAGTTACTTGAAAAGACTTACCTGGATGATAAAAGGTTCAAGCATGGGACTTGACCCATTGATTCTATCTGGTAATTTTAGAAGTGTTTTATGATACAGGCAGCAAAAAGTAAAGCCAATTTGAAGTGTGGTTTGGACTACATTTTTCCACTTTGAGAAAGAATAAGATAATTTATGTATGCTGTATATATGCTAAGATTGCTTTACAGCATTTCTTGATCATGAAAAGTCAAGCATTTACAGGTTTTTGTTTCTGTATTACTTTACAGATTTATTTTAGCTTGATATGAGAACTTACAAATATTTACTTTGTAAATCACATGAGATTGTGTGTTCTTGCTTAGATCATATTCTAGAGATGTGTTTTAAAACACTTTGAAAGCTTACAACTAATTCTGTAACTAGATACATCAGAGTGAAAATAAAGAGTAAGAAGTGTTCTAATAAATCTACAACACATTTTTACTGTATTCAGTAGGAATACACTGCATTTTTGTTAAGTCAATGGATATTGTCTTAAGTCTGGATGGCCATTTTAAGGGCAATATAATATTTGACTTAGTAGAACTTCTCTTATAGATTAAAGTTGCAGTACATTAAAAACCATTTCACTAGTTCCTGAAGTAATTATTGGCCCAGAAAGTAATTCAATATTTTCATTGTTGGCTTATACACACTGGATATTTTGTATAAATAGAAAGACATTAATATGTATTTGTATTCAATTTAGGTTTATAGATTTTAAAATGCATTTAATATGTTTGTATATTTGCTTTTCTATTTTTGATTGATCTTTTCAGCTTTTTGACATTTGTATCCAAGTAATCGAGGTATTTGTTGATTGGCGTTTGTAGTAGAGAGAAATATTGTCTCTTTGGAACACTTATACATTCATATCAGAAGTTTATTAATCTATAAAACTTCATTTTAGATAAATATATAATAGCACTTACAGAAATATGTCATCTTTCTTAATATGAACTTGAAGTTAATGACCAAATGTGGTTGATATACTTGCTTTATCGGAACAGACTTTCACCTCAAAAAATTGAACCAAGGTATCCAGCTTCTGACCAGGCCAAGCCCCTGTCCAGGCAGTGGCAAGTTCGAAACTCAGTCAGCAGAGTTTGGCTACCACTTGTCATTAAAAGTAGTGAATATACCTACAACCAAACACCTTAGTCTACAGTCAAGGTGCTGTTTGATAAGTCAGTTTTCATAATTGAAAACCCATGTGACCATTGCTAATTTGCATTTAGTGGCTGTATCATCCAGTTAGTGAAACCTTTTGGCATTTCCTCAGATTTGCAGAAATGAGGTTGTATTTAGTTGTTTAAATGAAAGCATAGTTTTAACAAATTCTCCAAAGGTGCTGTGTAAAAATGATTAACATGTCTAGGAATATCAGTGTCCCTTAGCTCACATGTACATGCAGAGGCAGTGTTGGTTTAGAACACATTTTTAGCTCACCTGAGCACAAAGTGCTCAAGGTGAGCTTTTGTGATCGCCTGATGTCCGTCGTCTGTCCGTGCGTGTGTGCGTCGTCAACTTTTTCTTCAAACAACTTCTTCTCCTGAACTGCTGGGCCAATCTTGCTGAAACTTGGCAGGAATGTTACTTGCATGAAGCTTTACCAAAATTGTTCAAATGGTTCAGGTCCATTGCATTTTTAGGCCACAGGAGCTAAAAATAGATTTTCAAAGTTGGAACTTTAAAAATCTTCTTCTCCAGAACTACAAGGCCTGGAGCTAAGATATTTGGTATGAAGCATCATCAGGTGGACCTTTACCAAGTTTGTTCAAATCATGACCCCTGGGTCAAAAATGGCCCTGCCCCAGGGGTCACTAGTTTTACATAGAATTATATAGGAAAAACTTTAAAAATCTTTTTGTCTGAAACCACAAGGCCTAGAGTTTAGATATTTGGTGTGCAGCATTGTCCAGTGGACCTCTACCAAGTTTGTTCAAATCATGGCTCCTGGGTCAAAAATGGCCCAGCCCCGGGGGTCACATGTTTTACATAAAGTTATATAGGAAAAACTTTAAAAAATCTTCTTGTCAGAAACTGCAAGGCCTAGAGTTTAGATATTTGGTGTGCAGCATTGTCCAGTGGACCTCTACCAAGTTTGTTCAAATCATGGCTCCTGGGTCAAAAATGGCCCCCCAGGGGTCAAATGTCTTATATAGAGTTATATAGGAAAAACTTTAAAAAATCTTCTTGTCAGAAACCGCAAGGCGTAGAGTTTAGATATTTGGTGTGCAGCATTGTCTAGTGGACCTCTATCAAGTTTGTTCAAATTATGTCCCCTGGGTCAAAATTGGCCACGCCCAAGGGTTCTATTGATTTACATATAGTTGTATAGGAAAAACATGAAAAATCATTTTTCTCCAAAACTAATAGGAGTAGACCTTAGATATTTGGTGTGGAGTATTGTGTTGAGAACCTTTACCAGTATTGTTTATATGTTGGCCGTGGGGTCCTTAATATGTAAAAAAGGCAATCTTTAAAAATCTTCTTACTGGAAACCTCAATGCCTACAGCTTAGATATTTGGTATGCAGCATTGTCTAGTGGACCTCTACCTAGTTTGTTAAAAAAATGTCACTGGGGTTACTATTGGCCCAGCCCGAGGGGTCATAAGTTTTAAATAGCAGTATAGAAGAAAATTTTTAAAAATCTTCTTGTCTGAAACCACAAGGCCTAAAATTTTAAAATTTGGCATGAAGCAAGCTTTATCAAGCTTTTTGAAATTATTAGATTAGGTTAAAGGTCATGGAGGCTAAAAATAGATTTATCTACTGTACCTCATAGAGCCTTCATTTATAGACCAATATCTTTGATATTCATTATATAGGTTCCTTGCATGGACGTCTACCCATGGGTAGGGTTTGAGGTCACTGGGTCAAGGTCAAGGTCACCATAGCTTATAATAGATATTTCTACTTTCTGTCATAGAGCCTTTATTTATTGACTGATATTTTACATATTTGGTTTGTAGGCACTTACATATTTTCAATTAAAAAATGAAATACTGCTTAGCAGCAAACCTACAGCCAAAGTACTCAGGTGAGCAATTCAGGGCCATCATGGCCCTCTTGTTTTTTTTTTGGTGGCCATCTTACAGTAAATAAAAAAAAGAGAACAATAGGCTTCATACCATTTTAATAGAATAAGGGGACATGGCCCTCTGTACAACAAAAGAAAATAAGAAATGTCCATTATAGTGCAAAGTCCCTCGATTTGTCTGAAAAGTTTGTGTCCCACGTAGCTCCTGAAGTATTTGAAATGGAATTATGAAACCTTCCATGAATGTTCACCAAAATAAGTTGTTTTGCATCTTGGTTTTTCTTTGCAGATCGTCCCAGTATGACCACAGTTATGGTCCTTTAAATAGTAAAAATGGGCATTTTAAAAAATCTTAGATTTAAGATCAGTGGTTATGCCCCAACTTATACAGTATGTGACAAATAAGATTTGCATTTGTCTGCTCACATGCGAATCTCTCTGTATGTATGATATGTTCTTTCTGACAAAGGCACAAGGTGGGGGCTTCTGTGTCCTGTGGACACATTTCTAGATTATCTTGCTGCAGCAATGGGTTTTTTTTCTGCTGATTTAATGTTGTAAATGAAGTTTTTATCTTAATACATTGTATATTTTCAGGTTTTATTGCAGCTGTTGATCATAATCACTGGAAACTACAACTTCTTCAATGTGCTCACAATCACTCTGTGTGTGTCACTTCTGGATGATGAGTTCTTGGGATACCGTCACAAGAGTAAGTGTATGGCTACTAATGCTTGTACATACAATGAGAGGTTGTTGGAAGAGAAATCTGGTATAAAACAGAAACATTAACACGGGTTTCTTTAAGAGGCAGAAGGCGGGTATTTCCCCCTGCTATTTTGAGATCTTCACCGCCTACTTTTCTTAAAATCAGGCTTATTTTATAACAAGTGGCAGCAAATCACCCGCCTACTTTAAATGTATTCCCTCCAACTCAAAAACTTAATGAAATCCCTGATTAAATAATTTTGCCTACATACTTTGAATCAAATTTACAAATATTATGGACACATTAGAATCTGATTTTAGAATGAATATTTTGAAAGTTTCTGAAAAAAGAATGTTTCTTTCAACACATGGCACAAAGTCTTGGACATATAAATCCTGAGAATGAACTTAGATTTTGTGACCCCCAATGTAGTTACATGTAAGAGGTTAAACCAGAGATGCTAGGTCACTGTAGTATGAATACTGGTAAATTCATGGTTTAAAGTAATTGTTTTTTCAGAGAAACCCTCCAGTATAGTGAACAAGTTGGCATGTGTAGCTGTGTTTGGTTACCTTGGTTACCAGACTGTGAAACAGTTTGGTCTGGTTCTCAAAGATGATTTTACAATAGACTCCAAAATAGGTGAGTTTAATAGTTTTGTTGTCAGGCACTAGAATAGCCAGATTCTGTTTCATGTCTTATTAATAACATTAAGTTGTCTGTTAAGGGGGGGGGGGAATAATTATTGAGGGCATTTGATGTATGTTCTTCACATTATTTGTACGACAGGTTTTTCATTTGGTGTTCCCATGGCTTGCCTAAACAGACAGGTTATGCATACATACATGTGCCAGATAAATTTGTTTCAACCTATTTTTGATTGATATGAGATCAATTGTAACAGAAACTTTGGGTGGGCTTTATCTTTGATTCCATGCTGTGAATGTTAACCTGAAAATAAATGTAGCTGAATGATACTACACACCAAAGGCAGAGTCAGGTTAAGCAACAACAGAAAAATGAGGATAGTAAAAAGTAACAGAAGTTGGATACAAGAGAGTATTTACTAAACCAAAGTCACAAGATGATACAGTATTCACTAAATATATGTGATAAATGTTCAAGCAACTTAAAGTACATTGGTGTTGTTTCAGCATTTTCTAAAAAAGATTATGACAGATTCCTTGGTGTGGTTGTACCTTGGACCATCTGGTTTGGAGCCTTTTCATTTGCTTTTGAAGTTCTCATAGCACTTGTCAGGTATATATATACAAGCAAATTTGTATCTCAGTATTCTACATACTAGTTATTTGACAAAGCTAGCTAGAAAATCCTAGTGTCTAAGGTTTTTTAAATGATTTTATGCCTTTTATTCACTGGGTTTTGATTTGTTTTTAAGTCAAAAGTTTAACACTAAGTAGACACCAAATAAGATTTTTTTTTAAAGTGAAACAGCCAAACTGATTGCAGGTTAGAATCTACAGTTGGCATAATTGTCATGAAATCCAAGCTTGTGCTTGCTCAGTCAAAAGTGTCTTGAAAAGCTCTCACTCTAAAACACTAGACCAAAAAGATAATGTAAATAAGCAGAATACACTCACTGTTGTTGAATTGGACAAATGCACTTGAATATTGGGTAAAAATCCAAGTAATATTCATTCCTATCCCTGATTTCATGTTCATATTTGAATGTATATTTAAAACACTACTTAAGAAATAATAAGTATCCAGGCGTGGTTTATCGTAGAATAACCCACGTTTTGAGTTCTTGTGCGTAGGAATATATCACGGAGGCCGTAGGCTAACACAACCAAACAATAAACCACATAAGAATAAGTGTTAACTATTTCTAACGATCGTAAAAACACTTGCACAGTACGCCCCTGGGTTTGGCTGTTAAAATTTCCTCCCTCAATATGTAAGAGTTGGCTTCCACATAATAAGTTGATCTATCCAATAAATGAACAAATAAACAACACACTTTTCATCAGTTGATAATTTCTTTTTTTATTTTGAACTAGAATTGCAATTAACTAATAAATTAAATGTTCAAACAAATAAAAGATGTTCATGTTCTCAGATGCTAAAAAATAGTATATGTAAAACATCACAAGGTCACTTACACGAAAGTCGGCGTACGTGTGTGAATTTTAATGTAGACCCAAGTAACATTTACATGGATTATTGACAGAAAACATTGCTCGGCTATTATTTTTCAAATGGATTTGCACTGCTAAGTAAATTGGCTTTTTGTGCCATTTTGCAGCCGAACTTTGTTGTTGTTGTACAACAGTAATACTACGATTCCTACGGTAGTATTTACAAACATCACATGACTTTCATTCATAAGAATTTCATACGTGGGGTGACGGCGGTTCATGGAACAGCCAAAACAACAAGCGCACGGGCGTGGTATACTGCAGGATAACCCTAGTTTATTTTCTTCATTGTATATATAGGCTCTTTTTAGATCTTGTTAGAATCTTAAATAAATGGAAGTATTGTTCATTTCCAATGATTTCTGTGTCCTTTTCTGCTTTTTAGATGTTATACAGAGGTGAAAGGAACATTTTGGAAGAACTGGGCAGCTATACAATGTCTTATATTTACTGTTGTAGCAGCAAGTGTGTTTGCCATAAGCTTGGTAAGGTTTCTCTATATTTGTTATATTTGTTGCTTCTACTGCTAATGATTCTGTTCAAGTTCAGCTGATAATTTGGCACATTCCATATATTATATGGCACGATATATGTTTTCAATGATTTGAGCTTGTTAAAACCATTTATATAGAAAAAAATTTTTTCTAATGATATGAGCTTGTTAAAATCAATAAGACACAAAAATTCTCAATCTAAGTTTATTCATTTTTATTTCAGGTTCCATATTCGAGCCTTCATAAAGAGGGTCAGAAGATAGTGCCAGTACAAGCTAAGTCCCTGCATGCAAGAGTGAACAGCTTCCATCTCACTAGCTCATATGGTCTCTTCAGGAGGTAAAAAAGCCTGTGATATATTTTCCTTGTGCTTGTCAGAAAAATATATGCTTATATTATACTAATTTAGATAAAAAAAATATTATGTTGGGTTTCTTGATAAAGTAAGATTATATCAGTTCATGCTTAAAGGCATTTCTTCTGTTCAACTGAATGAGTCTTTTTCCATGGTTATGCTTGCAAAAATATAATATTTGAATAGATTCATTATAGATGAATAAAGTAATTGTTTTCAGAAAGGTCTTTCTGTAAGAAATACAACTACTTTGATAGCTCCCATGTTTTCCTTTTTTCTCTTACCTAATTTTATTAGGGAATTCAGGATATTCTGTAATATGATGTTAAAATGAAAAGAGCTTTGTTTGCCTTAAAGCATAGCAGCATTATCATACTACCACAAAATATTGTTTGCAGAGTTTATAAGAGTCATCTTAGGGTTGGTCAATCAGTTGCAGAAATCTTGGGATGCGAACTACCTCAACATCTCTAGGACTTTCAGTTTGAACCTTGGTGTACATGTTCACCAATAAGTTTAAAGACGCTGTACTCCAGATTTGATATAAAAATAGTTTTTATATAAATTAAATATCTAGATGCCGTGAGTTTATAACGACATGATATTTTACTTCAAAACTGATTATAAAAGTCAAAATAGAACCCCCAAAACTATATTCGCTTCAGCCTGATTTGAACTCTGGACCCTCATGTTAACAAAATTTTAACAATACTTTAACTGTCACCACTATCGCTGCATGTGTAATTATAGTTATTTACTTTAAATGTTATACAATATAGTTATACCGTCACGTTATGGTATAGCACTATGATAGGAAAAAAATCAATTTATAATGTGATTATCTGACTTATTTTTTGTCAGTTAGTTAGTTTTTAAGCATTAGTCATGAATATTACAAGAAATTTATAATACAAGAAAACTTTCTTTTTTTTTGTCATCTGGAGGCCAGCCCCGTTAAATATGAGTGACATATTTTTCATGCACACTCTGCAGTTTAACAGTACGTCATACCAAAATTTTTTGATGCAACTTACATAAACATTTCTAGGACCATCGATTTTAAACTTGGTGTGCAAGATCACCAGTAAGTAAAGATGTCTGTGGTGTCACATTCTATATTTCCCCTTTTACTTTGACAAGGCACTGTTACAGGGGTATTAGTCACATTCAGTGATAGCTCTACTTCATACTTGAAACTGGAATAACTAATTGGGGGAAATCTTTTGAACATTTTAAGCATTTTTAGGGATGTGTAGTGGAATTAATATTTCACATGTCTCAAGGTGTACTAAGTTCATATCAAAGTTTAAATTGCTGTTGTTATATATTAGAATGACAGGTGTTGGAGGACGGCCAGAGGTTGTTATAGAGGGAAGTAACTCTAGGGATTCTGGTTGGCGGGAGTACGAGTTCTTCTATAAACCTGGTGATATTAACAGGAGACCACCTGTTGTTGGTAGGTATTACTATGTCAGAGTTAATCTGTTTTGAGTTTACTCATTGTCAGAAAGATACAGAAAGCACCCCATCCCAAAGATACTACTGGTTCTTTAAGGTGCTCAGTGTATAGCACTATTACTTAGAAGTTCTGTTTAGCATCTAATCTGAGAGAAAATAGTGTCGTTGTAGAAGCCAGGAATTGAACTCACAACCTAAGGGTATCTAGTCCTGTGTTTTACCATTAGAAAGCCAATCCAATAATTTAGCACCAGTTTAGTCCATTATTTGTCTTATAATACTTATACCGGTAGCTTCTTCATTTTGTCAGAATATTTAAAATGTTTAAGTCCATTTAAGTAATTGATAATCCTGATAAAGAATAGAAAAAAAGGTTTTATGAAAAAACATCTATGCAATATTTTCATGATATCAAAGATCTGAAGTGTTCGTGTTCCTGATTCATTGCTATTCTGGTGATAGTTTTACAACATTCATTACAAAGAAAATAAGAAGTCCACCCATTATTGTCCTCTGTAAATTTGCACTGTTGAAAAGTGAATGTAGCTATTGTCAGTCACTGTTAAACCTCACCTTCTGAGGGTCCAAAGTTAGAGCTTTAATGATAAGTGATAAAAAGTCTAGAAAATCAGATCAGTATATTGATAGGATTTTTAAATTCTTCTCTTGTCCAGATAATAAAGGGTTAGGAATTGCTCTTAACCCTTTCTCCAGCTGGTGGCAATTGCGTTTGCCTTTGCGACAAGTGCAGACCAAGATCAGCCTGCACATCAGTGCAGTCTGATCATGGTCTGCCTTTTTTGCCATTCAGTCAGTAAATTTTCAATAAGCACCCCTGTAAACAATTAATGGATCTGTCCAAATTGAAAAATAGACCAGTCCATTTAAGGTATTTAGCAGGCTAAGAGTTGAGTAAACATTTTGTTGGATATATTGCAGCCCCTCATCAGCCTCGTCTTGACTGGCAGATGTGGTTTGCAGCACTCGGGAGTTACCAGCACAACCCCTGGTTCCTGAACCTTGCATATCGTTTGTTGACGAATGAGAAGGACGTGCTTGAACTGATACAGTACAATCCATTCCCGGATAAACCTCCAAAATATCTCAGGGCTCAGCTATATAAATATCACTTCTCTGAGGACGGGAAAAAGAAAAAGTAAGTATACTCACTGACTTACTCGGATCCAGCTTAATATCTTAACTCCTAACTGGAGTTGTTGTATGTATTTTGTGTTCACCAGTTCTTGCCTAAAAATGAAGAGCAGAATAGCAAAATGTTGAAGTTGTGATTTCTTTGTCAAAATCAGCAGGACAAGCTTCATTCTTTATTCTCCCAAGCATCTGAAGAGACCTGGTACAAAATTTGATTTACTTGTTCTTGTATTCAGGTAGTTGACCCTGGTAATGAAGTGTTTAACACTGCTTCTTACTAGTACCGTCCTTGGTTTTTCCTAGGATTGTTAATTACTGTAATAGTTATAAGTAAAACTTACTTATGCTCAGATAGATGATTAAAGAATTTTATGATGAAAGTGATCTAGTATTGTCACTTCAAAGATTTCCACCTGATGATAATGAAAATAACCTTGTACATAGTTATTACTGGTATTAGTCTGGCAACACATTTTTTTTCAGTAATCAGAATCTTAATTCATATTTCAAGGGTTTCATTAAAGTTCCTTTATGAAATTTTGATCAGTATTTTAATTGCTTACCTGACAAGTTTTGTTTTAGTATGTCTATCACATGAAGAAGCAACTGTTGTAAATTAACTTGTTAAGTGTCAAAACTTTAGAAGCTGCTTGTATTTTTAGCTCACCTAAGCACAAAATGCTCATGGTCAGCTGTTTTGATTGCCTTCTCTTTGTCCTGCATCATCATCTTGGCAGGGATGTTTTTAGCTCACCTGAGCACAAAGTGCTCAAGGTGAGCTTTTATGATCGCCTGATGTCCGTCGTCTGTGTGTGGGTGCGTCGTCAACTTTTTCTTCAAACAACTTCTTCTCCTGAACTGCTGGGCCAATCTTGCTGAAACTTGGCAGGAATGTTACTTGCATGAACCTTTACCAAAAATTGTTCGAATGGTTCAGGTCCATTGCATTTCTAGGCCACAGGAGCTAAAAATAGATTTTCAAAGTTGGAACTTTAAAAATCCTCTTCTCCAGAACTACAAGGCCTGGAGCTTAGATATTTGGTATGAAGCATCATCAGGTGGACCTTTACCAAGTTTGTTCAAATCATGACCCCTGGGTCAAAAATGGCCCTGC
The DNA here is from genome assembly GCA_012932295.1 of Cyclina sinensis. Taxonomy (NCBI): domain Eukaryota; kingdom Metazoa; phylum Mollusca; class Bivalvia; order Venerida; family Veneridae; genus Cyclina; species Cyclina sinensis. The sequence goes on along the minus strand of JAAONU010000003.1, from coordinate 39,977,078 downwards.
CCCAGGGGTCACTAGTTTTACATAGAATTATATAGGAAAAACTTTAAAAATCTTCTTGTCTGAAACCACAAGGCCTAGAGTTTAGATATTTGATGTGCAGCATTGTCCTGTGGACCTCTACCAAGTTTGTTCAAATCATGGCTCCTGGGTCAAAAATGGGCCCCCCTCAGGGGTCAAATGTTTTATATAGAGTTATATAGGCAAAACTTTAAAAAATCTTATTGTCAGAAACTGCAAGGCATAGAGTTTAGATATTTGGTGTGCAGCATTGTCTAGTGGACCTCTATCAAGTTTGTTCAAATTATGTCCCCTGGGTCAAAATTGGCCACGCCCCAGGGTTCTATTGATTTACATATAGTTATATAGGAAAAACCTGAACAGTCATTTTTCTCCGAAACTAATAGGACTAGACCTTAGATATTTGGTGTGGAGTATTGTGTTGAGAACCTTTACCAGTATTGTTTTTATGTTGGCCCCGGGGTCAAAATTGGCACCACCCCGGGGGCCCTTAATATGTAAAAAAGACAATCTTTAAAAATCTTCTTACTGGAAACCTCAATGCCTACAGCTTAGATATTTGGTATGCAGCATTGTCTAGTGGACCTCTACCTAGTTTGTTTGAAAAATGTCACTGGGGTCACTATTGGCCCCGCCCGAGGGGTCATAAGTTTTAAATAGCAGTATAGAAGAAAATCTTTAAAAATCTTCTTGTCTGAAACCACAAGGCCTAGAATTTTAAAATTTGGCATGAAGCAAGCTTTATCAAGCTTTTTGAAATTATTAGATTAGGTTAAAGGTCATGGAGGCTAAAAATAGATTTATCTACTGTACTTCATTTGTAGACCAATATCTTTGATATTCAGTATATAGGTTCCTTGCATGGACGTCTACCCATGGGTAGGGTTTGAGGTCATTTGGTCAAGGTCAAGGTCACCATAGCTTATAATAGATATTTCTACTTTCTGTCTTAGAGCCTTTATTTATTGACTGATATTTTACATATTTGGTTTGTAGGCACTTACATATTTTCAATTAAAAAATGAAATACTGCTTAGCAGCAAACCTACAGCCAAAGTACTCAGATGAGCGATCCAGGGCCATCAGCTTAAAGCTGCACCAAAATTGTGCAAAGAATTCCATTCCATGCAGAAGTCTGGTTACTATGGCAACAAGAATAGAAGACTTTATACTCCTTGTTTGAAATTTGGTTTGTAGCATTGTTATGTTAACCTATACAAAGATTTTCAAATTAGTCCATGTGGTCACAGTTGTCCCACCCATGGAGTCACATTTTCAACATTGAAATTTATCATTCTTCGAAATTCATCTTATTTGATAGATATGTATATATACCACAAGGCCCAGAGTTTGTTTTTTTTCCACTAAGTCTTGTCTAATGGGCCTGCCAAAGGATTGTTCAAACTTGGCCCCTGGGGACATTATTGGTTCAAAACAGGGAGTCAAATGTTTTATGTACACTTATATAGACAAACTTTTTAAAAATCTAACCATCAAGTTGAGACTTGTGAAATTTGATAAGTAGTATTGTCTAGTGAACTGCTACTAAGATTGTTCAGATAATGCCCCATAAGGTTATTTTTGTACCTCAGGGGTCACATGCTTTACATATATAAATCTGTAGGATTTTTTAAATTCTTCTTGTCCAAAACCACAAGGCCCAGATTTCTGAAATTTGCCATGAAGTATTGCCCAGTGGTCTACAACACAAGTTGTTTTTGTCGCAGGGGTAATTTTTGTGGCAATACTTGGGGTTGCAATACAAATTAAGTTACAAAGAAATACATAGGAAACATGTTTTTTTTCCTTAAACCAAAAAACTGTTGTTTTTTTCCTTAAACCAAATTGCTTAAAGCTTTGATATTAGGCATGCAACATTTTCTTGTTTTTTTTTCTTTATTTTTATAATATTATACAGTTGTTTTTTTGAGTAGGTACATTCAGGTGAGCAATTTAGGGCCATCATAGCTCTCTTGTTCTATACTACATTTATGTATTATGCTTGGATAGGGACTCAGGAACATGGTGGAGTAGGGAACACACAGGCGAGTACATGCCAATTGTCACGAAGGATGAGTCTACTTTAGTCAACTACCTTAAACACACAGGAATTATAGAGTCCAAGGTAGGTGGTGAATATTCTTCAATACAAGTTAGTTAATTTGTAGGCAGGGAGATTTGTTGAGTCAGATAATGCTTAGATCTGCCTTTATAGTGATGTGGTACTTTTCTTTGCATACTGAAGAGCCTGACCAGTATAAAGAAACAAGGACTTATAGAAGAGACATAGATTAGCTCTGTAATTTATTTAACTCTATAATTCATACTCTGTGCTCTGAAGTAAATATTTTCTTGATTAGTTCTAAACTTTATGTGATACTATTTGTTATTAGGGTATTATTTGAATACAAAATAACAAATTATAGTTAATACATAGAGGATATTTGTTTGTTTTTGTGGAAGATGAGAATTTATTTCATCGAGTGAACACCATATGTGATATTTTCACGAGTGGCTGTGCCACTCGTGAAAATATCAACATATGGTGTTCACGAGATGAAATAAATTCCCATCTTCCACTAAAAAACAAACAAATTTTCTTTTTATTTTATGCCAACACTTCAAAAATGGGTTTTTTTATGACATTTTTAATCAGGGCCTTCAATAAATTCCCCATGGTGAGCCCCAAATCAGTTAATGCGTACTTTGGTTACTCCGCACAAAAAAAAGTGCAGACAATCTCCAATACATATGATAACTTTACTTCTGCTGAAATAAACTGAATACACTTTCATCAAATAATATTTATTTTTGTCTACACAGTTTATCAATATTTATTGAATTTTGCCATACATACTTTAATTATAAAAGCGGATTAATACTCAATATTCAATAGTTCGGGCACAAACATGTATTATCAAAATGGTAATTAACTGATTCAAAACAGTGTATTATCACTTTTATCTCACTGATATTTCCCTATATTTCATTGGTAGGCATAAAATAAATTGTTAATATTTACTGTAAACAAAACTATTCCATAGCAAAAGCATTACAGTGATGTAACAATGAGTTTCCTATGTTAGAATTGGAAACCTTGCCTCATTGTTTGCTCAAATACTCTAATGGATTTATTTGATCTCCGTACAGTTACTTCGAAATAGTACATGTATCAAGGTTGTTGGTGAAAGAAAAGGAATCTTAGAAATAATCGAGTTGAAAATATTTCATTATTGTAATGAATTCCAGTCCTAATAGATTGTCCCAGTATGTGTTGACTTTATTTGCTTTCAGGATAAGAAATCCAAGAAGACCAGATCTGCCTCTGTCTTTGCAAAAGCTATTCAATGGTTACGTGACATGATCGGCCAACCTGAGGGATTTATATTTGTTATGACAATACTTCTAACAGCCATCACTACAAACTATATAACAGCAACAATAATGTCCTAGATGGTCTCAGTAAGATGTGAGACTCCCCCATCAACTTGATAAATGGTTTTTACAGGGGGAAAAGGTTTTGAAAACAATACAGAATTGAATGTCTGGCATAGTCTCAAACAAAAATGCCACTTGCCTATCAATTTTCATTAGTCTTACAGCTGTCCTTGAAATACCTCAAACAGTCATATGGAATGGTTGATCGTTGACTTTTTTTCATGTTTTTTGGTATTTTACTTGAATATAAAGGTAGATTATATCCTGATACACACCCTGTGTGCAGTGAAATTAGCAGAATATAAATTCCAGTGTTTTATCATGCTTGAACCCAGTTGAAAATCTCATTTGATAAAAATCATGGCATCCTTTCATATAACAGACATATTGTCCTATGTAATTTTAAGAAAAATGTCAATAAGAGAAATGAAAAGTGCTTTCTTGGCATGAAAAAAAGAGGTTAATTATTGGTTTGGTTAGAAGTTCACACATGTTTCAGTTGTGAGCACCTGTAGGAGTCTTTCACTTGTGACTTTGCCACTCATAAAATTAACACTTTAGGTTTAGGTGAAAAATGTCATGATCTTACACCGTAACAGTTAATCTCTATATGATATTGCCTTTTGCTTTTAAATGGTTCCCTTTTCATGGTAATTAATAAGAGCATTTCAAAGTATGTACTTCAATATGGAGTTTGAATCAACTAAGGATTGTTTGTTTACAGCAAATCATAAATGAAGTCCTGTGTTTGTTGTTTATTTATTGTTGTATTCCCAGCTGATTTGCTAGAACACTTAAATATCAAATCAAAACAATTCTGAATACAACTTACAAGTTTGCAATGTAGCAGTTTTCAGATTGTAGTGTGAAACTAACAGTAAAGAAATAATGCTTTTTCCATCTGAAAAAAAATGTATCTCAGAATTAGCATTAGAAAAAAAGCTATTTTAAAAACAAGAGCTTTAAAAAGTTACTTATGGAGTTTTTCTCTACTGTAAACTGTTGAGATTTTGGGATGCATCAAGTCATTTATTGAAATTTGACACAAATCCTGTCACTAAACTTTTTGTTGTTGTGATGACAGAAACTTTGTACTTTGCCTGTTGTTATACTAAGTAAATGTAGTTGCCATAGCAATTTGAGATTAAAGATCTGCATGCATAATATTTCTAAAATGTTAAATTATCCAAAACATTTAAATTATAGGGGGATAGGGGCAGTCATTGTTCTATGTGTTTGTAAATAAAGACAGTGTTGTTATGGAATCATTTATAATATAACATTGAAATATTGATGTAGTAATGTAGACTTCCAGGTTTTAATGATGTTGTATCAATTTTAAACATGGTAGCTTTAATTCAGTTCACTATTTGTAACTTATAACTCATACCGTAACTGTTGTACACAAGTCCAGTTTTTAGGTAATATTTTGTTTTCTGTTTGGTTAAATGTGATCCTTTTGTTCAGTTGAAATGTTCAGCCTAGTCAGTTTTTAGGGACAGTCAAAGAAGTACCATAGCTCAGTTTTATTTTCACAAGAATAACTGTCTATTGTTAAGTGTATATTTGTTGAGTTGCCTTTGTTTGTCTACAGCTGTTGATAATAGATATGCACCGGTAACTGAAGTTCTAAAATTTGAAGCGTAAATCATCTTTCATAACTCAGCTGCTTGAAAAGTGTTTCCTTTAAGTAAGTAATCTGTTCAAATTCAGAAAAAATTAGTATGAGTGTCACAATGCATTGACAAACTGATTAATCAAGCCAGCACAAATGAGGACTTGTTTAGTGTCTAAGTGTCACAGGTTGATGTAGAGAAATGAAAATTTTATTGTATTATATTATGAAGGCATGTCTAAGGTTGATATGGTGAAAGGAAAATTTTATTTTTACCTTGTTTAGACAGGTCAAAGATTAATGTGGAGAAAGGAAAACTATGTTGTACTTTATCATGTACTGTAGGCACTGTTAGCTGTTGTAGCTGCTTGTGTGAATTCTCATGAAATCCTATTTCCTTTATCTTAAGCGACTGACTCACAGATGGGCCGACGATGAAAAAAAAGAAAATGTTTGTACATCTAGAAATTCTAGCTGTAATTGTGAAAAACATATCTAAATAAGTTACTGACTTATTTTTGTTACAGAAAAACATCACACTATAGAGTTTTACACAATTTTATCAGTAAAAAATTTACCCCGTTAGTCACGGGGTAAGATACATTACATATATCATTAATTTTGACCATATTTTGATAACTAGTCTCTGTGGTGTAGATCGTCGCTGTATATTTTGCAGACTGAAAGGGCATGAGTTCGAATCATGGTAAAATCGAAACATTTTTTTTTTTCAGTTTTAATGGTGTATAGAATTATGTTTTTTACCATAGTTTATGAACTCTTGAATTTTAAAGGAAAAAAAATTGAGCTAAATTCTGTGAGTCGGTTGCTTTAACACTGATTAATTGTACAATAAGTATAGTTAGTGATACATGGTAAATAAGACATGGTTTGTACATGAGATGCCATTTATCTTAGCCAATTAGATAATATGTTTTTCCTGATTGTACAATAAGTATAGTTAGTGATACATGGTAAATAAGACATGGTTTGTACATGAGATGCCATTTATCTTAGCCAATTAGATAATATGTTTTTTCTGATTGTACAATAAGTATAGTTAGTGACACATGGTAAATAAGACATGGTTTGCACATGAGATGCCATTTATCTTAGCCAATTAGATAATATGTTTTTCCTGATTGTACAATAAGTATAGTTAGTGATACATGGTAAATAAGACATGGTTTGTACATGAGATGCCATTTATCTTAGCCAATTAGATAATATGTTTTTCCTGATTGTACAATAAGTATAGTTAGTGATACATGGTAAATAAGACATGGTTTGCACATGAGATGCCATTTATCTTAGCCAATTAGATAATATGTTTTTCCTGATTGTACAATAAGTATAGTTAGTGATACATGGTAAATAAGACATGGTTTGTACATGAGATGCCATTTATCTTAGCCAATTAGATAATATGTTTTTCCTGATTGTACAATAAGTATAGTTAGTGATACATGGTAAATAAGACATGGTTTGTACATGAGATGCCATTTATCTTAGCCAATTAGAGAATATGTTTTTCCTGATTGTACAATAAGTATAGTTAGTGATACATGGTAAATAAGACATGGTTTGTACATGAGATGCCATTTATCTTAGCCAATTAGATAATATGTTTTTTCTGATTGTACAATAAGTATAGTTAGTGACACATGGTAAATAAGACATGGTTTGCACATGAGATGCCATTTATCTTAGCCAATTAGATAATATGTTTTTCCTGATTGTACAATAAGTATAGTTAGTGATACATGGTAAATAAGACATGGTTTGTACATGAGATGCCATTTATCTTAGCCAATTAGATAATATGTTTTTCCTGATTGTACAATAAGTATAGTTAGTGATACATGGTAAATAAGACATGGTTTGCACATGAGATGCCATTTATCTTAGCCAATTAGATAATATGTTTTTCCTGATTGTACAATAAGTATAGTTAGTGATACATGGTAAATAAGACATGGTTTGTACATGAGATGCCATTTATCTTAGCCAATTAGATAATATGTTTTTCCTGATTGTACAATAAGTATAGTTAGTGATACATGGTAAATAAGACATGGTTTGTACATGAGATGCCATTTATCTTAGCCAATTAGAGAATATGTTTTTCCTGATTGTACAATAAGTATAGTTAGTGATACACGGTAAATAAAACATGGTTCGTACATGAGATGCCATTTATCTTAGCCAATTAGATAATATGTTTTTCCTGATTATTATGTTGTCTTGTGTAGACATTTCACTATATAGCAACTGTTCTTCCAGTGTGCCTAGTCACCAGGTATTTCTCTGTTCATCTTTTCAAACTGACTTACAAATCAGGTGTAAACTGGTTCTGATCAGACTAAATATCAGTGAAAGCTTTAAAGCGTCATACCCAACATTCTACATACCCCAGCAATATATAATTTTGAATGATATAGAATGCTAAATTCTTGGGCATGCCTCTAAATAACTGGGAATGATAATGAAGAAATCATTTCCCAGTCAGTGTCAAGATACAAAGTATTCCAATAACATAAGGAAAACTGATTGCATAAACAAGTCTATTTATAACTAGTAGTTGTACAGTTTTTGTGGATAGTTATTTATTACAAATGAACACTTTTTTGGTGTCTGTATGCCCTTAGGAAAAGTAAATTGAACATTCTTCTTTACATATCTGTTTTTTACATTTTATAGAGAATGAGTAAATGAAATATATATGTAGTATAACATTAGTGAATTTGAGGATATGCACCTGGACAGTTTTCATTTACTTCTAAGCCTTATCAGACAGTTTATAGTTGCTTTTTTTTACATATAGCTCAATATTTTCAGTATAAGCAATGCATTTCTATGTCAGTAGATAAAAGACTTTGTTTCTGTGGGTCATTTTTTGCATGTCAGTTTACATATTTGTGAAAATCCAGCATTTGTTATATTGTTTTATTGCTTTTGCTTGCTATAATCGTGTTCAGTGAAGGGATGTTATAGTTCAGTTAACCCTGTAAAAATACCTCTGTATAAATTAGCAGTTAAGTGTTCAGAGTATTATAACCTGCAGTTTGACAGTATAATCTTTATGTGATTATTCTAATTGTTTCAATTGGTTCAATTATGATTCACTCAGTCATGTGGTGACTGTATTTATAATGGTCTAAAAAATCACTCATTTACAAATAACAAAAACTCAAAGGCACTGTTATATTATTTTATAATGGTGAAGAGTTTTAGTCATAACAGATAAATACTTCCCAAAAAAACAGTATTGAGTGAGATAAAAGCTTCATTTTAGCATACTGATCTGTGTTCCATGTTAAACAATTGTATTACATTTTGAGCTTACTTGTATATGCATGCTTGCATGTTTTGTTGTTTGTTGTGTCTTTAGTGTATTTTTGAAAAAACAAAAACAAAAAAAAACTGTAGACATTTTTGAGAAATAAACTTTCATGATTCTTTATGTTGTCTTCTGGTTGTTTAGTCACCTGTTGAGCAAATATTGTTGTTATTGACATACTAATGATAAATTAGTCTGTAGGAATTGGCAAGATGAACAGCATTTCATGCGAGATGTGTTTGAGAAAACTTCCGACTGTATCCTATTGAAACTAGAGCTATCACTAAATGTGGTTAATACCCCGCAAGACTGCTTCGAAACTGAGGAAGTTATTAGTAACAGAATACTTTGTAAAAGAATTGAAATAGAGTTATGGTTGTGGGCAACTAAAGATAGTTGTGGTTCTTGTACATTGCATTTCCTGTCATTTTGCTTGACCATTGTATGAAGTTGCCCTGAATTTCAATCATTAGTTTTCAAGTTATGCCTTGGACAAGGAAATCCAACAAAGGGCAATAACTGTGCAAATAGTGAAGACAGAGTTATAGCTCTTGGACTTTGCACTTCCTTTCATTCTGCATGACCATTTTATGAAGTTGCCTTGAATTCCAACCATTAATTTTCAAGTTATGATCCAGACAAGGAAATCCAACAAAGGGCAATAACTCTGCAAATAGTGAAGATGGAGTAATAGCTCTTGTACATTGCACATCCACTCATTGTGTTTGACCATTGTATGAAGTTGCACTGAATTCCAACCATTAGTTTTCAAGTTATGTTCCAGAGAAGGAAATCCAACAAAGGGCAATAACTCTGCAAATAGTGAAAATGGAGTTATAGCTCTTGTACAGTGCACTTTATCACATTGTGCTTGACCATTGTATGAAGTTACCTTGAATTCAAACCAGTAGTTTTCAAGTTATGCTCCGGACAAGGAAAACCAAAAAAGGGGCAATAACTCTGCAAATAGTGAAGATGGAGTTATGATTCTTGAACAAAGCACTTCCTGTCATTGTGCTTGACCATTGTATGAAGTTGCATTGAGTTCCAACCAGTAGTTTTCAAGTTATGCTCCAGACAAGGAAAACTAATAAAGGGCAATTACTCTGCAAGTGAAGATGGAGTTATGATTCTTGAACACTGCACTTCCTCTCATTGTATGAAGTTGCATTGAATTCCAACTATTAGTTTTGAAGTTATACTCCGGACAAGGAAATTGCAACGGACTGACTGACCGACTGGCCAACCACCGGGTGACTCCTACATACCCACTAACTTTGTTTCGGGGGTATAATTAATGCTGTAACCCTTAAATCATCAAAGAATTAATACACTTCCCAACAAGTTTTTTACACAAGGATTCATTGTGATTTTTAGCTAACCTGGCACAAAGTGTAACACAAGATGAGCTTTTAGTATGCTATTTTGTCCATCTGTCTACATTTTGCTTGTAAACACTCTAGAGGCTACAATTTAACTGGCTCTTAATGAAACTTGATCAGAATGTTAGCCTCAGTATAATCTTGGACGAGTTTGAAACCAGGTGACATGGGGTAAAAAGCTAGGTAACCAAGTCAAACAAGTAAATTTGTGAGCTAATGCTCACTAGTGATACCCCCGCTATCAGAAATTTGACTTTCATAATGTAATTTGCATTTGTCATATGTATAAAGAGTGTCAAATTTTTCCGAGTATTTACCTGAATTTAATACAACTTTATCCAAGGCACAGCTAGATGGATATGAAAATGCCAGAACAATGAACAGGTATTACATCTGTGATTTCTGATTCATCGAAGTCTTTATGCACAAAAACACGATCAAGTGAACCTCCTTTCCTGTGTGTTGGTAACTTCTAAGTATTTGGTAAACAGGAAGTAGATGAGCAAGGAGCATAAAATCGCTTTACACCATATGGGACTATAGGATAAAGCAATATGCAAAATATCAGGCTCCTGCATCTTATAGTTGCTGAGAAAACTGTGACGGAAATTGTGAATGTATGTCAACTATGTGTAAAAATCTAAGTATTCGGTAAACAGGAAGTAGATGAGCAAGGAGCATAAAATCGCTTTACACCATATGGGACTATAGGATAAAGCAATATGCAAAATATCAGGCTGCTGCATCTTATAGTTGCTGAGAAAACTGTGACGGAAATTGTGAATGTATGTCAACTATGTGTAAAAATCTAAGTATTGGGTAAACAGGAAGTAGACGAGCAAGGAGCATAAAATCGCTTTACACCATATGGGACTATAGGATAAAGCAATATGCAAAATATCAGGCAGCTGCATGCTCTAGTTGCTTAGAAAACTGCAAAGGAAAATTAAGATGTCGTTTGGTTGATGTAATGCACCTATATAGTGACAAAATCTAAAAATATTCGGTAAACAGGAAGTAGATGAGCAAGGAGCATGAAATCGCTTTACACCATATGGGACTATAGGGTATAGCAATATGTGAAATATCAGACTTCTGCTTGTTATAGTTGCTGAGAAAACTGCAACGGAAATTTGTTACGGACGGACGGACACACGGACAAGGGTAAAACAGTATACCCCAACTTCTTCGAAGCGGGGGTATAATAATAATGAAAAAATTTTTTTTTACAATAAACACTGTATTTGTGATCTGATTATCACAAAAATTGACCTGTATATTCGTCTCAATGAAACATTCAAGAAATACAAAATCTGGAACATGCAGGTCACAGGGTAAAATCATAGGAAAACCTTGTTAACATTCTAGAGGTCTCATTTTTAACCCATTTCAAATGAAGTTTGGTCAGAATGTTTGCCTTCATGAATTTCTAGGATAATTTTTAAACTGGGTTACATGGGTTCAGAAATAAGGTCACTGGGTCAAATCACTGGAAATCCTTTTTAATACTCAAGAGGACATATTTTTTATCAGCTCTGAATGAAAAGCTAGTTAGGATGGTGCATTTATGGATTCTTGGACGTACTTGAAACTGGGTCATTTAACAGGTGGTGAAAAATCGTCGCTAGACCAGGATCTGACCTTAATAAAAATAAGAAAAAATGTTTGCCTTGATGAATTACTTAAGTAATTCAAAACTGGGTCATGTGGGATCAGGAACTAGGTCAGCAGGTCAGATCATAGGAAATCCTTATCAGTATTTTAAAAGTTACATTTTTTATCCGATCTTAATGAAGATTAGGCAGAATGTTTGCCTTGATGCATTTATTCTGTGGCCACGTGTTTCTTTTGACCTCATACCACACATTTCAAGCGAGCAACCCAAGACCACTTGGCCCTCGTTTTGACATTGTTTTCTTCAGTGACACAAAATACTGTGGACTATTTATTGATGAACAGTTGATTTAGTCATCCGGTATAGAATACATGAGGTTTGGAATAAAACATCTGTTCCATCTCAGAATTCAAATATTTTCCACAGAGATGAGTACCAAGGTTTAACATTGCTGCATGAATTCTTGTTTTATGTATAATGCACTAACCAGGCTGGCACTTTACACTGAGTAACTTACCTTGCCTTGTAGCAGATTCTATTACAATCTATGGACCAGAAATATATCCAAACTGTACCAGGGTGTCATTAAATCTCATTAGGTATTTCAAGGCTAAGGCAAATTTTGGTATCCTGACCAAATAATAATTTTACTTTTCTTGGCCTTTGTTGTAATAGTTCTCACTTGAGCTATTTCAGACAAGTACTTTAAACCTTAACATATTTTTGGAATGTTACTACCTAGTTACAGAGGTTACCTAGTTACCACTAAACATGATGAAACATGCCATAAAACAGAAGAATCACAAAGACAGCAGAGATATTTAAAAGACATTTTATTCAAACTGAGTAGTTCTAATTTTGGACTATTAAGTACATTAAATAATTCTAGAACTGGAAGTTTTACAGGCACAATACTAAAATATATAGAAATTACAAATCAGCTTTACTCATTTCTCATTCAAACATGAATATATCTTTGTTAGTGTTTTTGTGTTACTAATTCTTATTAAAAAAGTTTCTCTTGAAAAAAATGCAAACTGTGTTAGTCTATATGAAAATTATTCTGCTTATATCATATTTCAAGAATGAATGTTTTATTAAAAATAAAACATGTTAAATGTTACATTTATCTGGTTAACAAAAATAAAATCAGCTAAGTATTAACAAATTTTGACGGTATAGATTATTATATATAAATGCTTATAAAAACCACTATTTATAAAACTGCTGAAAATGTTTCTAATTTCTCAAAATAATCCAGTATTTTTTCTTACCTTTTTCCCTTAACAAAGAAAAATACATACAAAATTAAGCAATATACAAACATGATACAAGAATTGGCCACAGAATGTTAACAAGAACAATCTCAGTGACAATAGGAAATACTGCTTAACAACTACATGTATATCCGCATGCTTAAATAATTTCCTATAACACTGCTGTTAGGGAATAGAGAACTGATGTGAAAAGAAGGAGAAAGTCATCACAAGGAGTGATGCAAGGTGTTCAAAAATTTAGTCAAGTTCTGTTAACTACTGCCAACTAGTGAAATATTTCATTTTGACCAGTCTGCCATGTAACCTGTTTGCAAATATGAAACCTAAATATAAATTACAGAAACTGAAACACAGGAAGTCATTTGCAAACACGTGGATAATATGTGTATATTGCACATAGAAAAAATAGATGGAAAGAGAAACTAGATAATTCTCTAAATCTTTCTTGTGTATTGCCTTGGTAATGGTAACATTAGATAACTGTAGACTTCATAAAAAGACTACCTTTAATGTAGTACAAAAGCAGCAGTTACAAGCTTCCAAATACTGACCATATTTCATGCTAGTACTGTCTTGTTGATCACAAGGTACATGAGACAAAAACGTTTTAAAGAATCAAACCTCACCATATGTGTTAAAAATATTTGTCTAGACAAATATAACTTCACAATGTTATGAAAGTCTGTTTGTTTTAAAAAGTATTGTGGGCTTGTTAGGGAAGTATAGGCAAGCTGTTCTTATTTTGCAGTCCTAAACATTAAGAATTAGATGAAAAATAGATTTTGATCAACCAATATTGCACATAAAAAATTGTATAAAACTGATTACTATTACTAAAGTTGATAAAACTGGGTAACATACTAAAAGATATGCCAAACATTTAGAAGGAACATTCTGCATGCATGCCATCTCTAATTTTACATTTCTGCAGCAAAGCAACAAAAATATACTGAAGTAAATCAATCTTACATGATTTTTTTTATATCTTTCATATAAAAATTTAATAAAAAAAAAAAAAATGATCTAAAAAAATACCCTAACACTACAGAATATTTAATACATTCATACTTTTAAATAAAAAATGTCCACTGAACCAACAAAGGCTAATGGAAAATACTATTTCAGACTGACAGAAGATCACTAGAATGATGACTCATCCCCGTGAGTTGTGCGTAAAACATTCTGAGATTCCAATGCAGACATACATCTTTGGTCCTTGACCCACAATTAAATATCTACATCTAATACAACTTCCACCTGGAAAACAAATAATGTAACATTATTTAATAAAATTGTTTATACATATTTAAGATAACTGGTGTTGTAAAATACTATAAGCCTAACTTAATAAGACACTGTCAATCTCATTAACATGGCCAATAACAACAATACTCATGGTCCCAGGGCTGCAAAAGCAATAGCAACCAGCAATATGTCTGTACCTTCCTTACAGGAACCAACTTATCAGATGAATTTATGTTGTTACCTTGATCTTTAACATGTTCAGTAAGTACAAATTATTACCTTGATCTTTAACATGTTCAGTAAGTACAAATTGTTACCTTGATCTTTAACATGTTCAGTAAGTACAAATTGTTACCTTGATCTTTAACATGTTCAGTAAGTACAAATTGTTACCTTGATTTTTAACATGTTTAGTAAGTACAAATTGTTACCTTGATCTTTAACATGTTCAGTAAGTACAAACTGCCAAGTTATATTATATACATTTTTCACAAACTGTAAACAAGTGAAACTACTTACTAGACAATACAAGATCAAAGTATGAGGCAGCCTTTGGCATCTTTAAATGGGTTTTCAGATTGTGGCACACCGACAACCAAAGCATCATCATGTGCATGCTGGGTAGTGTACTTCAAAATTCTGAAAAATATTTTTAAAAAATGCTATTACAGTTTGTTCTGTGACCTGGTACATCACATTATCGAAGCTGTTAAAAAGCATCTCATAAGAAAAGATTCTGCAAAAAGTTTTCTTTATAGTAAAGCCTGGTGGTACCTGGACCCATTCTGCAGTAAGCTAAATTGGTCAAATTTATTGCATTTAAGCCTGGTAACTTATTGCATTTAAGCCTGATAATTTATTGCATTTAAGCCTGGTAACTTATTGCATTTAAGCCTGATAATTTATTGCATTTAAGCCTAATAATTTTTAAACACCAGAATAACCTCATGTACTGAACAGTCCTGATTTTACAAGAATGTAGGAAAACATAAGTAGTACTCAAAATCTGAACTCTCCTTGCATCATGCTGCTTAAAAAATCCCGATGTATAGTCAGCTTTGGTATTTTAATTATACAGATGGGAAAAAATTAAATCTCTTTACATTAATTTTGTAAATGGAGGACGGTTCTGTTAACAGTCCGTAAGACTTTGGTACTGCTCACACATGAATGAATGACATCATCCAAAATAATCCGAGTGTCTCATCTAACACTGTCTTCATGCTTTTCTTTGCATAAATTAACATCTGTCATAAGGCAAAGATTAATTATCCTCTGAAATCTCGAAAGTAAATCAAAAATTACTTATTCTGGGTTGAAATATTTAAGTTTTTATACAGGACTTTTAAAACATGAAAGCAATTAATACCAAATAGCTGAGAAAAACCTTAATTCTAAATTGTGAAGAAAATACGTCAACATATTTCAGTAGCTTATTCTTCCTGTTAAGGATGAGGCCTTGTCTGGAATAACTGCTTCTGGACATAGTAATAATAATAAACTAGAAATTTGTCCACAGGACACAGGTGCCGCCATTTTGTGCCCAAGTCAGAAAGAACAGTTATAGGCAAACAGACAAAAGCAATTCTTATTTACAACATGCTGTATAAGTGTGCATAAGGATTAAACTTAAATCTAAGATTATTTAAAATGCCCATTTTTACTATTTAAAGGACCATAACTGTGGTCATATATGGACGAGCTGCAAAGAAAACCCTAGATGCACAACAATTTATTATGACAAACATTCTTGGAAGGTTTTACTATTTCATTTCAAATACTTTAGGAGCTATGCACAACACAAACTTTAAACTGCCTATCTGCATACTATTTCAAGAGCCATAACTGTGATTATACCAGACATGGGGTAATTGAAATTTGTAATTGTAACTGAGTGTAATTATTTACAAAATGTGGTGTAACTGAATGTAAATTGTATTTGAAGAAATTTTAAATTACAAGTAATGGTAATGTAATTAATTTCATTGTAAAAGGGCATGTAATTTCAATACATTTCAATGACTTTATAATTACATTTACCAAATTAAAAACATAGATAGGAGAACATAATACGCGTATGTTAAATTGTAAACACTGGAAAGGCTGTTCAGCATAGCAGGAAAAACATTCACACCTGATAGATGCAGACTCTCTGATGAAACATTTGAAACACTCATGATTATTACATAAAGTGCAATGCACAAGTGTAACCTAAATATTTGTGGTGAACATAATGTCATTGTTAACATTTAGTGTAAATGTAGTTCCGTTCTGAGTATAAATGTGTTTTTTTGATTGGCATAAAATAAATTTACAAAGTGAAAGAACTTTGTAATTTAATTAATTACATTTCTAATGTATTTGTAATTTAATTAATTACATTTGGAAATATGTGTAATGGTAACGGTAATTTAATTGAATGTTTTTGAAATGTAATTGTAATTTAATTAATTACATTTCAATGTAATTGACCCTGTCTGGATTATAATGGCATGAGCTGTAAAAAACCACCAGGTGTACAACTCATAATGCTAACATTCATGAAAGGTTTCCTGATTTCATTTCAAACACTTTAGAAGCTATATGCAACACAAACTTTATAATGCCCTTTTTTACTATTTCAAGAGCCACAACTGTAGCTGTTCTATGATGAGCTGCAAACACAACCCCAGGTGTACAATAACTCATCATTCAGGTCTCTCAGGAAGGGGTGAAATCAGCAAAATGGTCTCCCAAAACTCTCTGACTTCGCCTTTATGAAGCTTTAAAGCAATATCAACTTCGCCGAAAATGTTTCATCTGCCGCATCAATAACTTGCTTAGCTCCAATTATGGGTGGAACTTATACTCAGAAATGGCATCAATACATACTACCTTCAAAGCATTGACCAATCAGAGTGTATTCACTCGATACACAATTAACACATTTAGCCATCAACAGGTTTTGGAATTGGGTCAATAATTCAACTGAGGATGTACACTGAGTAGAAACTGTTGTGTAGAACAGACTCTACGAATCTTAAAAGTCAAGCAAACTATGTCTTAACAAATTAATTGAATGCTTGATTTTAAAGGCAAAGGGTTAAACATCAATTGTGAACATTCATGGAAAGTTTTGTGATTTCATTAGAAATACTTTAGGAGCTAAGCGCAACACAAACTTTAAAATGCCCATTTTTACTATTTCAAGGACTTTAACTGTAGCCATACTGTGATAAGCTGCAAATAAAACACCAGGTGCACAGCTACTGATCATGGCGATCATTCATCGAACTATGGCGGAAGCTTTCATCATTGCATTTCAAATAGTTAAGCGTCACAATTTTTAATTGCCCGCTTTTACTATTTCAAGGGCTGTAACCGGTTACACTGAACACCGAAATCTACTTTGGACCGAAATCTACCGAATTCTACTTTGCAGGACCGAAATCTACTCAGTACAACCAAGATATGGCAGTATTTATTACTTTTTTTTGGATATTATTAATTAGATAATATGTATGAATATATACTCAAAATTTCAATATTGTAAGTTTTGTATTTTTAGAGTTTGAACCAATTTTATATTATTATGTTACAGGCGGTGTCTAAGTGAGCGTGAGAACAATGAATGTATGGGAAATCACAACGACTTATTCTGGCGACTACATAGATCCAGTTGTAAAGTTTGATTTTGAAAATAAAATTTTATGGAAAAAGAGCTTGTTCTTTTTTATTTTGTCTTTTATGAACATATTTATAAATTTTATGAAGATATTTATAAGTATTTATAAAATTGACAAATTGTAACCAAAATGGATTCAGTGATGTGTACATTAAACAAATAATAACTAGAAATGGGTTTTTGATTGAACAAAAACATATGTCTCCCCCAGCCAGTTGCTGCAGGTAGTATTGAGTCAGACGATTGTAAAATTTGACATTTAACCTCCAAGTGTGACCTTGACCTTGAGACACCACACCCGCAGAGTGGGTTCTGCACGTCACCTTGATGAGGTGAACATCTGACCCAAGTTTCATAAAAATCCTTCAAGGGCTATTGAAGATATAGAGCGGACACGATTTTGTGGCATTTGACATTTAACCTCCAAGTGTGACCTCGACCTTGAGACACCACACCCACAAAGTGGGTTCTGCATGTCGCCTTGATGAGGTGAACATCTGACCCAAGTTTCATAAAAATCCTTAAAGGGCTTTTGAAGATACAGAGCAGACACAATTTTGTGGCATCTGACATTTAACCTCCAAGTGTGACCTTGACCTTGAGACACCACACCCACAAAGTGTGTTCTGCACCTCGCCTTGATGAGGTGAACATCTGACCCAAGTTTCATAAAAATCCTTCAAGGGCTTTGGAAGATACAGAGCGGACACGATTTTGTGGCATTTGACATTTAACCTCCAAGTGTGACCTTGCCCTTGAGACACCACACTCGCAAAGTGGGTTCTGCATGTCGCCTTGATGAGGTGAACATCTGACCCAAGTTTCATAAAAATCCTTCAAGGGCTTTGGAAGATACAGAGCGGACACGATTTTGTGACGGACAGACAGACGGACGGACGGACAACCAGGGGAAAAACAATATGTCTCCCCCATTTTTGGGGGGAGACATAATTACGTTATAATGAACAGTTATAGCTATCAAATTAAATTGTCACAAAATCAATGATTAAAGAAATGCATTTAAAAAGGAACATTGCGATAAGCAAAATTATAATGTTTTCGCAAACTGAAGCCGCCATGCACCACGTCCCGCGTTTTGCACGTGCATCTTACCTGCTGGTGTTACAGTTTAGTTTTCTTTTATCATAAAGTTTTGTAATTTGATAGTGATGAGTAGGTAAATATTTATAATTTGAAAATTTCCTTCTTCTTTTCAAACTTTTCAAAGTTGCTTTGATGTATTAAGACGTGATGCAAACCCTTTTTTTAATTTACTCGTAAATCGCGAGTAATATCCAAAAAACGTATTTAAATTCGATCTTCTAACCCTCAATATGCATAAGTTCATCGCAATCATGGAGTTTCCTAGTGTTGTTTGTTTTAAAGAATGTCTAAATGGCAGCATACATTGCCCAAATTGTAAAAACTGGGTTCATGCCGAATGTGCAAATTTCGTTGTAATTCATACTGCTGAAGTAGAACAATATTCTCAAAAAAAGTATTTGATATGTTAAATACATATTAAAATGTATTAAAAACAATTTCGCTGAATATGATTTTAATTAATGATTACACAAAAGCTATCTAAGTGTCCTACTGGTATACGTTCTAAGTCTAAGTCACGTGACAACAGTGCACGCGAAAGTCACTTCTGGTGCTTTTTCAGTAAGGACCGATATTAAGTTAATAAAATATATACGCTGTATTAGAAGACAACAAGTGTTATATACATATATTATTTTTTTTTTTTGACATTCGATAAAAACTGAATTATACATTATAACGTTTAACGAATTAATTCTTAAAGATTTACCATCCTGCCTTTTTATTTGATGTACTATTGCTCTGTTTTGATGGCCACTATGTGTATTGATCAAGATTACTTTTTAGGAATTGCTTTTTGAGTTTACTTATCTTCTGTGTATGTATGTATGCTTTTACAAATTTTTATCTCCATATAATTACATGTGTCCTAAACTTATTTTGGCAATATGCTCAAAATGTTAAATTTTTTAGTCTGTTTTTCATTCATACACTGTACTTATATTTCTTAATCTGATTCTTTACATTATATGCCTTATATTGCATTTATTATATTTAATATTTTTAGCATTTGTATTTTGATTTGTTTTTAACTTAACAAGTATTTTCCTATTGCTTTTACCTTTAAATTGTTTTAATCAATGTTTGTTTTATCAATTTCTTATGTTTTTCTTTTTGCAAAGCTTCATGTCTTTCAATAATAACAGTTATTTTTTAGGCATTCTATCTTTTTGATGTATTGAGCATTTCGTATCGTTATTTCGTACACTTTGATGTTTAATGTTTTAAATCTGTAAAAAATAATCAAAATCCGGTTCATTCCTTATCTATTTATCTGAATTAAATTTATTTTTTGTTCATTTCCGTAGATTTTTTTTCAATTAAAAAAAAAATAATGGGCCATGTTCCTCCTCGTGGTGTGGCCTGGATATTACATTTAGTGTTTTCGTGAACAATTATATTTACTTGATATGTTAGTTTTATTAATAAATTTTACATGGATCTGCATTGTGTACTTCAAAACTACCTTTTTTATAGTGATTGTCACGATGTAATATTTTCACGCTCACCGATTTCAATAATTTTTACATTTATTAATATAACTTTTTTACTAAGTAAACTTTTCAATTGAAATTTGAAATATAAGTTGTTTATAATGTAATCTATCATAAAATACTCAAACATTAAGAAATAATGCCATATCTTGGCTGTACTGAGTAGATTTCGGTCCTGCAAAGTAGAATTCGGTAGATTTCGGTCCAAAGTAGATTTCGGTGTTCAGTGTAACCCGCTGTAACTGAATTCATACTGCGACAAGCTGCAAACAATACCCCAGGCGCACAACTCATCAAGGGGAACATTCATGGAAGGTTTAATAATTCAATTTCAAATACATTAGGAGCTATGTTTGACACAATATTTTGGACTGACTGACAAGGGTAAATCTTAGTGCCCCATCCCCACCCTGTGAAGTCACAAAACTGATATAAAAATTGACAACACCACTCATCATCATAATTCTTCATTAAAATGTCTTCCTCAAGAGTGGATGTGTTATGGTCAAGCACACACAGACCTTTAATTTTATAAACACAACCTCTGGCACCTGCATCAGGGAATCGATTCTTTGGTCCAGTAGTCTACATCACTGGTTTTCAATGTGGGAGGACCAGAGTTCGAATTCTGTTCTGGTGATCTTTTCCAAGATTGCATCTTTCTACAACAAACTTCTAAATTCAAAAGAATATCTACTTGTTGCTTTTAGATTGCATAATCAAATACATGTCCCATAACATAGCAGCATGTAAGGGTGCCCTGCCCAATTCTCGCCTACAGTACCGCTTGTGATAAATTAGTAAGTAAAATTCAATTTACTCTTCAATAGCTTGTGAAACGGGAATCCTCTGGACATTAGCCTCCTGTCGAAGCTGTAACAGTTGCTTCTGTAAATTCTGCACTTGAGAAGACATCTTTTAAAGACGAAGTTTTTACAAAACACAAAATAATTTATGCTATAAAGTTGTTGTTGTCGTTTCCCTTTTCACAGACTACGTATGAAATTTTTAACGATACGATGCTTCTGACCTACAAAGTATGAGACACAGTCTGGAATTGTTATACCGTTTATAGTACGACTCCATTGACATCTGCGGTATGGACAACTTTCTATCGCGCTTATTTCCCTTTAAAATTAACCCACAGTGATAACAATGTCGAATCATTTTGTATAATAATGTTGCTGGAAATTTCAACGAAAATGATTTCTTCACTGCAAAAGTTTTCGATTAAAATAACAGTGATCATTTTTTTTCTTTGTTCCTTTTCAGACAATCTTCTAAAAATCTGTCACTTTTCAAGTCTTTGAAACATCCAATGACCTAGAATACTGGTCCAGCTGCTGTTCAGTCGTTCAGCTGTAAATGTAGCAAAACAATACAGATTCATTTGTATTTAGATACTGAAAATAAATACTATTTAAAGATAAAAGAATTGACTTAATAAAAGTACTTACTGAATGATTAAAATGCATTTTGCATCAATGTCTTTGGTAGACCAGGCTTTAGTACTTAAATCTGTGGATAACATAGGTTCAAAATCTGGTAAAACTTATTTGTAATCAGGGCTGAAATTTACATACATCACATGCAAGTAAGCGAATCACTGCCAACAAAAAACAGGGTGAGGTTACTAAAGTCCAGTTGCCGTTCAGTCGTCAGCTGTAACTAGCAATGCCGAAGGCGAAGGGAAATAGATTTGACGTTGCTCGTCCGTCTGTTCGTCCTTCCGTCCGTCTGTTTGTCCTTTCGTCACACTTGGTGTTTAGAATATAACTAAAAACAAATGTTATGAACCTTAAACTATGTGATTAGATCTAATTGAGTGGAAGTGCAATGCACAGATACTGTAAATCTTCACTTCACAGTTTTGGAGTCACTCCTTTTTGTAATTATTTTATTTATATTTAATTTTTGTTTAGACCATAACTCTAAAAAGGTATTTGAGGCATCAACATTAAACCTCATATGTTGATAGATGTCATAAACGAGTCGTGCATTTTATAGGAATAGTAACTCTTGATAACTTTTGAGTTGTTGCCCTTTGTTAGTTTCGTACTTGAATTTTATTCGGAATATAACACAAAAAGTATTCAAGATATCAAGATTTAACTTTATAGGTGCATAGATGTCATTTAGGAAAAGAGGAATATAGATTTGGCGTCGTCCGTCCGGCTGTTTGTTCGTCCGTCTGTGCGACTGTCACACTTTTTATTTGAAATATAATTAGAAAACTAGTTACAAACCTAAAACTTTAAATGTTGTTAGATCTCATTTGGTAAAAGTGCAGTGAATAGGAACTTTAACTCTTCACTTCATAACTTAAGAGTTATCCCCCTTTGTTATTTTTATTATTTAATTTTTGTTTGTACCATAACTCAAAAAGTATTTAAGGTATCAAAATAAAATTTCATAGGTGCATAGATGTCATTAATGAATCATTCACTGCATAGGAACTTAACTTTTCATTTGATAACTTTTGAGTTATTGCCCTTTGTTATTTTCATTAGTTAATTTTGTTAGGAATATAACACAAAAAGTATTTAAGGTGTCAACACGAAACTTTACAGTGCAAAGATGTCATTGTGGAGTAGTGCATTTGATAAGAACAGTAATTAGTCACTTCATAACTTCGGATATTTGAGGGATTTCTTAATTGAAGATTTTTTGAAGGAGGAGATCAGTAGTCCAGTGGTGACTCGCTGCACTGGTAACCCTGGGGTCGCGAGATCGACCCCCGCTCCTCCACTAACATTACTAGTTGTCTTTCGGATGAGATGTTAAACCGAGGTACCATGTATCAGTGCTGCACACTGAGCATCCAAAAGAATCAGGGGTGTCTCAGGAACGGGATGCTTTATGTATCTTGCACTATCTATCCCCCACAACATAAAATAATTAATCTCTGAAGGGGGCGTCGGTCTTATGGGCAACCGGTACCGACAATAAATAAACTCAAATAGATAGAAGATTTTATGAAGACAGTGAAGCTTCAAGAACATGACAGGTAACATATTGTACCATTTTTCTTGAAAATTGGTGTTGCTTGTGCCTCTTTGTAAGTTTATAAGATCAGTAATATAATGTACGGGTGATTGCTTACCAAGTTTTAGAAGTTTTTGAAATTAACTTTATCGTTTGCATTAATCAGAAAATTATGTTTATTCTGAATAGACAAAGTTGCTAAAGTCGTGTCCCATGACCTTTAACTGGGGTGTTCATGAGATTATAATGGCGGCGGTTTTCTTCAAAGCCATTCCCTGTATGAAATATCTCAGTCTTCTTTTTGCCCTTTCCACTCTGAAAGAGTGTGAAGTATTTCGTAAGCCACTAAATGTTTACACTCTTAAATGTTTAATACATCATTCAAAATTATTTTCGGATAATTGGCGTTTCTGTGACAATAGCTCACCCCATCATGGACCTTAGCTAAAGGGCTATCTATAGGTGCATATTACGTAGTATTTTATTTATGTTTAAAAGTGTGCTCTCATATGTTGTAATGGAATGTTTTCTTACTCTGTTTAATAGTGTTACACCATAACATCAAAGATATTTGTATTCAAAGACCTACAACATCAGTCTTGTAAGGGGAAGTAAACAATGCGTGGTGTCAACACAACTGTAAAGTCGTGAAATTTTGGCCAAGTCTGTACAATAACTGGACTTCTTTTTCTGATAATATTAATCCGCATACTAAGATTAATGACTTAGTTTTTTAAATATAGACTGTTGATTACGGAGGCATTGTTCAACACAGCTCATTATTAAAAGCACGAAAGCTCTTCAAATGAACGTTACTTTCTATGAATTTTGCCTTATGGAACTATTTATCATCCGCCATTTTTGCGGAACAATAGGCGAGGTCACGAACCGCCATAACATGGACGACGGTAGATTGACAGCGTGTAGAAATTGTTAAAATGTCCGATTTTACACAAATTTTATGGCCCATTTCTCCTTAATATTCTGTTGCTGTATAGCATATATATTTCGAAAAGTGTGAACTGAATATATCTGACTTGATTTATACAGAATCGGTCGTGATTTCTATAGAGGTAGGTGGGGTGATTTCAATATTTTTAAACGAGGGGGTGGCCCCTGATAGGGATTTTTATATATATTTATTTCGGTCACACCAATTATATTCATAACGACTGTGATATTGTAAATAACTGTGGTGATTTGTTGCAATTTATTGTAGTTTACTATGGATAGGTTTTTCTAGAGCTTTCAGAAGGTTCGATTTTCATGGATTTTTTTTCGCACAAGGGAGATAATTTATGCAAATCTGATACACCTTTCACTGAATTTTAACTGAAATACTCAAAGAAAAGTAATTAGTTATTTAGCTGTACAAAAGATTTTAATAAAATTCATGATGTTATTACATGTTCTCAGTGTGAACTTCAGCTTTTTATCAAGATCACACCAAATTTTGTATCTACATCTTGAGGGTGCCGGACGTTTCGGTAAATGACCAGTTCGGTAAATTGGATTTATATAGTAAACCCTTTGGATGTTTCGGTAAAAAGGCAATTATATAGTAATTATATGGTAACAATGGGATATATCACATATTTCAACGCTGCTCTCTTAAGTATTTTAAGGATTTGAAGAAAATTGAGCTTATCTTTACAATTCAATTTTACTTATTTCCGTTTTTTTTTTACTTTTATTTCCCTTATTTTTGCCGTAAGAAAGTAGTAAAGATCATGCGCGAGGCTTATTTTTTATTCACGTGCACGGCAAACTTTCACACATATGGGGCTCTACATGTACAGTAATAGCGGAAATGAACAGATTTTAGCATTGTCTGCAATTAGTCAACATCTGTTCTTTCTCTGGGTTCGACTTCTTCTGTAATTATGAGGGGCAAATGAAGATGTGTCTCCAATTAACGCCAATCCCCAGCTTTCGAACAATCCATGATTCTAATAAAAGCCCGGGCTATAAATGGAATTTTTACGTATGTCTTAACAAATTAATTGAATGTTTAATTTTAAAGGCAAAGGGTTAAACATCAATGCTGTACCAATGCTATTCTAACCTTTTAAACAGTGTATGAAAAGGGCTAAATTACTTTTTGGTATTTTTGTTTTAATTCTCGGATTTATTTATAAGAAAAAAGCCAAGTAGATTTAAGACAAGCTTAACAAATGGAAGGAAACCAATTCCAGCAAATATTTAGTTCATTAAACATAAAGCAGTATATGTTTTTCATTGAAAAGGTTTCCTTTTCTCTAAGACCTTAATATTTCTGTTGTAGTTACTTTTGAAAGCAACAGTTATAATGAATCAACATAATTTACATTTTAAAATTGTTGGTAATTTTGTTTAAAAAAAGATCTGGTGAAACTGGAGACACATCCCAGACTTTTCACAAAAAAGTTACTGAATTTTGATGCCACAGATACATTAGTTTTTAACAGTAAGTTTGATAAAAATCACTCCACATATTTGCTGTCTGTCATTGTCATTCACAAATGGAACTGGCATTGCCAGTACTAACTTCTCCCAGGAGTCTTCTGACTTCTTCCAAATCTTGCCTTAGGGAGAAGTCACTTCTCCCAAAATTTTGACCCTAGCGAGAGCCCTGATGACCCAATTTAGAATAAAAATCATAGAATGGGCAGTCCTGACGGACTGTTTCTATTTAAAGGATTCTGTTTATAATTATAAAAACCAGAGCAGATCAAAGGTCCAGTGGTAACACGCTGGACTGGTAAACCAGGGTTCCAGAGATCAATCACATGCTCCTCCACTACCATTACTAATTGTCTTTCGAATGAGACGTTAATAGAGGTCCAAACTTGTCTCTGCAGGGGACGTCGGTCAAATGAGCAACCAGTATCAACGATAAATAAACTCAAATAAAGAGAGATTATAAAAACAAACAGTAACATTATCAATACATTAATAGCCAAGATTTAAAATACCAATGACCTGAGAAAGAAACTAATTGCCTAATTATCACATTAGGTAAAGGTTTCACAAATTTAACAATAGGCTTCTAAATAAACCAACAGGTGTTGTCAGATCATCATCAATAATAAAAACTGTGCTTGTTTTAGCACCTTTCAAAGATAGCTTTTGATGTGTCTCCTTAACAGCCGCCATCAGACAATTCATTGACTCGTGTTCACAGATCAAAACCAGCTGTGGGATGGTTTTTGGCTGACCTGTGGCTGCAGTCAGCAGGTGACCGTTATTCATGAGCTATTTCAGAGCCTTTTTGGTTGGAGGAATTCATATCCATAGGTGACCGATATTCACAATTGCCCGTTAGCACAAGTTTGTCTGTATAATCATGCAATGATAGATGATCTACTTATTCTAAAGTTTTATCTCATACCAAGCAGAACTTACACTCTGTTTTCAAAGTGAACTATTTCTAAAATAGTAATTTAGACTAAGCTATAAATCACCTATTTCATATTTTTTATGCCACTGAAGGGAGCATATTGTTTTTGGTCTATTGGTCTATTTGTTTGTCTATTTGTCACAAAACTTTAATCTTGACAATAACACGAAAGTCCTTCCACCTACAACCTCCAGACTTGGCAGGTGCATGCACCTTGATGAGCTCTACCCTCCAGACCCACTTAAAGGTTACAGGGTCAAAGCCCACACAGGGGCATGGCGTTCATTCAAACGTAGCACACGTTCAAAAGTAAATCACAGTATAAGGCTAGGTACCATATACCCCCATTTTAAGGCCTCTGTGGGCTATGCATTTTGCAGCTAGGGGCATTTATTTTGCACCAAAAATGCGAAAAAGAAATAATTTAGAAGGTGCTTAAGTAATGTTTTTTTCTGTGAAAAGTGGTCAGCACTGTAATTAAAAATCAAAGAGTCAAGTCCCAAGCCAATTATCCAAAGAGCTACTTACAGAGCTGGTAAGTCAGTATTTTTGGCTAGAAAAAAATGAGGGTGTTTATTAGGGGGTGCATTTAAATGGGGTATATGGTAATACAAGGCAAAAAATTAATGGTATCCTGCAGATCATGCATGAAAAAAAACTACGAATATTCAACACTGATTAACACATTCTCAGAAATTGAGCAAGAATGAACTTGCAGCAATATTATTACTTCAGACTTTTTCTCAGCTTTTATATACCTTGTAAAACAGTATTTTAGTTGAAAATTACTGATTTCAGGGGTTTGTCCAGAAACCTGCTGGAATGCGAGTGTCTTCAGAGTTTTAAAAAGTCTGATCTATGCCCAGTGCTTTGAATATTTGAGTCCAGTGCTTGTTATGTGTATGTTCTTGTGAATATGAAGGTGTAATAAATTCTATATAGCTTATTTCAATCTTTGTTCCAGATAGTGCTGGTGTGAAAGTTGAAGATGGGGAAGTTACTGTCAAAGATATTTGGTAACAAGGAGATGAGAATTCTCATGTTGGGACTTGATGCAGCGGGCAAAACTAGTATCCTTTTATACTGACCTCATAATATCATAGTACAAAAATGTCAGCCTGATTGTGTTTTAGGGTGGTATTATTATTGTAATTATTTCATAGAAAAAAAAGTTAACTGACTCTCTGTCATTAAAAAAATTGAAATATTTAGCAGATGATTATTATATTTGTGAAATTTTAGTATATTAAGTAAGACTTTGAACAGAATAAGCAGTGAAGAGTAAACAAGTATTGTTCTATGGTGATCCATACTCACAGTCACAAGAGCTGTTCTATGGTGATCCATACAGTCACAAGGGCTGTTCTATGGTGATCCATACTCACAGTCACAAGGGCTGTTCTATGGTGATCCATACAGTCACAAGTTTTCTATGGTGATCCATACTCACAGTCACAAGGGCTGTTCTATGGTGATCCATACTCACAGTCACAAGGGCTGTTCTATGGTGATCCATACTCACAGTCACAAGGGCTGTTCTATGGTGATCCATACTCACAGTCACAATGACAACTTGCACAGTGTCTACACTTGGTATGAGAGCATTTTTCAGCAAAGTAGATGTGTATGAAAGATTATTTCAGAATTTATTCATGAATACTATTCATTTAATAACTGAACTATGTTTTAGTATTAGTAATAAAAAATGACAAACAGGCATTGTAGTTAAACTTTTACTGCAGTAATAATATGTAAAATTCTAGATACCCTGTCTGAAGTTTATTTTTGGCGATTTTCTTGATTGTTTTTATCATAAGCTCATTAGTGAAACTTCTAACTAATGTAGTCAAAACCTGCATAGATTAAAATTTCTATCTGTTGTTGAGCTGGATGCAAAACTAACAAAGTCAACAGTTAACAGGGTCAGTGCTTTAATGCCTTGTTGTAGATTATTTATTCATAGTCATGATTTAGTTGTTTGGTCTATACATTGCACAGCTTGCTGTCTTTACGATAGTTATCTGAATGTTGAGACTGTGGTTTATTGAAGCTGATGCTTGTCTGAGCTGTCACCAGACTCTTGTGAATTTTTCTGTTAAAGTCCAAAATTGATGGCTGAATGCAAAATCTCTCTTTTGTCTTGATGGTAACCTGTAAACAATCAAAGTGGTTGTAAATGATAGGACTTAAAAGTCAGAATGACATATATCCAAGAGTTTCTAGCCTTATATTGGGTACTGGTTTTGATCTCAAAATACGAGCAGTTTGTTGATATATTCAATTTTAAACTGGTATGATCCATGTTTTTAGGTTTATACTGTTGTAGTCACCTACTTCTGCCTCTTCTTGTCGGTCTCTTATTTTGTTTCCTATTCAACAAAATTCTTGATTCACCTAACAGTGTTTTGCTCGACCATAAATGAAGGATGCAATCTTAGGAGGTTCAGATAAAATTTATTTCATCACTTCTCTTTATTTCTTCATTTCCGTTCTGCAAAATATTCTGTCAACCAATCAGAATCCTGGCTGTTAGGTATTTCTTATGACCTAAAGTTCACCACTCTTTTTCCAGGCTTCCTGGTTGGGCAAAACATTGATAGGTGATGAAGTTATTTTAGTAACAACAACAACATTCTGAGTAATCTTTGGTAGTGCATAACTAATTGCAAAGTTTAAAATTTCATTAAGTATTAAATTGAAATCTAAAATGTTTTTCAGAAGGCTTGGCTTTTATTAAGGCAGTTATGAAGTTGTTAACAGCTTTAATAAATTTGAGGAAATCTTACCATGAAATTATTTCTAGTGGTTAAAGAAATTACTAAACAAATGTTGTGAGTAACCAGTCTGACTCAGTGTTAAGTTTGCCCTGTATTTTGTATTTAAGTACTAAAAACACAAGTATTTTCATTGTATCTACATCTTGTTACACAATGAATTCGTTCTTATCTTATATATCTGTGTCACTTCCTGGGTAAAAAAACAGCAAGGAGAGTATAGTTAACTGTGTGTCATTGATTTGGTGTGTCTACAGCTGTCAAACTTGTCATGTCTTAACAAGACAGTAATAATTATGTGCCTAACTTCCCAGCCTACTTCGTTTCGGTGGCCATAAGTTGCCCAGTGTGACACTTGTAAGTCAGTAATTCATATCAGTTATACTGTATTGCCTAATTTGACCTGTAAACATTTCAAGATTAAGGTGTTCCGAGTGTCAGATGGTCCATGTTATAGTTTTTATATACATTTTTGTGGTATATGTAATTCAGCTCAGAAAAGTTATAAATTCACATTTTACTTTATTCACATTACCCACTGTTTTTATTATAATTTAGACTTACCCTTTCCCAACATTCTGTTAGACTTAATCATTAATTGAGAATAAAGCAATTAATTGCATGCATATAATGAATTACATTTTTATACATACCTGCAGGGTAATAGGATATCAGTTGTAATAAAAACTGGGTTGAAGTGGGCAAGTTGCTTATAAGGAAGGTAAAGGTTACATCTGTTAACAAGGAATATTTCCAAACTTTTATTGTGTTTGGTTTTTCAGTTTAAATATTTCCTCTTACCTTTAGTGATAGCAGGTACAACGCCAGTTCCATTGTGGTTTTATTAATGTTGAAAGCCAATAAAAGGGACATAATCTAAAAATAATGAATGATGTACTGCATATTTGATTGCCTCATTCACTTTAAAATGAAAAATGATAAAGAAGAATGTATGTTTAAAAATAGCTAAGTAAGGCATTATGACACTCTGAAAGCATTCATTTGGAAGAAATGACCAACTATCCAGAAAGGGTACAATAGTAACTCTATTTTAAGAATAACATCTACGTTGTTTCACTTTTTAGCTCACCTGAGCATGCTCATGTGAGCTTTTAGGATCCTTGGTTGTCCGGCGTCCGTCCGTCCGTCCGTCCGTCCGTCCGTCGTCCACAATTCATTCAAACGACATCTCCTCTGAAACCACTGGGCAAAATTTAATATAACTTGCCTAGAATGTTCCTTGCATGAAGCTCTACCAAGTTTGTTCAAATGGTTCCGGTTCATTGCATTTCTGGGTCACAGGAGCTAAAAACAGATTTGAAAAGTTGGATCTTTAAAAATCTTCTTGTCAGAAACCACAAGGCCTGGAGCTTTGATATTTGGTATAAAGCATCATCTAGTGGACCTCTACCAAGTTTGTTCAAATTATGATCCTGGGGTCAAAAATGGCCCCGCCCCAGGGGTAACTTGTTTTACATAGAGTTATATAGGAAAAACTTTAAAAATCTTCTTGTCAGAAACCGTAAGGCATAGAGCTAAGATATTTGGTGTGCAGCATTGTCTAGTGGACCTCTACCAAGTTTGTTCAAATCATGGCCTCTGGGTCAAAAATGGCCCCGCCCCAGGGGTAACTTGTTTTACATAGAGTTATATAGGAAAAACTTTAAAAATCTTCTTGTCAGAAACCGTAAGGCATAGAGCTAAGATATTTGGTGTGCAGCATTGTCTAGTGGACATCTACCAAGTTTGTTCAAATCATGGCCTCTGGGTCAAAAATGGCCCCGCCCCAGGGGTAACTTGTTTTACATAGAGTTATATAGGAAAAACTTTAAAAATCTTCTTGTCAGAAACCGTAAGGCATAGAGCTTAGATATTTGGTGTGCAGCATTGTCTAGTGGACCTCTACCAAGTTTGTTCAAGTCATGGCCTCTGGGTCAAAAATGGCCCCGCCCCAGGGGTAACTTGTTTTACATAGAGTTATATAGGAAAAACTTCGAAAATCTTCTTGTCTGAAACCACAAGGCCCTGAGCCTTAAGATTTAGTATGTAGCATTGTCTAGTGGACCTCTACCAAGTTTGTTCCAATTATACCCCTGGAGTCAAATTTGGCCTCACCCCGGGGTCATTGGTTTTACATAGGCTTATATAGTGAAAACTTTGAAAATCTTCTTGTAGAAGGAGAAGTAACATTTTCAGTCCAAATAATCTGGAAATTTGTCAGACAGGTTGTTTCTATGATTTCTAGCTCAAGTTCGAATATTGGTCATCTGGGTTCAAAAACTAGGTCACAGAGCCCAAAAATAGAAAAAACCTTGTTAACACTCTAGAGGTTATATTTTCAGTCCAAATATCCTGGAAATTTGTCAGAAAGGTTGTTTTGATGATTTTTAGCTCAAGCTCAAAATTGGGTCATCTGGGGTCAAAAACTAGGTCACAGAGCCCAAATATGGAAAAACCTTGTTAACACTCTAGAGGTAACATTTTCAGTCCAAATAACCTGGAATCTGTCAGAAAGGTTGTTTCAATGATTTCTAGGTTAAATTTGAATATGTGTCATCTGAAATCAAAAACTAGGTCACAGAGCCCAAAAATAGCAAAAAACTTGTTAACACTCTAGAAGCTACTTTTCAGTCCAAATATTCTCGAAATTTATCAGAAAAAATGTTTTAATGATTTCTAGCTCAGATTCGAACAAAGGTCATCTGGGGTCAAAAACTAGGTCACAGACCCCAAATATGGAAAAACCTTGTAAACACGCATTGAGGTAACATTTTTAGTTCAAATAACCTTGAAATTTGTCAGAAAGATTGTTTTAATGATTTCTAGCTCAGTTTTGAATATGGGTTATGTGGGGTCAAAAACTAGGACACATGGCCAAAAAGTAGAAAATCCTTGTTAATGCTCTAGAGGTTACATTTTCAGTCCAGATGTCCTTGAAATTTGTCAGAAAGGTTGTTTCAATGATTTCTAGCCCGGACTAGGATATGGGTCATCTGGGATCAAAAACTAGGTCACAGAGCCCTAAAAGGTAAAAACCACTTTAACACTCCAGAGGTTACATTTTCAGTGCAAATATCCTGGAAATTTGTCAGACAGGTTGTTTTGATGATTTCTAGCTCAAGTACTAATATGGGTCATCTTTGGTCAAAAACTAGGTCACATTGACCAAATATGGAAAAACCTTGTTAACACTCTAGAGTTAAGATTTTAATTCCAAATAACCTGAAAATTTGTCAGAAAGGTTGCTTCTATGATTTCCAGCTCAGCTTTGAATATGGGTCATCTGGATTAAAAAACTAGGTCACAGAGCCTAAATATCGAAGAACTTTGTAAACACTCTAGAGGCTACATTTTCAGTCCAAATGTCCTGGAAATTTGTCAGAAAGGTTGTTTTGATGATTTCTAGCTCAGGTTTGGATATGGATTATCTGGATTAAAAAACTAGGTCACAGAGCCCAAATATCGAAAAACCTTGTTAACACTAGAGGCTACACTTTCAGTCCAAATAACCTTGAAATTTGTCAGAAAGATTGTTTCAATAATTTCTAGGCCAAGTTTGAATATGGGTTCAATTAACCAGGTCCATAGCAACTTTGTTAAAAGCAGTCATATTCAGGTGAGCGATATAGGGCCATCATGGCCCTCTTGTTATGTTGTAAAGTACTTAGAATTTTTAACTGACACCTTAGGATCGAGTAATACTTCATTCAATATCATTCACATTCACAGGATTTGACTTTTTAACCAGGTTTTCAATTTTGAAAATCCTGGTTATTAGATTGGGGTATGGCGGGCGGATGGGCGGATGGGCGGGCGTCAAACGAAATTGTGTCCGCTCTGTAACTCTTCAACCCTTTGAAGAATTTTGATGAAACTTCAGACAAATGTTTACCACATCAAGATGACGTGCAGAACGCATGTTCCGCATGGCTGGCTCCAAGGTCAAGGTCACAGTGACATTAACATTGAAAATCCTGTCCGCTCTGTAACTCTTCAACCCTTTGAAGAATTTTGATGAAACTTCAGACAAATGTTTACCACATCAAGATGACGTGCAGAACGCATGTTCCGCATGGCTGGCTCCAAGGTCAAGGTCACAGTGACATTAACATTGAAAATCCTGTCCGCTCTGTAACTCTTCAACCCTTTGAAGAATTTTGATGAAACTTCAGACAAATGTTTACCACATCAAGATGACGTGCAGAACGCATGTTCCGCATGGCTGGCTCCAAGGTCAAGGTCACAGTGACATTAACATTGAAAATCCTGTCCGCTCTGTAACTCTTCAACCCTTTGAAGAATTTTGATGAAACTTCAGACAAATGTTTACCACATCAAGATGACGTGCAGAACGCATGTTCCGCATGGCTGGCTCCAAGGTCAAGGTCACAGTGACATTAACATTGAAAATCCTGTCCGCTCTGTAACTCTTCAACCCTTTGAAGAATTTTGATGGCTCCAAGGTCAAGGTCACAGTGACATTAACATTGAAAATCCTGTCCGCTCTGTAACTCTTCAACCCTTTGAAGAATTTTGATGAAACTTCAGACAAATGTTTACCACATCAAGATGACGTGCAGAAATTGTTGTCTCATTATTAAGTATACTCCTTGCAGACAGTATTGTTAGCCGAAATTTACATCCTACTCATTATCATGTATTCTCATGAATATTATCTTTTCCTTCATGTCATGTTATAATCTTTTGAATATTCATAGCAATCTTCATTCCAAAATTCATACTATAGTATAGAATCAGAACAACATTTTTGAAAACCTGGTTTCGTGGCATTGCCATGTTTCTTGTTATTTATTTTAGTGAATGCCTCGTTAATACTTATACTGTCTCCTTAGCACAGATAATGCTTAGAATTCTAGTCCTTGAGGGATTCAGATTTAAAACTAGTTCTAAACTGGATTGTAGACCGGCATTTTGAGACCGTTTTAAATACTTCATTTACTGTATATTGTTATAATAATTAATTTTTAGCTCACCTGAGCTGGCTCAGGGTGAGCTATTAGGATCGATGAATGTCCGTCGTCTGTCGTCCGTCGTCCGTTCACATTTAGTTCGTTAACACTCTACTGGTCACATTTTTGCTCCAATTGTCACGAAACTTGGTCAGGATGTTTTTCCCAGTAATTACTCGGACGAGTTCGAATATGGGTCATATTGGATCAAAAACTAGGTCAAGGAGCCCAATAATAGAAAAATCTTGTTAACACTCTAGAGGTAATGTTTTTAGCCCAAATAATCTGGAAATTTGTCAGAAAGGTTGCTTCTATGATTTCTAGCTCAAGTTCAAATATGGGTCATCTGGGGTCAAAAACTAGGTCACAGAGCCCAAAAATAGAACATTCTTGTTAACACTATAGAGGCTACATTTTCAGCCCAAATAATCTGGAAATTTGTCAGAGAGGTTGTTTCCATGATTTCTAGCTCAAGTTCGAATATGGGTCATCTGGGGTCAAAAACTAGGTCACAGAGCCCAAATATGGAAAAACCTTGTTAACACTATAGAGGTAACATTTTCAGCCCAAATATCCTTGTAATATGTCAGAAAGGTTATTTGAATGATTTCTAGCCCAGGTTCGAATATGGGTCATCTGGGGTCAAAAACTAGGTCACAGAGCCCAAATATGGAAAAACCTTGTTAACACTTTAGAGGTAACATTTTCAGCCCAAATATCCTTGTAATATGTCAGAAAGGTTATTTGAATGATTTCTAGCCCAGGTTCGAATATGGGTCATCTGGGGTCAAAAACTAGGTCACTAAGACGAAATATGGAAAAACCTTTTTATCACTCTAGAGGTAACATTTTCAGCCAAAATATCCTGGAAATATGTCAGAAAGGCTGTTTTGATGATTTCTAGCTCAAGTTTGAATATGGGTCATGTGGGGTCAAAAACTAGGTCACACAGCCCAAATATGGTAAAACCTTGTAAACACTCTAGAGGTAACATTTTTAACCCAAATTTCCTGAAAAACTGTCAGAAAGCTTGTTTTGATGATTTCTAGGTCAAGTTCGAATATAGGTCATCTTGGGTCAAAAACTAGGTCACACAGCCTGAATATGGAAAAACCTTGTTAACACTCTAGAGGTAACATTTTCAGCCCAAATATCCTTGTAATATGTCAGAAAGGTTATTTGAATGATTTCTAGCCCAGGTTCGAATATGGGTCATCTGGGGTCAAAAACTAGGTCACAGAGCCCAAATATGGAAAAACCTTGTTAACACTTTAGAGGTAACATTTTCAGCCCAAATATCCTTGTAATATGTCAGAAAGGTTATTTGAATGATTTCTAGCCCAGGTTCGAATATGGGTCATCTGGGGTCAAAAACTAGGTCACTAAGACGAAATATGGAAAAACCTTTTTATCACTCTAGAGGTAACATTTTCAGCCAAAATATCCTGGAAATATGTCAGAAAGGCTGTTTTGATGATTTCTAGCTCAAGTTTGAATATGGGTCATGTGGGGTCAAAAACTAGGTCACACAGCCCAAATATGGTAAAACCTTGTAAACACTCTAGAGGTAACATTTTTAACCCAAATTTCCTGAAAAACTGTCAGAAAGCTTGTTTTGATGATTTCTAGGTCAAGTTCGAATATGGGTCATCTTGGGTCAAAAACTAGGTCACACAGCCTGAATATGGAAAAACCTTGTTAACACTCTAGAGGTAACATTTTCAGCCCAAATATCCTTGTAATATGTCAGAAAGGTTATTTGAATGATTTCTAGCCCAGGTTCGAATATACGTAATCTGGGGTCATAAATAGGTCACAGAGCTTAAATTTGGAAAAACCTTGTTTACACTCTACAGGTAACATTTCCTGCCCAAATATTCTTAAAATTTGTCAGAAAGGTTATTTCGATGGTTTCTAGGTCAAGTTGGAATATTGGTCATCTGGGGTCAAAAACTAGGTCACAGAGCCCAAAAATAGAAATAGCTTGTTAAGGCTCTAGAGGCTACTGTTTCAGCCCAAACTATCCTGGAGATATGTCAGGAAGGTTGTTTTGATGATTTCTAGCTCAAATTTGAATATGGGTCATGTGGGGTAAAAACTAGGTCACACAGCCCAAATATGGTAAAACCTTGTTAACACTCTAGAGGTAACATTTTTAGCCCAAATTACCTAAAAAACTGTCAGAAAGTTTGCTAAGATGATTTCTGGCTCAAGTTGGAATATGGGTCATGTGGGTTCCAAAACTAGGTCACACAGCCTGTATATGGAAAAACCTTGTTAACACTCAGGAGGTAACATTTTCAGCCCAAATATACTGGAAATATGTCAGATAGGTTGTTTCAATGATTTCTAGGTCAAGTTCATATATGGGTCATCAGGGGTAAAAAAACTAGGTCACACAGCCTGAATATGGAAAAATCTTGTTAACACTCTAGAGGTAACATTTTCAGCCCAAATATCCTGGAAATATGTCAGAAAAGTTGTATCGATGATTTCTAGCCCAAGTTCGAATATGGGTCATCTGGGGTCAAAAACTAGGTCACAGAGCTTAAATTTGGAGAAACCTTGTTTACACTCTACAGGTAACATTTTCAGCCCAAATATTCTGGAAATATGTCAGAAAGGTTATTTTGATGGTTCTAGGTCAAGTTCGATTATGGGTCATCTGGGGTAAAAAACTAGGTCACAGAGCCCAAAAATAGAAATATCTTGTTAAGGCTCTAGAGGCTACTGTTTCAGTCCAAATATCCTGGCAGTTTGTCAGAAAGCTTGTTTGGTTGTTCACATTATTAGATTAGGTTAAAGGTCATGGAGGCTAAAAATAGATTTATCTACTGTACCTCATAAAGCCTTTATTTATAGACCAATATCTTTGATATTCAGTATATAGGTTCCTTGCATGGACCTCTACCCATGTGTAGGGTTTGAGGTCACTGAGTCAAGGTCAAGGTCACCATAGCTTGTAATAGATATTTCTACTTTCTATCATAGAGCCTTTATTTATTGACTGATATTTTACATATTTGGTTTGGAGGCACTTATATATTTTCAATTAAAAAATGAAATACTGCTTAACAGGAAACCTACAGCCAAAGTACTCAGGTGAGCGATCCAGGGCCATCATGGCCCTCTTGTTTTATATATCAAGAAATGATCCTTAACAAATGTTCAGCTATATTATACAAATTGAAGCTTGGCCAGTCGGTTACTACAATACCTACAGTGGGGTTCAACGTAGAAACTGTCAACTATAAAAATGTTAAATTCAGTGTATGGGTAAGTTTTTTCTGTCTTTTTTTTTACAGGTATTTGAATTGATTTTTTTTATTGTGGTGGGATGGGGGAGGGTTGTCTTTTAATTAACTGTTAGTCATTTTTAGTCTTTTTAACCTTTTTGTTGTCTGGCAATTTAACTCCATAATATTATTTAGAAACTAAAAAAAAATTACTTGTTTACATGTACATACTTAGTACTCTTACGGGCTTAATTTAGTCATTAGAATGGCAATAATACATGTATATAATCTTACTGTGACCAAGTCATTACAGACTATATACATGTATCCTGAAGTATTAAAAGTACTGCCTCACTTTGTTAAATATATAAAAGAAAAACACAAGACTTAATGTTTGAAAAATCTGAACATACTAAGTATTTACAAGTAGTACAGTACATGTACATGTATGTGTAACATGTATGCTTTTTATTGATTCTATCTAACTCTGCATACCAACTTGATAATAGTAAGTGGAAAATGAAAGTGGTAAAAATAAATATGCTTGCTTATGTAAGTACTTCCTGTCCAATAAACATTTTTTTATGTTTTATTTCAAAATGGAAATGTTGATGCAATATAGTATAGTAATACTGATAGCCGAATTCCTGAAAAGTTTTTTTTTACTATATTCTGGCTGTACAAAACTGCATTTTAACCCTTCACTTTTCTGTAAAATTACTGTTTTCATACTTCTACAGGGTATTTTAAAGATTTATCATTTAATCCAAATCAGAATGTTAGTACAGTTTATAAAAATTTATAAAACAAAATGTATAAGATAAAATGTGTTTTTAATAAGAGTTTGTCCTTCTTCACCAGCATAAAGATACATTCATTTGATAGACTATTTTAAGTGGTTATCCTTCTGCTTCCACTTTCACTATAATGTCTCACCCTGATGTACAGTTTCTGGTTTTCTTGGCAGGATGTTGGTGGGCAAGACAAGATTCGGCCACTCTGGAGACATTACTACACCGGTACACAGGGACTTATATTTGTTGTAGACTGCGCTGACAGAGATAGGATTGATGAGGCTCGACAAGAATTACATAGAATTATTAATGATAGAGAAATGAGAGAATCATTAGTACTTGTGTTCGCAAATAAACAAGATTTACCAGATGGTAAGATGATGGTGAATTTTGATTTATAGCTGGTAGTTGGTAGTTTGTATGTGAATTATAATACTCTGGTTGACAGTTTGCAAAGCTATGTAGCCTTGCTAAAGTATCTATAAATAACTTTCATATGGCTTTGACAGAGAAAAAGGAGCCACTATTACTAGTGTTACTGGAATAGACAAATATTGGTGAAAGAAAGTAAATAGAAGATAATGGTCAGCTTAAGACAGGAAATACTGGTATCATGTTGAACACAATGTCATAGAAAAAAATAGTTCTGTTCTAGAGGATAAAAATCATAATGACTTTGAAGAGATCTTTGCCGAGAAACAGCTTTTATGATGTTGGGCTATTTTGTTATGTAAGTGAATTGTATAACATGAAGAAATTAACTCCCTTTACTGTAATTAAGTGTACCTGTCTTTAGTTATTAAGTTAATTCCATTTACATATAGAAACACATTCCTCTCCTTGAAAAATGATCATCTTATGTCTATGTTTGCCTGTTTTCAGCCATGAAGCCCCACGAAATTCAGGAGAAACTAGGCTTAACTCGTATACGAGATCGTAACTGGTATGTTCAGCCAGCGTGTGCTACCACAGGAGATGGACTGTATGAAGGCTTAACCTGGTTAACCTCAAACTGTAAATCTTGATCAAACAGTTACATGTACATAGGAAATAGTGTATATATACAGTAAACTTTTATACATTCTAAACAGCAAGGAAGGAAAAAGGATGCTTGATTGTCTTGTTTACAGAGCTTCAAGAAATATACATGAAGTAGAATTTTGTATTGTAGAATGCCATTTAATCTGCCAAGTCAGGAGGCAACCCTTCAAGAGAACAAAAATGATTGTAACTTGTCAAGATGTCTCAGAGCAACTGGAAGCATTTATCTTGTTTATTAATCGTATTTGGTACTGTAAATGCATCAGCACTTTATTGTACGTCTTGGATTTGAAAATTGACTTCTTCAGAAGTAAAGCTTGTATTGGAAATGCCATATACAAGGAATTAGCTAGCTCAGTGCCAATACATAGAAATAGATAAAGGTGAAAAAAACTTAGTGCAAGCATTCCAGCTAGATGTGTTTGAGATTATGAATGCATTGTATGGATGTATGCTAAGCTTTTGTACCAAATAACTTAAAAGGTATATACCATAGATGAGCATGTTAGTCGTAGGTTCTTCTCACAGCCTTTCTGTGATATTCTGTACTTCTAGATGATCACTTACCATACTTTCTGCCTTCCACATTGACTAGTTTATACCTTATGACCTAAAACCCAAATGTTCTTCATTAGAACAGTTTGATTTCTGTGTTGTTTAGGTTTGTCAAGTGTTCACATGTTGATATCTTGAGGCTCATTGCTTTTGGGTGTGAAAAGTCTTAATATTCAAGGACTTCCATGAATATTGTCTGGGTCTAAAACACAAGATATTTTTTTAAAATACAGTTTGCTTATGTCTGAAATGTAAGGTTTATTTTCAGTCTTATGACTTTTTTGTGGAATTTTTTTGATAAAATAGTATTGAACAAGTATATAAAGGTTCATACATGTATGTACTGTCACATAATACAGGATAAGGTTACTCTTTATTAGAACTGGAAGGAAAATGTATGTGATTTTATAAAATTTTGACTTTTTTGTTTTGCAAGGAAAAAAGGCAGAAGAACAGTTAATGATACTAAACTGGTGCAAGTCTTAATGAGGTCTGTATGTGTGAATGTTTATAAGGTCTTAAGCTTGAAAGTGGGTTTGACAATGATATTTTTACCAGTTCATAGTAATTGTATCTTACCATTGATTTTTAAGGGAGGGCTACAGTGTTGTAAGGTACTTGGATACTTTGAAAGGAAGACTGAGGAGTCACTCAACCATTTGCATATACTAGTTTTTGTGTTAGTAGTTTAAAAAATTGTTAAACGTCTGATTAAAAGCTCATCTGCTTTTTGGTACATGCTTTGGTATTCAGTTTGCCTTTCTCATTATGGTAATTTGAATTTTGTTGTATTTATTAATTAGGAAACATTTTCATTGTATGTAAGAACCTCCAATTTTTCTATGTGATTGATTGAGTGGCATTCAAACTATATGCTCGTTGTCTGAGTTCAAACAGAATCTTGTGTTTATATGTGAATGATGCAGTCTTACTGTATATGATTGTACTAGGTTATTGGAAACATTTTCTGAAGACAGATACAACATAAAATCATAATTGCATTAATTATAATAGGTCAGCAGTTTTCATTGGTTTTATACACTATTCAAGTACTGTTTTGGACTTTAGGTACATTTATTGGAAACAAAAACACAATTTTGGAATTGTTTGGCTTGAAATTAATTACGTAATATTTTAACTATGATTTTAGGATAACCAGTCTTATAACATGCTGCAGGGAATAATTTCTGTTACTTTGTAAAACTTCAAATAATTGTTGTTGCAAGTAAAGTTTGTGTGACTATTTTGTATATTGAATAACTTGTTTTATTTAATTTTAATAAATTTACTTTGTACTCACCATTAATGCATTTAGTGTATGCTTGTGTTCGTTAGTGTCTGTTTGTTTTTGAACCTGTTAAATACTTCAGTTTGTGTTCCCTGTGAAAGTCTTTGAAACATTATGTAGATATATATCAAATAGTAGCTTTAAATACAAAGAAATTATAATATTGCATTCAATTTCTGGTTGAAATATTTTGAGGTAAATCTAAATGGTCTGTGACCAGGAAATTCATGATTTATCAAAACAATTAAAGAAAAATACCAGCTGTCTTTTATAGGCAGTGCTACTAATATAGGTCTGCATTAAATCACATTAAATAATTATTGAATCGGCATTATCTGAACAATAACAGTCATTAATGTATATAACGGCTTGAAATAAAAGATTCAGATGAAAAAAAAAAGCCAGCCAAGTTCAAGTATTGGTCATCTTTTAATCATATTACTTTGTACGATTGTTTTGTTTTTCTCCATTACCATTCTCATAGTATCAGCACAAAGTTATCTAGGAAACACATTTTTTGTCAAATGAATTACATTTGTTAATTTATTATTCATCAGAATTGAAAATTCAGTGACTATAATAGTGCTTATAAGGCTGGGTTAGGAAAAACCATTGATGACCTAATTAATGTTTAACACAACACAATAAAACTAAAACTTCATTCAGAAGGCAGCATACATAGTTTGACCTTGACCTTTGGGTTTGTCTTTGTTGATGTTTCATTACAGTGACTGTCATTTTATTCCTTATTAAGGCTTATTTTGTAATTGATTTTTACCCTTTCACTGCTTGCATGCTTCTTGTAAAAAATTCCCTGTAAATGGTAGTGGGGGCTTTTATAATTGCTTATTGTTAAGTCAGCCCACTGTATCACTACAGGTCTATAAAATGGCACAGTTTTTTTATTACAGTGAAAGCATTTACTGTTTATAGTGATATGTTGCAAGTTCAAAATGTTCAGGATAATTGTTTTGCTCAGTTTTATTATTTCGGTTTCCTGAAAGGCAAATTAAAAAAAACTGAAAATGCAGTTTACAGCCTGGTCTGAAACGAAAGGTGTAAATTTGAGAAACCAACCAAGGCCATGCACGTAGCAAACACAGCAGTATTTGGTAGTGTAGAAATTTGAGCCCCTGTTTAATATTTAAAGAAGAGATTACATTCATAGTTAATTATTTGCTACAGTGTATTCTAGGTAATTATTCCATCATGGCTCATTGGATTTGTTGAAGTGACAGTCACAGTCTTCAAGTTCATGTTTAGGTTATACCATTCAAGGATTTTCTCATAGAAATCCAAAACTCATTGTTATGCCCCCACCATTTACTTTTGTGGGGGGGGGGGGGTGCATACAGATTTTAACTGCTAGAGCCATGAAACTTTCTAAAAATTGTTGTCAGCATGTGAACACATGCACCAGGGTATTTTGACACAAATTTATTGGAGATAGGCAGACTTAAACCCACTGATTAAGCAAAACATAGCATTTTCAGACTTGTGTCATGTGTAACTCCACTTATAACTGCTAGAGCCATGAAAATTTCTAAGAATAGTTGCCAGAAGGTTAACTTATGCACCTGGGTATTTTGATGCAAATTTATTGGAGATCGGCAGACCTATGCACCCTTATTAAGCAAAAAAATAGCATTTTTAGACTTAAGTCACGTTTAACTCCAAAGTATAATTGTTATTGTACAGGATGTTTTTGTGACAATACAGCGGAATGTGGGGGCATCTGGACACACATCTCTAGTTTAGAAATGGTACTTTAAGTCGGAGAAAATTTAGATTATGGTTATTCAATTCATTGCTCACAGTGAGATTGTTGGATGCATTTTATAGTACATCTTATTTACCTCATACAAAAATAACTTGAACATTAGTGAATTAATTGGAGGTTCTGTATAGATTATGCTAATTATATTTATTACCTTGTAAATTTCAATTGATATTTAATCTTGCAATTGTAGATTTGAACATTTCTTTACAAATTTGAGTGCAAATTTTGGTATGTAGTTTTTCATATGTTAAAACTTCAAAAGTGTTAGTTTGCAGTTGTATGATCAGTTTAGGGTATGAAATACATTATAGGCATTTTTCATAGATTTATTATAGAAGATCTTTGTGTTATGGTTCAGTTGAGAAATTTATTACTTCCATTCTTTAAAATGCTGTTTCTGTTTTGATGATCAGTGATAATATGGGTTTTGAAGGCTTTAGTTATTTGTTGCAAGTAAGCAAATAAGTGGAAAGTTTTGTTTCTGAAGATGAAAGGGTGTCTTTGAATTTTGCTACATATGTCTTTTCCTTGTTAGAGTGGTACAACATCGTAACATATCTTGATGTTACAGTTTCAATATTGTAAAAATGATAAAATTGGACAAATCAGATAATTGAAGGCATGAATATTCATACTCTTTGTCTTCACTGTTGTACATAATTCTGAACGTAAAGTTGTAAGATTTTGTTCCAAATGCGTGTATTTGTTTTTTTATGGCATTAGAAAAGAAAATTTTCCCAAACATTCTAGTTAGGTAAGTTAATGTCAACTCTTTTTGTGTGTAAATTTTGTACATTTTAAGCTGTTTTGTTTATCTTTCAGCCATTCTGTGTTTAATTAGGAGTCATTTATTATGTACATGTAGTGTTCGTAAATTATTTCCTAAACCTCAGATTTCAGTTATTACACATCTATTGCTGGAGTGCTGAACAAATACAAGAGTTATTTGAGAATTTTATTTGATTTTAATTTTTGTCTAATTCTTACATGCATTGTATTACACAGCAACTTTGATATAGAACGAATGTCCCTTAAACT
Organism: Cyclina sinensis; assembly: GCA_012932295.1. Lineage (NCBI taxonomy): Eukaryota > Metazoa > Mollusca > Bivalvia > Venerida > Veneridae > Cyclina > Cyclina sinensis. The sequence continues at coordinate 39,933,047 of JAAONU010000003.1, read as the reverse complement.
CCTTTTACTCCCCTTGAGGAGTTCAGCTTGATGTCTAAATGGAAAATTAACTTTATTTTTCCTCTCTTAATTCTGAGAAAAGTAGAGCAGTTCAGTTTTCATTTCCTCGAGTAAGTTTACAGGGAAATGTATCAACTGGTGTGACTCGTGAAAATGTCAGTGAAGCTTGTCTCTTTTTTGCTAAAAATGGTAAATTTGATCGTGAAAATAGCCAGTAACAAGGAGTAACAAGGCAAACCGTCTTACTGAGTTAAGGCTTTAAACTAGACTTTAGACTCCATTTATTTATATGTTATTTTACAGTTATTCTAGGAGGAAAATAATTACAAGACCAATTAAGAGAAACCAAGAAAGGGATACCTTTTTTTACAAGTGCATTGTGTAGTAGCAAGTTAAGTTTTTTGTTTTGTTTTTCTTTAAATTTCTAAGTTTACCTGCCACAGTTCATGTAAGAGTTGAGCAGTATAAAACTCAGTTTTCAGTCACTTGAGCTCCTACTGTTCAGTTCGAGTAAAACTATCGATGGGCATACTTATGAAAATATTTTATCTGGAGTCATAATTATACTTTACTGCCTTAGATCATTTATTACTGGTAAATGAGTTTTTGTGTTTCTGCTCTGATTTTAGAGTTATGGCCCTTTGAATTGATGAAAAATTTGGGCAGAGGACCAATACTTCATATCACAGACTTAGCATGCATTAACTGATATAATAAATATGAAAGCTGAAATGTGTGTCCTATGGACACCTCAGCTGATCTTGATGAGAATAGATTAAAATTTCTTCAAGATAATGTATTAGGATATAGTAATAAACACTTAACCTTTGTTTGTATACTTAACATTTATCATAAAAACAGTCAAAGATACTAGTTAACAGTGATTGTCCTTGGAAAGATTAAAAAAAAATTGTCTTCACTGTATTGAATTGTGTATCTCCGTGATAAAATATTGCATATACAGGGTGTTGTTATTTGATAGCCATTACTTTTGAACTTAACTATACCAAGATTAAAACACAGTCTTTATAGTTAGCTCTTATAGTTAACAGCAAAAGATACAGACTGGTGTAATGAACATGTTTGATAAACATGTGTAAAGGTCATTGTAAGATGTATTTGGACACGCATTTACATTTATTTATTGTACACATTTAATCAGCTTTTCTTCATTTAGTAAAGTGAGGTTTATTTCAGTTGTTTGTGTAATATGTCACAGCAGTTTTTATTCAGAGTTTCTGGCTTATTTCCACTGATGATGATATCTAAAGGTGTTTTTAATGTGTTAATGATTGGTATCTTGTTTTAGAAAAACTGGTGCAAAACTTTGTCATGTAATTTGTACCGTTACTATGAATCTGTACTCTTCTATTGTTATATATGCAAATAAAGAACCAGATATAAACACCAAGAAATGCTTTGTTGTTTTCCCTATAAAGATTGCTTTTATGGTACTTGTAAAGACGACAGGTTAACCCTTGTAATACTTTCATGGATTGTTACTCATTTCAAGGTAATTAAAATGCAGTTCGAGCAAAGAATGGGTAAAACCATCGTATGTAGCTTCTGTTTGAATTTATTGTAAGAGCATACATCATATTCTTTAACTTATATAGATCGTTGGCAAGGTATAGCACTATATAGATCGTTGGCAAAGTAAAGCACTATAGATGGTTGGCAATGTATAGCACTATATAGATTGTCTGCAAGGTATAGCACTATATAGATTGTCGGCAAGGTATAGCACTATATAGATGGTTGGCAATGTATAGCACCATATAGATCGTTGGCAAAGTATAGCACCATATAGATCGTTGGCAATGTATAGCACTATATAGATTGTCGGCAAGGTATAGCACTATATAGATGGTTGGCAATGTATAGCACTATATAGATTGTCGGCAAGGTATAGCACTATATAGATGGTTGGCAATGTATAGCACTATATAGATTGTCGGCAAGGTATAGCACTATATAGATGGTTGGCAAGGTATAGCACTATAAAGATTGTCGGCAAAGTATAGCACTATATAGATGGTTGGCAATGTATAGCACTATATAGATTGTCGGCAAGGTATAGCACTGTATAGATGGTTGGCAACGTATAGCACTATATAGATTGTCAGCAAGGTATAGTTCTATATAGATGGTTGGCAACGTATAGCACTATATAGATTGTCGGCAAGGTATAGCACTATATAGATTGTCGGCAAGGTATAGCACTATATAGATGGTTGGCAAAGTATAGCACTATATAGATGGTTGGCAATGTATAGCACTATATAGATCGTCGGCAAGGTATAGCACTATATAGATTGTCGGCAAGGTATAGCACTATATAGATTGTCGGCAAGGTATAGCACTATATAGATTGTTGGCAGGGTATAGTACTATATAGATCATTGGCAAAGTATAGCACTATATAGATGGTTGGCAATGTATAGCACTATATAGATCATCGGCAAGGTATAGCACTATGTAGATTGTCGGCAAGGTATAGCACTATGTAGATTGTCGGCAAGGTATAGCACTATGTAGATTGTCGGCAAGGTATAGCACTATATAGATCGTTGGCAATGTATAGCACTATATAGATTGTCGGCAAGGTATAGCACTATATAGATGGTTGGCAATGTATAGCACTATATAGATTGTCGGCAAGGTATAGCACTATATAGATGGTTGGCAAGGTATAGCACTATAAAGATTGTCGGCAAAGTATAGCACTATATAGATGGTTGGCAGTGTATAGCACTATATAGATTGTCGGCAAGGTATAGCACTATATAGATGGTTGGCAATGTATAGCACTATATAGATTGTCAGCAAGGTATAGTTCTATATAGATGGTTGGCAACGTATAGCACTATATAGATTGTCGGCAAGGTATAGCACTATATAGATTGTCGGCAAGGTATAGCACTATATAGATGGTTGGCAATGTATAGCACTATATAGATCGTCGGCAAAGTATAGCACTATATAGATGGTTGGCAATGTATAGCACTATATAGATAGTCGGCAAGGTATAGCACTATATAGATTGTCGGCAAGGTATAGCACTATATAGATTGTCAGCAAGGTATAGCACTATATAGATTGTTGGCAGGGTATAGCATAATATAGATCATTGGCAAAGTATAGCACTATATAGATGGTTGGCAATGTATAGCACTATATAGATCATCGGCAAGGTATAGCACTATGTAGATTGTCGGCAAGGTATAGCACTATATAGATTGTCGGCAAGGTATAGCACTTTATAGATCATCGGCAAGGTATAGCACTATATAGATGAGCTAACCATTGATATTTGTAGTAGTATTGGATTTTAGTAATGGTGGAAAATTTAAGAATACTCTATCGAATTACTGAAAAATATCAATGGTTCGCTCATAGCAATGAGTCGCTTATGGCACTGCCAGTTTTCAGGCATGTGTAGGGCCATTGTAAAGCTTCCTTGAATTGATACAACCTTTGCCAGGTTTATTTTCACTGATAATTCCACTGGTGCATGAAAGAGAACTTGAACTTCATTTTCTTGGTACAAAAGTAACAGATTTTCACATGGTGTTAGAAGAATGACAGTATCAAATTCGGAAATGATTTTAAATATGTTACTCTTTAGTGTATAATTTACACTGCCAATTCACGTAAATGGAAGGTACAAAAGTAACAGATTTTCACATGGTGTTAGAAGAATGACAGTATCAAATTCGGAAATGATTGTAAATATGTTACTCTTCAGTGTATAATTTACACTGCCAATTCATGTAAATGAAAGGTACAAAAGTAACAGATTTTTACATGGTGTTAGAAGAATGACAGTATCAAATTCGGAAATGATTTTAAATACGTTACTCTTTAGTGTATAATTTACACTGAGTTATATGGCCCGTCAATAACTATGGTCATTTTGGGCGCTAATTATATTGTATGAAAAAGAACTAAGAAGTAACTATTTCGTTAAAAAGTTGCAATGATGTAAAGTTCAAAAGTTGTCGATAGTATGTAAAATATGATGTAGTTAGAAGTTCCATATGTAAAAAATTAAACGATTACATCTTGTTAAAAATGTTGATATCTTTTAAAAAGTTAAAGATTAAGTCTGGTTGAACAGAAGTAAACAGCTCATGCATGTTATGTACTTTGAAATATTTATTTCGTATTGGAGCAAAGTCCACACAGTCAATAAAAATGTGTTTAACTGTAAGATCTGTAAAACAAGGAACACACTGTGGGACTGGTTCCCCTTTCAGAAGATAAGAGTGAGTAAGGTTTCTTGTGTTGGTTACAGGACTAATATAGGTGATATGGTTACATAAGTGATATGGTTACTAACTACTGTCACCAGCCTGGTAAGCTCAGTTGGTACAGCACCTGACTAGCAAGTGGGGGTTGTGGGTTCAAGTCCTGCCCTGGGTAAATGTTTTTTCTGAACTTCAGACTGGAACAGACATAGTTTAAATATCTTAGTTCGTTATCCTACATTACAGGCCTTACTAAAGAAATGCTTATTGCCTTACTCTTGGAGACTTGGACTTTGGACAGATTCAGGTATTCAGGAAATGTTTATGTGCCGTTATTGCTGTGTACAGAATCAAGAAATAAATGGCTGCCATTTGAGTATTTCAGGCAAAACCTAGGTCTGACAAATGTGAATACAAACTGATTTTTAAAGATTTTGCTTTATACTGTGTTTGAAGTATTTTACTCCAGGAATGGGCCATGACCCAAGAAACATAATACAAACAATCATTGTTGAAGATCTCTGTGCTCTGGGGTTTCCAACAAGAATTTATTAGTTTTTCCTTCTAGTTGCCATAGAAGAGTTGACCAGTTCTGTCAAATTTTAGCTTCATGCAAGGAAAATCTGTTTATCAACAATCACGCAGTGGTATACATGTTTTTTGGAGCAAGCTGTTTATGAATAATGCATGATGAAAGATTAAGAGCAATCACAGTAGCTTTATGTGATTACAGACGCTTGCAATGACCACCTTGCTATGCTACATGTGTCATCAGTCAACTTGAGAGGGGCAGAAGTCTGACTTGCAATCAGCATCTTGCTATGCTACATGTGTCATCAGTCAGCTTGAGAGGGGCAGAAGTCTGACTTGCAATCAGCATCTTGCTACGCTACATGTGTCATCAGTCAACTTGAGACGGGCAGAAGTCTGACTTGCAATCAGCATCTTGCTACGCTACATGTGCCATCAGTCAACTTGAGAGGGGCAGAAGTCTGACTTGCAATCAGCATCTTGCTACGCTACATGTGTCATCAGTCAACTTGAGAGAGGCAGAAGTCTGACTTGCAATCAGCATCTTGCTACGCTACATGTGCCATCAGTCAACTTGAGAGGGGCAGAAGTCTGACTTGCAATGACCATGTTATTCATAATCTCAGATATGGGAACTTATAAATGGTGAAGAATCAATGAAAACACAAGTAAAAGGCATTTCTTTATTGAATCAATCTGTGACCAGACACCAGTCCAGATGTGACAACAACAACAATGTGATAGAAACATTGTAAACATTAACCATACTTCACCCAGTATGCTTAACATCAATTTTTCATTAGTAATTGACCAATTGATACTGAACATTTAAACACTTTCACCGCATTATCCAGAATCCATACAGAATCATTATCTCAGATGTAACAATTTTTTTATTAATCAAAATTAAAATTCAATCATAAGAATTATAAAAGATAGTCATACTGGGCAAGGTACAGTTTACAGTCATTTAAAAAACATGCTATGAACAATTACTTGAAACAAACAACTAATTATAGAGTAAGACAATAAAATGCACCAGATTTTTTTTAGATTTCAGTTTAATGAGAATGTAAATGTCCTAAAATACAAAATGGCCACAAGGGTGCTATTTCACTCACTTGAGTACCAGTCCTTACTGAAAATTCAATGGTCATATATAAATCTGTCATACAGAGATCAGATTATTAATTCTTTCCAAGCAACTTCATATAAATTTTAAGCCAACATGACAGTGACCTCAGGAGTGTTCACAAGGTTTTTCACTGCTCTACACTGGTAACCTAGTTCTACCAAATACAAGAGCTATCACTATATGTGATTAATACCCCGCAACACTGCTTCGGAACTGAGGAAGTTATTAGTAACAGAATACTTTGTAAAAGAATTAAAACAGAGTTATGGTTGTGGGCAATTAAAGATAGTTGTGGTTCTTGTACACTGCATTTCCTGTCATTGTGCTTGACCATTGTATGAAGTTGCATTGAATTCCAACCATTAGTTTTCAAGTTATGCTCTGGACAAAGAAAACCAACAAAGGGCAATAACTCTGCACATACTGAAGACAGAGTTATAGCTCTTGTAGAATACACTTCCTGTCACTGTGCTTGACCACTGTTTGAAGTTGCATTGTATTCCAACCAATACTTTTCAAAAAAAGCTCCTGACAAGGAAAACCAACAAAGGGCAATAACTGTGCAAATAGTGAAAAAAGAATTACAGCTCTTGTACAATGCACTTCCACTTGTTGTGCTTGACAATTGTATGAAGTTGCACTGAATTCAAACAGGTAGTTTTCAACTTATGCTCCGGACAAGGAAAACCAACAAAGGGCAATAACTGTGCATATAGTGAAGGCGGAGTTATAGCTCTTGTACACTGCACTTCCTGTCATTGTGCTTGATCACTGTATGAAGTTGGACTGAATTCCAACCAGTAGTTTTCAAGTTATGCTCCTGACAAGGAAAACCAACAAAGCGCAATAACTCTGCAAATAGTGAAGATGGAGTTATGATTCTTGAACACTGCACTTCCTCTCATTGTGCTTGACCATTGTATGAAGATTCATTGAATTCCAACCAGTACTTTTCAACTTATAATCTGGACAAGGAAAACAAAGGGCAATAACTCTGCAAATAGTAAAGATGGAGTTATCATTCTTGAACACTGCACTTCCTCTCATAGTGCTTGACCATTGTATGAAGTTATATTGAATTCATACCATTAGCTTTCAAGTTATGCTCCGGAGAAGAAAATTGCAATGGACCGACTGACCAACCACCGGGTGACTCTGATATACCCCACCAAACTTCATTTCGGGGGTATAATAATCCAGTTTCAAACACTAAATCGTCATGAAGACTGGGGCTAAGATCTGACCTCAAGAATCTTCACATGGTTTTCCACTGACTGAGCAAGTAATCTGTTTTAACCAACTTAACCCACACCAGACTAGAACAAATTGTGAACTCTAAAGAAACGTTTTTCTTTTGAGCTTGTAACCAACTTGACCCAGTTTCAAACTTGTCAGAAATTATCATGAAAAACATTCTTAGCAATTTTATGATGGCTGGATCAAAAGGCGACCTCTGATTGTTCACAAGCTGAAATGTTGAGGAGGGACGATAAACAACTGACAAAGGATAATCACAAAAGCTCATCCTGAGCACCCTGTGTGCATATGAGCTAAAAAACAAAGTGTACACCTAGTCTTTAATATGTACCAAACTGTCCTATATAACAGTCAGTGATGACTCTTTCAAAAGCAGTTAATTTCATCGGTATATGAAGCTGTCATAATCTTTCAAGTTTTTAAATGACTTGCTTTGCCTACACTGAATGTAACATATAACAATTTAATTTGAATAAACTTAAAACCTAAACAATACAACATACTCTTGACTTTCAAGCGTCTTGGCTTTTCCATTATTAATATTTAAACTTACTCTAAAGCAGCTATGACATGTGTAAAAGTAGATACATATTTTTCAAAAATTCTCAAAAATTAATATCCAGACAAGCTTTATTAACTATGATAAAGGGAGATAATTAAAAAATTATGTAAATTAGAGTTATAGTTCTTTGATAATGCACTTACTCTGACTAGTTTCTATAACTGTGTGAATTTTCAATGAGAAATCCTGGACAGTTTAGGAGTTATATTCCGGACAAACATTATTTACTTAAGGGAGATAATTAAAAAAACTATGTAAGGTAAAATTATGGTTCTTGGACATGCACTTCTTCTCACTAGTCTCTATCAATGTGTTAAGTTTCAATCAAATTCCTTCAATACTTTTCAAGTTATTCTCTGGACAAGTGTGAGGGACAGATGGATGGACAAGGTGGCAACTACATGCTCTGCCTTCAGGGAGCATAAAAAGTCTTAATCATGTATTTCAAGCATAAAAGGTGTCTTAATTCAGCTGCTGTCAGATCATTTACTAAAGCTTAGAATATTTCAAACTGTTCACACATGAAACGTAAGTAAGACTGTATACCAAGCCCGATACTTATTCTCCTCAGAACACCACACCACGTCAAGAGATTCCAACACATTTTACTGAATGTTAATATAATACATGTATAACTCTCTCCAAATCTTTTCCTATTTTAATGATTTTTTTACAGGGGAGGATTCATTTTTGAAAATATAGAAATGACAGATCATTTTTAATCTTCATGAATTATTTCTGACTGACATTCTGTTACTTCAGAAAAAATATGTGTATAAGACTTTAAGATGAAACTCACAAACTTTTATCCTTAAACATTTCTTCAATCTAGATATACAAAGCCTGTCTCCTTAAATATTAAATAACTTTACAACCATGTAGTCATTCAGTATTGACACTAACATCTGCAGTAAGAAACTAACATTTTGGATGCACCATGGCAACAGAAGACAGTAGACAGAACTTGTGCCAACTGTTAACACATGTTCACTTTTAGTTAAGACATACAAGGCAACATAGACAGACAATGTATTTGCACACAGTGAATTATCTGCAGGACACACAAATTTGGATATAATGTGTTCATTTCATACATTTCTGTTTAATGATCTACACTAGTATATCACTTATGTTGAATAAATCCACAAAAGCATTATTCCTGTTCGAATGGTCTGTCCCTAGACTGCCAACTTGCTCACAAAAAAATCACATAAGATAAATAAATACAGACCTCTTTCCCTATCTTTGCTTAGCGTCTCCATTTCCTAACTGATTAAAGTAATAAAAGTGTGTTATGGCAATATTTAGCAGTTTACGCACAAAAATAAACCTCAGTTATACCTTAACTTTTTGAGTAGTAGCTTAAATAAATTTCATATCATAGCTCAAAATATTCTAAAGAAATCGATTAGCTGATTTTGATTATGGCAGACTCAAAATTTGAATGTCTTCCAGCAAGTTCAATCGAAAAAAGTATCAAAATCAAGTTAATTCCCAAGTGTGTACTTGGGTATTTTTGTGAAACTGGGGCTTGGCCTCAAAAAGAGATAGACATCAGTCACTCAAACCATTTGACTTCTTTACTTAAAGCATGTTAGAGGTGGTTGCCAAAGATTGTATTGACTTGCATTGCAATGAAATCTCTGAACTAAGCCCTGTACCTTAAATCTGTAATATTTATATACCAGAGAAACAAAGTGGAAGTCAAATATTAGTACATGAAAACATTTCCAACTTGGCAGGTGAATGTTTGTACATTATTTACATGATTTAAAACAACAGAATGTGTATAATACAGTTACATGTATATCAACAACAAATTAGCACAAAAACTGTAACAATTATATTAGTCAGACAATTATAATCAACAGTGATAAAGTGTATAGCTTGACCAATTAAAATCATGAAAAGAATACTAATATGAACACTTTCTGTCAAAACTATAAAAACAATTTTAACAATAAAAAAGCAGAACAAAAGGAAACATGTTATCTTGTAAAAATAATAAATAGTAACACTAAAAACACCTGCTAAAATCAAATTCTATCTAAACTACCACCTAAACTATACACAATCTCCACAGAACTTTAATCTTTGAAGACAAACAAATGTACGGACAGGACTTATGACACAATGAAGAGGTCATAACCTTGGGACTATGGGTTGCAGCTTAGGGTACAGAATATATAACACACATCACACACTTACACATCTGATTAAATTCCAGTTTCTACACATGACTGTTAATTTCATAAATTTTTGTACTGTTAACTCAAATCCTCATTGTAAAGTAAACACGCTCTGTAAGACATGACTTTTTTTCTGATCTACAAAAAGAAAAATGACTAACAGTCCAATATTTTCCTTGCATTTGTTTGAAATTAATAATTTAAAAAACTGCATTAAATTTTATCTACTAAGACTAATATTTAGACAACCTGAGACACTGTCGTCACATTATTAAGAACACCACTTCTCTATCCATTGATCATGCAATAATCTTTAAGTGTTTATTTTTTTTGATACTGTTAAGGAGTAAAAATCATTCTGTCAAATTACAGATGATTGGATTTTGGAAGTTTTATTTGTAGCGTATTAGAAAAAAAAATGAAGTAACTCTTGCAAACATAACTTCACCATTTAAAGAATAGGTTCTATGAGGTTGTAAGTGGTACAGAACCACCAACCAATTACAATATTGAAACTTTACTTACAGATAATGTAAGGGCAGAAAAGGATTGTAGAAAAAAAAGATTAGCAGAACTATTTTGGCTTTCGTAAAATTATCACAATGACTTTCACACTTACCACCAACAATAGTAGGCTATCCCATGTTTGATTATATAGCTAAGTAAGTCAACAGTATAAGATTCTAACACAACATGACTGGACCAGTTTTATTTCTGTTTGACAAATACCACATGGTTACCATGGACATGTTTTATAAAAAATTTTGAGCTGAAATAATTACCTGTTCAATAAATGTAAATTCTGCCAGCTTATAAAGCCTGTGCACTCATCATTCTGATGAAAATATATAACCCTGTACACAATATAACTGAAGCAGTAAACCAATAGCTCTCGACAATGTGAAATAGACAATGATGAAAATACTGTTGTGTGTGGCATTATGTTTCAACTGTTTAAATGCACATATATGCAGTCAGTACCAGATCTTCCAAGATTAAGCTCAACTAAAGCTCAGCTAACAGACATATTCACATGAACATTAGCATTTTAATTAGTATTCCAAATTAACACAGCCAGAAATTTATGTATCATTTTCATCGAAATAATAACTTTTCTGTTTTAATACCTGTAAAAATTCCAAAACAAAACCACCTGGGCTTGAGCTCTTTCTCAGGTATATTTTTTTGGACTACTTCTGTAAACATCATTCATCTGAGAAAAGCTCATTATGTGTTTTCACCTTTTGACAAGTGTACTGCTTAAACATACACTTATTTGAAAAGAAGCTTCTAGCTGTTTCTCTCTGTTTAACCTAGGGAAAACATAGATCTCATCAATCTACTCTTCTCTGTCAAGCATTTAAGAATCTTAAATTCCAGGTTCGAAATTCAGTCTCCCTTCCATTTTAATGGATAGACGAACAACTAGCTGGCTGCATAATGAGTTTACAATAACCTAATACAATCATCTGAATGATTTAAGCTTAATAAAAGTTATGAAGGCAATCTCAGTTTCAAAGCATGATTATCTGAGATCAGTCCATATTGAACTCGACTGGAAATTGTGGTGTATCACTTCTATCTAACAAATAAATCATTATTGACATGAAGTCACTCAGGGTAGGCATTATACATATATAATTACAAGATCTGTGTAAAAACAGACATGGTTCCCAACCATCCAAAAAAGGTTCTATTACTTTCAAAGGGCAAAATTTTACAGGTGTGATCTAATACAACACTGTAAGCAGAAATTCTAGAATTTTTCAGCACCTACCATATAAAACTTTCAAGTTTCAGATAAAGAAATAAGGATATTCTCTGCCTACTACAGTAGACATACAATCCTGGTGATACTGACTAATGTCCAAACAGAATATAAAATAAATATGGCTAGAGTATATCTTAATTCACTATTTGAGTAACTTACATAAAGAACATTACACTGTGAGACAATGCAACTGCATTATACATTATGCTCAACTCTTGCAATTAATTCCATCATCAACCACTCACATACAACTGACTAAGTTATCTGAAACACTAAATTCTCTATCAGTTTAGGAATGGTGAACACAGACAATATCTTTATCATAATCAATAAAATATTCAGATTTTAATACAACACATTTTTTTTTCAAATGGGAAAATGGAATTTCATGACATCAAAAGTTTTTGTCTCCAATGCATGGAAAACTCGTGACAGTATATCTTCAAAGCCTATAGCTGATACAGTAAAATCTCGCAAGCATTTATATTTCTCAAGTCAAATACAGCTTTTTACAACATCACTGCAGTGTTATTTCAATACATTAACATTCAGCTTCAATCTTCCATAAGTTTTTCTACACTGTAGAAGGAATATCATAAATACTGAAACAGACTATACACCTTTGTTTTGTTTGTTTTTCCTGCAGCTATAGTCTGTTTCGAATGTCTGATCAGTCTGTCAGGAAAGACAACTTGTACACTTGAAAACCAAGCTGTGGGTATCAGCAACATTGCACTTTGAATCAAAGCTTTCTACAGTTGCTAAGCAATTCTAATATCTTCAATCAGATAGCACTATTTGGCACACTCAAAATGTAGATCCATCCAAAAATGGACATCATAAGAAAACTGTTTCATCTTTATATGTGAACAGTACAATTTTGTCTGTACATCACCGGACACCAAAATTAATTAATAAATCTGTGTGACACTGTCAGAATGCTGAATAGACATCAAACTCTATGATATCACAAACTAAACTGTAGCAACAGTGTATATGGTTGCTATGGTAAAAGTCTGAATCTCCTTTGGAATATTTTATTTTTTCACATGTTACAGTACTGGCCATTCATTTTCAGGAACTGAAAAATGAAAACACATGATTTTATAAACAATTATAGTACATTTATATCTGGTGAAATGACTTGGGAAAATCCATAAACTTAACAAAATAGTTTCTTTGCTAAATCTTTTTCAAACACTAAGGCATTGAACAATTTCATAAGCTTAAGATAACATGACAAAAATCTGTCAAGTTGTGCTTAAAATTCTTCCTCAGGTAGTGCCTAAACTTGGCAGAAAATATTATCCCAGTTGCACAAAATAACACAATTACTTGTTTCTTAAAATTGCCAACAAAATGATTAAGTTAGAAATGGCCTGATTCAACGTCCAATGTAATCCTGTATCCAGAACTGGCAAAATTTTATCAGAGAATATTGCCGCAGTCTTTCTGTACACCATGCTAGTTTTGACTCGAGACTTATCTCAGTTGTATTTGGAAATGAAATTAATTCTTAGGCCCTTACATACTGCTTATACTGACATGAAGAAACAAATGTTTACCTGTATAACAAGTGAGGGACCTCGGGCCACAATTTCTGGCGGTAACTGACTGAGTGGACAATTTTCAATACTCATAATTTGTAGATTGTAACACAGTGCAAGTTCATAGGGGAGTGAATGTAACTCAGCATTGTCATTTATATACAAGGATTCTAAACTTTCTAGAGCACCTGAAAAGAAAACAAAATATCTACTGCTGATGGCTTTCAGTTTAAATAATCAATTAAACCACAATTGTAAAATTCCATAGCCTGTCACTCCTATTTATGAAACAAGCCAGACAAAATCAAAATAAACATGTAATGTCTCTGCTAGTAAAAAGTCTTTATTTTAGACATGTCTTCAGTTCAGATGATTTCTTCACCATCTGTTATACTAATGACAACCTGTTCTTTTGCCATTATTTTTTTTGCAGAAATAAATTGCTGTGAGAAGATTGTTTCTTCTGCTGTTATTCTTTCTTCAGGTTCACGACATCTGTAACCCTGACCGGCTTCTTTTAATCACACACTAACAGGGAAATACAAAACTTATTTAAGCATACAGGTTATACTCTTTTTTTTGTCAGTCATTCAAAATGTTGTTCACCTGTTTAGCAGAATGGTAGTGATAACTAGTAATTTACTTGGGGGATTAAAATTTGGTGAGGGAATTTTTTTTTCAGAATCTTGGCACTGTTAACTCTGTAAGTGTATACCTACCTATTTCTGTGGGTATGGAAGTGAGATGATTTTCTCCAGCACCTAAATATTGTAAATTACTTAAACACCTGAAATTAAGTAAGTAACAATTAGTATTCATTTTCTTTTGTATATCTTCATTCACTCAATGCTCAAAATCTTACATTGCCTTCATTACTTTAGTTAATTTTAGTTAACAATAGCCAACTATTAGGTAAAAAAAAACAACTGAAGGGATCATTGATACATTACTGACAGTTTCAAGAATAAACTCTTTACTTTTTCTACCTACATATCAACAGTTTCAAGAGGCTATCATAAAAAGTGTCAAGATTTATGAAATGACCATTGAAAATTTTCAAAGTTATATCTATATCAACACAGACATATAGATGGACTCAGCACTATGTGAAACCAAAAAACTGGACCCCAATTTAGCTCTGGAAAGCACAGTTGCAATGATGTCAGATCACTGGCAAGGCAAACTTGCTTGACAGTTATTATTAAAGAATTTGAACAAGAAAACTACTGCTAAAAAAAGAAGCAGAATGCTTGTTCATATACTTCCTAGATACACATCATTTTGTCATTATTTCTAGATACAGATATGTTATACTCACCCTATAGCCCTAGGTAATGACGTTAGCTGATTTGTTTGAACCACTAGTCGTCGTAATTCTCGTAACTGACCTATACACAAAACAACAGGAAAGACTGGTTTATCAAAGGCACTCAAATTACACATAAAGAATATTAATGTAAAAATAACAGTCAAAAGGAATTCTTATAAAGACCTTATAAAACTGTTCTGCAGTATGGACGGTTAAAAATATATCACATAACTATGTCAAGTGATCTGATTCAAGTTATTAACAATAATCAATGCACTTATATAAATGATTAAAAAAAGTACAAGCTTTTTATAGCTTATAAATTAAGCAAGAGTTTTTTTATGCATTACCTATTTCTTGTGGGAGGGATTCTAATTTGTTTTCTTCTAAATCTAGCACTTGTAGTTTCTTCAAGTTTCCTATACTTGCAGGTAATCTCTGAAATAAGAGATGAAAACATACAGCTGAAATGTAACTCTTCACATCCAACATCTGCATATTTTCAGTTAATTTAGATCTAGTTAAATGTATCAAATATTCACTAAATCATTTCATTTTCAGCATCAGAATGTTTAACCTTTAACCTGCTGGAACCGAAAGTGATTAGCCTTTGCCACCAGTATAGAGCCAGGCCAGCCTGCACATCCGTGCAGTCTGACCAGGCTCTATACGGTTGGCAGTCTGACCAGGCTCTATACGGTTGGTAGCTCCATTTTTGTATTTTGATATTGAAATCCCTTAAACTTTGAATGGACTGTTCCGAATTCAAAGCTGGACAGATCCATTACAAAATTTCAGCATGTTCAGGGTTAATATACATGTAGCTTTCAAGAATATCAATCTGAAAAAAAATTTAAATACCGAGTTCTTAATAACCTGCCGTAGCTGAATTGTAAATGTGAAAATATGTTATCCGCACCTAAGTTGGCAAAGAACAAACCTGTACATTCAAAGAGTTTTACAACTGAAATTCTCTGCCTGTTTTCTAGAATATCACCAATCAAAAATGGGTCACTCATAATACAACTTTTACCTTTAATAAGTTATTACTAAGTATAAGGACTTCTAATTTTTCTAGATTCTGGATGTCGTCTGGTATTCGTGTGAGCTGATTCGTTCCAAGATTCAGTTCCACCATGTTTGTCCACTGGCCAATATCTTAAATATAACAAATATATTTGTACAATACCAAATTTTTGTCCTCAAGCCAATATCTACAAGACAACAAATGTTCCTGATTGCAAATGTAAAACAGAACTGTGAAAGATAAGTGTCTTCAAAGTAAGGATGAAGCAACTGACATCTAACCTGGAGGTTGCAGTTTCAAATCCCTGTCAGTGAAACTGTGACCGTTATATTTTTCCTTATTGTATCTATACTGTCTTAACTATAGGAAGAAGACACAAAGATCATTTGAATCACTTTGAGATACTCATGACTTTCGTTAAAACAATAGATTCAAAGGTATAAAATCACTAAGGAATCAGCTGTCAAGAAGGTCTGTGCATTCTTTCTTTGACAACTACCAAAGACAGTCATGCCTTTGCTGGTTCTTTCATTTGCATTAATTTACAAAATAACATTTAGGATTTATAGTTCACAAAATTATTGTAGAGTTCAAATATTTCACATCTGACAATGTAAGGGAGGTAACATAGCAACTTACCTAGAGGTAGTGAAGTGAGCTGATTATCTTTCATGTTAAGTTTGGAGAGACATTTAGCCTGGGAGAAAATCCCATACGGAATCTTGTTAATCTGGTTGTGCTCCATGTTGATTGACTGCAAATATTCAATGTACACAATTCAGGAGTATATAATCGATCTTGACATTTACAACTATAGAAAAGTAAAGTACATTCCTTTGCAGAATCTGATGTTTTCAAAGAAAATGGACAACTTCTGTTATACCATGTGTTGATGGATATGATTCTCATGGGGTGAACAGTATCTACAGCCATTTCTTACAATCAATCTGCTTACAATATACTGTTCAATTCAATTGTTATCAGTTATAATAAGAACAGGTGATAAACACAAGCTGACTTTCATGTAAGAAATATTTGCAAGAGGACTTGGCATGCTTAAATAACTTTCCAGAAAAAAATTGATTTGGCAATGTCTGGTATAACTAGGATGATTTACAATGGAAGTCCTCATTAAACCTTTAATCAGTTCAGTCCATATTATTGACTTTTCTTAACCAAAATATCCTATAAATTCAGAAAAGAAATTTGGTATGGTCATGCATTGTCCACCTCTCTTTCAAAATATTTCACTTATGTAGGTAAAAGATTACATATCAAATGTAACTATGTGAGTGATATAAGTATCAAACCTCTAACTTTCATTTCAATTTTAAACTATTTTGCATATTTTCTCACAAAGTCAAACCAGAATGATCTAGCTTTGAGAAGACCACTGACCTCAACAGAGACAAACTGAGAGGGCCCACCAGACGGGTACGACTGAAATTTATTCCTTGGTACAGTAAATGACTTCAGGCTTGTTAAACTTGACAGTAAACCCTCCTGAAATATACAAGCCAATACATTATTTTTTTTCTAAAAGTTTTGCAACAGTTCTGTAACTGAAGCTGACTCCATGAAGTCTGAAAGCCTATCAATAAAGACTAGCATAAAATTATTTCCTACCAGTACAGGGACCAAAGGAAGAATAAATACATTTGAACAAATGACTTGAAGAAACTTTGCTTGAAACACACTTGTTTATATTTAAATCTCTTTGACTGTGTTTAACATAGTAGTAATGTCACAAAAACTTGCCGGCAAAGTTGATATATTGTTTCCTTCTACGTTGAATTCATCCATCAACGTACAATTAGCTAAGGATGCTGGAACACACGTCAATCTATTATACCTGCAATATATATGTAAATACAGATAAAAACAAAAACACAAGAAAAAAAGTCATTTCCATACCTAAAGATGCAACTACCTTATCTTTAAAACAATCAGTTTTTATGGTGCATTCACCTAAAATACTTTTAGTTCAACTACAAAAACTAAATATTTGAGGAACACATGACAACATCCGAACAGGTTCATAAATTTATTAATGCTAACTAGTTTTAGGTATTCACTACCCTTTTTCAGTTCAGTTAGACACTTGTACTAGTATTCAAATAAATGTCAAAACAAGACATTGTTGATTAACTACTGCTCTAATTAAAGGGCAACATTTGTTGAAATCATTGCACTATGATCATCAACCTTTCAGTGTTAACAATACCTACAAGAAAGCATCCTAAAGACAGAGAATGCATGATTACCTTAAAAAAAAATATTAGTATTTGAAATCTCCTAAATCTTACAAGCTAAAACTGCAGTTTAATTCCACGACTGACTAACCTTATCAGGAAGTGTTTATTGCCTAATGTAAAGTATCTAAGATGTTCATATGACTATATAAGAAAAATTCATCGGCTGAATTAATCACCTACCTTAGACCTAATCTAGTCAAGGAGCGGAGATTTCCTATTGAGTCTGGAATATCGAGCAGTTCATTATGCTGGAGATCTAACGAACTTAACATCACACAATTTCCTATCTCTGAAATACAGAACAGCTTAAGTGGTAATATTTCTTACCTGTTATTAATTAGATTACTTTAATTACTAGTATCATGTAAGAAATACCTTCTGACAGATAGACAGGCAGACATAATGGGGTTCTGTTTAGCTGAGTTGAAAAACTTCTTTACAGTAAGTCATAACAGGCAGTTGTTTACCTAGGTTAACTATTGTTTCTGGGGAAGGATCAGTTCTACATACAAATCCTGCGTAGGAAAGTGCCAACTTTCTCACGAAAATGGTAACAGTAACTAGGGGACCTTCCACCAAGGGTTCTTGCACATGTAAAGCCTTGAACATGACAATCAACACTGGTTGCTCGAAATACTGATGTAATTTCCTGATATCAGACAAGAACAATAGATGCTGAAAAGAGTGTAGATATACCTGTAGGTAAGTGCTCTAAATGATTGTGGGACACATCAAACGTACTGAGGTGTATCAGACATCCAATTCCTTCAGGTAACTCTCTAATCTTGTTCTCTCTCAGAGTAAACATCGTCAAATTCTGGTAATACAAAAGTTACATTGTAAATCAGCATTACTGATAAATCATTCAATGAGATTAAGATCTTAAATGTTTCAACAAATACTAGACAAAATACATGTATAACTGATAATCCAAAAGGAATGAGATATGTGCATGATATTAATTAAAGAAAGATTCTATATTATTCTGTTGACCATTCAGGTCCTTTCATGACAGTAGTTGGCCTATCCAAAAGTTTACATCAGGTATCATTCCTATATCAGGAAAGTTTCTGTTTTTGATACCAACTTTACAATATTTCTTAAACAAAAGCTGTCTCTATTTAGTATGACTGTACTACACAAAGAGCTAGCATAACATGGCTTTATGGTGTTATAGACAGTACAGGGATCCAAAAAAGAAATAATTCGACAAATAAGAATAAATTTTGATTTATAAATACTTATTAATGCTTAAAGCTCTTTAACTGAGCTGTGTGGTGTATCTTTGAACCCAAATCGATAGGAATCATCTACTGAAAATGCCAAGCATCCTGTAAAGCTAAAAAAGGCTGGGTTCAGTATTCTCATTTTACTGACTGGAAATTGTTTTCAAAGTGCAGGCCTCTGTGAGCTTGACATTTGACCAAGTGAGTTCAAAAATTAATGGGCCATCTTATAACTCATCATCCTTATCTATCCCTGGAAATCTAAAAGTATTGGATTCAACTGGTATTTAGTTATCAATCTGAAACTTTTCAACAAGCAGGCCCCTGCGAGCTTGACCTTTCACCAAGTGATTCCAAATTCAAGACATTTCATCAAACTGATGTCAAACCATCCTGTAAAGTTTAAGAGTCCTTAGTTTAGCTGTTCTTGAGTATTGGAGGGTCAGTCAAAACTTAACTACTGGAAAGTTTCTTACAATCACAGAATGCATTTATGCCATTAACCATTAACTTTTAAACTTACTGCCAAAACTCCAAGTTTTAACTGTACAGCAAACAACTAGAAATGTGTCCATAGGACACAGATGCCCCCACTCAACCTAGCTACTCATATAGTTAGCAATATGGCCACAAGATAGTCATACACCCTGAATCATTAATAAGATTGGTTTAACAAAATGACAACTATAAGAAACCTGTTGTGGTGTGCAGACTCAAAATACTGTCTCCAACACTGTGACCAATGGATGAATATTATCCTTCACAATTCTGTACGCATAGTTGGACATTCTTGGAGTTTGCAGATGGTAAATAGGTGTTTTCATGTCTAATTTGTACTAAGTTCCTAAGTTATATGTTCTGTAAGTCAGGCTGTTTATAAAATGTCCATTGTCAGCTAAATAGCAAACAATTTTAAGCAATTGTTGGAACAAAATTTCACCATTTCCATACTTAAATGTTGAATTCTGCTTAAGCTGGTGCTAACGGGCATGGATGGTAACTTGCATTTTCTATTACTGTCCATGAACATGCTCAATCAAACTGAGTCTGCAATTTGACCATTGGAACAGCGTTAAACTCACTAAGAAGAAGGAAAATTTTTTTAGGTTTCAAACTGTACGGCAACAATGCTGTTGTCTGAGAAGTAGGCTGACAGGCAGGATAATCTGGGTTGTAGAATATTATTCCGTATGTAGACAAGGTCAAGTGTAGAACCACCTCTGTGAGTTGGGAGCTGCACACACTGGGAACAGTTATTCAATTTCTGTAACAGTCTTGAATCATTTTTAGAATTAAAAGCTAAGTTGAAATCTTAAAGCAGTACATCTTGAGTATGTAAGGGGCCATAACTCTAACAACTCTGAATAAATCTATACGGGAAACCCCAGGTGCACAACTTTACATGCTGATCAACATTCCTGTAAAGTTTCTTGACTGTAGGTGCAGCGCTTTTGCAGGTACAGATGACACAAGATGAAAATTGCAAATTTTGAGTATGTAAGGGGCCATAACTCGAACAATTTCGAATGAATCTATATGGGAAACCCTAGGTGCACAACTTTACATGCTGATCAACATTCCTGTAAAGTTTCTTGACTGTAGGGACAGCGCTTTAGCAGGTACAGGCAACACAAGTTGAAAATTACTGTTTTTGACTAAGTAAGGGGCCATAACTGTAACAGTTCCAAATAAATCTATACGGGAAACCCCAGGTGCACAACTTCACATGCTGATCAACATTCCTGTGAAGTTTCTTGACTCTAGTGCTTTTGGAGCTACAGGAGACACAACTTTTTGGGACGGACGGACAAGGGCAAATCTAAATGCCCCCCCCCCCCCCAAGAGTGCGGGCATAAAAATTAGCTATTTAAAATCTTTGTATGTGCACAGTTACAAAAAGAAATCTTGAGAAAAGAAGACTCTCTGAGTGATATTGTGTTGACAATTGTTGATATCTTGTTGGCATTAATTACTCACTCCTGGCCCAGTGACTTATGTCAGCAGCACATTCTGTTACTGCCACACAGGCTAAAATGACTGCAGATAAATATAATATACATTTGTACTGTTATTTATGTCATTTTTAATTAAGAAAGGATAGAGAAGTACTTATATATTGTATCAATCTTGCCAGAATAATTACAATGTATACCTCCTACAGCTGTTGCTACAACTTTTACAGTCAACTGTTATATTGTCAACAGATATATAAATAAATACCCCCCAGATAAAGTGACCTTGCAACATTTAGCAGTTGTAAAAGTAGGACTGCATATTAACCACTTCATGGGAACAATGAAAAGGACTGGGCACTAAAGAATGGATGACTGCAGCCAGAAAGGAAAAGGTCAGTCTATTCTACATAACTCAATGAACTGTAGAAAAGTCACAAATACAGAAAGATGACCAATTAACTCAAAGTAGCTGGATATTATCAAAAACCTTGAGCGCATGGAATAGGCAGATTTAAACTCATATGGTTGCATTGAATTTCCATAAACTACACTGCATAAATTAACTTGATAAATCTGTTGCATTACTTATATAAACCTGACAAAAATTAAATATATAATAATATATAAAATACAATTTTCTAAACATATCACAGAATATGATACAATGAAATTCTCAAAGAATCCTTTCATTTTTTTTCAAACAGCAGTGAAAACTTGCATTTGTGTTTCCATGTAACACCTGAACAACATGTCTGCTTTTCTACTTTTAAAAGTCTAAAGGCAGACTGAGCATTGTTAAATGTTACATGATAAGCTTTGCCCAATAATTTATCAGGTAAATGCTTTTCATGTCACAAGTTTTCTGATAAGGAACACCTTCTTCATGCTTAATGAACAAGAACGACATGAAAAGAGAAGTTGCGGTGAATATGGCATGGCTGAAACCACTTTACGTAACTTTCATTGATGCTTTCATCAGCTGGATTACCATAACTGCCCGAATATTATACACTAGCTTGTATAACATGCCCCCCTGGTCTGGCCTCAAAATCTGGGAAAAAAGCTTATATTGGAATAAGATACACACAAAATTTTTGTCTGGAAATAGAGTTACCATTTGGCAATGTTTTTCGTTCAGGATGGGGCTATTGTCGGTACGCATAACAATGATGTCGCCTAAATATCGCTACAGTTGCATTTATTCCAAGGGACAATTTCTTACAAGAAAGTTTAAATATCTCAATGTGTCAACACCTTGTCAACCGATTTTGGATGTGTAAACAAACATCTTGTAATTATGGTGACATCCAACGACACTTATTATTGTGTTTGTTTAACAATAAACGGGCAACTATTTTATCCAATTAATTGGTCGATAATTAAACAAGTGCTAATATTGATCGGCATAATACCAGTAAACACTTGTTACATGATTAAATATTTAGCAATTATATATTTAGAAAAAGAAATTATAAAAAAACAACAACAAAAAAGCAGCATTATAATGGCATTTTATGATACCGTACTTTCAGTACTGATGACACTGGTTTTCTCCGCTTAACAATGCTCTCAAAAGAGAAGGTGTACCAATACAGGAAACATGATCATTTGTGCAGAAATTATTAACTTTTGGCCAGTATTTTACCGGTTTTCAAGCTGGAAAAAATTGTCTGACAGACCAACCTTGTGTATCATACGCACCCCTTCACAGAAAGATAAAATTCTTGAAAAAAAAAAAAAGTGAGTATTATATTTGAGAGCTTACGGTACAATTATGTCTTCTGCAGGTTTCCGTAGTGATATATAAAAGCTGATAATAAAGGAATCATAAGATTTCAGGCCTCAATCATCAAGGACTGAACAGCAAATTTACAAATATATACAGATAGGCAGTCCAAGTAAATGTTCACTACATGTACGAATACTTGTTTAACGGTTGTTAATTAGAGATGTCAATTGTTATGTTGTTTCTCCTAGCAACATCAATATTTCACAGTTTTATTTCTTATCTCTGTTCAGTTGTGACTCTCACCTTAATCTTTATTTTTAGGCACTAACCTGTGACATTTTTAAGCGCATTTTTTAAAGTAAACAAGGAATGTGTCACAGATACTAATGCCCTAAAACATGGTGATGGTCACAGTCATGGTAGCTTATAACTTGATGTCACCTTGATGATTTGTGCCAATTTTTTTTGCAGTCTGTGAATGGAACAAAGTTCCCATATATCTAGGGGTTAGACTATTATATATCCTTTGCCTATTTGCATGGCTGGTAGAATTAATATATTTCAAAAATTGATGTGTATCAAAAGATACTGATCTGTACTGTGGCACTTGATAATGATGATTCTATGAAAGTTTGGTGAACATCATTAAGAGAAATGTAGGACGAGTTATGCACAGAAGCAATAATAAGTAAAATTCAACTAACGGCAATTACTACGCCAACAAGAGGGCCATGATGGCCCTGAATCACTCACCTGAGCACTTTGCTTGAGAGTCTACTGTTAAGCAAACATCAGATGCAACATTACATTTTCTAATTGAAGATATTCAAAGATCTCATATTTTATACATAAAATCCATGGGGCAGAGGCAATTTCGTGATAACAGCTTGTGAGGAGATATAATTGAAGCCATATATTGAAGAAAACCTGCTTTTAGCTCCAGTGGCCATTCTGTTCAATGGAGCAGAACCATTTAAGCAATTTTAACGCAGGGGTATGTAAGGAACATTTCCGTGAAATTTGATGGAAAATTACCTTGCCATTGAGGAGGAGATGCTGTTTGATTTCTTTCTATTTTTAGCTTTTGCATCCCTTATGTGCAATGGAGCGAAACGGTTTTAGCAATTTTAGAAAAGGGCAATATAAGAAACATTTCAGTCAAATTTGGTTTAAAATGGCCAAATGGTTTTGCAGGAAATGTCATTTGAAGCCAAATACTGAAGAAAATCTATTTTTAGCTCTGGTGGCCATTCTGTTCAATGCAGCGGAACCATTTTAGCAATTTTAATAGAGAGAGCTATGTATGGAACATTTCTGTGAAATTTGGTGGAAATTCACCTAGCCATTTAAGAGATGATTTTTTTTTTCTTTTGCAGCCCTTATGTGCAAGGGAGAGGAACGGTTTGAGCAATTTTAGAAAAGGGCAATATAAGGAACATTTCTGTAAAGTTGTAAAAATAGCTTTGTGGTTTAGGAGGAGATGTCATTTAAAGTAAAATGTTGATGACGGACGACTGACAACAGATGCCGGACACAGGGTGATCACAATAGCTCACCCTGAGCATTTGCTCAGGTGAGCTTAAAATAATCAAAAGGCAAAAGCCAGAGTAAATGCCCTATGGCACTTGATTATGATCACTCTGTGAAAGTTTGGTGAAAATCGCATGGGAAATGTAGGAAGAGTTGACAACATAGGAAATATCAAGTAAAATCAAACAAAGAGCAATAACTCTGCCAAAAATATTCCAAGTCAAAAAGCCACAGTATGTGTGCTGTGGCACTTGACAATGATCATTTGATATTTCAGAATTTTCAGATAACATCAAGGATATAAATCTGAGCCAAGTTTGAACAACAACTTGCAGTCATTAAAAGCTTTTATCTAAGTGTGGGCAGCTTCAATAAATCTCAAATAATCTCATTTCTACAATCAAAATTAGTACTTCAATTATAACTGACTTAATGTATCATAGATTTTTTTTAAAATTAATTATTTTTAATAGCATTAAATGTAGTTTTGTTTAGATATCAAATGTGATTCACAAATATCTCAAACATTAAAAACAGAAGATTCCTTGGTAGTGTTTTTGTTGTTGTTGAAAATCTGAAAATTAAACTTTATTTTTTTACCAGCATTAATATATTAGAGATTTGCTATTTTTTTTTTATTTTTTGACATCATCAGGTTATCAAATTTATTCAGGGATGGCCATGTGTAATACTTACGTCTAAGGTACTTTTTTCGGATGTTTGAATATAATGGACAAGTTAACAGAGTGATACTCGTTTTCTATCATATTTAGATTACAAAATTTACATATTCTTTCGTTTCTCATTACATCATTATATCTTCCTCGTTCAATTTCTAGGTTATGTGATGATAGACGAAACCTACTTAAAGCAATTTTGTTTTTTCTGTCAATCGTATAATTATCAAGGTATGGTTAAAGTTCAAACGAATGTTTAAATCTACTATATGTTAAAAGTCTTTACGAGTTATTAATGCTACTGTACCAAATTTGAGTATACTGATAAAAAATTCTTTGTTTAATCGCTTGAAATATAAAGTCCTGATTTCCTTGATTTCACCAAATATCTGACATGCCTAAATTATCTAAAACTGATTTAATTTGAAATGCCCAATTAGAACCGTTATGTGTAGTATTTCTGTCTAGATCATTTAGTAACATGTTGTATATTTGTTTAACAGTAGAATTTTCATTAAGTTTTTGTATTCTTATCCAGTACCTTAACATGTTCACTTTTCTAATTATTTTCATTGGAAATCTTCTGAGTTCGCAATATAGCCCAACTAGATTTGTGGAGTTATTTACTACAAGTATTTTTCTACAAAATTTGGTATGAATCAGCTCAATATCCTTACCTTCATTTTCACCCCAAATTTCTGAGCAATAATTTAATATAGATGATACCATTGTATCAAATTATTTACATTTTTCAGAAACCTTGAATTCAAATTGATTGAAAATTGAAAATAAGTGATATAAAGCTTTAGATGCACGTTCTGCAATACATTTTTGCGTCCTGTACCGATTACTGTTTTTGAAAAAATAGACACCCAAATATTTAAAGGATGAAACAATCTCAAGTTTTTCACCAGAGGAAAAAATCATGATTTGTGGGTCGTCCCTTCTCAAATATCCTGACTTTAGTTTTAAAAGATTAAACTTTATTTTTTTACCAGCATTAATATCTGAATCATTATCATAATTACCATTTCATTACTGAAGAGCTACAGAGATTGATTGAGTGATTGATTGAGAGACAGACTGATTCTGAATTAACACACTGATCTTGTTAGAAAGGTATGTGGAGCAACACAGACATATACACCTGAAAAATTTCTGTCACATTATTTTAAAATGTTTGTAAAATGATTTACTGATATCATATAATACAGCAACAACATACCGTAAAAATTCTATTTATAGCCCATCCTCTAATAGACGCCAACCCCCCCGTATTTTGGACAAAAAATGGGCATTTTTCAGCCCAAAGTTGAAAAAATCAACTGCCCCTTTTTAACGCCCACCCCTCGATTTGAGCAAACTTGAGTTTACCTTTACAATTCAATTTTACTTTTATTTCCCTTATTTTTGCCATAAGAAAGTAGTAAAGACACTTCCTCAGACAGAATACAACAATGTCAGCATTTTCAGAACAAGGGATGAAATGATAAAAAAGTTGCTAATTGTTATGAAAATAGTGCCAACACTACCAAGGTAACCGTCAAGCTAAAATCTTTTAACTTTAAATTAACTGTAAAGACAACTCATGTTATACTATAACTTATACAAGTAACCTAGCTAAACACTTCCGGAGGTTTTGACAAGTAGGTCAAGAGGACACAGGAAATGGCAGCTATATTGCACTGATCAAACCTGAACCATTAATATCTCATTTTGAGATAGATGCTCTACCCTTGCACAAATGAAACTGTTAGCAAGTAAATCCATGATCTAATTGATGCATGGACAGTGTTAGCAAGTAAATCCATGATCTAATTGATGCATGGACAGTCTAACAAGGAAAGAATGTAAACTTACAGTCAGATTTCTAACTCCATCACCCACAGTCTAACAAGGAAAGAATGTAAACTTACAGTCAGATTTCTAACTCCATCACCCACAGTCTAACAAGGAAAGAATGTAAACTTACAGTCAGATTTCTAACTCCATCACCCACAGTTTTTATCCTGTTAAACCTTATCAACAGTGTGGTAAGAGATCGCAGTTGGTACACCACCTCAGGTATCTGTGAACAAAGAGAAATATCTAAAAATATCTACATCTGGTATTTGTGAACACAGAGATACCTATAAATGTCTACCTCTGCCTTCAGGTATCTGAGAACACAATGATGATATCTATAGATGTCTACTTGTGTTATTTGTGAACATTGAGATATCTATTGATGTCTTCCTTTGGTATTTATGAACACAGAGAAAAACGTGAATGTCTACTTCTGGTATCTGTCAACACAGAGAAATATTTATAAATTTCTACATTTGGTATCTGTGAACACATAGAGATATCTATAATTATCTATTTCTGGTATTTGTAACATCTATAAATGTCTACTTCTGGTATCTGTTAACACAGAGAGACATCTATAAATGTCTACTTCTGGTATCTGTGAACACAGAGAGATATCTATAAATGTCTTCTTCTGGTATCTGTGAACACAGAGAGATATCTATAAATGTCTACTTCTGGTATCTGTGAACACAGAGATAGCTATAAATGTCTACTTCTGGTATCTGTGAACACAGAGAGACATCTATAAATGTCTACTTCTGGTATCTGTGAATACAGAGATACATCGATAAATGTCTACTTCTGGTATCTGTGAATACAGAGATATATCGATAAATGTCTACTTCTGGTGCCTGTGAACATACAGAAATATCTACAGTTATCTAGTCCTGGTCTACATTATTGAGCTATTATTAAGCAGCTTGACCTTCCTGATTTCATTATCTCGTGTTTACAACAGGCATCTCTAGAAGTTTTATAACATGAAAAATATGAATTTCAGCCTGTGAAATATTTATTTTGATTACAAATAAAGCTTGATAGTAGTCTAGAAAACCCAACAATTGTCCATACAAACCTCAGTGAGTCTGTTATGTCTCAGATCCAACAATCGCAGTTTCTTTAAGTCTTCCATTGTGTCTGGAAGGTTTGTGAGAGAGTTCTCATTCAGTGCAAATGTTTCAAGGTTTACAAGGCAACCTATCTCTATAGGCAACTGAACAATTTTATTTCCATAGAGATAAAGTTCCTTCAAGTGAGTCAACTCCTTCACAGTTGGAGGTATCACAGTAATCTGAAACAGAAATGATAATATTCTGACAGACCAGGTTATTTATACACTGCCCTGTTGGTATTCCAAAGCAGTAAAGTTTATAACAAAATTGCAACCACAAATTTTTAACATATTCTGATATAAAATGTGCCCTGTACAATAGTGACAGATCTACCATTCATTTAAATTTCAATGCCAGTTCTTCATACACATACTTCAATGCCACTTTTGTCATACAGCTGTATTTCAATAATGCACACTTTCTTGCCCAGTTGCCCAAATTTTACCCCATCTACACAAGTCTTGGTGAATGACTGAAGACTAGCTTGACATTCAGTCTAACAAACCAGAAAGAACTGCCAGACTGCATGAAGTATCATCTGACCAATATTTGGGTCAACAAAATTCAGCGAAATACAATGAACAATGCTCACTTCCCATATATCATTTATCAGATCTAGCCTCTTTTTTGTACCTTTATTTTCTTGAATTAACCCTTAATCTGCTGGAACCGAAAGTGATAAGCCTTTGCCACCAGTATAGAGCCAGGCCAGCCTGCACATCCGTGCAGTCTGACCAGGCTCTATACTGTTGGTAGCTCCATTTTTGTATTTTGATATTGAAATCCCTTGAACTTGGAATGGACTATTCCAAATTCAAAACTGGGCAAATCCATTACAAAAGACAGATATTTAATAAGGTGTCTTCTTGAGAAAATGACAGACTGCTTTTGAGTATCTATGATTATCACAAATTAAGAGTTTTATTTTTAACAAGTATTGTCATAAAAAGCAACCAGACTCTATATAATGTTCCCTGTTTTTGAAATGTCCTGTCATGTTGACTTTCATGTTTGCTATGTTTTACTGTAGTATGAGTGAGGAGACACTGCCCTTGCTATTATCACATGGAAAATACCACAGACTGAAGAGGTTAACACTTTCAGTTTCAGTCTTACCTGTGACTTACTGAGGTCCAACCTCGTAGACTGGTCTTCTTTGCATTTCTTGAAGACTTTTCCAACATCCTGCAATCATTTCAAATTTATATACTAAAGTTCATGAACAGTCTGAGCATCTTAACACATGACACACATAACAATCATGTTCTAAAAAACAAAGAGAAGATTAACCTTATAGACATTGTGATAATGTACAAAGGTCTTCAAGTAGTTTTTACTTTGAACTAAAAACAAACCAACAGTTATCACTATCAATGTGAATATCTTAAGGCTCTAAGGCAGGGTTTCCTCTGGAAAATATTACGCTGTTGCCAACAAATTCGCCAACTGAAATAAACATTCGCCAGTTGGAGTCAACTGAGATCTGCAGGAGATGATCAATTTTCAAACTTGTATCAATCATTAACACAAAATACTTTATCTCCTAGAGCCCTAGCTATCACAATGCAACAACAAGAGCATATGTCTGTCATGATACTTACATACAATCATTTCTTGAGTTTTTTTGCATTTTATATTTAACGTTCATTATTTTTTAGATTAACTTATCTTCAGGTGGTTGTACCTATAAATAAAATTTGAATGTATCACTCACTACATAAACATTTCTAGGGGAAAGTCGTGTCAGATCAAACTTTAAAATTAAATGGTTTAAAACTGTTTTAATTACCTTATATACTCGCTTATAAGACGCCCTTGTGCATATGATGCACCCCCTAATTTCAGGTTGAAAATCTGTACCATTTGTACTGACCCTCTTATAAGACACAGTATGAAATGAAGAAGAATCGAGGCATTGTTATTAGATGATATAAAGGTAATTTTTACAGATTCTGGCCATTCCCTGTCATTCAGCATTTGCAATGATTCAAACCACAAATTATTCGGCTGCTTTTGAAACTTTAAAGAATGGCACTAGAACCATTGATGATATATATTCGTTAGCTGGTGGTGGATAGTGGTTCAGCAATGAAATTTTCACTTGTTGGACCCACTTAGTCGCCCCCTACCCCCAAAAATAAAAGTATGAATTCTGGGTAAAAAAGTGTGTCTTATAGGCGAGTATAGAAGGTACATGAAATTTTTTAATTTAAACATCCACAGTAGAAAGACTGTAACATGTTGTATACTTAAAGGCACTGACTGCAGCAAAGGATTAGAGAATCAGAGCTTTTATCAATCCATGGAGCACTCCTCAACATTCAAAAATATACATGTTACGTTGCGTGTCTAATGTTCAGTGGCAAAGTTATTCTTGACAACACTTCAGATTCCTGTGATTGCAGGCATGTTCTTTTTCAAGTTTTCAAAAGGTGTGACAGTGGCAAAATATTGCCTTCTCAATTATTACGATAAAGATAAGCTGAAAAAACTCCAAACCCATCTACAAACATGCTACTTTCAACTGAGTACTTTCCAAAAATGCCATGTTAATTGATAATGCAAACTGCAATATTTGGCAGCCAGTCATGCGTAACCTTCATGTTGCTTAAATCAATTACGAACTTCTGTAGTTTCTTTTTTTCCTGATGTAATTTTAGAGAATTTTCTATCAGATTTGTTTCCAGTAACACTCGCCAACCAAAGATTTGAGGAGCCACATTCAATTTTTTGTCGCATTTGTTGCCATTGGCGAGCGACAGTGCGAACCCTGCTAAGGCTCTGCATCAGTCAGTAGTCAAAAGTTTGTTAGACATTCAGTTCAAAACTGATGTATAAGATGTGCCAAGTTAAACTCCTAGTTAGGAATCAAATAATTTATTTGGCCAGATGTCACAGTTACATGTAACTTAGCCTAGATATGACATTACCATTTACTTTTTCAGTTATAGGCTCCTTTTGAAGCACTGCCTAGTAAGCAACATCCACAGAGAGTAGAATTATCATCAAAAATAAGTTTATGCCTACTCGTTAGAGCCTAATCTTTATCAAATGTCTCTATCTTTACATATTAAAATAAAGAATGCAGGGAGGTAACCCAAAAATAACACAATGGTGAAATAGTTACAAGATCAGCTTTCAGTGGGTTTCTTCGGCTGATTGGTTTGGGTATTCTCTGTCCAGGCATCTGCAGGATGACAGTTTTGCTGCCTGCTGGATTCCCACATGCCCCGCTACTCTTCTTATCCTGCAAGTGGAAGTGTTTGAGATTAGTAAGTACAGATCAATCTTATAGTCTGCACACATCACCAGCTTTCTTGGTCTGTGCTAAACTTTTTTCTTTGCTTTACACTTAATATATATAAAGGTTATTTGAAATTGTGAATGAGTGAATGAATGGAGTTTCATGGCCTGTCAACAACTAGGTCCCATTTTTGACGCAAATAATGTTGTATAAAAAACTAATAAGTAACTATTTTGTTAAAAAGTTGCAAGTAAAGGTTATTAAAGTAGTTTAAGTCTGTATTAAATCAAAAGGATTTGAAACTATAAGACATTTTAATCTACTTTTATCTTCTGGACATTCAATCTATTACCATCAATCAACGACATTAACAGCAATATGAACTGCATTTGAATGAATTACACAAATAAACCTTCCACAAGTGATATGCAACAGTCTCTCCTAATTTTTTTTTTCTTCAAACTACCATTTTCCATCATTTTCTTTGTGCAGTCTTCATTCAGCAACAGGCAAAATGTTTCACACTATTAAATATTTAAGCTTTTGACAATAAAATTTTGAAAAATTAATAAATTCTTTTCAGATCAATCAGACAACAGACTGGGGATCAATGCCTAAAAGTGTGCAATAATCTTACAACAAACTTCTTAATTGTTTACAACAAACTTCTTAATTGTTTATGTGATAAATGCATGATGATATGTGCAGATGGACAATATTTTTAAACATGAAAATTGTTAAGCTTAGATTTTCTTTAAAGCAAAGTTTGGTTTGCTATGTCAGCCTTACATCAGTAGGGGTTCCATTTGACCTAAGGCCTCGGGTTTGGTCTCGTGAGATTTCAAAATGACTCGGCCAAATTTTAATTCATGCTTCATCATGACCTGAAGCGATACACAGCTGTGCATCATTCAATAACCCTCAGAGCAATGTAGACCCCTGACTCTGTATTTTCAAAAGTAAGCTACAGATAAGGTGCTGTTCTTTTCTTAAGAGATGGAGTGCTTGTTTGTTCATATTTACAGTATACGCCAGGAGGAATTCTCGTTTTCCTCGACGTTGTTGTGGACTACCCATTCCTTAAAACGCGACCAAATCCACCGCATTTAGAAGATTCCCCGCCGCGGACATGGTCACCAAATATCGCGACGGCCTAGCTAAATGGTTCCGCAAACTTTTTCACAGGTAATTATTGATATGGAGGCTGAAATAGTTCCTGATTACAAGCATTTCGGCAAATTTTACACTTTAAAGCGACTGACTCACAGAATTTTGCCGAAAATTTTTTTTCTTTAAAATCTAAGAGAATTTAATATACTATGGAAAAAACATAATATTCTATACACCATGAAAACCAAAAAAAAAAGTTTTGACTTAACAAGGATTGGAACCCACGACCTTTCGGTCAGTAAAAAAAAGAGCGACGATCTAGACCACTGAGCCACAGTGCCTACTTGTAAAGTTGCGTCAAAATTAATGTTATAACTAAAGTATCTACCCCCTGACTAACAGGGTAAATTTTGTTCTTCACAACTGCAGCAAAAATTTCAAGATGTAAGAACATTTTCATTTTTTTCATCGTCGGCCTATCTGTGAGTCAGTCCCTTTTAAACATCAAATAAATGTATAAAACTCTCATTCAAAGCAATCGCTTCTCGAAACAGCTGACCATATTTTCAGGAAATAAATTGACTGGTTTCCGATTGAGACATGTTAAAACTGCTTTCCAATTTAAAGAAAACATACACCCTGCTGCAACATCTGTATCGTCTAGGCACTTGGCAAAAATTATTGATTGATTGATGTATTTGGAATTTGGTTTTAATTTTACCAAAAGTCACATAATTGGTAGCATAAAATGCACAGTTTCATTATGGTCATTTCATTAAATGTTCAGCTAATCCAGGTGAGTTATGACCCTAATTAATTTCGCCCTGCACGTCAAATATCGCTGAGATATTTCGCGATGTTGAGACATTGAGGACGCCTGTCTTTTTCCTCACTGTCGCGGCAGATTTTCCTCACCCTCGCAAAAAGCAGAAAATGTGAGTTCCTCCTGTCATGTACTGTATCTTTGTATTTGCTGTTTTCAGCAATTTTCTTACTGCATTGGTACTATAGTAACAGTAAATAAACTTGTTAAAGTAAAAGCTTGTTCTTATAAGCAACATGCTACATTGTGGTTGTTTATCATGAGCTGACTCTTGTATTTTAGCACTGACTTGTTATGTTCTGGAAACGACACTCCAAAATTTGCAGCTGACCATTGAGTTTCAGTCTAGTGGGACCCCTGATCAACTACTACATCTTGTCTAAAAAAAAACTGTTTTAGAAAATCTAGAAGCTTAGTTTTCTATTATAACAACTACCTAGAATTTGTTTTCTTTAAAAATACAGACCATAAAACAGTCTAATACAGGATTGCATTCCCTAAACAATTTAAGATAGAATGAAAAATCTATGCATAATAACAAAAGATGCATAAAAACATGTCATTTTTTTCTGAAAAGACTGATATTGAAACCAAAACATATTGCAGTGTAAATAAAAAGAAGACATGGGTTATCATTTGCTGTTTGATTTATTATCCTTTATGTCAACCAGTTGCAATGGATGAAAATGTAAACCTTTCACACTGTGCATCCTTGAGACAAAAGCTGACTTACTATTCTTTCACAGTTTTTTCCCCATTTCTTTTTGTCTTAGATATTTTCTTTTGGATAGCATTCAATGTATGCTAACAACTGCTGTTCAGAAAAGTCTAAGTGTTACCAATTTCAGACAATCTTAAATCCAACGAGTAGAATGAATACATGAATACGAATGACATATGCAGTATCCACATAATTATGTTCTGCTGACTACACTACAGCCTTTCTTTTAAAGGCAAAAAACAATATGGTATCAACCTTAAGCAAAAGAAATGTGACTTTTCTATTATATAAAATATTTTCAGCATATAAAAGCTTAAAGATATCTACATAAAAGACCCTGAGAAAACGTTGTCAGACATCTCTCTTTATTTACAAATACAAATCTAAATGAAAAATACCTGTAAAGTTAAAAAAAAGACTTTAGACTGAAAGAAATTTTTGTTGTCTCTTCTTTAAGTTAAAACATTTAAGAAAACTGAGCTTTAGACAATTTATATGTACATGAAACTTCACAACTCACACTCAATGCATATACAATTTCTTTTGGTATTAGGTTCCTAATACCCTACCTCCACTTGTTTCTAGTCAGCATTCAGGGGGTCTTCGTAATGTGAATGATTACATACCAAGTAACAGTTGTTTTTATGGGCTTAGAAAAAAACTTTGTGATTCTCTATGGTAACCTTATAAACCCACTAAGCAATGTAAAGTCGGATGAGGTTTTAAGTGAATTATTAGTCATTTCTTAAAACCCCAGTGGTAGAAGTGTCTAATATGGTCTGTATTTTGTCCTAGGATAGTATATTTTTAAAAAAAGCTCAATTTAATGAGGGCTGACAAAATTTTTATTAGTATTCTAAAACCTTAAATATAAAAAATCAGTCAGTATTAATATAATTAAAGAATAACTTTGATACCTTGCCTGGATCTCTTGAATATATTAATGATGTAGATTCCAATGAATTTGAAATGTCATTTACACTAGGGTCACATTCTGATCCTGAATTAGCATCTTCTTGTTCTAAAGATGACATTTTGCTATGTCCAGCTATAGGTATATCTCTTTCACCAGTAAAGTCTGCAAGTCTTGAAGCTACAGCATCATTTCCTTTCCCTTTATTGCCCTTTTTAGATATTGACATGGCCGTTCAAACATCTATGCTGTTTATCCCTGCCTGCCAACAATCCAGAAAGAGACTAGTTTTCAATGAAAACAATTCACTAAGTTGTTTACTTTTTCCTCTGGTTCATCCACTTTCCAAATATTTAAGCTTTTACTGACACCAGACAGCTATATTATTCAGATTGATATCTATATCAAAACTCTTAGGCTGTGTCACATTCTTTTTCAAAAGAATGTCACTTGAATAGAGTACCAAATATTTTGGTGATGATACTGTAATTAAACCGTGACCTTCTACCTACACACTTTAAGCGTGCTTTGTGAGTGTAACAGTATAACTGCAGTAAATTAAAACCGGATTTAAATGCTATAATATATCTCAAATGCAGTGAATGGTCTTTTTTCATTGGGTAAAATCTTTTTACTTGATTGTCAATTTGCAAAATAATGTAGACTTTTTCCTTTTAAAAAATTGTTAAACCAAGGAAACCAGTCTTTATTTGTGTTTACCCAATTAAGAATCAATTAACTTGTCATAAATAACTTCTTTGACAGGCAATCATTGTTAAATTAAGGGTGGATTCTCTCAGGTCAGAACCAGTTCCATGACACAACTTGAAATGCTTTGAACAGTTGTCTGTCAGCTGATTTTTCACACAGACCTAACTAGACACATCACATTACATGATTTTCTAGTAGAATCCAAAACGAGGCTCAACACAAATCAGGAATTTTCTGACCTGAAATGGCCCTGAAAAAGAAACAAACATTTCTGTAAAATGCAGAATCACATGCAGTTGGGTATAAAACACTACATCAAACTGGGAATGAGCAATACGCAGCGTACAATAATCACGCCAAATATTTAGATGAATTTGCAAAGTTTGACAAATGAGAAGACTGACATCGATCTACTTACTACTTATTGTAGTTGCGCATTACGTTGCGCACAAAGCTTCAGGAAGTGACGTCAAAACAAACCTGCATTCGGACACTAATCATATCGAATAGTGTTTACTTTTTGATATACAACCTAGTAAAAATGCATAATCGATTTATGAAATTATTCCTTTTAGCAACTTGTCGCAGTTTAAAAGACCTGCAAATGAAAATAAAAACAAAAAATAAATAGATAAATTTTGTATAACATTTGCTAAATAATAACTTAAATATAATACAAAGACTTTTTGTATTTTAGGACTTTGATAAAACATATACTGGTAAAAAAACATATTCAACATCACACATCACATAACATACACAAACGTGATTTGTTGTGATGTTTGCATGAAACTACACAGCGAAATACGGTTATTTGATATAGGTGCATATCGTGAAAGAAATCCCTAATCACAGTCACGCGATATTTTTTTCTCTTTTAGTTTTCCCCTTTATTAGGATTTGAAGAAAATATGAATTAATCGATTAGGGACCCAAATATTCGGTATTTACATATCACTTTTTGATAGGTCTTTAGACACTAAACAAAAGCAAAATACACCTGAATTTCTGACAGAGGGCAAGTGTAAAATCCAGAAAAGTCACGAAAACCCTAGAAAAAAAAAATCGATTTTCCGGAAATCATTTTTGACGTTCTTATTACAAAAAATAACAAAGATAATTGACTGAAAATACTATATAAGCTTTATTTACTCTTCAATATAAATTATTTATAAAAATAAGCTTGGATTAATGACGCTGAGTAAGTTTAAATTGATAAAGAATAAGCTGGACTCTACGGAAAACGCGGAAAGAAACATTGAATTTCCGAAAATCATTTAAGATGCTTTAAGTAAAAAAATAGTAAAGACAGATTAAAGAAAATACTATATATTTTTGAAATACCTTTCAGTATCAAACATTTACGAAAATAAGCTTGATTTATTGACGTAAAGTAAGTTTAATTTGATGAAGAAATAGCCCGATTGTACGAAAAACGCGGGAAAAACACCGATTTTCCGGAAATCAATTAAGATGCTCTAAGTAATAAAATATAACGATAAATAAGAAAAAATATATGTTTAAATTTCCTTTCAATATCAAACATTTATGAAAAAAGTTTAATGGTGTTAAATAAGTTTTAATTAATAAAGAAATAGCCCGATTCTGAGAATCCGCGGTAAAAACATACATTTTCAAGAAATCATTCAAGATGCTCTAAATCAAGAAATAATAAGGATAAATTAAAACTATATATATTTGATATACACTATATAATATACACTAAATTATCAAACATTTATGAAAATATGCTCGGTTTATTGTTGTCAAGTAAGTTTAATTTGATGATGATATTGCCCGATTATACATCTCTCTCTTATTTATATACAGAGATCAAAGTTTATCAAACATAACAGCAACACTTAATATTGAATAATTACATAACAGATAATCCATCACAGATTCATGCACCTCTGACAATTAACTAGTCACGTTTACCAGGTACAGTGGTCACAAAACCATTTGTTGCCCTTAACAGTTTCTACATATCCTACACCGTTTTGTGGAACCACGTACTTCACTTTACAGATCGTATATTTGATGCTTCAACATTAAAGTTTGTAAATAAAAGTTCTGTTAAAAATGCTATAGAAAAGACACCACAGTCGACAGAGATCGATCTGTTTTCGTTGCACATCAGGTATGAAAACTTTCGTGATTTCCGTAATCTGTGAAAACTGTATTGTCATGTTGCTGCTTAAAGTTCTTGATGATTTCAAACTGTCGAATATTAAATTATAGGTATTGGTTTGGTATGACAGCAACCAGTGGTTATTTCCATTGTAGTGAATTTGTGTGGACGGTGCTGATTGTTTCTTTAAGTGTTCGGTTATCTTTCAGAACCCTAAATAATGGTCAAAATGTGGAGTGTTTAAAGTGTCCTGCATCCCGTTAACATTCTCGATTTGATATTTCAGTATTGGTTGTGAATGATTGAGTTATTTATCATTTAACCAATCATTTGAATTTTCAACAAGATTTAATTCCTCCATTTTTAGCTCCTGTGAAAACTTAAACTGACTTTAATCTAGCATTTTATAATACACGAAAACATCTTCCCTATCACTAATGTTCACTTCATTTGTTTCAAGTAAAATGTTCTCTGCAACTGAAGTTAGATCAGGATCAAACTTTATTTTCTTACATGTCAAACTTTTGATATCAGAACTATTTTGTTTACTAACTGAACGCCGAGGTTTTGGAATAGAAACTAGTGTCGAAACCATCGATAGCGGAAGTCTATTGTCCGTAATACTGAAAGGTGGACCCTGATTGACCTTTGAACACGGTGTCATGAGAATAGAATCTGGAGCTGGTAACTGACACCAGTGGACAGACACTACATGTTTCTTTCGGTGTAATAATAACAAGTCTTTTTGTACTCTTAATTCCCTCAACTACAAACGTTTTAACTGACGATAGCATTTTTATTTTGTCATTGTCTATTACATACTGCGCAAGTGTTTTCTGACTTAGATTTCGTTCCGTTTCTTTTCGTTCGTCTTACGGTAGTTGCGTTTTTATCAGTCAAGAAGTCTCTGATTTCATCATCTCTAATATTATTGTGCGTACTGCAAATTTCATCTTTTTCAAATTCGTTATCAGCTTCAGAATGTAAAACAGTTTCGGATTTACTAAAATGTTCTATTGTCTCCTTTCGCTTTTTCAGAATTTCGTCGGGTATTCCCGATATATCTGGTACCACAATTTTATTTGGATCAATTTTTGCATATTCACATTCAGGTCTCAGTTTAAAATTCCCGAATACCGTTCCACGGTTCCAATAAAAAAATCTTTGCTGATAAGTAAATAATTTGTAATATTTAATTGAACTGAACATATGACTTTTGATTATCATTTTGTAACAGCAGTATCAGCTGTTTTATACTTAGATATAACATTATATTTATATTATGTCTCAAGATCAGATCATTGAACAGTATCAATTCTCATAGTTCATACCTAAATATACACACTTCTTTATTTTACGCGGACAATGTATATAGTTTGAAAGTTTCAATATACAGGGGCGTAAAAAATCTTTGCCAATAACTAGTTTTGATCTTATCATGTAGAAAAAATCTTGTGTTAGTTGTCATGGTTGTTTCTATATATATACTGGCTGCATCAATGTTGACGTCGTGTATGTGAGCAAGCGTTTTTTTATGCCCCCGAAGGGAGGCATATAGTTTTTGAACTGTCCGTTCGTCAGTCCGTCCGTCCATCCGTTCGTCAGTCCGTTCGAAAACTTTAACATTGACAATAACTTTCTTATTAGTAAGTGGATTTTCTTCATACTTGGACACAACACCTCTTTGGACAAGACCTTTACACTGACCTATAATTATTTGACCTTGACCCGTGATTGACCTTCACCTTGAAGGTCCAATTGTTCAAAAACTTTATCATTGGCAATAACTTCTTTATTAGTTAGTGGATTTACTTCATACTTGGATACAACACCCCTTTGGACAAGGCCTTCCCACTGACCTATATTTGTTTGACCTTGACCCCTGAATGACCTTCATCTTGAAGATCCATTTGTCCAAAAACTTTAACATTGGCCATAACTTCCTTATAAGTCCCAAGACCTCCCCACTGACCTGTAATTATTTGACCTTGACCCCTGAATTTCCAATGGTCCAAAAACTATTATTTGGCCGTAATTTCCAAATTAGTAAGTGGATATACTTCATACATAACACAACACAACTTTGGACAAGACCGTCCCACTGTCCTGTATTTATTTGACCTTGACCCCTGAATGACCTTCACCTTGAACATCCAATTGTCCAGAAATGTTTACATTGTCCATAACTTCCTTATTAATAAGTGGATTTACTTCATACTTGGACACAACCACCTTTGGATAAGCCCTTCCCATTGACCTATATTTATTTGACCTTGACCCCTGAATGACTGGTTCTCAGATCAAAGTTTAAAGCACCACTTTCGGGGGCATTGTCATCTTACAGTGACAGTTTTTTTTAAGATGTGACTTTGTCACATCATTTCTAAATTTATTTGAATTGTCGAGAATAATACGTATAATTTTTCTTGTCGATCATGCTTGAACATTTGGAACTTAAATCAAACTTGCTGTGCTTGAATGGAATAGAGAATTGATTTAAAATTTAAAACATAGAAAAATCAAGTAAAGCATTTAATGTAATTCAATGAAACTTAGCGATCACCACGCAAATTCAGTTTGGTACATGAACATGTCATATAGGTTTCAAGATTTCAAGATTTTATTCAAGAAAAACCAGAAGACCATTGACCCATGTGGTACAACATATTTACAACAGTCGGTACATGGTTATACTTACATACACTGTTTAGTATAATACTGATCATCTATATATCTTCTATATTTGATTTAACACATAATGACAATTTATATACATTATTATATTCAATTCTAATCAATTGTGTGTTGTAGTATGTAACATTCGTAATACATTATAATGTAAATAGAGGACGTAAATTGTTTAAAGCATTTATCCATTTGTTTGAGTTAATTACCTTGCACCATTTTAAACGTAGTTTATTCATAATGTACGAGATGAGACTGTATGTATTCTGTCTACATGTAATAATTATATTAAATATTTAGCTTCAAGACTATACTAATCAGGACAAATAATAGTGTCATATGTTATAGCCATATTTGTAATGAATTTAAATTTTGCACAGTAGTAAGCTATATTGGATATACGTGTTTCTACAATTCTCACTGGAAATTATATTAAACAATTTGATTGAGCTGTGTGGGTTTTTCTTTTCTGCAGTTACTTCTAAAAGAACTAATTTGCGTAATACACAAAACGAATTTTGTTGTGTGATGAAACCCATTAATTGAAGCTTCACCCGAAACGAAAGTGGTAAAACTTTAACCCTGGGAAATCCCACAGCTTTACATGCAAAAAAACACATGCTGCCTATTAACACTAGGACAGCACTAATAAAGCACATGCCTCCAATTACTTCTAAAAATATTAATATACGTAATGCTTAAAACTAATTTTGTTGTGTGATTGAACCCAGTGAAGATCCTAGTAAGCTGGTTCTATAGATGCGAAAATTTTGACCGCCCAATAAGGACTTTTAACTACCTCAAACAAAGGATCACAGACAATTACTAGATTATACTACCCGAAGACAAGGATCAGAGACAACTAGTATAATACACTACTTCAAGTCCAGTATCATAGACTACTACTAAAAATACAGCAACCTGTAACAGAAACATTTTTCTCTGTCATTTGCAAAACAATGTTATGGACTCATAACATTCTATCAAGCTTTTTAAGCAAACTGAATGAGAATGGATCTCAACAAAATTTTTCCTAGGTGTTCTTATCAAAATTTTATGATGATTTTTCCCTCTCAAGTAATGCGCGCGGTTTGACAACCTTCTTAATTTTCTGCCTGTTAATCACTATGGAGTGTAAAGTTAAATAACTGTTGACATCATTTATCAGTTATAAGTTTTTTTTTTTTTTTTTTTTTTTTGTAAGAATCGGGTTTACAATTTATGTGTGCATGTGTGAGATTGTGTGAGTGGAAAATAACTATGACTGTTGTATTTTAGCTCTTTCTTTTAGATAATGTGGGAGTATTGTTTTTCCGGGAAACGGCGTGACGTCTTGAAGGAAACATTACATACAGAACATTACGTGACGTCGCCCCTGGACACATACAGTTAAATTTAGTAAATTATAATGGATGTAACTTAGTTTCTAATAATTCTGTTTTTATTCTTGAAAAGGGACATGTGTCCGAAAATTTGATTAAACGAGTGAATTTAACATAGAATTATTACTAACTTCCTTTTTGGAAGGTTTTATGCAATTGTCATTATTGTTTCGTTTTCAAAAGAAAAAAATCTACAATGAATATGCAAAAAAATATGCATTTATAATGAAAAAAATCATAGATCTAGTTAGAGATTTCTTACTCGTACATCAGACGAAATATATCACAGACATATAAGCAACACAAAACTGTAAAGGAAACGTTTTTTTATGAAAAAAATATCTCGATTGGAGTTAGCTATTCAAGTCTTCAAAAAAAAAAAACTGCATAGGATAAAAATGAGCATGTTCAAGAACTTTTTGGATTAGTTACTTGGAAAAAAACTCTAGATATTTTCACTGATGTATTTTTTACTTCTATAACCTTAACTGAACTAGCCTCTATATAAATTTTACTCACTGGCCTAATTTTATTCTTAAAACAAATTACTAAATTATTAAAGTATATTTACACAAAGTTACAACAAAATCTTTTACAGAACCTGGATTAAGTGCAGTCCTAATTGAACTAATAATCCTGGCTGATCCTGATAAAGTATTTGTTAAATGTCTAAATCACTGTTGAAGTATTTTCCACAAATGTCCAAAATAACCTTTTGTAGAATAATCCTACAAATTTGTTGAAAAGTTGAATTAATACCTCGCGAAGAATAATGAAAAATAATTCCAAATATTCTGGTAATAGTTAACTGTCACTGATAAAAATTGAATCCAATATTTTTATGACCAGAGATTACCTAAAGATATAGTTCTAGAAATTTTCTGATGTTTATACACATAAAGAAAATGCCAGAACATTCTTCAATATTCAAAATACATCTTCAATGTTCTAAATATAGCCACAATGAAGGAGTTATAGGAAGCATATTCTAGCAATTTCCAAAACTAGGTTATTGATCAGTTCTAAAAATAGCACTGTAAACGAGCTATCATCAGATATTTATAGAGAATTATTTTACATATACATAACACTGTGACTTAGATTTATCCCTACTGAACGATGCAGGAGTGCAGAATTACACTGTTCATAGCGCATCCGTTTTAATTGAAGGCACACTTATGAAAATAAACATGCTACAAATTGTAATTAAAAAAAATAATGCGGTTACTATTCGATTTTTATTAGTAAATTCAACTATTGTGCCGGTAGAACGAATTGTTATTTTTGCCCTAGCAGAGAACGTGATTAATAAATATTTCAATTTCTTCCATGCTGTGGTTCTAAATATCAATGATTCTTCTCTACATTTAACATGTTGTGTTATACTTTCCCACTTGATGATTACGTCGTAAATAGATTATTTGTCATTTACGTGTAGAAAAATTGTAGAGAATTTGGTGACCAAATGTGTTAACATTGGTTTTACTTAAATGAAAATATATAGAGAATAGCAAATTAAGATTTATCTTAGTGTTCATATCGCGTGAAGAAGCTGTCTGTGAGGGAAGTGTTAGTTATATATAATTGTAATATATATTGTTAATTATGTAATAAGACATTGGCATCAATATGCAATTTCTTGTCATATTTATTTTGAAATCTTGTTCCGTTTCACACGATTAAATACTTGGAGTAAAAAGTAATTTTTCAATATGGCCCGTATCACGCTGTTTCCTTGTATCACTTGTGAGACTTTGTGGAAAAGAATAATTTTGTGCCATATGTGGCTCCTTTGTCTGAAAACAATACTTGCGCCGAAAGTTAATGCTGTTGAAAGTCACAAGAGACTCCACTAGATGGTGAATTCGAAGCAACAACTGCACAGTCGGAAATCTGCATTTTACTTTTCGACAAAATAATGGTAAATAGAATTTGTTCCGCAATTTAGAAAGCATTGAATTTTTTAAATGTTTTATACTTATATTTTTACCTATGCTCTCTTTCCTGTTTAAAACTTTGCATAATGCACTTAATTCTGACTTCTGTTGAATATTACTGCTCAACTCATATATACTTTATTTTGCAGGCTGTAATATTAATATGTTGTTGTCCTTTTTTGGTCTACAATTAGCTTTTAGCGCACAGTGGTTACCACAACTACCTGGACAACATACTTGACCCTGAACGAGAC
Organism: Cyclina sinensis; assembly: GCA_012932295.1. Taxonomy (NCBI): domain Eukaryota; kingdom Metazoa; phylum Mollusca; class Bivalvia; order Venerida; family Veneridae; genus Cyclina; species Cyclina sinensis. Next base: position 39,889,223 of record JAAONU010000003.1, on the reverse strand, counting down.
AATGCTTCAAAGCAATTTTGGAAATACATTAACTCAAGGAAGCAGGACTCTGTAAGTATCGGAAAATTAAAATCACATGAAGTGATAGCTCATGATGCAAAAAAGCAAAGTCAACTTGCTGAACAACCAATTTGTGTCGATATTTACCAAAGAAGACATGTTAAACATACCAAGCAAAGGACCATTACCATTCAGACCTTTGAAAGACATTATGATAAGTGAAAATGGAGTAAAGAAATGTATTGATCGCCTGGTTGAAAAGAAAGTTACTTGCATGACCAGACGAAATTCCTATTAAAGTTCTTACACGGAGTGCGAGCAAACTATCACCGATCCAGACTCGCATTTTCCAACAATCACTATCTGCTGGAGAAATCCCACTTGAGTGGCAACATGCCAGTGTGGTACCTATTTATAAGAATGGTGACAGAACAAAACCTGAAAATTATAGCCCGGTATCTTTGATAGTGGTAATATCTAAAATGTTGGAGCATATTTTAGTGTCGAAAATAATGAACCATCTTGATTCCCAGAAGATTCTTCATGAAAATCAACACGGCTTTCGCTCGAAAAGATCATGTGAATCCCAGACTACAGACGGTATTGCTAAATCTCTTAATTTAGGGAAACAAGTAGACATGGCTATCTTGGATTTCTCAAAGTCGTTCGATAAAGTTCCGCACCAACGACTATCTCTGAAACTCGAATATTATGGAATCACCGGAAACACTAAAAACTGGATAATTAATTTCTCACTGAACGGAATAACATGTAGTGCTGGATAATGCATCATCTGAAATAGCATCGGTAACATCCGGAGTGCCACAGGGTCAAATGTCAAAAAATGTGCAGTTATAAAGTTTTCAGCTTCATCATGTAAAATGAAATTTGAATATTAAATGAAAGGTGTTATTCTGGAATCTGTGGTTATCCATATCTAGGAGTCGAACTTAGTGATAACCTGAAATACAACAGCCATATTGATACAATTACAAAGATACGTCAAGTTCTCTTTGTTTTTTTTGAAGCCGCGGAATTTGAGAAACCAGTGTAAAGTGGACAGTGTAAATTTGTGGACTTATATATAGTTTTATAACGTCGACATCTCCTCACTCTACACCGATGTACAGTCACCTCCTTGGTGTAGATATCTACTAAGTGGATGTTGCCGAGTACCACCTTTGAAGTTGAAGTTAGTGTTAAAGAATTGTATCAACCGAATTAAATAAAGATTTTTGTTTCTTGTATAACAGCCTTCTCGTGATAAGCGATCAGTTTTTACAATACATTTGAAATAATTAGATAAAAGCGCTATATCAATAGTCTCATCAAGAAAAACACAAACACCACCAAATCGCTGTTCTCGGGAACCTGTCAATTTTGTGCAGGGTTTGTGCGGAGCTAAAAAATGACAAAGCTGTCTGATTGGTCAAAAATGGAAAGGTTGCTCTGAAAATCATTTAACTTGAAAACAACACATGTATTGAAGAACAAATTGAAATAAGGCATAAGTGTCTTTTTTCTGTCGATTTAAGATAAACAGGAAATTTTGACAGGTTGTAGTAAAAAGTACTGAAGTGACTGGGGTGATCTCCTTCGAGACGATATACCAGAAAAGTTGATGCTATGAGAAAATCTGAATGAAATTGTTTGTCATTATTGATTCTATTTAGAAATTGGCAAAGGTAGCATCTTCAAGAGCTAATAAAGTGAGATTGGGACTTGATGTTGAAGCAGAGGTATAATACGGCACTTCTACTCCCTTGCCTATCAGCTAGCTTTTATGGCGACGTGGTAGAGTGTCCGCTTAGTAATCTAAGGTAACCGAGTTCAAACCCAGCTCGGGGCAGGTGGATTTTTCCGGGTTACATTTGGCGCCCAACATGGGACAATGTTACAATGGAATACTGTACGATTTGATTTAGTTGTGTGTAACCTAAAGACAAAATTGGACGCACCCTGTAACGCAAGAATTATCTACCTTCGGTAGCCAACTTCCTTTTCCGGTTTCATCTTGCAAGGTAAGTTAGTGATTTGACATAAATTGGGTTATCTTAGCGCATCGTTTATGTTAGAGGTACTACATACTAGATTGTGGACCTTTTCTATAATGAATTGTTTTCTTGGAATACCAAAGACAAGAAATTCCCCTTTAATTCAAATTGTACAGTAAATTCAAGATTTCTGTTGAACGTGAGGAATACTGCCTTTGGCATAGGGATATCAGGTCTCACTACTTCGCCTCCGATGGTAAACCGATTTTATAGGTTGACATTTTAAACTTAAAATATTAGATCTATAAAAGCGTTTCAGCACTAAGCATAATCAATCAGGCAAAGGCGTATGTGATAAACAGCACAGAACTAACTGTGGATGTACTAACTCCTCTTTTAACACCAATGGTTACAACGGACGCTATTAAAAGCTTGCAATTTTTGGTTATGATATACAGGCCGTTGATAAGGCAAAGTTCAGACTTGTATTCAAGCTATCACGATAATTTATTTCTTGAGCTTGAGCTACCAACAGTACGCGGCAGAAGAAACTCTCGTTTTCCTCGAGGTCGTCGCGGACTACCCATTCCTTAAAATGCGACCAAATCCGCCGCATTTCAAGGATCCCTGCTGCTGACATGGTCACCAAATATTGCGGCGGACGTCCACTAAATGGTTCCGCGAACATTTCACAGGTATAATTATTGATATCCAGGCTCTCGCAGTTCCCGATTACATTCTTTTCGGCGAATTCAACGCTTTAAAAATATCAAATAAATGTATAAAACTCTCATTCTGATGCATTTGTTTACGAATGCGCCTATTTGTCAACGTTAAAGCAATTGCTACCATATTGTCAGAAAATAAACTGACTGGTTTTCGATTACGACTTGTTAAAACTGTTTTCCTCTTTTAAGAAAACAAACAACATGTAAACCCTACTGTGACATCTGTATCGTCTAGGCACTTGGCAAAAATAATTGATCAATTTTGCTATGGAATAACAAGCGTTCTCAAAATTTCAATGACGGAAGAACACAATAAACCTTCACAGCAAATGTATTTGAAGTTTGGTTTTAATTTTACCAAATGTCACATAACTGGTAGACATAAAATGCACAGTTTCATAACGGTCGTTTCATTAAATGTTCAGCTTATCCAGGTGAGTTATGACCCTTATTGATTTGGCATTGGTCGTCTAATATCGCTGAGATATTTTGCGATGTCGAGACATTGAGGACGTCCTTCTTTTTCCACGTTGTCGCGGCAGATATTTCTTTTTCCGCCTCCGCGTCAAAAAGCGGAAAATGTGAGTTCCTCTTGATGCGTACTGTACCTCTGTCAAATCAAGCAAATACACATCATCAGTTTCGTTGATATAAATATTTTGCTAGATTGACCATTGCAAATGCACAGACACCTGAGTTTAAGGAGTTGTTCTTGTGTCAAATCAATAAGCAGTCTTAAGTCATGTTTGGGCTGCCTTATTACTAGCTTAATTTATTATGCTTAAAGTGTTGAACTGCTTTTATAGATCTGATATGTTTAGTTGTTCAGAAGGTGAATAACTTTAAAATGTCAACCTATAAAATCGATTCACCTTCGGAGGTGAAATAGTTTACCCTAAACCATTCAAGTAATTGATCAATTCTTTATTAAGTGTTAATAATACGACTTCAGGCAGGTGCCATTTATTTCACATTTGCACTGCAAAACTCATCCTGCAGTGAAAAGTCTCATGACGTCACCTTATAAATAATCAATATGTTTTACCGGTAATGATGTAGTTACTTATACAAAATGGAAATTTGTTTTCTAATGTACGGCTCTCAATGTATTTAATTAAGAGTTAATTAAATGTAACCAATAACCGACAGATATCAGGATTTGTAGCTAATGTTTACCTGTGCACCATATACCTCATTCCAACTATTCAAAATGGACACCTCTATAGGCGATTAGAGCCCCGATTGAAATTCAAGTCCATTTTGATATATTAAGTTGTTCATTGAAAAATGATATTTTGGGAACTTGTATAAAAATTGTTTCTCTTAAAGGTAGTGTTGGTCATTTCTCCCAAAGTATGCTAGTTATTGCTCCCAATGACTTCTTATTGAGAATTTACTGTGCATAAAAATGCAACTTCTGGTTGGACCTGGAAAAAGACGTAGCCTGTCAAAAATTTTCTCAATGTCTCTTTGACAAGTCTGATTAGTTTGACTAATTAAATACCAATACAGAAAATTTATTTATAGTTGGTCTTTTATAAACAAATTAACTTCAGCTATGAATAGCTGTTCTGACATACAAATGTTATTTGATGCAGATATTATTTATCTTCATGATTATTATGCCCCCACTTCAAAGAAGAGGGGGTATATTGCTTTGCATTTGTCTGTCTGTCGGTCGGTCCGTCGGTCCGTAGACCAAATGGTTTCCGACCAATAACTAAAGAATGCTTAGGCCTAGGAACTTCAAACTTGGTAGGATGATTGTCCATCACCAGTAGATGAACCCTATTGATTTTGGGGTCAAGGGGTCAAAGGTCAAGGTCACATTGACCTTGTAGGTAGAAACAGTTTCCGACCAATAACTAAAGAACGCTTAGACCTAGGAACTTCAAACTTGGTAGGATGATTGTCCATCACCAGTAGATGACCCCTATTGATTTTGGGGTCAAGGGGTCAAAGGTCAAGGTCACATTGACCTTGTAGGTAGAAACAGTTTCCGACCAACAACTAGAGAACGCTGTGACCTAGGTTCACCAAACTTGGTATGCTGGTTGGTCATCATCAGTAAATGACCCCTATTGATTTTGAGGTCATTAGGTCAAAGGTCAAGCTCACAGGGACCTTCATCCTAAAAACAGTTTCCGATCATTAACTAGAGAACGCTTTGACCTAGGTTCACCAAACTTGGTATGCTGGTTGGTCATCACCAGTAGATGACCCCTATTGACTTTGAGGTCATTAGGTCAAAGGTCAAGATCACAGAGACTTTCATCCTTAAAACGGTTTCCGATCAATAACTAGAGAACACTTTGATGTAGGTTCACCAAATTTGGTATGCTGGTTGGGCATCACCAGTAGATGACCCCTATTGATTTTGAATTTATTAGGTCAAAGGTCAAGCTCAAAGGGACCTTCATCCTAAAAACGGTTTCTGATCAATAACTAGAGAACGTTTTGACCTAGGTTCACCAAACTTGGTATGCTGGTTGGTCATCACCAGTAGATGACCCCTATTGACTTTGAGGTCATTAGGTCAAAGGTCAAGATCACAGGGACCTTGATCTTAAAAACGGTTTCTGATTAATAACTAGAGAACGCTTTGACCTAGGTTCACCAAACTTGGTATGCTGGTTGGTCATCACCAGTAGATGACCCCTATTGACTTTGAGGTCATTAGGTCAAAGGTCAAGATCACAGAGACTTTCATCCTTAAAACGGTTTCCGATCAATAACTAGAGAATGCTTTGACCTAGGTTCACCAAACTTGGTATGCTGGTTGGTCATGACCTGTTAATGACCCCTATTGATTTTGAGGTCATTAGGTTAAAGGTCAAGGCCACAGGGACCTTGATCCTAAAAACGGTTTCTGATCAATAACTAGAGAACGCTTTGGCTCAGTCACAAGCAATAAGGTGCTGCCGGGGGGCATTTATGTTTTACAAACATTTCTTGTTTATTCAAATTCTTCTATCCTTTTTTGCCACCCTGATTCATAGCAAAACTCTAGTAAAACAAAATTTCCATCCATTTGTTCAGTCTTTCTTCAGGCACTTGGCTGGTTCCCTTACTGGTTGAGTTCTTTCAAATACAGAGTGCAGTACTCGTGGGAGCCAGTAGAAACCATGCGCTAATTGATGATTTTCTAGGCAGTGATATTTTAATAACTAAAAAGAAACATTTAACACTGGCATTAAAATATTATAGTACAGACATAGATGAACATTCTCCTTGTGTACATACAGACTGTTTGAGACATTATTTATATAGTTTTCCTTATGTTTTGCCCTGTATGTTTGAAAGAACTCCGCAAAACAGGGAACCAACCGAGCACAATCCTGGATAAATGAAAATTTGTGGTTGATACTTGATATGGTAGTGCAAAGTAGTGATGTCGGTTCACTTTTTGTAATGGTCAGGAAGCATGTGGCGTGCTGTAACTGACGAATCTTGCAGTTGTAGCAGGACTGGAATTTCTGCATTATATATCTAAAATATAGAGAAAAGAACATTCATTTTACTGTAGTGCCGCATTCGCCCCATCTTATGCCAAGGGCGCTTAGAAAAATTGAGAGAAGTGGTGGGAGGGTGCTTAAAAAGGTATGAATATTAAGCCTACTGTCTAGTTCAAGGCGCAAGAAAAGTTCGAAAAATTGAAACTGGAAGTTTATTTTGCAAGTCGATAGTAAAGTCTGTAAGTGCTGTTACTAAACTTAAAGAAACAAAGATGCAAAAACGTTTATACGAATATCCTAGTGCAAAAAAGGGACGCCTTTTCATTTGCAGGTCAAAAGATGCTTGATGGGTGCATATAGGGGCATGGGCGCTAGATGGGATGAATAGGGCATAAGAAATCAGCCTCTTGTTCCTGTAGAAATCATATTTAAATTACAAATATGCTTATTTCAGACCAGGCCATAAAAATGGCCATCAGACCTTTGAATAAGGACAAGAAGGTTGTTAAGAGGACCAAGAAGTTCATTCGCCATCAGTCAGATAGATATGTAAAACTAAAGGTACAAGACATTTTTTCCAACTTAAAAACTTTAGATTGAATTGAAACATTTTATCATTTTTAGAACAGTATAAGGCGTCAATCTCATTTGAAATATCTGTTCTATGCATTTTAGTTCTGTAAAGTCCAACTGGCAATTCAGCTAAATTACCCTTTTATAAATAGTACACACACAGGATTTGTGAAGTTTGAAACAGACTTTAGAGTGGAAGTTAGTGTACGTAGTTCATTAAAATGAAAAAGTAAATTTATTTGTGATATTTGAACGATAATTTTCATGGGAATATATTTTCATTTTATTGTTGTATTAAGTTGAAAGAATGGAAATTGTTTTGGCTTTCAGCAAAACTGGCGAAAGCCAAAAGGTATTGACAACAGAGTGAGACGTAGATTTAAAGGACAGTATTTGATGCCAAATATTGGTTATGGTACTGCAAAGAAACACAGACATGTCATGCCTGATGGATTCAAAAAGTTCTTGGTCCACAATGTAGCAGTGAGTATAAAAGTACTTTATTTTCCACAGGCACACTTGTGCAGAAAATATCTTTATTTTGTATGGCTGAAAAAGTGTTGTGTATATATTTTGTCTGCCTGGTAACAGAACCTTGCAGACTTGCAGTTAATATGGCCTATTGTTAGAGAATGAAAAGATGTAAGGACTCCTGTTCTTTTGTTTCCTGGATTCAAAATTGGGTTTGGGTTTGAAGTCACAACCCCTACCTAGTATATATACATTACATGATCCTGGACTATATGCAAAGTTCAGTTTGTTAGAAAAAGGTTTATAACAGTTGTATCAGAAATACACATAATTAATAAATTACATCAAAGATTAATGAAGAAATGAAAAAAAATGTGTTAAATTTCTCATGTTGCAGGAACTTGAAGTACTCTTGATGCAGAACAGAACATTTGCTGCAGAAATCGCACACAATGTGTCAAGCAAGAAGCGTAAAGCCATCGTTGAGCGTGCACAACAGTTGGCTATAAAAGTAACCAATCCAAATGCCAGGTTGCGCTCTGAAGACGATGAGTAAACTCGATTTCTGTGTACATAGAAAGAAAGAAAAAAAAGGAAAAATCCTTGTTTGTTGTTTTAATTGCTTTGCCTGCTGTCACAGACAGCTCATAGTTGTTTAAAAAGTTTTGTTATCACCTATTGTAATGCTTGTTAGACATTACAACTGTCATCCTGGTACAAGTAAAGCTAGCATGCAACAATGTTAAATGGTGTGGCCCCTTTTTCCCCCTAAGCATTTCAGCTCACCTGATCACGAAGTGCTCAAGGCTGAGCTGTTAGGATGGGTGATCATCTACAACATTTTCCTTCACACAAAATCTAAATCATTTTGCCAATTTTAACCAAACTTAACAGTTTTCCTCTGTCCTTTTTAAAGTTCTTAAAAATAGAATGGTTCCATTCATAACTGGTTGCAATAGAAATCTTAAGGATAATTTTAAAAAATCTCTGAGACTGTCTGCTTATTTCACAAAAATATTCCTTGGGTGGCCCTTTATTGAAATTCTTCAAGCTCTTTTGGTCTCGTAAAAATATGACCCATAGAGGCCAGCGCCTGTTTCCACTGTATGACTATAGAAAAAGTTATAAATGTAAGAAACCACTGGCAAAATCTCAAACTAATTGCACAAGAATTTTCTGTATCTGGCTTTTATCAAATTCCTGCAAGCCATTTTGGGTCCTTAAAAAACATGGCCTAGATGGAAGGGGCCTTTTTCACTATATGGCTATCTGGAAATATTGAAAGTCTCGGGGGGAGGGGGGGTGGGGCTTAAAACCTCTTATGAGGCCCTTAAAGTCATTCACACCTTGTATGTCCTTAAAATGGAGGTGCCTTTTTAGCTCACCTGAGCGAATGCTCGGTGAGCTATTGTGATCGCTGGATGTCCGTTGTCTTTGTTCACATTTGCCTTGTGTATGCGATAGAGGCTGTATTTTTGATTGGATCTTTATGAAACTTGGTCAGAATGTTTGTCCCAACCAAATCTAGGTTGGGATTGTATATGGGTCAAAAACTAGGTCACAGGGTCCAATCTAAGAAAAACCTTGTGTATGCGATAGAAGCTGTATTTTTCATTCAACTTTCCTAATATTTAGTCAGAATGTTTGTCTTGATAAAATCTAGGTTGGGATTGTATATGGGCCAAATGGGTTCAAAAACTAGGTCACAGGGTCAAATCTTAGAAAAACCTTGTGTATGCGATAGAAGCTGTATTTTTCATCCGAATTTCCTAATATTTATGCCCCCACTTCAAAGAAGAGGGGGTATATTGCTTTGCATTTGTCTGTCTGTCGGTCGGTCCGTAGACCAAATGGTTTCCGACCAATAACTAAAGAATGCTTAGGCCTAGGAACTTCAAACTTGGTAGGATGATTGTCCATCACCAGTAGATGACCCCTATTGATTTTGGGGTTCCATCACCAGTAGATGACCCCTATTGATTTTGGGGTCAAGGGGTCAAAGGTCAAGCTCACAGGGACCTTGTAGGTAGAAACGGTTTCCGACCAATAACTAAAAAACGCTTAGGCCTTGGAACTTCAAACTTGGTAGGATGATTGTCCATCACAAGTAGATGACCCCTATTGAATTTGGGGATAAGGGGTGAAAGGTCAAGGTCACATTGACCTAGTAGGTAGAAACGGTTTCCGACCAATAACTAGAGAACACTTTGACCTAGGTTCACAAAACTTGGTATGCTGGTTGGTCATTACTAGTAGATGACCCCTATTGATTTTGAGGTCATTAGGTCAAAGGTCAAGCTCACAGGGACCTTCATCCTAGAAACGGTTTCCGATCAATAAATAGAGAACGCATTGACCTAGGTTCACCAAACTTAGTATGCTGGTTGGTCATCACCAGTAGATGACCCATATTGACTTTGAGGTCATTAGGTCAAAGGTCAAGATCACAGAGACTTTCATCCTTAAAACGGTTTCCGATCAATAACTAGAAAACTTTGACCTAGGTTCACCAAACTTAGTATGTTGGTTGGTCATCACCAGTAGATGACCCCTATTGGTTTCGAGGTCATTAGGTCAAAGGTCAAGCTCACAGGGACCTTCACCCTAAAAACGGTTTCCGATCAATAACTAGAGAACGCTTTGACCTAGCCTTACCAAACTTGGTATACTGGTTGGTCATCACCAGTAGATGATCCCTATTGACTTTGAGGTCATTAAGTCAAAGGTCAAGATCACAGGGACCTTGATCCTAAAAAAGGTTTCTGATCAATAACTAGAGAACGCTTTGACCTAGGTTCACCAAACTTGGTATGCTGGTTGGTCATCACCAGTAGATGACTCCCTATTGATTTTGAGGTCAAAGGTCAAGCTCACAGAGACTTTGACTCTAAAAACGGTTTCCGATCAATAACTAGAGAATGCTTTGACCTAGGTTCACCAAACTTGGTATGCTGGTTGGTCATGACCAGTTAATGACCCCTATTGATTTTGAGGTCATTAGGTTAAAGGTCAAGTCCACAGGGACCTTGATCCTAAAAACGGCTTCTGATCAATAACTAGAGAATGCTTTGGCCCAACCACAAGCAATTAGGTGCTGTCTTGATGAGATCTAGTTTGGGATTGTATATGGGTCATCTGGGGTCAAAAACTAGGTCACAGGGTTAAATCTTAGAAAAAGCTTGTGTATGCGATAGAAGCTGTATTTTACATCCGAATTTCCTAATATTTGGTCAGAATGTTTGTCTCTATGGTATGTAGGTTGGGATTGTATATGGGTCATCTGGGTTAAAAGACTAGGTCATTGGGTCAAATCTTAGGAAAAGCTTGTGTATGCAATAGAAGCTGTATTTTCCATTGGATTTTCTTAATATTTTGTCAGAATGTTTGTCTTGATGAGATCTAGGTTGGGATTGAATATGGGGTCAAAAAATAGGTCACAGGGTTAAATCTTAGAAAAAGCTTGTGTATGCGATAGAGGCTGAATTTTTCATTGGATCTTTATGAAACTTGGTCAGAATGATTGTCTTAATAAAATCTAGGTTGAGGTTATATATGGATCATCTGGGGTCAAAAACTAGGTCACGGGGTCAAATCTTAGAAAAACATTGTGTATGCGATAGAAGCTGTATTTTTCTTCCGATTTTCCTATTATTTGGTCAGAATGTTTGTCTTGATAAAATCTAGGATGGGATTGTATATGGGTCAGGCAGTGTCAAAAACTAGGTCACAGGGCCTATTCTTAGAAGACCTTTCTGTTCAGCAACAACAATGAAACCTTAGATAATGTTGCATGCAGATTAAATCTTTGACTGTGGATGATCTTGGCCTTGACCTTCTTACTTACATCCTGATTTTTGATGTTTCTATGCAATGATTCTCAGGTGAGCGATATAGGGCCATCTTGGCCCTCTTGTTTCATACTGTGACTATATGGAAAACTGAGCAACTTGTGTTTAAAATAATGAGTTAAAGTTTCGAAATCATTTCCCTCAAATGCTCCTTAGTTGGCCTTTTATCAAATTCTTTTGTGTAGTATTAGTTTGTAAAAAAACAGCTGATGGAGCAGGGCAACTTTTCAGTATACGACTTTAAAGGGGCTGTGCTCCAGATGACAAAAAAAGAAAGTTTTCTTGTATTATAAATTTCTTGTAATATTTATGACTAATGCTTAAAAAATAACTTGCTGACAAAAAATAAGTCAAATAATTACATTTTAAATTGATTTTTTTCCCTTTCAAAGTGCTATACCGTAACGCGACGGTATAACTATATCATATAACATTTAAAGTAAATATCTGTATAATTACATGCGGCGATGGTGGTGACAGTAAAAGCGTTGGAAATATTTTGTTAACATGAGGGTCCAGAGTTCAAATCGGGCTGGAGCGAAAATATTTTTTTTATTCTATTTCGACTTTTATAATCAGTTTTGAAGTAAAATATTATGTTGTTATAATCTCACGGCATCTAAATATATAATTTATGAAAAAAATTTTTTTTATGTCAAATCTGGAGTACAGCCTCTTTAAAGAAAACTTGAAAATCTTGTTAGCAAACCCTTAGCTCTATTTTCAAATAATTTCACAGAAATGCTCTGGTGGACTATATTGAGTTAAATTTTGAACACATGGACTATTTTGAAAACAGATTTTAAACTTTATATACCCACGTTCTATTTTTAGAAGAATGGCAAGGAAATATTTAACATCTGCAATAGTTCTCAGGTGAGCGTTAAGGGCTATCATAGCCCTCTCGTTGAAGAATACATTTTCAGAGTTGCCTTTTAAGATGATACAAAAATGTAAAAATATAATACCCTCTGCTAAATGCCTTGCTAGTGCTGTAGAATGAAGTAATCTCGCGTAACTAGTATCGTGAGAAAACCTGAAAATGACTTGGTCCAATAAGCCTGACCACGAATTGCTGACCTTTTTCAGTTCAGGTAAGCACAAGTGCTCTGGTGAGCTTTTGTGACCAGCCTTTGTTGTCTTGTGCATATTTAGCTTGTGGACACTCGGCATTTTTTACCAAAGCTTCATGTAAGCTTTTCCTGGTTATTTATTCTCCCGCCAAAGGCGGGGTGGGTGGAGGGGTATTAAAAATGGTAACCGTCTGTCCATGCGTCCGTCCCAATTTTGTCTGGAGCATAACTCCAAAAGTACTTAAATGATGTTCTTCAAACTTCATATACTGAAAGAGCACATTGGGAGGAAGTGCAGTGTGTAAGAACACTAACTATACCTTACCTACTTTTAGAGTTATTCCCCTTAAAGGCTTTATCAGATTTTATTGAAAAACTTTGAAGCATAACTCCAAAAGTACTTGAGGGATTTACTTCAAACTTAATGCACTGACATAGCACTTGGGTAGGAAGTACAGTGAACAATAACTCTACTATGCCTACTTTAGAGTTATTTCCCTTTATCAGATTTACTTGGAAAAAAAATTCAGAGCATTCTGGAGGCGTTTACTTCAAACTTAATACATTGCGAGAGAACATTGTAAGGAAATGCAATGTGCAAGAACAATAATTCTACCATACCTACTTTTTAGAGTTACTCCCTTTTATCAGATTTACTTGAAAAACTTTGTCCGAAGCTGTCGAGCATAACTCCAAAAGTCCTTGAGGGATTTACTTCAAACTTAATAAACTACAGTGCACAAGAACAATAACTCTACCTTTCCTACTTTTAGAGTTTTCTTCTATCAGATTTACTTGAAAAAGAAATTCCAGAGAATAACTCCACAAGTTCTTGAGGGATTTACTTCAAACTTAATACACTTGCAAAGCACATTGGTAGGTAGTGCAGTGTCAAGAACAATAACTCTACTTTGCCTATTTTTTTAGCTCACCTGAGCACAAAGTGCTCAAGGTGAGCTTTTGTGATTGCCTGATGTCCGTCCGTGCGTGCGTCGTCAACTTCTTCTTCAAACAACTTCTTCTCCTGAACTGCTGGGCCAATCTTGCTGAAACTTGGCAGGAATGTTACTTGCATGAAGCTTTACCAAAATTATTCAAATGGTTCAGGTCCATTGCATTTCTAGGCCACAGGAGCTAAAAATAGATTTTCAAAGTTGGAACTTTAAAAATCTTCTTCTCCAGAACTACAAGGCCTGGAGCTTAGATATTTGGTATGAAGCATCATCAGGTGGACCTTTACCAAGTTTGTTCAAATCATGACCCCTGGGTCAAAAATGGCCCTGCCCCAGGGGTCATTATTTTTACATAGAATTATATAGGAAAAACATTAAAAATCTTCTTGTCTGAAACCTCAAGGCCTAGAGTTTAGATATTTGGTGTTAAAATTATGTCCCCTGGGTCAGAATTGGCCACGCCCCAGGGTTCTCTTGGTTAACATATAGTTATATAGGAAAAACATGAAAAATCATTTTTCTCCGAAACTAATAGGACTAGACCTTAGATATTTGGTGTGGAGTATTGTGTTGAGAACCTTTACCAGTATATATTGTTTATATGTTGGCCCCGGGGTCAAAATTGACGCCGCCCCGGGGGCCCTTAATATGTAAAAAAGGCAATCTTTAAAAATCTTCTATCTGGAAACCTCAATGCCTACAGCTTAGATATTTGGTATGCAGCATTGTCTAGTGGATGTCTATCAAGTTTGTTCAAATTATGTCCTCTGGGTCAAAATTGGCCACGCCCCAGGGTTCTCTTGGTTTACATTTAGTTTTATAGGAAAAACATGAAAAATCATTTTTCTCCGAAACTAATAGGACTAGACCTTAGATATTTGGTGTTGAGTATTGTGTTGAGAACCTTTACCAGTATTGTTAATATGTTGGCCCCGGGGTCAAAATTGACGCCGCCCCGGGGGCCCTTAATATGTAAAAAAGGCAATCTTAAAAAATCTTCTTACTGGAAACCTCAATGCCTACAGCTTAGATATTTGGTATGCAGCATTGTCCAGTGGACCTCTACCTAGTTTGTTTGAAAAATGTCACTGGGGTCACTATTGGCCCCGCCCGAGGGGTCATAAGTTTTAAAACCAGTATAGAAGAAAATCTTTAAAAATCTTCTTGTCTGAAACCACAAGGCCTAGAATTTTAAAATTTGGCATGAAGCAAGCTTTATCAAGCTTTTTGAAATTATTAGATTAGGTTAAAGGTCATGGAGGCTAAAAATAGATTTATCTACTGTACCTCATAGAACCTTCATTTATAGGCCAATATCTTTGATATTCAGTATATAGGTTCCTTGCATGGACGTCTACCCATGGGTAGGGTTTGAGGTCACTGGGTCAAGGTCACCATAGCTTATAATAGATATTTCTACTTTCTGTCATAGAGCCTTTATTTATTGACTGATATTTTACATATTTGGTTTGTAGGCACTTACATATTTTCAATTGAAAAATGAAATACTGCTTAGCAGCAAACCTACAGCCAAAGTACTCAGGTGAGCGATCCAGGGTCATCATGGCCCTCTTGTTTAGGGATTTTCTTCAAACTGCATACCATTTTCTGGGGATTAAAAACTCGTATTTTGGTCGAGCATATACGATATTTGCATCATTACATTAGTCTTTGAAAGTACAACCTTCAGGTAACTTCTTCCCGACGGGGATATTAACCATGTGTAACATGGCTCTTGTTTTATTTTGATAAATCTACAAATTTGTTGTTTTTAGCAGTTGTATATGGGTGAGTGATAAAGGGCCATCATATTCATTGACGAATAAATGTGATGATTCTGTTGAAAAGCCACCTTGGTTGTACTTGACTGAAATATGCACAGTAGAAGTAATGATTATGCAAGGCTGGTTCTGGCATTGTGATAATAGAAATGAAGGCATATTACTTGAATTTTTTGGTCTGGTCCTCTTGACCGCTGTTAAAAGAATTACAAGGTACATGTATTTATGGCATGTATAACAAATTTGGGACGCAAATCATAAAATTCCATAATTTATTGCTCAAATCACTAACCTCAACACGGCACAAAGCTTCATTCGCCCTAAGGCTATGTTACAGGTATTCCCTTGTCAGCTTTTCTTGAGCATGAATGTAACTGTCGGAGATAAGGAAACTTAGATACATTTTGTATCTTGAATTGCGAATGGGTTAAATTTGTCTAAAAAAGTGCAATCTTTATCATTTTATTGACCGAACGCAAAGCAGGACGAGCATGCTATAATCAGACAGATATATACTAGACAGATGCATTAATGAAAGAACGACTGAAAAACAAACGAATAAATGAAGTTTTGAAAATAGAGTGAAATAAGTCAATTAGTTTAAACCCTATCTTTTTAAATCGATTGGGAAGTTCTTACAACTATTAATCCCTGTCGATAACTGCTTCTGAAACTGTGATAAATGGAAAATTACTTGAAATTCCCTCACCTGGTGGGATTTGAACAAGCAACCTCTGGATCCGATGACCGATGTAATACTGCAGCGGACTGCTCAACCACTGTTTCAACCAAACCAGTGAAGTATAAAATTCAAATGTTTTTACATGTTAGAAAGACGGTCAGTAATATCTAAATTAATGCTCGAAATAATTGATTTGAACATGAATATACCATAAGGTTAGGCCTGAAAATACTTAAGTAAAATGTGACCTGAAATACACACACAATACTTTTAACTAAAGCATTTTATGTACCCCGCATCTAGCGATTGCACCGCACATACGTACGTCCTTCCGTTTAACCTGTTTCGGCAAGTTGGATTTTTCTCAGTTTCTGCAAAGAGCAGTGGCATGAAAGTTTACACACTTAACAGTGCGCAGGTCATGGGGGGGTGGGGGGGGGGGGGGGGGGGGGGCTGACATGAAGGGTAGAACCACATTGGGGTGGGTACGGGAGGGGTGTCCCCGTTGGTTGGTGGGGGGTACGTGCGGCCTCTCCCGGGAAATTGAAAAATGAAGGTCTAAAATGGTGCATTCTGGTGCATTTTGGGCCTTTTTTGCATTCATTATAGCACAGATTACCAAACATCAGACAACAAGATGATATACAACTTTATAAATCTTTAATACTCAGATTTAAATGCTAAAAAAATCAAGATAATTAATTCACTTTTTGTAACTGTTATTTTCATTGGATGATTGTAAAATGATCAGCCAATCAAATACACCGTTCCAACGGTCATGTCAATCAGGCGTGTACAACTTGTTGATCGATAATTAAACTCTCAACCAAGCCCCCAGGCAAGAGATAAACAATTGGATGATAGCAATTAATTGCTTTGATAACGGAATACACTACGGACCATAAATGCATTAAAATATACCAGCCCAGCTGGAAAACGTATCTTTGGGCTGAAGCCCGTGGCTGAACCGCGGCTGATTTAACAGTGCACAGGTCATGACCCTGACAAGTTACATAACTGTGGCTACCTTATACCATTGAAACGAAGTTTGGTGGGGGTATATACTTTAAAGCAGTCACCCGGTGGTTGGTTGGTTAGTCGGGCGGGCGGTCGGTCTGTCTTTTGCAATTTCCTTGTCCGGAGTTTAACTTGAAAACTAATGGTTTGAATTCAATGCAACTTCATACAATGGCCAAGCACAATGACAAGAAGTGCAGTCTTCAAGATTCATAACTCCATCTTCACTATTTGCAGAGTTATTGCCCTTAATTGGTTTTCCTTGTCCGGAGCATAACTTGAAAACTACTTGTTGGAATTCAGTGCAACTTCATACAATGGTCAAGCAAAATGACATGAAGTGCAGTGTTCAAGAATCATAACTTCATCTTCACTATTTGCAGAGTTATTGCCCTTTGTTGTTTTTCCTTATCCGGAGCATAACATGAAAACTTCTGGTTGGAATTCAATGCAATTTCATACAATGGTCAAACACAATGACAGGAAGTGCAGTGTACAAGAGCTACAACTCTATCTTCACTATTTGAACAATTATTGCCCTTTGTTCATTTTCCTTGTCCAAAGCATAACTTGAAAACTGAATGGTTTGAGTTCAGTGCAAGTTCATGTAATAGTCAAGCAAAATGGAAGAAAGTGCAGTGTTCAAGAATCATAACTCCATTTTCACTATTTGCAGAGATATTGTCCTTTATTGGTATTCCTTGTCCGGAGCATAACTTGAAAAATACTGGTTGGAATTCAGTGCAACTTCATACAGCTAGTGGTCAAGCACAATGACAGGAAGTGCAGTGTTCAAGAATCATAACTCCATCTTCACTATTTGCAGAGGTATTGCCCTTGGTTGTTTTTCCTTGTCCGGAGCATAACTTGAAAATTACTGATTGGAATTCAGTGCAACTTCAAACAATGGTCAAGCAAAATGGAAGAAAGTGCAGTATTCAAGAATCATAACTCCATCTTCACTATTCGTAGAGTTATTGCCCTTTATTTGTTTTCCTTGTCCGGAGCATAACTTGAAAATTACTGATTGGAATTCAGTGCAACCTCAAACAATGGTCAAGCACAATGACAGAAAGTGCCGTGTTCAAGAATCATAACTTCTTCTTCACTATTTGCAGATTTATTGTCCTTTATTGGTATTCCTTGTCCGGCGCATAACTTCATAACTACTGATTGGAATTCAGTGCAACTTCATACAGTAGTCAAGCACTAAGAGTGGATGAGCATTGTACAAGAGCTATTACTTCTTCTTCACTATTTGTACAGTTATTGCCCTTTGTTGGTTTTCCATGTCCGGATCATAACGTGAAAACTACTGGTTGGAATTCAATGCAACTTTATACATTGGTCAAGGACAATGACAGGGAGTACAGTGTATAAGAGCTATGACTCCATCTTCAGTATTGCAAAGTTATTGCCCTTTGTAGGTTTTCCTTGTCCGGAGCGTAACTTGAAAACTAACGGTTGGAATTCAGTGCAACTTCATACAATGGTGAAGCACAATGACAGGGAATGCAGTGTACAAGAACCACAACTATCTTTAATTGCACACAACCATAACTCAATTTAAATTCTTTTACAAAGTATTCTGTTACTTATAACTTCCTCAGTTCCAAAGTAGTCTTGCGGAGTATTAATCACATTAAGTGATAGCTCTAGTTTGTTATGCTTCCTGAAAGAAACATCATACAGGCCTGCTTGTCCTTCCATCATCATCTTCCCACAGTTTCCATTTCACTGTTGCATCCCCATAGGCGGCTTTCCATTAGCGGGCTCGACATGCTGCCCATAGGCATTCTAGTTTTTTTATTATGCTCATCCAAGATGAGGGGGCATATTGTTTTGCAAATGTCTTGTCGGTATGTCAGTCGGTCGGTAGTACTTCGTTTCCGATCAATATATAGAAAACACTTGGACCTACCTAGCTCAAACTTGGTTTGAAGGTTAGTCATCAGTAAATAACCCCTAAAGTTTTTTAGGTCAAAGGCCAATCTTACTGTGACGTTTAAAAGCAAAACGGTTTCTGATCAATTACTATAAAACGCTTGGACCCAGGGTCCTCAAACTTGGTATGTGGGTTAGCCATGACCAGTAGATGACCACTATAGTTTTTCAGGTCACCAGGTCAAAGGCCAAGGTCACAGTGACATTGTAAAAAAACGGTTTTCAGTCAGTAACTATAGAACACTTGGGCCCAGGTTCTTCAAACGTAATCTGAATGTTGGTACTGACCACAAGATGACCTCTATAGCTTTTCAGGCCACCGGGTCAAAGGCAAAGGTCACAGTGAACTTGAATAGCAAAATGGTTTCCGATCAATTACTCTAGAACGCTTTGGCTCAGCTCCCCAAAACGTCATGGGCAGGTTGGTCATGACGAGTAAATGACTCCTATGGTCTTTTAGGTCATTAATTCAAAGGTCAAGGCCATAGTGACTTTGAAAAACAAAACGCTTGGGTTCAGGTTCCTCAAACTTGGTATGCAGGTTGGACATGACCAGAAGATGACCCTTACAACTTTACAGATCACCAAGTCAAAGGCCAATCAAGGTGACAGTGAGCTTGAAAAGCAAAATGGTTTCCGATCAATAACTACAGAATTCTTGGGCCCAGGCTTCTTAAATCTTCATTGCAGGTTGGTCATGTCTTCAATTTTTAGAGTCACTAGTTCAAAGGTCGAGGTCATATTGACCATTAACAGAAGAATGGTTTCCAATCAATAACTAGAGAACCCTTGGGCATTGCTTCCTCAGACTTGCTTTGCAGGTTGGTCTGTTCAGGAGATGACCTCTATTTTCCTTGAGGGCACTAGGTTAAAGGCCAAGGTCACGGTGGCCATACACCATAAAGAGAAAAACAGATTCTGATTCTGATAACTGGAGAACCCTTGGGCTTTGCTGCCTTTACCCATCCTCCCACATTACTACCTACCTACTTACCCATGCAGTTCCTATACTCTTTCGTGTTTTCCAGTATTGAACTGAATACATTTTATAAACAAAGTGTCATTGACAATTTGCTGTTCCCCTCATCATCTACTTGACATGGCCAAAAGTTTTTGATATCAGGAGCCACTGTCATCCTCCCTTTAATGTACTGACACAAGTCCCTGTCCTTCTACCTTCCTATGCCTTTATGGCTGCCTCAGGGATAAGGCGCTAGAGTGGCGGGGCACATATGTTTTACAAACATCTCTTCTTATTATTATGCCCCCTATCGAAATTGAGGGGACATATTGTTTTGCTAATGTTGTTCGGTCGGTAGACACTTCGTTTCCGATCAATATCTAGAGAATCTTTGAAACCTGCCTTCCTCAAACTCCGTTTGGAAGTTATTTATGATCAGTAGATGACCCATACAGTTTTTCAGGGCACCAAGTCACAATGACCTTAGAAAGCAAAACGATTTCCAATCAATATATAAAACGCTTGAGCCCAGGTTTCTCAAACTTGGTATGAAGGTTGGTCATGACCAGTAGATGATCCCTATAGTTTTTCAGATCAACAGGTCAAAGGCCAAGGTCACAGTGAAACGGTTTCCGATCAATAATTATAAAATGCTTTGGCACAGCTTCCTCAAACTTTGCTTGTAGGTTAGTCATGACCAGTAGATGATCCCTTAAGTTTTTCAGATCACCAGGTCAAAGGCCAAGATCACAGTGACCTTGAAAAGCAAAGCGGTTTCCGGTCAGTTAGTATAGAACGCTTCGGCCAAGGTTCTTCAAACATAGTATGTAGGTTGGTAATGACCAGTAGATGATCCCAGTAGCTTTCCAGGTCACCAGTCAAAGGCCAAGGTCAGTGACCTTAAATAGCAAAAAGGTTTCCGATCAATAAATATAGAATGCCATGTTCCTCAAACTTTGTGTGTAGGTTGTCATGACCCGTGGATGACTCCTATAATTTTTCAGGTCACCAGGTCGAAAGCCAAGGTCACAGTAACAATAAAAAAGAAAACGGTGTCCGATCAATTACTATAGAATGCTTGGGCCCTGGTTCCTCAAACTTGGTACGAAGTTGGTGATGACCAGTAGATGACCCTTTTTGCATTCCAGGTGACCAATTTACAGGCAGAAGTCACAGTGTCCTTGAATAGCAGAATGGTTTCCGATCAATAACTATAGAACTCTTGGGCCCATCTCCCCAAAATTCATAGGTAGGTTGGTCATGGCCAGTAGACCATCCCTATAGATTTTCGGGTCATTAGGTCAATTGCCAAGATCGCAGTGACCTTGGCATGCAAAATGGTTTTAGGGTCACTAGTTTAAAAGTCATTGTCATATTGACAATTAACAGAAAAATAGTTTCCGATCTTTAACCAGAGAACCCTCGGGCATTGGCTCCACGGACTTGCTATGCAGGTCGGTCTATTTAGGAGATGACCTCTATACATTTTAATACTTTTATGGCTGCCTGTAGTGATAAGGCGCCAGTGGGCCATATATATTTTTCAAACATCTATTGGTTTTTTATTTTTAATTTTTTATGTGTTGATCTGCTTTACACGTGGTTTCCAGTGATCATCGCTCTTTTACCAGATCTGAGCCCAGCTGAACACCTGTTGAATCAACTCCGAGGCTGTTACTATGGCAGCAGAGGTAACAAGAGCCGTCAACAGCTCATCCAGACACTCTGGGAAAACATTCAATACTATAAAACCCAACGTTTGATTCAGAGCAAAGCTTAGTGCTAACGGTGTACATGCCTAGTTTAACGTGTACTGTAACATATTGTAATTTTACACGGGGATAGTTTGACGACTACATTATTATATTTAAAAATCACGCATAAAGGCAAAGATCTTTTCCAGTCTTTAAATACATTCGATACTAAATTAAAAGCGGACGTTTATCAAGATGTGTTTACAAAAATGCTATGCGTCTGGCACTAGTAACAACTATCTGTAAGGGGAATGTCGAAGAAAATAAAATTTATGGACTATGGTCATTTTCAGCGCAAATCGTTTCTGGTCATGTCATCTCCTTTTTATCTATAGCTTGCCAAATTGCAAATATTTCATCAAGACCATAAACATTCGCACAAATTGCCTAAAAGTAATAATTAATTTTAACGAAGTACCTAAATTTAGCACAACATAAAGGAATTTTTTCAACAAAATATACAAAACTGACTTAAAGCGACTGACTCACAGTAGGGCCGACGATGAAAAAAAAAGATGTTCTTACATCTTGAATTTTTTGCTGCAATGGTGAAGAACATTATTTAAACTCAGTTACTGATTCATTTTTTGATACAGAAAAACATTAGAATATAAAGTTTTACACACTTTTATCGGTAAAAATTTACCCCGTTAGTCACGGGGTAGATACTAGTTATAACATTAATTTTGACGCATTCCTACAAGTTGGCGCTGTGGCTCTGTGGTCTAGATCGTCGCTCTACATTTTACTGACCGAAAGGTCGTGGGTTAGAATCCTGGTTTAGTCAAAACTTTTTTTTTCAGTGTTCATGGTGTATAGAAGCATATATTATGTTTTTTCCATAGTATATTAAATTCTCTTAAATTTTAAAGAAAAAAAATTTCACCAAAATTCTGTGAGTCAGTCGCTTTAAGGTAACTTATTAGAGAATTGACTCAGTGTATATCTTGTATTTTCACTAAAGATTACGGAACAATTAAGATATTAATTGTGTCATCTCCATTATTCTACTAAGAAAGACAATCATGTAAAAAAATTATATAGTAAAATGTCAGTTTCTTTGAAATTAAAGGGTTTTTGATCATTCTAAAAAATCAGGGGAAAAAACAACAGAAAACACAGTCTCCCCACACAGACAAAAGTAGAGAGGAAAGAGAGAGCATATAAAGCATACTAATCAGTTAGAAATGAGACACCACAAACAATTAACAAAAATGGGTTATACCGCCTTGGAACGGTTTAGGGTGCTCCAATCTCATACTTGCCGCCAACAGGTTCTCATAAAAACAAACAAATACAAGTTGTCTTGGTGATTTAACTCGAACCCACCCATTTACTCGACAATACTGCATGCAAAAGCACACAAACATATAAAACATAAAAAGCTAATGACGTTGTAGAGCGAAAAGGGTAGGCACTCACTGACTTTAAAATAACTGACACCAGAGTACTTGGAGTCAATCAACAAGAACACGATGGCAGAAATAAAAGAAACTGATCGAGTTTCTACGTTCTTTTCAAGATTTCCCTGGAAACCTTCATAAACTCTCAAACCCCTGCTACCGTCTTGCAAAAAAAGATCGACTATAAACGCACTATTATTTAAATCAACAAAAAATGATTTCGGGATTAAACAGCTAGTGCCCTTTTATAAATAGACATGTTTTTTACAATGTTGTTGCGTTAATCTGCACAACTTAGAAGTATTACGGTGTAAACGCAAAATTACCTTCACGGAAGACATTTTCTGCAACCCTTTCTGTACAACTTATTTATAGCTTTTTATACGCCCGTTAGAAAAACGGGACGTAGAATGTGAACGTCCATGGCGGGCGGCGTCCATTTTTGTCCGGAGCATATCTTCAACGTACATGGATGGATTTTAATGGTACTTGGTACCAGTATTCACCATCATGGGGGTAGTGTCGCGCGTATAAACCAGGTCAATGGGTCAAAGGTCAAGGTCACACTGAAGTTAGAGAAAACCGCTTGTCCGGAGTAAGACTAATACATGCATTGAGGGATTTTAATATAACTTGGCATAAATGTTCACCATTGTGAGGCGGAGTGTCGCGTGTAAAATTCAGGTCTCTGTCGCCAAGGTCAAGGTCACACACAGAGGTCAAAAGTCAGATTAAAATATGATAATGTGAGCATGGACCATTTAGTCATCATGAATTGAGGGATTTTATCACAGATGTTCGCCATCATGAAACTAAGCATTACACGAATAATCCTGGTCCATATATGCAAGGTCAAGGTCACTAGATATGATGAAATGTCCAGATTTTGTCCGGAGCCTATCTTCTACATACATGGAGGGATTTTAGTATTACTCGATAATAAAGTTCATTATCGTAAAACGTAGTACGTGTTGCGTGCATGAACCAGGTCTCTAGGTCAAAGGTCTAGATCAACCCTAGAGGTTAGTGGAAAACGCTTGTCCAGAGAAAAACTTCTAAATGTATTGAGAGATTATAATATAACTTGGCACAAATGTTGACCATTGTAAGGCGGTGTGCTGTTCGCAAAATTGAGGCCCCTTTGGCCAAGGTAAGGGTCACAGATAGAGGTCAAAGGTCAGATAAAAATATATGAAAATGTGAGTATGGACCAGCTAGTCATCATGAATTGCGATATTCTAACATAAATTTTCACCATCATGAGGCTGAGGGTTACACGCATAATCCTGGCCCATATATATGTAAGGTCACTAGATGATGAAATGTCCAGATTTTGTCGGGGAACATATCTTCTACATGCATTGAGGGATTTTAGTATTACTTGATACTTAAGTTCACCATCATGAAACATAGTTTCGTGTGCATGAACCAGGTCTCTAGGTCAAAGGTCAGTGTCACACTTAGAGGTCAGAAGTTCATTTCAAATGTTTCTTTCACTATCCAGCACTAGAAATAGTCAAACTTGCTTCCCTTCAAACACCTCATTTTATCCATTATGCCCACATCCTCTGCAAAGCTTTTGTGACGGGCGTATTTTGTGACAATGGCCCCCTTGTTGTTAACTGTATTACGGGCTTGATCTATTGATGACGTCACGTATATAGGTAAGTGTTCATCCGACAAATTTACAATAAATGAAACCTTTTATAACATCTGTCGAAATTTTATTCAATCGCTTATCATGTGTAAGATTTTCTTTGAAGTTGATTTCTTTAACAACTATAAATGGAGCTAACAAGAAACTTTGACTTGGGTATGGATTGTATTTTTCCAATTCCTAAAGTAATGGAAAAAATGGAATGAAAAATAGTTTTTTTTAAATATTTTCTTAGTCGTTATATATGCATCCAATCTGATTAAAATCATATCCTAAACATCGCTATGCTATTAGGATCTGAGGACGACCAATAGAAGGTCACCTTCTCGTGACCTATCCATTAGCCAATCAGAGCAACGCTTCCACCCTCATGGGAGTAAATGTTCAACTTGTGAAATCAGTTTATATAGCTGGTATCCCAAACAGTTACCTGCCATGTATAAACTGTCACCGAACTCAGTTAAATTTATTTGTCAAATTCTTTGAAAACAATGAGATTTATGTTTGTGATTAATATCATTTTTTAAAATATCTAAGCACTTTCAATCTCCGCTAATAAACGTTGTTATGCTAGAGAAGTTTACACGCTCTTTGAACACGCATTGCGTACAGGTAAGGTATCGAGATGCGTCATAAGCTGCAGTGTCATTGGCTGAGACATAAATAAAATAGTGGGAATTCCAGGTTATCGAGAAGACAGGAACGAATGCCTCATCTTCAGAGCTAACCGTACGGAAATCTTTAACTTCAGTCAGATTGTATAAGCACCATAAGCAGAAGTCATTTTTAATCCCCTTCCACGGAGCGGGGAGGGGATTATAGGAATGGCCCCCGTCTGTCAGTCCGTCCGTCCGTCCGTCTGTCCGTCCTGAACACTTTCGTGTCCGCTCCATACTTTTAAACCGCTGAATTGTTTTTGAAATAACTTGGCACAAGTGATCACCATTATGAGACGATGTGCAGAGCGCAAATATTGGGTTGCTACCCCCAAGGTCAAGGTCACACTTAAAGGTCAAGTGTTAAAAAGTCTATATTTCGTGTCCGCTCCATAACTTTTAAACCGCTGAATTTTTTTTAAATAACTTGGCACAAGTGATCCCCATTATGAGACGATGTGCAGAGCGCAATAATTGGGTTGCTTCCCCGTCCGTTCGTCCGTCCGTAACACTTTCGTGTCCGCTCTGTAACTTTTAAACTGCTGAAAATATTTTGAAATAGTTGGCAGAAGTGATCACCATTATGAGACGATGTGCAGAGCGCAATTATTGGGTACTTTTGCTACCCTTAAGGTCAAGGTCACACTTAAAGATCAAGTGTTAAAAAGTCTACATTTCGTGTCCGCTTCATAACTTTTAAACCGCTGAAATTTTTTTAAAATAACTTGGCACAAGTGATCACGATTATGAGACAATGTGCACAGCACAATAATTGGGTTGCTACCCCCAAGGTCAAGGTCACACTTAAAGGTCAAGTGTTAAAAGTCTACATTTCGTGTCCGCTCCATAACTTTTAAACCGCTGAAAAATATCAAATATCCACATTTCACGTCTCCTCTTTAACTTACTAACTTGGCTTACGAAAAGTTTTTAATTACTTTGCACAAATGATCACCACTATGACATGATGTGCTGAACCCAACATCCAGGTTGCTACCCCCAAGGTCAAGATTAAATGTTCTCCATATTTTTTTGACTTTATGGAAGATTTTAAATAACTTGGCACAAATAATTACTATCACGAGACTAAGTGCTTATAATATGCATGGCACAACATCAGGTCATGGTTGGTTAAAGGCCAAGAAGTACACATTCATGTCCGCTGCGGAAGGGGATTTAGATGTCCTTCAGACTGCCTTGTTTGGTTATTAATGCAAGCATATTCAGCTCATTATTACGAAATTTGCCAATAATTAATGATGCTTAACGACTGGAAATATGATAAATAGTCTATAATTATCTCCCTTTTGTTTCACACTATATTGATACGCCCGTTTGAAAAAAAACGGGTCGTATTACGGGAACGCAGATGGCGGGCGGGCGCGGGTGGCGTCCAGTTTTGTCCGGAGCATATATTCTACATGCACGGTGGGATTTTGATTTTACTTGACACAAATGTTTACCATTGTGAGATGTAGTGTCGCGCGCATGAACCAGGTCAAAAGTCAAGGTCACAATAAAAGGTAAGAGGAAAACGCTTGTCCGGAGTATAACTTCTACATGCATTGAGGGATTTCAATACAACTTTGCACCAATGTCCATCATTGTGAGGCGGACTGTTGCGTCTAAAATTCAGCCAAGGTTAAGGTCACACATAGAGGTCCAATGTCAGATAAAATATGTGTACGGAACACATCTTCTACATGCATGGAGGGAATATAAGTATTGCTTGATACAAATGTTTAACATCATGAGACGTAGTGTTACGCGCATGAACCAGGTCTCTAGGTTAAAGGCCAATGTCACACTTAGTGGTCACATTAAAATGCTTGTCCGGAAAAAAAACTTCTACATGCATTGGGTTATTTTAATATAACTTAGCACAAATGTTCACTATTGTGAAGTGGAGTGTCGCGTGCCAAATTCAGGTCCCTGTGGCCAAAGTCAAGGTAACACATAGAGGTCAACGGTCAAATAAAAATATGAAAATGTGTGTATGGACAATCTAGTCATCATGAATTAGGGGATTCTATCACAAATGTTCTCCTACTGGAGGAAATAAAGAAATCAACCAATCAATCAAACCATCATGAGACTGGGCGTTACACGCATAATCCATTGTCCAGATGACACAAATTTACTGAAATATCAGTATATTGTTTGTGTACATATATTCGTATGATCGTACATTTCACACGTTTATCAAAAGTACGTGAAATAATTACTTCAGCGAAGATATCTACATTGTACTTGTTCTTAAATAATAACTTTCCGGTTTTAAATAAAGCTTTACAATTTTTGGTTACACAGTTTCACTTATGCTTGTAACATCTCAGTACTGAAGCTTAATAACTCCAGTCTGAAACAAGAATGAATGTCCACATACTTTGAGGAATTGTAATTTAGATTTGCACAAATGTTCAACATTATCAGACAGAATGCCGCGTGCAAAATTCAAACCCCTGTATAGTTTCATGTGCACGTACTTCAGACCTGGTACAAATTCATGCAAATGTCAATTTTCATTGCAATTATTCCCTTTCTTGGACTCATAATGTACTAATGTATCTTCAGGTACATTTAAAATGTATGTGTCACTATCCCGCACATGGAATAGTCAAACTTCCTTCCCAACTAATACCTCCTTTTATCCGTTAAGCCCACATCTTCACCAAATTGTGAGGGACATATTTTGTGATAATGGCAACCTTGTTCATGTTTATGTATGCATATCATGCCTTATATTGTTAACTTTGAATATATATAATCATATTATATCTCATATTGTCTTGTTTATCATGAAATGAGAAATAAACATTGTAATTGTGATTGTAGCAAATAATCACACACAGATTTGAGAAATGCTCAGATATATCCCGAGCCAACGGTGTGTCAGGAAAAAGCATTGCGTTTTGGACATGTATACGACCCTAAGAAGATGAAAGTTAAACATCAGGTTATAATAAAAGAATTATATAAAATAATACCATCTTCATAATTTATGAAATCTTAATTTTTAAAGCAGTATGAACTTAATATCTGTTATTTAGCGACTTAGCAACCTATGTTCAAAATAGGCAGATATCAATCATTTTAAATTATTTACACATCAAAATCTTAATTTTCACGCTAAAAGTGCATTTTCTAGTTGCTTCTACCTTTTACCGGATCCCGGCGTTTTCACAACACCCTGCAGTTTCTTTGATTGACGGACGAAATGGACCATATTTTGAGACAAAACGGACCACATTATGAGACGAAACGGATCATATCTAGGGAGGAAACGGACCATATCCAGGGACGAAACGGACCATCCTTAAAAATGATTTTTACTCTACAATTTCTTTTTATTGCCTTCCATCATGAGGTGTTTTCAAGTGTGTAGTATAAATCTGATAAAAGAAAATTAGATGTGCTCTCCAGTTTATATGTAAAAAGACGCCACGCACACCAAACCAAAAAGGCATATGTACATAAAATTATAAACTTTTAATTTTATTCGAATAGAAACCAATAGTAGGATACAACGTCATCGCGCACCTGTCTTGTGCTCTCTAGCTCTCGGATCAACAATCCGTCGCTTGAAAGGTAAAATAGTCTTTTTCAATAAGAAATATGTAGAGTTACAAAAAGTCATGTTTTGCACCGAAAATTGGCTGGTGTGCTTTGTATTAACGTAAAGAATAATTATAATGTAAAATTCTAGTTAAGGTCTGAAAAACGAGTGAAAGTTTTTTTTCTGAACGCACGCTATTTTATGTTGTGGGGGTAGTGCAAGATAAGATGGCATTCCATTCCAGAGACACCCCTGGTTCATGGGACCTCGGTTTAACGTCTCATTCGAAAAACTATTATGTTAGTGGAGGAGCGGGGAATCGAACTCAGGACTACTGGTTTACCAGTCCAGCGCATTACCACTGGACCACATCCGCTCCTGATGTCCCAATCTTCACAAGTAACGAATACATAGTCTATTTAACAATCAGTAATTACCAAACAAGATGTGAAACACTATCTATAAGGTATGAAACATTATCAGTCAAATGTGTTGATATAGAATTAAACTGTAAAGGACTGCCATCTACAACAACAACAACACATTTATTGCATGAAACATGTACATATGTTATGAGCAATACAGTTATAAAATGCAAAGGCGCGAATCTATGTTGTTAACAGAAGAGCAAAAGTGTTTTTTTTTTATTTTTCCCTTAACAAAGTCGCATTATAAATAAATTTCATAAAATTGTTAATAACTTAAATAGTTAAAAAAAAATAAATTTGCAAACTTTTGTTTTGTTGGCCAAGTGTAGTAGTAGCGTTTTAATTATGTCTTCAATAATTCTTAGTTCCTTAAATTTATTAAAAACTTGTGAGAAAATAATAAAATCCCACACATATAAATCTATGAGGAATACGTTTATTATTATTATTATTAAAATATTACTAAATTAGGGAAAATCAACTGAGTCAATGCGAAATTTTGTTCTGATATAATCATAACAGAAATACACATGACAGCATATTTCATTGACTTCCATTAGTTTTATTTTACACACTTGAAAACACCATGGGATGGAAGCTAATAAATAGTAAATATGGAATAAAGATATTTTTATGATGGTCCGTTTCGTCTCTGGATATAGTCCGTTTCGTCTCATAATGCAGTCCGTTTTTTCTGATCCGTTTCGTCCAATAGACTGTAATTCGTTTCGTTGTGCTTCTATTTCTTTGGGTTTATTTAGAATGTAAACAAACTTCCGTCATTGTCATATGATAATTTCAGGTATAATTCATTTCATTAAAACAAGTCTTATGCTTGCAATGTACACAAGACTTGTTAAGAAAGAAATAAACGTTTCTGATGACAGAAATTGATTGTTATGGATATGCAGGTTTTAAATTGCCAAGTGATTCTTGGGGGCGGTGGGTGTTGGGATAGTTTAAATCAAGCTGTGTCGAAAATTCGCATTGTTACTTTCATTTTCGTATTTGCCCATTCTTCCAACTACATAACTTAGCTGGTGAATAAGACTTATTTTACACGCAATTAAATTATGAGAACTGTAAGGGGTAGCTACCATGGAACCTGGAACAAGAGTATCCCGGGATACCATATCATAAGCATGTATCTGGATAGCCTAATTGATTTACTGACAAATCGGTAACACGACAAATCGGTAACATGATCTTATATAGTAAAAAAAAGGAGAAATCGGTAATATTCTCTTAGATAATTTCAGACTGTTTAACACTAAAAACTGTCAAAACCACTATAAACGAGTTTCTTCTAACGTAAATTAATGCTTAATTTTATATTAAAACAAGGTCCGTACCCCTAGACATTCCTATTAGTATTGTCTAGAGGTACGGATCCGTACCTCTAGACTGCCGGTCTAGGGGTACGGATCCGTACCTCTAGACACTGCCTTACTAATAACTACGTCGAAGGTAGTAATGTATTCAATGATTATGGCTAGATCTTTGATTTAAAACAGTTTATAATCTAATAACGGCAATGTGTTAAAATATATAAAACTTTTACAATATACCACAACACATAAGGTTTCAATACTCAATATTTCAATAACTAACATCTGTTCATTCCTACTCTATCACTATCTCAACTCTAAACAATTGCCAGCAATATATCTATTGTTACCGATTTCTCCGTTTTTTTACTATATAAAATCATGTTACTGATTTGTCGTGTAACCGATTTGTTCAGTTACCGCCTAATTTATTATGCTTAAACTTAAAGTGTTGAACCCAGATATTGATCTGATATGTTTTAGTTGTTCAAGCCGTAGAAGGTGAACAACAATAAAATATCAGCCTATAAAATGGGTTCACCTTCGGAGGTGAAATAGTGAGACTAGTATCTGGACGTTTCACCTCCTGGACGTTTCGGCCTTGGTCTTTTCACCACTTAGACGTTTCGGCCCTGGTCTTTTCGGCTACTTTTATTTTGTTATAGTATGGTATACTGTACGGATTAATCAGTATACTTGTTTGACATGACCTAAGTTGTTACAGCTTATTCCTGGTACGCTTGTGCAGTGGTATGCTTATTCCATGAATTGCTACCATCTGTCACAGTTTTGGCTTAGACTTCATGTTGTTTGTTACCACAGCATTGTTCACACTGTTCGTTTTGCTACCGTGCAGACAGTAGACTCACTACTAGAATTTCCTTACCTAAACTAGTTAAAGGTGTTGGATGCGTATGCCATAAATTTGCTGTTTGTGTTTTGAAAATTTAATATCAAAGTAGATAATATTATGTCAGTCAGTAGTGATACATGTACATCGCTTGTACACTGCCTTTGAATAAAATTTTGTATTGTATTGTATTAAAGAAAATAGAATAAAATTTTAAGGATATTTGAAGTGCACATTGGACAACTTTACCTATTTATTGAATAGGAGGCACATTTCTATTTGAGTTTGTCATTGGAACCAGTTGCCCATATGACTGATTCCCCATGCAGAGATTAGTTATTTTATGTCGTGGGGGATAGTGCAAGATACAGAAAGCATCCAATTCCAGAGACACCCTGGTTCTTTAGTAGTCTCAGTGTACATCACTCATACATGGGACCTCTGTTTAACGTCTCATCTGAAAGACAATAAGTAATGTAAATGGAGGAGCAGGGTATCCATCTCACAACTCCTGTGTTACCAGTCGAGCATGTTACCACTGGACCAATTATCCACTCCCAGGCACATTTGAGAGACATCTGCTAATTATCTATAATTGGTATCCGCATATTCAATAAATACTTTTTATAATTCTTTTAAATTGTTAAGCATTTGATACTATAAAATCATAATATATCTATTTTTTTCAAAGACACATGAATGTATTATAAAATTAAACAATGTGACTAAGTCTACATTTTTTTTCTTTTGTTCTTTTACTTTATGTTGTTAAGTATTGAATACACTCACATCATAAAATCATGTTTTCTTTTTTGAACAAATATGTATTTTAAAACTCTTTTATTATACATGCTTTTAATTAAATCCCAGCACAGTTCAGGTTAGTCAGTTATACTGGCAATTATTCCAAGTTAGAATATTTTCCATAAACCATATCTTGAATTTTTTGTGAATCGTTTTAGTCTACTGCATAATAGCTTAGGTAGCAAATATATACAAGGAGTAAAAAGACGGTTAGCAAAATGTTATGTATTGGTTTAGATTACTGTCTTGCAGCCCGTATCAAATGTTTATGTTAATATTTACAATTTTTTTACCTTCTTGTTGACATGATTGTGTATTAAGTAATATAGATCCAAATTTAATGCTTAGTTTCTGGAAGAAAGCTAGCAAGGGTCACCAGCAGTGGCATTGATTTATAAAAATAGATGATTGGGTTGCATTGTGGTTTTTGCAACACCTGTTTTCATACAACTGTTTTTTTTCCTTTTAATTAGCTAATAGATCTGAAAGTAATATCTAGAGACAAAGTTAAATATTTAAGTTAAAGTTACACTTTTTTTAACTGAGTGAAAGTATTGGTGAAAATATACCTGTGAAGAAGTAAGAAGTAGTCTGTTTTGGAAATTACTTTACTTAAAACTCTAAACTTACAAAATAGTAACTAAATTAACGGTTATTTTACTTTGCGAAAATTAATGCACAGCAGCCTTGTTTTTTTAGGTGCAATGCTAACACACATCTAATAGAAAAGCTGACAACCTTCACTCATACCAATCTGCACCCATACCAATCTGCACCCATACCAACCTGCACCCATACCAATCTGCACTCATACCAACCCTTTAATCGACACTTTCTGTGTCCATTTTTTTGTAGTGGTAAACTGTGAACTAACAATTACCTGTCAGTCAGTTACGGAATCAGTTGAAGTGATTCAAGGATCTTGTTGCTATTTCACCTCGGTAACAACTCGCATATGTCATATGCAACCTCTGGTTGACAAACCACACACAATGACAGAATGCAGCTACAAAGCATGTCTTTATTTGCCTACTGGTATTTGACTGACATATAGAGCTGTATCTTTCATCCTGCAGTCTTTCCTTGCATGCTACAGAAATGTAATTTTCAGAAGCTGAA
The DNA here is from genome assembly GCA_012932295.1 of Cyclina sinensis. Taxonomy (NCBI): domain Eukaryota; kingdom Metazoa; phylum Mollusca; class Bivalvia; order Venerida; family Veneridae; genus Cyclina; species Cyclina sinensis. The sequence continues at coordinate 39,856,188 of JAAONU010000003.1, read as the reverse complement.
AATTTTGTGAGGCATTAAAGATTGAATACAGAATGAGTAAACATTTTATAACTTTTTGTAAACTTAATTTGCAGAGCAGCAAAAAATAGAGTTAATCTGTTTGCTTCAAAAACATTAAAGTGATTTGACATAAGTTTTCATATGGTAAACTCTTCTTTTTGTCATTCTTAACATACCAGGATGATTGACAAGGCTATATTAATATATACAACTTGTAAGTTGTTTGTGCATGTTTAATATATAATTGCCATGATCAAGTTGGTTTACCTTTTATGTTGAAATAAATCTATCTATCATTATGATAATGATATCATTATTGGCTCAGTGAAGTGCTATGGCAACTTGGTTTTGTGGCCGTGAAGTACTATGGCAACTTGGTTTTGTGGCCGTCAGATGTATTCTTGTTAACTTATTCTGTGAATGTAGTGATGTACTGAAAAAAAGCCAATAGTGATGAGTTATTGAAGTTTGAGTCTTTTTTCATTTAAGGGAGAATATTTTAAGATTCACATATGTGAGAGAAGCATTTTATACAGTTTATACAGTTAACATGGCGTTGTCTAAAGGTGGTTACCAAGGATATGGTGCTGTCAGAGAATACAGAGATGATCCAAACTTGGGGGAATATAGAGATAATGCTGGTATGTCATTCTTGTTTTCAAAAGTTTTTCAGAAAAGATATACCTCTTTGAAATGGCAGCGTATCATTGAGTTATTGAGAAAGCTACAGTTTTAACTTACTTGTAATACTTGCAGATTATTCTTGTTTCACTTAAAATTTGATTATGATATTGTACTGATGTCTCTGTCATCTAAAATAGTTATTGTTATATTTGGAATGGAGCTATTGAAATACTTTATTTTGAAAAATGTTGATAATTCCAACATGAAAATGAGTTTTATTAGATACACAGTCAAATTTACTCCCTTCATTTTCTCTGTATTATATTGTAGGTTCTGTTACATTGATCTAATGCCAGCAATTGTCTTTGGAAATGCTAATTCTTTATTTTCCAGACATACAAACTTTTTTTCAGGCTCATTTGATGATCTATTTTCACAAGTTACAAGAAATATATCCACTATAAACACAGGGGGTAAGTAATGCAGTTGCTTCTAATGGTAAAAATTGCTGAGATTACTAAAGAAATTGGAGCGACAAATATGGCAGTACAAATGTACTTACTTTCTTCATAGCATCTTTATCTATTAGAGGTAATAAATTGTCATTGAACTGTGACGATGCTTTGGGAAAAGGGCATTTGACAGAGAACAAAACTGTTGAAAAAGGACATGGTAAGATGATATATACATGTATATACTTTCTGATATGGATGCATGTCTGACTTTTTAGCTCACCTGAGCATGCTCATGTGAGCTTTTAGGATCCTTGATTGTCCGGCGTCCGTCCGTCCGTCCGTCGTCCACAATTCATTCAAACAACATCTCCTCTGAAACCACTGGGCAAAATTTAATGAAACTTGCCTAAAATGATCCTTGCATGAAGCTCTACCAAGTTTGTTCAAATGGTTCTGGTTCATTGCATTTCTGGATCACAGGAGCTAAAAACAGATTTTAAAAGTTGGATCTTTAAAAATCTTCTTGTCAGAAACCACAAGGCATAGAGCTAAGATATTTGGTGTGCAGCATTGTCTAGTGGACCTCTACCAAGTTTGTTCAAATCATGGCCTCTGGGTCAAAATTGGCCCCGCCCCAGGGGTAACTTGTTTTACATAGAGTTATATAGGAAAAACTTTAAAAATCGTCTTGTCAGAAACCGTAAGGCATAGAGCTTAGATATTTGTTATGTAGCATTGTCTAGTGGACCTCTACCAAGTTTGTTCAAATTATAACTCTGGGGTCAAATTTGGCCCCACCCTGGGGTCATTGGTTTTACATAGGCTTATATAGGAAAAACTTCGAAAATCTTCTTGTCAGAAACCACAAGGCCCCGAGCCTTAAGATTTGGTATGTAGCATTGTCTAGTGGACCTCTACCAAGTTTGTTCAAATTATACCCCTGGGGTCAAATTTGGCCCCACCCCGGGGTCATTGGTTTTACATAGGCTTATATAGTGAAAACTTTGAAAATCTTCTTGTAGAAGGAGAAGTTACATTTTCTGTCCAAATAATCTGGAAATTTGTTAGACAGGTTGTTTCTATTATTTCTAGCTCAAGTTTGAATATGGGGTCATCTGGGTTCAAAAACAAGGTCACAGAGCCCAAAAATAGAAAAACCTTGTTAACACTCTAGAGGTTACATTTTCAGTCAAAATATCCCAGAAATTTGACAGAAAGGTTGTTTTGATGATTTTTAGCTCAAGTTCAAAATTGGGTCATCTGGGGTCAAAAACTAGGTCAAAGAGCCAAAATATGGAAAAACCTTTTTAACACTCTAGAGGTAACATTTTCAGTTCAAATAACCTGGAATTTGTCAGAAAGGTTGTTTCAATGACTTCTAGGTTAAATTTGAATATGGGTCATCTGAAATCAAAAACTAGGTCACAGAGCCCAAAAATAGAAAAAAAAACTTGTTAACACTCTAGAAGCTACTTTTCAGTCCAAATATTCTTGAAATTTGTCAAAAAGGATGTTTTAGTGATTTCTAGCTCAGATTCGAATAAAGGTCATCTGGGGTCAAAAACTAGGTCACAGACCCCAAATATGGAAAAACCTTGTTAACACGCATTGAGGTAACATTTTCAGTTCAAACAACCTTGAAATTTGTCAGAAAGATTGTTTCAATAATTTCTAGGTCAAGTTCGAATATGGGTCATCTGGGGTCAGTTAACCAGGTCCATAGCAACTTTGTTAAAAGCAGTCATATTCAGGTGAGCAATATAGGGCCATCATGGCCCTCTTGTTTCATTTTGTGCCAAACAGTGTACAAATTTACGAAATTCAAGGTATATAAATGAAAATGTCCTCTCAAAAGGCAGAAAATGATGGCATGGAATAGGATAAGGTGCACTAGTTGGGACAGGTTATATGAGGAGTGCGGCAGTGTGTACTCAGACCTCAGACATTTATTACTGTTTGCTCAAATGACTGATCCAGTCTACTGCACACAAACATGACTGATCCAGTCTACTGCACACAAACTTTCTCTCTTAACAAGTACATGTATTCTTAAATATGTATATCCATATTGACAGAGACTTATTAAGCAGTTGGAAATTGTTCTGTTTTTTTCATTTAACGAAACAGTTTGATATTACTGTCAGTTTATATAAGTGAGAACAAAATAAAAGAGATTTATTTTTGTGTTTTAGTAAAATGAAAGTATTTCATCCAAGAGTTTGTCCTTACTTAGCAATATTTTCTAAAATCACGTCTTTTCTTCTTTATAGCCAACACCATAGAGACAGCAGCCAGGATTATAGGAACCGACAGAGATAATGGGCAGGCAGGTGACAGAATGTAAGTTAGTCAGAATAAGCTCATGTCTGAGCAATATTTTCTCATAAGTACTAACTGTAGGAGAGATAATGTTTGTGGAACACTGAAGTTGTTCATTCAATATTCTTCTTATACTTTATCAAATCCCTTGATAGTGGGCAGACATCAGACTTGTCTTATAGCAAACTCTGGCACATAATTCATATGAATGAGATGTAAAAAGTGACAGAGTAGTAAATTAAACTTGGCCATTTAATCTGAATCCTGGTTTTGAATTTGATGTGTTTGATAGTTTTATTTCAGTACATCTTGCTGCAATGCCTTGTCAAATACCCATTTAGAGTGATTCTGTAGGTTTTATTTCAGTACATCTTGCTGCAATGCCTTGTCAAATACCCATTTAGAGTGATTCTGTAGGTTTTATTTCAGTACATCTTGCTGCAATGCCTTGTCAAATACCCATTTAGAGTGATTCTGTAGGTTTTATTTCAGTACATCTTGCTGCAATGCCTTGTCAAATACCCATTTAGAGTGATTCTGTAGGTTTTATTTCAGTACATCTTGCTGCAATGCCTTGTCAAATACCCATTTAGAGTGATTCTGTAGGTTTTATCTGCTTCATTTGTTGTATTGTTTGGCAGCTAATACTACCATTCATTATGTTGTTTGTTAAATCATTTCAGCCATCATATTTCTCAGGAAACACACAAGACAGTGAATGAAACAACAAAATTATTTAAACAAATAAGCCGTAAATCGCTGGACAGAGTAAGTAACAAGAATGATTGACTTTGACCTTTATCATCATCCAGTAATCAGAATTCAAGTTAACCTTGACCTAAAAAGAAATTGAAAATCAGTAATATTGTGACCTTGTTCATTTAAAGAAAGATAACCATCGCAGATAAATGACTTCAAACAACGGGTATTTTCAGGAACACTAACTTCAGTAAATACATTGAATTGGTGTGAAAAAATCATATGTACATGGTTATAGACACTAAAGAAGATTAAAGCTCATATAGACAGATTTTATGGTGTAATTCTTCCCAGAAGATTGTATTCATTGACAAAGAATATGTATAATCAATTAAATTTCAATTTAATTAGTTTGATATCATACCATTTATTGTATACTCAAACACTTTTTTTTCTTTTTCAGTCTCAAAGATTAAAAATTGATAAAGTGACACATGATTTTCAAGAAAGTTTGCAGAGGTTTCAGTCACTACAAAAGGTAATGTAATCTGTACTAAAAGTTTTGAATTCACAAATTGTTAATGTTGCCTGTATTTGTTTTGGTGTGTTTCCATAATGAATAATCCAAATGATTGCAGAATTAATGGTAACTGGTCTTAAAATTTCACTTAAAAGCAAGTCTTTAATGGGACAGCATGATGACACTGAAGTTCATAATGATATTAATCTTGTAATTGCCTTTCTTCAATATTTTGCTGTGCCCCAAAAAAATTCTTTTCCTGATTTTTTTTAAACATGTATAGAAAAGAAGTTGGAAACAAGGTATATGGAATCCAGCCCTGGTTGCTGTTTCTACAAGAGAACATCTTTGTTTTCTTGCACATATCTTTTTTCTTGATTAAGGTTAAAAATTCATTTTTTCCAGTAAAATTTACTTATCAGATCTGTTTTATCAATTACATCCTACTTCATTTGAAAAACCCTGCTAGAAAGTTGTTTGAATTTTATAAATTAGATTGTATACATTTTTTGTAAATCAGTGTTTCTGTACAGACCAGATTTTTTCCCTTGTACATGTTGTATATGTATTCCCAACATAGGTTTTATTGTGAAAGAATTCCAAATAATCTCTTTGTAGAAAGCCACAGAGAAGGCAAGAGATGCCAAAAGAGAAATGCAGAAACCTAAACCTCAGAAGTCAGCTTGGATGGTATGTTCTAGTTTAGTTACTTTGGTAGCTTTCCACTGAAAGTCCAACAAAGTAGCAAGTTTACTTTAACAAGAGCTTAATGCACATTTGATATTTAAGAGATAGTAAACACCACTAAGGCCTGCTTGCATTATGGTTACTGACAAGTTGTCACACAAACATTTCCAAAATGAAGATGAAAGGAGAAAAATAACATAATGAACAATATAACTTACACCATAATAAGTCAGTACAATATATGACACCAAAACACAGTACATCACAATAGGCATCACCACATTAGAACATATCACAGCATATGAACAACATAAGACAATGCCCTAAAACAAGGCACTATATTCTACAACACTGCATACAGTATAATAACACAAGAAAATGCAATATCATACAAATCAACATAATACGTTTCATCTAAACAAAAGTGAGATATTTATATAGGGGCCTGATGAATATGCAGTCTTATGTAAAAGATTCCACTAGCCTTTTTCTTAAAACAAATGTTTAAGTAAACAGTAAAAAATGCATTGCACAGCATAATATTAGATTTAGAACATACCTTTTTCTGACTTCAGGCATTGTAGGGATCTAAAGGTCAGTTGCAAACAGTGAGAGGAGTGCAGATTGACTTTCAGGACATTCAGTGCTAGCAGACTGAAAGGTCTTAGTTGAGACTCCAATTTCTTAGAAAAACAAAAAAATATTTTTGTTGTTGAAAACTTTATACTATAAATAAAATATACATCCAGTACTGCCAATCAGCAATAGACCCAACTTGTTTTGGTAGTTATGCCCTTTTTGTTGGCGGTTTTGTTGTAATGATACATTGTGCTATAATTCTACATGTTATAAATTCTACATGCAGGATGATGAGGATGATGAGGCAATGTTGGTACATGATGACACTAGAAGACAGCAGTTAATGGCTCAAGAACAAGTGATAGATGATGATCTAGCTTTAATTAGAGAGAGAGAGGAACAAATTAGAGAATTAGAGGTACCATATGCCTGCATATACATATATATTGTACCATATGCCTGCATATACATATATATTGTACCATATGCCTGCATATACATATATATTGTACCATATGCCTGCATATACATATATATATTATACCATATGCCTGCATATACATATATATTATACCATATGCCTGCATATACATATATATTGTACCATATGCCTGCATATACATATATATATTATACCATATGCCTGCATATACATATATATTGTACCATATGCCTGCATATACATATATATTGTACCGTATGCCTGCATATGAATATATATATTTATCGGCAGGCTTTTGCCTGAGATTGTTATCCCCCACTCAGACTGGAATGTAGCCCCTTGATTGTTATACATGTGTAGTTCTCAAAATCATTTTGAGATAAAAATTTTATCAGATCATTTTTGAAGATATGGATGTTAAGCAGCTTTGATTAAAGGTGAAACAACTTTCTTGCACAGATATAAGTAGCATGACATGGGAAGACAACAGACTCCACAAAAGTGCAAAGTTTTCTTCATAGGTATGACTCTTTGATTTAACTTTGTTCAGTTTATTTTTTTATGCCCCTGAAGAGAGGCATATAGTAATCTGTCCTCGCTCCAAAACCGCTTGAGGGATTTTATTGAAACTTACCAGGAGTGTTTTTCACCAAACCTAGTTGTGCATGTCGTCAGGAGATTCCGCTCGATTTATTTTTGGCAGAGTTATTGGCACTTAGTCATTTTTTTACTCTGACTTCTATATTAAAGTCTTGTCCACACTTCATCTCCAAAACCACTTGGAGAATTTCATTGAAACTTCACAGGAATGTTTGTCACCAAGCCTTGTTGTGCATATTTTCAGGAGTTTCTGCTCAGATTATTTTTGGCAGAGTTATGGGCACTTAGTCATTTTTTACTATAACTTCTATATTAAAATCTTCTCTACTCTTCATCTCTAGAACCACTTGAAGAATTTCATTGAAACTACACAGGAATGTTTGTCACCAAACCTAGCTGTGCATATTTTCAGGAGTTTCTGGTCGGATTATTTTTGGCAGTGTTATGGACCCTTAGTCATTTTTATGCCCCCACTCTGGAGGGGGGGGGGGGGGGGGGGCATTTAGATTTGCCCTTGTCCGTCTGTCAGTCCATCCGTCCATCCCAAAAAGTTGTGTCACCTGTAGCTCCAAAAGCACTGGAGCTAGAGTCAAGAAACTTTACAGGAATGTTGATCAGCATGTGAAGTTGTGCACCTGGGGTTTCCCGTAAAGATTTATTTGGAACTGTTAGAGTTATGGCCCCTTACTTAGTCAAAAATGGTAATTTTCAATTTGTGTCGCCTCTACCTGCAAAAGCGCTGCACCTACTATCAAGAAACTTTACAGGAATGTTGATCAGCATGTGAAGTTGTGCACCTGGGGTTTCCCGTATAGATTTATTCTTTATTGTGGAGACAGTATTTTCAGTCTTCACACCACAACAGGTTTCTTATAGTTGTCATTTTGTTAAACCAATCTTATTAATGATTCAGCATGTATGACTATCTCGTGGCCATATTGCTAGCTATATTTTAGCCTCTGTGACCTTTAACCTAATTTAATAATTTGAAAAAGCTTGATAAAGCTTGCTTCATGCCAAATTTTAAAATTCTAGGCCTTGTGGTTTCAGACAAGAAGATTTTTAAAGATTTTCTTCTAAACTGCTATTTAAAACTTGTGACCCCTCGAGCAGGGCCAATAGTGACCCCAGGGACATTTTTATGCCCCCACTCTGGGGCTGAGTGGGGGCATCTGTGTCCTATGGACACATTTCTAGTTTACTATAACTTCTATATTAAAATCTTGTCCAAGCTACATCTCCAAAACCGCTTGGGGGATTTTATTGAAACCAGAATATTTGTCACCAAGCCTTGTTATATATAAAACATCAGTAGGGGTTGGGAATAAAACAATATTGTGGGTATTGAAGACCAAACTCTCAGCTTTCTATTTCATTGAATAATTATGTCTTCAACCTTCAAATAAGAATCTGAAGCAGAAAAAAATTACTTTACCATTTACCTTCAGGTCATGCTCTATTTTTTATCTGATCTCTTTTCCACAGGCATATTCAATTATATATTTACACCAGTTTCATTTCAAAGCTACATTTCGGGGGCATATGTCAATTTCCAGTGACAGCTCTTGTTTGGTTATTCTTCAAGCCAGCTTAACTTTTTCCTGGGTTATAAAACTGTGGAGATTCATTTGACACTGAATAAAGTTAAATCAAAGAGTCATACCTATGAAGAAAACTTTAAATTTATTCATGCTTTTATTTGTTCTGGTTTCCCATATGACTAAGGCCCACCGGAAGAGTTTGTTGGGGTTAGTACAAGATACAGAAAGCAATCCATTCTAGAGACAGTCATGATTCTTCTACATATTCAGTGCTTACATTGTTTAGTTTAAAATGCTGTGTGAAAGACATTTAGAAGTGTTTGTAGAGGAGCAGGGGATCAAACTGCTGACCCCTGCATTGCAAGTCCTGTGGACCAACAATCCACCCAATAAACTACCAGCTAGCAGCCATTTGAGCTTGTTAGTCATATATCTGATAATAGTCTAGATTTCAAAGAAATGTATGAAAAAGTGTAATTTTAACACGACATTATGGAATTTGTTAGTTGCTTTAGATATTGAAAAAGTAATTCCTGCCATCTGAAGGGAAGCATTTATTTCTTAGAAATGTTATTTTTACCCAAACTTTCTTGTTTACCAGAGCATAACCAGAGGTTTATAGGAGATCTACCCTGTAGTCTAAACTTTCAAGGTTAATATATTACTTTCCCTCAACATATTTAGTTATATTTTTAGTTGCAGAACCTCTGTCCTCGATGCACTCTTCCTGCATATTGATTATTTCAGGGGGATATATTAGATGTGAATGAAATATTCCGGGACCTCGGTGCAATGGTGTTCGAGCAAGGAGAGCAGATTGATACAATAGAAGCCAATGTAGAAAAGGCACACACAAATGTAGAAGAAGGGACTGAACAGCTTTCTAAGGCAGCCACATATCAAGTAAGTTATGCCAGTTTGTGAAAGTGACTAAAATATATAGCTTTACATGAAAGAGGGCAAACAGATTATAAAGAAAGTTCTAAAACTATTTGTAAGACTTAACCAACCATACAATGAAATATCACTCCATAATGCCCATGTTTTTTTCTGATAAGTCTAGTCAGTATATTCAGCTGAATAATTTTAAAATGCATCATATATTGTAATATATGTAGTGTAGTTATTATTTTGATAATGTTTTCCTGATAAAGAAAAAGAATCACTGTTAGTGTTAAAAACGTCCATAATAACATTCAGTGATGGTTCAAATATATTGTCAGTAAATTAATTTCACAACATTTATAAAACTTTCAACATAATACAAATCCAGTCAAGACATAAGTTATATATAAAAGAGCAATAAGACTGCAAGTTATAACAACATTAGAGACAGGCCTTTGGCTACAAGTTATAACAAAATTAGAGACAGGCCTTTGGCTACAAGTTATAACAAAATTAGAGACAGGCCTTTGGCTACAAGTTATAACAAAATTAGAGACAGGCCTTTGGCTACAAGTTATAACAAAATTAGAGACAGGCCTTTTGGCTACAAGTTATAACAACATTAGAGACAGGCCTTTGGCTACAAGTTATAACAACATTAGAGACAGGCCTTTGGCTACAAGTTATAACAAAATTAGAGACAGGCCTTTGGCTACAAGTTATAACAAAATTAGAGACAGGCCTTTGGCTACAAGTTATAACAAAATTAGAGACAGGCCTTTGGCTACAAGTTATAACAACATTAGAGACAGGCCTTTTGGCTACAAGTTATAACAACATTAGAGACAGGCCTTTGGCTACAAGTTATAACAACATTAGAGACAGGCCTTTGGCTACAAGTTATAACAACATTAGAGACAGGCCTTTTGGCTACAAGTTATAACAACATTAGAGACAGGCCTTTGGCTACAAGTTATAACAACATTAGAGACAGGCCTTTGGCTACAAGTTATAACAAAATTAGAGACAGGCCTTTTGGCTACAAGTTATAACATCATTAGAGACAGGCCTTTGGCTACAAGTTATAACAAAATTAGAGACAGGCCTTTGGCTACAAGTTATAACAACATTAGAGACAGGCCTTTTGGCTACAAGTTATAACAACATTAGAGACAGGCCTTTGGCTACAAGTTATAACAACATTAGAGACAGGCCTTTGGCTACAAGTTATAACAACATTAGAGACAGGCCTTTGGCTACAAGTTATAACAACATTAGAGACAGGCCTTTTGGCTACAAGTTATAACAACATTAGAGACAGGCCTTTGGCTACAAGTTATAACAACATTAGAGACAGGCCTTTGGCTACAAGTTATAACAAAATTAGAGACAGGCCTTTTGGCTACAAGTTATAACATCATTAGAGACAGGCCTTTTGGCTACAAGTTATAACAACATTAGAGACAGGCCTTTTGGCTACAAGTTATAACAACATTAGAGACAGGCCTTTGGCTACAAGTTATAACAACATTAGAGACAGGCCTTTGGCTACAAGTTATTACAACATTAGAGACAGGCCTTTCTAAGAGGTCAAAATAGAAATCTTAATTTATGATTTTTAGCAAATTCAATTTATTTGAATAGTATTTCATTGTTAATATTGCAATGATAGAATAAAAAGTGAATGAAATATGAAGAGGAATGATAAAACTACAATTTTTACTGTAAGAGTTTGAAATTTTAGAACATTGTCAGTATATATGTGTAAAATCACATGCTCATTGCACAGAAAAGACACACAAATAATTTAGTAATTAATTGTTGCATTCTTGTCATATTTAGTTCATCTTATGGATATGTTTTCATTTTTATTTATGATAAAAAGGCTTTTAATATTCATGACATTTAATGCTAGTCAAGTTCATGTGTTATTTGATATTATCTTTAATTTTTGTTAAAATTTGATTGAATTCTTTTGTCTTTCAGAGGAAATCCAGAAAAAAGTTATGTTGTTTAGTCTTAATATTTGTGATAATTGCTGCGGTCATTGCTATAATCGTAGCTGTAAGTGTGAAATAAGTAGACTGGACCAGACTTTCAATACTGACTAAGACAACAAAGAGAATCAACTAACTGAAATGAAATAGTTTAAACCTGGTAACAAGTCTATATATGTACAAACATTCGGGAAACACTCCTTCTGATGTACTGTTAAATAGCATCCATCGACTTGTTGATATTAGTGTTCTCAAGAGGAAATTGCAGTCATTTCTCAACTAACTTGGTGAAGAACAAAGAAAAGAGATTGGTGTATATTGAATGAATATCAGTATCAGATGAACTTAATGGAGTGACATTTCAAAGGACCATTGAAAAGTATGGGTTATTAGAGGTTACTCTGTGATTTTGTAATGCTGTATATTTTTATCTCGCCTAAGCATCTTGGTGAGCTTTTGTGGTCAGCCATTGTCTATCATCTGTTATGCTTTGTTGTCTGTTGTGCACCTTAAGAATTTGATGACCACATTTTGATCCAGCCATAATGAAACTTGTTTAGAATGTTTGCCCTGTAGATCTTTGGAAAGAGTTCAGACCAGGCTTTTCAAAAGCTTGACCACCAGCTCAAGTCAAAGAAAAACCTTCAAACACTCTGGAGGTCATAGTTTGGACTCTGATTTCATGAACCTTTCTCAAAATGTTTTTCTTGATGATCATTTTTGGTAATTTTAATCTCTCTAGGACACATAACATTTGACCATAATGTTTTCAGTAAGAACAGTGATACTTAGTGTGAGGAATAGAAGACCATGAAGGCTGTCTTGTTCATATATATGTTTGTATGTTCTGTCTACAAAAAATGTATTCATTTATTTTTTGAGTTTTAGATGTTTTTGTATGTGAAAGGAAGTTTTAACCTAAAATCCTATCCATGAAGTGTTAGCATGGTCTACACTGTTTGCTGCTCAGTCTAAAAGTTTTCAACTCTATTCCTAATGGGTAGTGTTGTAGCATTGTCTCAGTTGGTTGAGAATGTGTTAACAAAATAATGACAGCATGACTGTGATTTGAGTGTGAGTCTAGTAGAATTAGTATTTCACTCTCATATCTGATATTAGTATCTTTTTTTATATTTTTTTCTAATATCAGTACTAATTATAATATTATAGTTTTATGGTAACAACTTACAAGGTGTGTAAAGGTCATGTCTGTAAATGTGCTATCTGAAATTAATTAAGAAAGAGATTTAAATTTTCATGATGGCTCTTCTCTAACAGGTTTTGTCTGTATGTATTAAACACAAACAAAATTGGTGCATATATTTCTGAAAAGGTACAGACTTTATTTATTGTAACATTATATAATAGAATTATGTGATTCTTATTGCAGTTATTGTTAATTTTTATGTCACATACTGTATTTACAACAAAACAAGATATGTGAATATATGTCTATCAACCAATAAGATTTGTTGTTATTTGTATGTCTCCATCAAGGGGGCACTTAGATTTGCTCTTGTTCGTCTGTTTGTCTGAAAGTTTGTTTCAAGTGCTCAGCCAATTCTTATAAACTTAAGGTCCTGAAACTTCACGTGGATATAGATCAACAAGTGAAGTTGCGCTCCTTGAGTCTTTGATCTCCCTCTTTCATGAGAGAACAGAGTTATGGCCCCTGATTTAGCGAAAAAAACTGCCTAAAAGTTTTTGTCATCATGTGCTCAGCTAACTCTGTCGCATCCAAGGTCATAAATCTGTACAGAAAGTGAGGTTGCAAACCTGGCTTTTTCAGTTTACTTACAGGTATCTTGGCAACCTCCACGCCCTCAAGATGTCCTCTTGACACATTTCTACTGTTTCCATATTGTATATAAGAGACCCCGGGATAAGAGATAAGCTGCAAATAAGAGATAAGCTGCAAGCAACAGATTGAAGGTCATGTGACAATCCTGTTTCCATATTACCTTGCTATTCTTTTTGTCACCCTCTTCAACCATTAGCCAAGTGTATTCCTTAGAATTGGAAATTTACAACTTGCACAGCATAAGTAAGTCAGCTTGCTAAAGTATAAATCTAGAAAAAAGTCAGACAATGAATCACTGTTTATAAGAATTCAGAAACATTTCTTTCATTGTCCACCTCTTTCAAACTGCAACCTGCATACAGCAGCCACCAATGGTGTAGTCTTGATGATTTACAGTTGAAAGATGATGTACATATTACATGTTTTACTGAACTGTAGCAGGAACAGAACCTCTGAAGTGTTGATACACTGGCCGTCTTATTCTGTTCTACGTTGCAGAAAATGTTAAGATGTTGTACATCTAGGGGTGAATGTAAAAAAATTCCAAGTAGTAAAAAATCAAAAAGTAGGTAGTATTTTTTTAGCATTCTCATCTCAGCATGTTATCTCAGCATGTTATCAATGTTTATACACTCATTGGTTTTGAAAACAATCTGAGAGTAGCAAAATAAAATGCAGGTTTTAAATATACATTATCATGAAAAAAACATGCCAGAAGAATCAAAAGTTATATTTTTTCTGTTATCCAAAGTACTGACTTCTCTGATCACGTACATGCCGTGACAAATGTGTGTTATGTATGATGAGAGAGTTCTGTCTTCTATACAAAAAGTAGCTGTAGTAAATAAGACATGCGTGAAATAAATTTTGTAGCACGTGGCATGATAAACCACAGTACACTTTTCCATGCAGTAAGTAAAGACTAACATACAAACACGACTCAATGTGCAATATTTTTAATTTTGGATATAATTTGTTCGATTGCTTAAGTCATAAATGAGCTGTAAAAATGTGTCTTTCAAATATTTTCGGTTCACACAATGGGAGAACGATCGAGTTCAAATGTGTATTTTAGGTCCATTAATTGAAAGATCATTTCGTTCTTCAGTGTGACTATAATAACTATTCATTTTTCTGTTACAAGGCAGCTATTATACACTTTGAACAATAATTTTGTCTTCATTTTCATGTTTGTTTGCCTGCATCAAACTATCAAATCGTGTTTTTAACGATCAGAAGTACAACTACAAGCGATATTTTCCTTGCCCAGACATATTAACATTGTTTAACTTTTAGATATGAAAATTTATTTCACCAGTTCCCACTTTCAAAGCTTCAAGCTTGTTGATATCTTTACCGAATGAGAGCTCACCGCGGCGCATCGCATTCACGTTGAGCTCTAGCTCCCCGGCATCTATACCGAATACTGTCTTCTTATGCTTATCTCCCCCTTTTCTCCATCTTTTAGCAGTGTGATACCCAATAACGGCGCCGTTTGCAACAGCAATAATGGACGCTGTCGTAGAAAGTAGGAGCGCCCAGCTAGGATCACCGTCGCTTGTCTCCGGTGCCTGAGAAGGCCGCAGCCCCGCCTTTTTCTTGTAGAATATGAGAACTGCCAAAATAATCACACCGCCTACAATACAATAGAGAGCGTTACAATGAGTTCGCTACACTTTACCTTAGTATGAGACCACGAAAATCATGTTAAAATCCGTAAATCAACTTTTTTGCGATAAAATAGAGACAGCATGTAGAAGCAAATATTTTAAGATATTTACCTGCCCCTGTACTGAAAAGAACACAAAGTTTCCTTAGAAACAGCGCGTGCTTCTTGTGCAGGATGTAACAACACATGAGTACCAGAACAGCCAACAGCAAAACGTTCGCCAAAATAAACAAAACAGCTGGTCCGATCAGCCATGCTGAAAATAAAAAGAGAGAATGAAATTGACCTTAAAAAATCTTATAAGTGGAGGGGATGAAACTTATGTACAAATAGTTTAAATATGTCATTTGGAGTACACAGTAACGCAAGCATGTACTGGACGGCAACATGTAATAATAATAAAAGAACTGTCACACTGGTACATTGTAAAGAAAATCAACATGTGTCACGTACAAGACAATTGGTCACGAGATCTTGAAAGTCATTAAAAGAACAAACAATTTCGACCGAACAGTCATTTAAACACAATAAAAATGCAAATTTTAAGCACAAAATGCAAATTCAGTCATTAAAAGAACGTTGTCAGTTTTGGAAACCTGCAGATATTAAAATTTTATTTGTTTATCATACAGTATCTTCCTACAGTTCCCCTGATTTGACGGCGCCAGGTAAACAATCGATGAATATTTTCAAACCAGACAGGTCGAAGATATTTTTTTTTACACTAAATTCTTTTGTTTTAAGCGACATTCAAAACTGACATTCTAAGTTTGACGATACGGCGTTATCCAAAAGGATGACACCATTTTCTATAATATATCATCCCATTGTGTCATGGTTTTGAATAGCTTTCACGAACTGCCCGGCTAGGATAAATCATGGGCTCAAACCGAGTTTCGTGCTAAATTAGTGTTTTTCTGTTGTTTTTTTTGTTTTGTTTTCTTTAGATTTCTCTCTTACAGAGGGACTTAAAACTTTGGTATTGGTTCCGGTCCCTATTCTGATAAAAATATACTCTAGTCTGGTATTTTGGGAGAATAAAGCGATACAGAAAATTGTTAAAGATGTTTACACAAAAAAAAAACTTCTAATTAATCAGTTGTTCTTTACTAATGCAAGATTTTTTAAAAAATCTTAAAGTCATTTTTATTTCTAAAGTTCTTACAACGGGCAAGTATTCAAGTCGATAGATTTTATGCAGATATTATGCACATTTATATTTTTGGCAGTTTCGGACTTCCATCTTGCTACTCGCCAGAGTCAATATAAGGAATCTAACCTCTGTCGTCGTGCATCCTTGATGACGTAGTTATGCACGTGTTGTTCCTGCAGTCGATAATGACCCAGATACCGTAGTAGAAGGTGAGGGTATCCGTCTGGTCATCTTTCTCATGTACAACCCACCAGTACGGAAATATCGTCCCCAGAACATGCAGAAGGAAAGAAACAAATGCTGAGAAGAATAAAATTCCATCAAACAAACTAGGTCTTGGTAATTGCACCATGATAGTTGCTTTATCCAAGGACTAAAATAATATTCACATTCTCTGAATAATACACAAATCTGATAATGTCCAGAATTTCTACTTTTTAAAAGTAACTTTCACTTAAATTACTTTTACATACACACTTGAGGATTAATAACACAATTTGAATGGTTTCAGTGCAAAACTTTTTCCATTCGCATCTATTTTCTTCGAGACCAAAGGTTCTCGATTCTACTTTGTAACCTTGTTTTACCGTTGATATTGGTTTATTTCAATCAATCACATAATCTCTTGATCCTGTCCGTTCCTTTTTTTTTTTTTGAGAAATTAGCGCTCTTGAAATAATTGATATATTGTTTTACCTTTGAAGAAAACTACTTTAAATTATTTACTGTCACAATATATCACCTGAACGAGGCTTTACAGCCACCATTTAGGTCATATTTCTGTTACTCAGTCTGTTTGATCTTTCGATAAAAGTAAACAAAAACGTAAGAGATATTTCCTTTTGCAACAATCCCGCGTCTTTTAGTCCGATATGAAAATACACGTAAATCTCTCTCTCTCTCTCTCTCTCTCTCTCTCTCTCTCTCTCTCTCTCTTTCTCTCTTAAACAAATTGGATTTCACTGTATTGTGATCGAATGTTCAGAAAAATCTACGCAAATTGAAAAAAAATATCGTTTACTTTTGCCGTTTATGTCCCACTTTATTTCACTGAACCGCCATGAATAAATACCGTCATCTTGTTGTCACGTCATTGTTAATGAAATTAACATGTCGTTAAATCACCGATAACCAGTTCCTTGACATTCTGTAAATAGTGCATCAGTCAACAAATGTTGAAATGTGATTATCGAATTTATTACCCCACTTTGCTCAATGTAAGCCTTGAAAATATACATGAAAAAAGTACACGTATAAGCAGTTTAATCGCAATTACTAAAATCTAATTCACGACATGATGAATGATTAAAGTTTGATCTATCTGTACAGATTGATGAGCGTGTGCAAATGACGAAAGAAAACAAATTAGACAAACATACAGATGTTATGATTTTATCTTATGTTCATTTTTGCGTGTCACGATGCATGTGCAGTTAAATATTGCAATTAATATCATGAATCAATTAAATTGTTAAAATTTATTTTTAGACTATTCCTTTTTTCTCGTGGCTCACCTTCATTATATAAAAATGTATTTCATAACTGTACAAAATATCTGAATCTGTGATAGCGATCAGCTTTCGCCTTACACTTATTATGAAATGGCATCTCAGTTAATGGAATACAGATACAGCATCACTCGCACTTACATGTTGCGGGCATCGATTTTTGGGTCTCTAATTTTTTTTTTGCTAAATAATTGTTTGAACCCCTGCTTCATTTCGTTAATATTATACTATATTATGCGCTGTTAATTTGGGTAAATTTCGAAGTATATTTTTGGTCCCTGCCCTTCTGAATCATGAGAGTTCCACCATATTTTTTTTCAAGTCAAAATGTGATCTCTTACGAACAACAGTACCAGCTGTCTAAAGCTTTACTTTTGTTTCAATTTTAAATTTCTTAAGGCCAATAAATTTAAGGGGTTAAGTCAAAGACAAGGCTTGAACATTCGACTATTTTCAGTTTTTGTGGAACGGAACATTTGTCTACCATAGCCAAGTTAAGGTAAACAGTACGTATTTAGTCACCTGAGTGTTGAAATACTGACTTAAGATACTATAACATTCTGTGGAACAGAATATTTGTCTTCCGTGGCCATTTAAACTACTGCCGTAACTGCTTTTGATTCACTTCCTCAATTAAGGGAGACCACCTACAGGTCTGACCTCCAACATAACACAGCTGGCAATATTTTGTAGAATGCACTACATGAAACGAACAGTAACAATGTTAACTAAACTCGAACAGGAGAATGCAGTTGTGACTCACTACAAACAAGTGTATAATATCAATACCAAGAGTTTGTACGCTAGAATACACATTACAAGTCAGCCTGTACACTCTCCATTGTGAAAATCTACTTAAGTTCTGGTGTTTTCCAAGGATGGTGGTCGAAAAAACTGCCAACAATGATTAAGCACCAAGATGACTGAGGCGAATGAAGAAAAATTTGGTATACTGAAAACATCAACAAACAGATGTAAACATGATTTTATTAGATATTTTCTTTTATTACAGACATCTGGAAGACAAGACAGACATAGTTTCATTGAAGAAATTTCAAGATTTTAATCATAAGTGTGTTCCATAGTTGGAGGCAGTAGTTCATAAAATTCAACTGAAAAAAACAACTGTGCTTGTTTATTCAACAAGAGGGCAATAACGGCACTTGGTTGCTCACCTGAGTACTTTGGCTCAGGCTCTGCTGTTGAGCAAACATCACAAGCAAAATAACAGGTCTTGAATTGAAGATTTTCAAAGATCTTATATTTTATATAAACAACCCTGGGGCAGGGCTAATTTTGATGAAAGGACATAATTTGAACATGCTTGGAATGTATCAACTATACAGTACTATATAAGAAATATCTATGCTTTAGGGCATACAGTTTCAGACAAGAAGATTTTTGAAGTTTTTCCAACACAAACTAAATATAAAATAAGTGACTCCCGGGCAGGGTCAATGAACTGAACTCTGTGAAAAATTCTGAACAATATTTGTAGAAGTCAACTATATAATGCTACAAACCTAATATCTAAGGTCTAGATTAACAGTTTTTGACAAGCAGATTTTCAAAGATTGAATATCTTACACAAACAGGATCCCTGGGGCAGGGCCAGTTTTTACCCCAGCAAACTTGGTAGAGGTTCACTAGACAATGCAACATACTAGGGCGAAAGGTTTCAAACCAGAAGATTTTTTAAGTTTTCCCTATAAAAGCCCATGTAAAATCAAGTGACCCTAGGGCAGGGCCATTAATGACCCTGGGGCATAATTTGAACAATCTTTGTAGTGGAATTCTAGCTGATGCTCAACCCCTAAGGTGGGGCCAATTTCAACCCAAGGGGCATAATTTGACCAAACTTGGTAGAGGTCCAACAGACAATGCAAGATACAAAATATCTAAGCTCTAGGGCAAATTTTGTTTTTAAGTCTTCCATATGTAAGCCTTTGTAAATCAAGTGACCTTGGGGCAGCGCCATAAATGAACCCTGGGGCATCATTAAAACAATCTTGGTTGAAAACTAGACAATGACGTTTTATACATGAAGATTTTAAAGTCTTCTCTATATTTAACCGTGTAAAATAAAGTGACCCATTTGGGAATGGTCATTAATGACCCTAGGTCATAATCTGAATAATCTTCATAGAGGACCTCTAGCTGATGCTCCATGCAAAATATCTAAGTTCTAGGCCTTGTGGTTTCGGGCAAGAAGATTTTCTAAGTTTTTCCTTTCTGTTGCCATAGCAACCAGAGCTCTTGATAGAATTCAATTCTTTGTGGAGCTTCATGCAAGAAACATCCCTGGCAAAGTTTCAATCAATATGGCCAAGCCTTTTCAGAAGAAATGTTGTTTAAAGCCAAAGTTTACAACACATATAGCTGGACGGACACAGGCCGGTAAAAATAGCTCACCATGAGCACATTGTGCTTCATGAGCTAAATATAAATAATTAAACATTTAGAGAGCCACCTTATATGTGCAAATGTACACAAACGAAAATACAATTTCTGGAAGTTATCATTTTACAGTAATTGTAGTTCTTGCTAGGTAATGAAAATTATGCAAATTCAGACATCTCTGCAATAAAAGCGTAACTGTAAAATTTGAGCTAGACGAGTTCAGTTTTTCTTTTTAGATGATTTGATTCAAAACAGCTGTACTTGTTTTTTGTACATATATATATATAGAGTTAAATAGTTATATATAGTAACTGTAGAGAAAGTCTTACAGAAAGATCTTGAAGGGAATATGTAAAACGTGTTACAAATTATATCCAGATTTACATAAATCTTCTCCTGTACTACATGTATATACAAAGTGTATTCAAACCCAACAGTGCTTCACACTGAACTAAAAACATGCAAACTATAATGTTGCTGCAAACACTGACCACAAAAAATTGCACATATGACCAAACAAAATCACAAACATACATGACATAAATAAACAAATAAAGTGTATTAACTAGCTAGATGTATGTTACGAGAATACAGATGGCAAAACTATTATGTATCTGTTATATTTATTTAGAACATAAATGGTGGAATTTTCGAGAAACAAAAGCAGCTGTACAGAGCTTTATTGTTCTTATCCAAAATTCATGCCTCAGTTCTCTAAATATCTTTAATGAACAAAAAGTTTTGGTAACCAAGGTAAACTTTGTATGACTCCAATTTTTTAGGGCCTTATTTACTCCAAGGGAAGAATAAAATATCAACCATGTTCATCTTTCACCACTAAAATGTATACAAAAGCTTAAAAAGTTCCTGTTTTAAATTTATAACTAGCTTTAATGCGAATACAATTACACATCCGGAACCAATGTACTTTTCTCGAGAACAACTGGTCTGTTTTTCATGTAAAGGTCTACTTAACGGGTTATTGGCAAGAGGACACTTGTATTTTTTACAGCAATACTGACATCCAGGAAATATAAGTGATACTACTTATCAACCAGTTCATGAGTTAAAAGTATCTAACAATTATCATTCCTTAGCCACCATGAACAAAACCCTAAAAAACAAGTCTAAACTGAACCAGCCGTAAACGGAGATTACGCATAAACTTCAATGCCATTCAAAACATTATATACAATATATAAATGTATAATATAATTAACAGCTACTTGGCACTTTTGTTCTGATAATGTAACAGGGTGATGAAGCATAAAGACCGTCTTTGTTCCTTTAAAGGGACATACCCTAACATTTCCCGATGGTACACTGCGTAAGCATTTTACTGGTTCATCCTCTTTAAAATGGAAAATAAGAACACGTGTTCAAAAATGTTTCCTTCAGACATTTATCACCCAAATATGTATGCATTTGTAAGAAATGGCTATCCCCATAAAAACGTTACAACAACAGCTCTCTATATAAAAGATTACTAGTAATATAAATGCTTTCAGATTGCCACTGTACTTTGAATTTTTAACTGACACCTTTACATCAGGTAATCATTCATTTATTACCATTCACGCAGAAAACATGATCCTCGATATTTTAGGATATGTCACTTTAATAAAGAACAACTGGTAAAGTCTAAGTGTAAGAACAGTTACAGGACACTTGTTTAGCACAGGCAGCATACACCCTGTACTTCAAGTCTGAAACATGATATAACATCTTATACACACGGCTATCAGGCTTAATGAAAGTAATCAGAGACTGCTTTAGTAAAAATACGCAACAATACTAAAATGTTCAAGAATAAGTAATCATTCAAAGGTTATTCATAAAATTCTCTCCTATGAAGAATAAATACTTAAGTATACTGTCTTTAGCTTTTTTAAAACAGTCTTTATATGTAAAAGCCAGATTACTATTGTTACTGCCCTTTAAAACTTGATCTTGTAGTAGCATATCTTTATCCAGTTATAAAATTAGTAACATTCAAGTATTTAGTGATGACATTTTTTTCCCAGTTTTTGAGGGGGTGAAGTATTTTTTCACCATTTCAAAGTTATCAGTTAAGTGTACATGACAGCCTTATCTATACAGTAAGATAACAGGAAATTAAACATGAACAAAACTCACTTAAACATTTGTTCTCTTGCATTTACATTTCTCTACATGAAAACATACAGCATATGACAATAAGTAACAAGAAACATGGCAATGCCACGAAACCAGGTTTTCAAAAATGTTGTTCTGATTCTATACTATAGTATGAATTTTGGAATGAAGATTGCTATGAATATTCAAAAGATTATAACATGACATGAAGGAAAAGATAATATTCATGAGAATACATGATAATGAGTAGGATGTAAATTTCGGCTAACAATACTGTCTGCAAGGAGTATACTTAATAATGAGACAACAATTTCTGCACGTCATCTTGATGTGGTAAACATTTGTCTGAAGTTTCATCAAAATTCTTCAAAGGGTTGAAGAGTTACAGAGCGGACAGGATTTTCAATGTTAATGTCACTGTGACCTTGACCTTGGAGCCATCAAAATTCTTCAAAGGGTTGAAGAGTTACAGAGCGGACAGGATTTTCAATGTTAATGTCACTGTGACCTTGACCTTGGAGCCAGCCATGCGGAACATGCGTTCTGCACGTCATCTTGATGTGGTAAACATTTGTCTGAAGTTTCATCAAAATTCTTCAAAGGGTTGAAGAGTTACAGAGCGGACAGGATTTTCAATGTTAATGTCACTGTGACCTTGACCTTGGAGCCAGCCATGCGGAACATGCGTTCTGCACGTCATCTTGATGTGGTAAACATTTGTCTGAAGTTTCATCAAAATTCTTCAAAGGGTTGAAGAGTTACAGAGCGGACAGGATTTTCAATGTTAATGTCACTGTGAGCTTGACCTTGGAGCCAGCCATGCGGAACATGCGTTCTGCACGTCATCTTGATGTGGTAAACATTTGTCTGAAGTTTCATCAAAATTCTTCAAAGGGTTGAAGAGTTACAGAGCGGACAGGATTTTCAATGTTAATGTCACTGTGAGCTTGACCTTGGAGCCAGCCATGCGGAACATGCGTTCTGCACGTCATCTTGATGTGGTAAACATTTGTCTGAAGTTTCATCAAAATTCTTCAAAGGGTTGAAGAGTTACAGAGCGGACAGGATTTTCAATGTTAATGTCACTGTGACCTTGACCTTGGAGCCAGCCATGCGGAACATGCGTTCTGCACGTCATCTTGATGTGGTAAACATTTGTCTGAAGTTTCATCAAAATTCTTCAAAGGGTTGAAGAGTTACAGAGCGGACACAATTTCGTTTGACGCCCGCCCATCCGCCCATCCACCCATCCGCCCATCCGCCCGCCATACCCCAATCTAATAACCAGGATTTTCAAAATTGAAAACCTGGTTAATAAATAGGATGGCTCCTGATTAAACAAAAATAATACATATCTGTTATCAGTTTTGTTGCCTGGATAAGATTTGTGATATTACTAACAAAATTGTTTTAATTAAAAGAAGCAAACAATATTATTGGTTTCATTGCTGACTTTCTACAAAGAAACATGTTTTCAAAGACTTACAATAAATCGAACTCTTTTAATGCACAAAAACTCATTATTAAAGACACATGAAGCCTGCATGTCAATACATGTACAAGCAGGGGCAGATAATAATAAAAAAACAACAGTTTCAATCATCAGACTTTGAGACAGATTAAAATACAATGGAGATTATCACATGCTTTTACAACAATAAAATTCTATGTTGTCTTTACTGATTTTAATCCAGATACTGTTAAAGTAACAAACCACTCTATACTGAGCTTGAAATAAAATCCTGCAATGTACTGTACTGCTAAGAAATCTGTAAGTTTCCTGTCATTACCATGAATACTCTAATCAGAGTGACAGTACTGCCTTCAGTTGTATCCATGTCACAAATCTAACACTAAGCATGTTGCTGAGTGAAGGTCCTAAAACTAGCAAGGCTGGATTTTTTTTTCCAAATTTGTATAAATTAAAAAAAAAATGGTATAAATGTAACATGGTGAAATTTCATCTGTTCATTATAAATCTAGAGCTCAAAATAAAGTTAAAATAACCTTCAAGAATCTTTCTTTGAGATTTTATTGCAGATATAGATATTTCACATTTTCAGAAAGTCAAGTGTTGGGCCTGAATAAATTGTACCCAGCTGAAGATGCATCAATACTGATGGTATTGAAAACTCTACTGTTTCTTAATACTGACAATATCATCCAGGATGTAGTCATTAATGATTCATAATGTATTTTCTAGCCAACAATATAGCACTGAAGTGTAATTCTCATTTTCTGCAAAAGCATTATAACAATCTTCATCAATCTATGAGCATTCTAGAAGGAATGTTACTACACATTCTATACAAGTGATTAACATTACAGATACCAACTTGCAACACTCCTTTATTTAAGACATAACAAACTAGAATATTTACAGAATCGCATATATACAACACTCTTTCACATTAAAAATCAACACCATTTTATTTTAATATCAAGAACTGGCAGAAAAAAAAAGCCTGCAGAAGACAAGGCGAACTTGGTGTACAGCCCTCAATAGGACACTGAAGATTTTTTGCTACTTTTTACCCTAAAAGATTCTCTACTTTTTACCCTAAAAGATTCTATGTGTTTCTGGTGTAGAATCTTTTCAACAGATGTGTGAAGGATCTAAAATTCTTCTGACCTTATGATATATGTTTGTGTTTCATCAAAACATTTTCGTTGGGGCATTTATGGACTTTGTGCAGTGACTGCACAATGCAGTCCATGATAACACAATTATTATCTTTCTATTCTTTGAAGGTACAAGTAAATGACAGCAGTTTTAAATAAGTGATATTACAAGTATGCTCTTTAGATATGGAGCTAAATGATAGGTAAATTTCAACAGAAAAACCCCCTCAAATGAATTTTCAAATTAAATATAAAATTGCGAAATAAAATGAAATATTTCATATCACTGATTTGCTCAGTTTGAAAATGTAACTCCTCAAGTACTGAAAAAAGACGACACAAATTAAGACTCTACCCAGTTGAAAGCTAGTATCATTTTACTAACTATGCTTCAAGTGGACAACTGAGAAATAAAATGTTTTATCATATTAATTCAAAAAGAAAATGCTTCTCCAATAACACAATTTAACCTTGCATTCGTAACAAAAATTCTTCTAAATCTCTTTCTGTTCATGATAAAATGGCAAGTCTTTCTCTCTGCTTGTTATGTTAACATAAGATTTCTATTCTACCTACTCTACGTCTACTCAATTTTTTCTTCTCTGTCTGTACAAAAAAAGAGAAAAAATTCCTTGGTTAGATCAGAGCTCAGTTTGAAAATTTGTCCAAACAAATGTAAAGACATTTTAACTAACATAAAGAAAAGTTTCATAGCCTAAAATAATTAACATACTATATTTTCTTGATGTGCACTCACTAAGATACTGAAAACAAGTTAAGCAGATCTAAATAAAAAATTAACACAAGTCAAAGACATAAGCTTTCAAAGTTTACACAAGTTATGTCAATTCCAACACTCAGTTTTCCTGACTTGCTGTTAATACTTATATTGTTAAGTAAACACACAAGAAGTGTGTTTTAGGATTAAAAATATAGTCTATATATGATTTAGAGTCAACAAGAAGGCATGTTTATAATAGCAACAACATCTACAATGCTTGCATCAGTGACATATCTTCTCTGTCATCTCTCGCTGAAATCAGAAAGGAAATTCAAAATGAAATACTTAAAATTCTGTAACTTCTATATCAAATGGTCCTTAAAATATCAACCAGTTGGTTTGATTCAGTGAGCTATTTTAAAGGTACTAATCCGTCTACGGAAAGACTAGTGCCTCAAACTTAGATGTAAAGATTTTTGATATTTTCTTAGATAAAGAGTCTGGTAGCTAGCCTCTCAGAAGTATGACCCTCAGTTAGTTAGAGGTTACAGCATATAATAGAAAAAAAGCCATCCAACTTTATTTTTTCCTAGTCTGAAATTACAATAGAATATTTAATTTTAGAAGTAAGCTTTAAGTTTCAAATAAAAGGTATTTTCACCAGAGGTTCAAGCTCCTTTTTATCAACAAGGCTGTATTCCGTAACAAAGTAGTAAAAATGCTTGTAACAGGTGTTAACATGGGCCTCCTGAAACAGACAAACATTGAAGACTGTAAAGATGATTAAACAGGACCACAGTAAGTATGCAAGGAACATGTAACACACTGAATGAAAAGGTGTGGAAGGTGATAAATCAAACAGCTCCAATCGTGATCTGGTGTACTGTAACAGAACATAATTCTGGGGCTTTCAGTATTTATTGCTACCAAAAAGTAAATGTCATCCAACAGAAACTGCAATACTACAATAAAAAATAAGTTCTATAACTCGAACTGAAAAATTTGCATTCTGACTTTATGCTGTTTAAAAACCATGACTTTTTGCAGAAACCCACCACTGATTGTTGTCAATAAAGTGTAATATTTTTCTTATATGTGAATTGCTTTTCACTTTTAATCTGCTGACTGTATATTGAACTTGTTGCAGTAATTAAATAGCTAATGAATTGTGCAAAAATCGTTAACTGTCCAGATAGTTTATTTCATAGCAAAAATGTACTGCAGCCTATGTGCCCAAGAAAAGTAATTCCTGAAAAATGATTTATATTCTACTGACATTTCAGTCAAATTGTCAAAACTTACAGCTCCTATAGCAACTAGTTTGTCAAAATGATGGATGTAAACATGAACAAAAACTCTGAATAACCGGGTCAAAATCTTTTTCACTGTCTGAAGAAAATTCTTTGGGAAAGGAACACCTGAAAATACATGTAAATTGTTATCATTTCCTCTAGTTAATTAAGTCATGCTGAAATAAAAAAAGTTCAAAGTATATAAAAAGTTTTTTTTTTGGGGATATTCGGTGATTTAGTCTTACAAGCAGGACATGTAATCTAGGGGATCCTCTGCTCCTTCATTACAACTACTAACTGTCTTTGAATGACGTCTCATGTATTGGTACTGTACACTGACCAAGTAAAAGAAACAACAGAATCTCTGCATTATGCCAAGAAACCTAAAATACTGTATTCCTAGAAATGTTCGCGGATACAAATTTTCGCCTTTTTTTATCAATGACATTTTCGCGGAGACAAACTTTCGCGCAGTCATAACGACCGCGATCTCCGCGAATATCAAGTCGCTACGGTAAAAATACATACTTGTACTTTCAAGTCCCCGATTTGTGTTAACAATAAACATTTATCTTCTATGAAAAATACCAAATAAGTAAAACAACTCAAATTACGTCTGGTCGCAATTCTATAACAACGCACGATTTAAAACCAAACTGTATTGACTGCATAACTGTAACGTTAAAATCACCATGCTATGCATCACTTGAAATAAATAAATGGACGTTGATCGCTATTGTTCTTTTAACAAAAGATAACACCAACGCAAAAACTGTAAATGCCCTCCTATTGTATTTTTGACGGTTACGCGCAGGTAACCTCTATTTGCATGAGAATTGTCTAAAAACACAATAAGTGTAATGCAAAATGTGTATAACGGTTTTGTGTTGTAACAAATTAATCCCCTGTGTTACCCATGTGTTAACCAATATACATATTACAGTTCACGTTTATTTGTAAATTATCAGTTTACCGTTTGTTTTTCGATGTAAATATTGAATACTGTGTTATAAAATATAACCTAAATAGAGGTAAAATAAAAGGAAATGGACTGAATTATTATTTCATCGGACTTTTGAATGCATGTATGCATATGTGTAAATTCGGATTTATGGATACAAGTACACTGAATAGTAATAGATAAGCTAGAAATGTTCGCGTTTTTGTTAGAAGTGACATTTTCGCGGCTGAAAAAGTTCGCGGATCCATGCTTGACGCGAAAAACGCTAACTTAAAAAGCGCGAAATCTTTTCTAGGAATACAGTAACTCTTTAGGAGAGTCTGTCATATGTGCAACTGGTACAGATAATAAATAAACCCAGAGATGCACAAAAAATAGGTTTACACAGAATATTGCAGTCACAGTTACTGTGCAAGAGTTTCATAAACCAGTAGAATTGTGCATGAACTCTGACACAACAATCACATTTGTCTCATATTTTTGGTAAATATTTTAAATCTTTAATACTCTTGAGTAAAAAGTTCTCTCTAGCGTTTTGTAAAACAGATTTGTATGTCTCTTTAAAGAACCTTTTAAACACATTTCTTCTCGAAATTTCATCTAAAGGACATTTAATTAAGGTTTTTTATCGAGTATCTCTTTACTTACCACATTTGACAGGGAAAATATTTTCATCGTTGATTTGTGACTCAACCCACTCCATCAAGAGTGTAATATACTGCGGGGCAGGTAAGGCAGTTGGCCTTTTATAGTGTACACCATCACACCAGTGGTACTCATATCTAAATGTTTAAAATAATCAGTAAATTCACATAAAACAGTATAAACTTCAATGGCTTAAAGGAGCATTCAATGTACATGTCTCTCAAAATGCTGAGCATCAATTACCTTTGACAGTCGCTGGCTATGGTTTGCAAAGGTTCAGCTGGACCTTCAGGTTTCAAACACTATTCACAGGTTATTCCTACAAATTCTTCTTTATATCATGAAATACCAAGGAGAAACATTTTGAAAATATCCTTCATATCACGAGCTTTTTTGCAAAATCAGTAAACATGTCACAGGAGACACTGCCTACCATTGTCAAAATGTTGAAATGTTATTCTAGTTCATTGCAATCAGTAATTTTACAAAAACATAAAAGTGCAGAGGTAGCCTATCTTAATCATCCAAAGATTTTATATATTAACATCCTCCTTAAGAAAACTACCAACTTTCTTAAAGCAAAAGTCAGCTTGATAGTTGGTCTAAACTCATCATTATAAATCTGCATGGGTTCAAGGAAACCAGAGAACCTGTTTCAACTGAGACTTGCTAAGGAGACTACTTACTTGGGACCACCTGACATCGTGGGACAGGTCTGTTCAGTGCAGTACTCACAGATTGTGCCATATAACAAATTGATTCTGTTGAAAAAATCCACCACTGTAACAAGAAAAAGATCAAATTACATCAATTATTGTTACATTTTTGTAATAACTTCCTCCGACAGTTTCTTACGTGTAAAAATGAGCACATTCTATTTATCTGTCACTATTTTTTCACATGGTCACTTTACATATTTAGTTTGTCATTTATCACTAGCTTATATATTGCCTGGGCTTCTTATCTATCAACAAAAAAGTGAAAATGATTCCCTTATAAAACAGCAAGTGTTAATTACAAGTCTTTGGGGGAACAGTTACATGAAATGTTATTCTTTTTCAAAGATTAACTGCACATTTAACCCACAAAAGTAATCAAAGTTTATTTATTACCATGCACCGCCACCCAGTCATTTAGGTCTTCCCCTGGCGGTAACTTCACCACCTCCTTCAGATCTATTCCTGAATTCAATGATGCATTTGCCTGTTTGTGAAGATTAAACTTTAATGTCCCTGATTCAAACTTCTTCTTTGGTCTGAATGTCTGAAAGCAGAAATGCATGCAGGAAAATATTTTGTTAGTGGAGAGCTGCATGTAACTATTAACCAAAAAGCTTTCTAGTGCTGTATAATAAATGAAATTGATGAATAAAACACTAGACAATGAAAATTATTTATCTTTTAATTAACCATCACAATGAAAGAGAAACTTGGCTTTTCCTAGACCACACAGCACTTGTATTTAAGGCAAAACAACTGTTTAATATATACACTGCTAAAAAAAATTACAGGATCACTTATCACTTAGGTTTTGTGTCGTGTTTTCCTGTGCTATTCTTATTGTCCCAACTGTTAGTAGTGTGTGGTGTGGCCTCATCTTTCCACCATTGACATAGCGAGGGCCATCCAGATGCTTGAACTTGGGCTGTCCCAATGCCAAGTGGCAAATGAGTTTGGGGTATCTCAGTGTGGTTGCTAGACTTCGGGCACGCTATCTAGAGGCAGGGCATTATACATGACACCCAAGGCAAGGACGTGGATGCTGTATAACAGCAGCACAGTACCACTTTATTGGCAACATAGCCTAGAAACTGCCAGACGGCAAGGCCACAGCTGTACATCTCTGTAATGAGTTCCAACTTGCTACATGGGTTTGAATGTGAGACCAGATGGTGTGTAATAGGTTACATGAACGTAATCTTTATGCAAAATGTCCAATGACTGGTCCAGTTCTGCAATGGATCCACAGAACTCGCTGCCTGGACTTTGCACAGGAACACGTATTATAAGTAGTGGATGAATGGCTGACAGTTCTCCTCACAGATGAAAGCAGATTCTGCTTATCTTCTTGTGATCGACGTGTTCACATGTGGAGACATCATGGTGAACATTATGGGGAGAGTTACATTGTCCAGCATGATGGCTTTATGGGGGGGGTCTGTTATGGTGTGGCGTGGTATTTGTTTACACGGTCGCACAGACATGTATTCATTGATTGAGGGACTCTTGTGGCATTACGTTATCGGGATGAGATTCTAGCTTATTGTGAGACCTTTTGCTGGAGCTATTGGTGAGGCAAAGAAAAAAAAAGAAATTGTTTAGGGTAATGTGTCCAAAATCAGTAGGTAGGGTAGGTAGGGAAATTATTTTATTTTCCTTTTAATTTTTTTTTTAGTTTTTAGATACGTGATAACATACTTTTTTACCCTCAACTCTCACCGGCATATTATATTGTTACTGAGGCTCTGTTTGTTATAATTTGACAAAGTACTGCTGTGAAGAGGCTTTGTCTGATTGAAATATGCATGTATCAAAGATTTACTTGAATAAAAAGTTTAAAACTGGAAAGTGTGGCTTTTATATTTATAATGGTAGAACAGTATAATACTGTACAGTATTTACAGACAAAGAGCATCTAAATGAAGTTCCCAAGTTTTTGGAAACTTGGACTTGACGCTGTTGTTGACCGAGACTGGTAGAAAATTGTTTAAAATTCAGGCTTTCAATCCAGACCCCACACTTTGAAATGGTTTTCATGCTCTGACAACTTGGTGTTTGAATCTGACATTAAATTCAATTATTTTGGAGCATTGCATATATATTTAAATGTAAACTGAAGACTGGTTCATGCTTTATTAAAGTGACATATAGAAAACCTGTTAAGAAAACCTTTCATTGTGAAAGTGTTTAATATAGAAGTTAGATGTCTGTCAGAGCATGAAACTTGGACAGTGGACCATAAAACGTTTCTAGAAGCAGAGGGCCAAGGGTCAAAAGCTTTGAGATTTTTGTTTTTACATTTTTGCTTTTACAAAAGACATCTTCATGTGGCATAAAACAGAACAAAACTCTTTTAATATTCTTTGGCAAATCCATTTATCATATAGGTTTCTTCATGTTAATAATTGTTGTAACCCTTTGCATCCTGGGAAAATATGCTGTCTGCTCAAAATGTTGTCTGCTATTTTTTCTTATTTTGTTAAATTTTCACATAGAAGAAATACTAAAACTGTCTGAATGACAAACTGAAAGCTGACCAGATGCCGGGTTACCTTTGCATGCAGGGAATTGTTCCAAAAAATAGCCAGCATTGAGTTTCAATAACTGATCATTCGAGACCTTGCTTTCGGTCTGATATAAAGGATATTTAAGCCGTAAAAGCTGAGATAAAAGTTGTACTTTTGGTTTTAAAATATCTTCCTCCTTTGCCAATAGCACCTCTATCAGCCCTTCTTGGCTGCACCGCATCTACGATTGCAATTTACTGAACATGAAGTCATTTGGGTGTACCCGATAACATCGCCAAATGTCGGCATTGGGGCACTTTCGTCTCCATATATTTACAATTACTGATGATGAAAAGTCGATTTCTTAGCGCTGTTAAGATTGGACAAATTTAAAGCCAAACAGCCAATCAAAAATCGTTTTTCAAACGCTTCCGTTCTATGTGGCTAAAATGTGATATGCGACGAATTTAATTTTTTCCCGGAAAGGTAAAAAAATCGTTAGGGAGGGCAGCTACAGCTAGGTAGGGTCGGGTTACCCGAAACAAACTTAATTTTTTATTAGGCCTTACCATACAGGACCTTATGCAGGCTCTCATACTGGAGTGGGTGGGGGTACCTCAGGAGACTCTAAGTAATCTCATTAGGACTATGCCCAGAAGGTGCCAAGAGTGTGTCAATAATCATGGTTGTCATAGAAATTATTGACATTAGGTATAACCTTATTTTCTAGTGTTTTTTTAAAGTTCTTATAACTTTCATTTGAGTCAATGATTTTGGACATTTCTATTGTCTTCACTTTTTTTTCTATACAATTGTTTGTTTACTTACCATTGTTAGGATTTTGTTGAAATTAATAAAAAACATGTGACTATCGATACAAGTTGTTTTCTTAAAACTTTACATCATGTACTCAAGACAAAATAGAAAAATGTGTATGATCCCTTAATTTTTTTGAGCAGTGTACAAATTGTGGTCAGTCAATTATGCCTTCCCCACAATGTGGCAACAGCATTCACTTTATGGAAGATTAAGAACACTCAATCAATATAAAAGGGCTTTTCAAGGAAACTGAGGTTTTTCAAACCATACATCAAGTTTCGTGACCTCGGCAATACATGTAACAGTTTTTTTCTCTCAAAAAATGTTTGTTAGACTTACTAAACACATACTATTAAAGCCCTGGCAGGGGGTCCAGGGGGCTGGAGGCCCCCGGAAGCTCTTGGATTTTAGCTGTTTGGCATATCAAAAATCTCATTTCCTTAAAGTTAAATACCTCCATTTGTTCTTCGCTCCCTTATCAATTTCGCTCACGTTTTAGCCAGCTGGTAAAAATTTCATTGTAAATTTTATAAATTCAAATCATAAAACAAAAGCGGCCACCTTTGCATGTAAACTTCAGAATGAATCGACGATACTCATTGGATTATTCTAACAATAAGTCATCCAATCAAAATGCGCAATAGAAATCGGGAAGAGTAAAAGCCATTTCCCGGTCCATAACAGTACTCTTACAAAGCGGCGAAGCTTTCGCCTAAATGAAGTTTCAGATCGACCTGACCCCCACCCCACCCCCCAAAATTTCGACCCGGATTTACATAAATTGGAAAAACAGCCCAGACAGAGGCTGAAAATCCGGCACAATCCGGAAAACTTTTACCCCTGTATTAGGCTTCTATTCCAGGTGAGAATAGGGCTATCTATTGTGCATGTTACTGCATAAAATGAACACTTCTATAATGTACTGTTGACAGCACAGCCACTTGAACTAATAAAACAAGACATGCCCACGGGCAGAATGTCGAGCCCACTCTTCTTAATTCAAACCTGAACCTATTAGCTTCAGATCAAGGAGAAAGATGTATACATAGGTGAGATGTGCGCAGCACATCCTCTTTATACCAAGGCAAAATCTTGACATTGCATCATCTTAGGTGACCTTGACCTCTGACCTGGTTCATGTGCATACTTTTTATTTGACCTTTGACCTCTTGTGACCTTGACCTTCATTTTGTGTGAGACAACTCAACTCAACATGAAGAACATTTGTGCTAAGTTATATTAAAATCCATCCATGTATATAGAAATTATACTCTCCAATGAATGTTTTATTTTGTTATTTGACCTTTGACCCCTAAATGTGACCTTAAGCTTTGCCACAGACACTTCAATTTTTCAAATCCTTTGACCACTAAGCATAATACTTCAAAGCATATGCAAGATACAGCATCAACAAACAAATTTATATATTTTTATTTGACCTTTGACCTCTTGTGACCTTGACCTTCATTTTGCGCGAGACAACTCAACTCAACATGGAGAACATTTGTGCTAAGTTATATTAAAATCCATCCATGTATTTAGAAGTTAAACTCACAAATGAATGTTTTATTTGCAACAGATACCTGAATTTTTCCCGCAACACTCTGCCTCACTATGGAGAATACATGTATTTGTCCCAAGTTATATTAAAATCCCTCCATGCATGTAGAAATTATGCTCCAGACACAGGTTTTGCGCTGAACCCCAAGTGTGACCTTGACCTTTGAGCGGCGGACCTGGGTTTTGTGTGCGACACACAACCCCATCATGGTGAACATTTTGTACCAAATTATTTTGTAATCCTTCAAAGAATGAGCAAGATATAGAGCCGACAAATCTGGATGGACTCACATACACAGAACTATATGCCAAAAGTGGCGACTAGGTCAAGCTCACCGCAAGCGGGCTCGACAATAAACGTTTTGTTGAAAAGCTTTTTACACTAAATATCACAATTTTATACATTTCTGAATTAATTTGGACCAACAACAAATATAAACAAAAATAAAAAAAACAGTGAATTTGAAAAAGGGTTCTTTTGGCAAAGCATTTTCAGGTCTAGGCCTAAAATAAAACATTGTTTCCCTTCCTGCGACACATGCCAGTTTGGGTAGGGTAGGTAGGTAAGTAAAATACTTTTTTTTAATTTAAATCCTTTTTTATTGATTATATAATTTATATTCTGAATTAAATGGATTTTAAAGAAACAGACATTGTGAGTGCTTAGCATCTGTTCAAAGTTTAGAACCAAAGTTTCAATGTTTTATTCAATATACATGTATCATCCCAATATGTATATTTACAATGCAAAAATACGAGTCAAATATAAAGATGTGATTTTCATTGACATACTTTGCTTCCATGTGCAATATTTTTTTTTTATTTTTTGGTTTTGTTTATAAATAAATTTTTTTTGGGTAGTTACGATTTTTGTGGGTAGGCTGAGGGAGGGGAAACAAACAATATTTTATTTTAGGCCCTACACTGTTATTTTGCAAACTTGATCCTGAAACTAAGTATTTATATACAGTAGTAGAGAAAGAGAAAGTTAATGATCTAAGCATTTGAAACCAAGCCTGAAAAATACATGTAGCAGAATAAAGCATAGAACTTTTGTCATAATATATCAGAGTGAGACTTCATTAATTTTAGACAAAAATCTGGTGCAATTCGTAACATATGTAAAAAAAAAAATAAATAAATAAAAAAAATCCCATAAGATTTCTATCATTTTTTTGTGTTTTCATCCCACAATACAACAGTTTTCTCTATTGAAACTATATTAAAATCAAAAAGTTTGAATCTGAAGAAATTTTGTATTAAAACATATAAAAAGAAATTACTATCAGGGTTTTAAGTAAAAAACCAAAAGACATTCAATGAAAAAACACTCCAAATGCAGGTAACTAGCCCCAGTGATATTTTCCAGAAACTGCTTAATATAATTAAAGAAAGAGTTACAGGACTTTCCTTACAAAAGAAAATGGATGCCAATGATGCATGAGTATTTAAGAAAATAAATGTAATAATTCAATAGAAATGTCTGAAAATTCCCAACTTGCAAAAATATACTGAATTTTTTTGTATTACAGATGCATTCTTATAAACCCTTATGCATGTACTGAAAAAAACCTTGTAAGTTATTAACAAAGAAAGAAACAGCCCAGCACAACATAACAGTGTAATTAACTTTTTAACTGTGAAAAAACTACTAAACAAGAAAAAAAACAACAACAATAAAACATAAGCTAACTGGAAGTATTTTGATATTTGACTTAAGGGTCAAACCAGCTTAAGACTGGGATACCAATGACATATTCAACATACCCAACTTGTAAGTTGTGCAGGGCATTCCCCAGGCCGTTTTAGCGCCCCGGCAGCGGGGCGCTTGATTTTCATGATCCAAGTTACCGGGGCGCTTGAATTTCGGCTTGCACGTTGATTTTAGAGGCGGGGCGCTTGAATTTTTAGAGCAGCAGACGACTGCGTATCACTGAATTGTTTCTTAATATATACAGCAGCCGTCGATCAATAAATCCCGTGTAATGAAGGATGTATGGATAAACATGTGACTGTTAATAATGGGCTATATTTTGAAGAAGTAATTTAAAGAAATATGTTTTATGATCACGTGGCATTAATTGCTCTTGATTGAAAATCGGTTGCTTGAGCTATTATAAGTTATATAGTCCGACGCTGGGGACAATTTTTCTCGGACAACCGACTGTAAACAAAATTTTTGCCCTGGACAACTCTCATTTTGACAGTCAGAAATATATGTCAACTGTCCAAAAACACAGCCCACTCTAAGAAACAGTTGATTTCTAACCATGTTGAAATTAATTCTGACATTCCATAGGCACCATGTAAGTGAAAATATCTCGGATAATCCGTTTGTCACCTGTTTTCGCGACCCCGTCGTATTTTTACTTTTTGTTTAGAGAAAACTGCGTCCTGGAGACACAGCAACCTTACAAAATTTAATTTATTGATTAAAACGAATGGTCAAGATTTGATCATTTGTACCAGTTATTTTTCTTTGTCATTGAGAAAGTTTCTTTTCCTCTTGAAAATTGCTGTCATTCATTGCCTTCAAAAGATGTACACAGTTCAACTTCAGCTTATTACTGCTAAAAGTCCATACTGACTATACTAGGCAGTTTCTGTTGAAAGTTTTCATAAGACCATAAAGGTTTCCTTCCTTCTAAATACATGTATCTTTATATTTTTTGTTTCTTTTTTTTTTTAAATATGATGACAGAAAAAAACTATTTATTTATAATTCTCACTCAAAAACTGATTTTGGGACAACTCTGTTTTGCCATGGTCAGTTGTCCCAAACTCATACTCAGAAAAAATTGTAGACCCTTTGATTATATTGTTATGCACCTATTTATGATTATTTATTTAAGATGGTGAAAGATATTAAAGATATGTTAATACTGAACACCTTTTGTTTGTTTAAACTCCCATTAAACTTACCCAAAAATGATTCATTTCATTGTAAGGATTAAAAAAATTTCGACACGTGGGATTAGCCCCTCCCGCACCCACCCCTTCACAGTTGCGCTTGGAAAATTCTCTGGGGAAGGCCCTGTTGTGGTATACATGATTGTAAAGTCTATGAATTTTATATTCACATTAAAAAAGTGCCTCTGTGAACATTGTTCAACACTCAACAAATAAGTGTAAAACAAAATTCGTCTGAGTAATTTCAACAATTTATAACTACTGAAACTAAAATCAACTAACATTATTTTAATCTGGATGATATTATCAATATTTGTGTGCAAGACCAGTTTAAATGGGCCTGTTTCTTTACTTGGCAGCATGATGGGTCAAAAAATTTAATGGGTGACACTCTGTGTGTCTGAGATGCTTGAATCTCTTCACTGCCCATGGACAGTCTGCTCTTCATTATGTTCAGAATTATTAACCATCATGGTACTCTCATCCACTGGCTTATCAGCTTATCTCTGTCACAACTGATTATTACCTATCTTTCTTTCTCGAATGGGAACTATCCACCATGTAGGCATTATTTCATGTCAAACTTTGGATCAGATAAAACAAAGGTGCTAGTTGTGTTAGACATGTCTCCAAAAAAGTTAACTTACAGAAGAATTATTTTTAATATGATCTTTCCATTTTGCTATTTTTAACTTCTCTTGAACTCTATTATTTTTTTCTCTGCTAACAGTCTCCTAGATGATGTGCAACATGACTAGGCCTCCACTAGTGATTTGACATTACTAGAAATTAGATAGATGCCAGAGTCTAATCTAAGTTCTCTTAAACTCTGTTGGTCAAATACTAGTTTAAATGCTCTGATGAGCTTCTGAACCAACTATGTCAATTCTACTTATGTTGACTTTGTCAGTTCAAGAGCTCACCAGAGTTAACGCTATGCTGTTATAATTTTGCCGACTCAAAATAAATCTTATCTATTTTTTTAATCATTATCTAAAATGCTATGCTAATCAAAGCTTATGCTAAATCTTGTTGTAAACATTCAGCCTTTAAATAAACTTTGTAGTGGATTGTAGTCTTACAATTTCAAATCACCACCATAGTTCTGTTTCATTAACATAATGGAATGAATTGAACTAACTTAAAATGGCCTAAAATTCTTTCAGCTTCCTTGTGAACTAAAATACGAACTGGAAACAAGGAAGATATATTTAACAATAAAAAATATAGCATAAACAAAAGGTTAAATAAAGAAGAAGCAGGCAAAGATACTACAAAACAAGAGAAAATCAACAGAAATTCTCCTGTCGTATTGACATAATACTTTGCCTTACATTCACCTTGTCCCGAGAGAAAAACTGCATAAAGTTCGATCTGGCACCCGCCATTTTAATGCGGAAGTACTTTTAGAGCGGTGAAGCGTGAGAACGAACTTAAGAATAATTTATATAATGATAGGCATGAATATACTAAATTTGCTCTTCGTGTGGTTTTCACATCGACTATAATAATTGTTTCAAAGACAAAGACAAAATTTTTATTTAAAGTAGGTGTTACAGAAACAGTAAAACGTTAGCGATGTGTCGCTATTGACCGACATAACAATTCAATCGTCTGTACCGGTTTCCAAACGTCCCATGAAGACTTCAGTTGTTTTAGGGTTGTGCAAGATACAGAAAGCATCTTTAATAATATTTTATTGCTCTTATTAATATATGCATGATACAAGGAAATAAATAAATCATTTTTAACGACAAAACAATGGCAAATGGGTTGGGCCACAAGTTCTTTCAACTTAGCTGACGGCCCTTCCCAGAAAGCATTTCGTTCTAGAGACAACCCTGGTTCATTTACTTGCTCAGTATAAATGATATTACCAACATATTTATGAATAATATTTTCTATTTCGTACACGAGTCAACACATTATAACTATGCGGATGGTAATACCCTGTTCTTCAACTTCGACTTACTTCAACTTATTCTGCCAACAGTCAGTACTGACTATTTTAGGCAGGCGAATGTCAGGCATATAAAAATGTCAATGATAAAAACAAAGTAAACAAGATTTTATCTAGGGATCTTACTTAAACATTTATTGGGAATATTTAAAAAACATAAAACTTGTTCACCCCACTCATAAAAGCCGGTACAGTTTGGGCAGCCTTAATCTCGGTCGGTAATTCGTTCCAGAGTCGTACAGTCTGTGAGAAGAATGAATTTATGTGATTTGTTGTTTCTTATGTCTCTGAGGTGATCGAGATAGACATTGACCTGTTTATTTATTATTTTGTATAGCATGACCAGTCTGGCTTGGTTTCACCTTTGCTTGAGTGTTGACTATTTTAATTCCTTAACCATGTTTGTTACACTGCTTGAATAGTGGTAATCATTATAAACATACATTGCGGCTGACCTTTGGGCCATTTCTATTCTGTGAGTGAGGTATTTCTGCCAAGGGTGCCAAAGTGTTGAGCAGTACTCGACCTGGGGTCGTACTTATGTATTGTATGCTGCTTCTTTGAACTGTCTGTTGTTTTTGATATTTCATTTAATGTACATGTATCTCAAAACTGTTTTTTTGCTTTGTTTGTGATGTTTTCTATGTGGGATGACCATTTCAGCTTATAGTAACCCCTAAGAATTTTGCATTTTCTGAGGATTTCAGGACAGTGCTGTGTAAGGTGTAGTTCACACTTACTAGGGCTGAACTCCAAGGACCATTCCTTTTCCCATATTTCGAGGTTGTGCAGATCATTTTATAAACTTTGTGCTGACGCTTGCAATTTTATTGTTAGGTAGACTATGGTGTCGTCCGCAAACAGACGCATCCGGCTCCTGACACTACCTGGTATATATAGGTCATTGATGTATGTCAGAAAGAGACACGGACCTAGGACCGATCCCTAGGCAACGCCAGAAAGCGTCGGGAGCCTATCAGAGGCCTTGTTCTCGGCTAAGACCTGTTGCGATCTGTTTTTGAGAAAGTCTTTTATCCATGAAGTGATGTGTGGATGAACTCCAACGTGTTTCAGCTTGTGTACGAGTTTGTGGTGGTCGACTTTGTCGAATGCGTTACTGAAGTCCATGACGATGACATCAGTTTGTCGACCACAATCTAGGTTGTATTTCTTGTGTAAAGCCGATGAGTTGGGTCCCACAGCTATGGTTTGACCTGAATCCGTGTTGCTGGGGGCAGAGTATGTTGTATGTGTGTCAAAGTAGTCCATCATTTTTGAAACAATGATGTGTTCCATTAGTTTGGACGCTATACAAGTGAGTGATATCAGGTTGTAGGTTTTGACTTTGACCCTTTTTTGTATGCTGGTGTGATGATGGCATGTTTCCAATCTTTGGGAACAATACATGTGTCTAGTGATCTTTGAAATATGATTCTGAGAATTGGTTCTATGTCTTTGTGTAGTTCTTTGATATTTTATTTGAACAATGGGCTTTTTTTGGGTATAGTCCTGTCTAAACTTCCTGTCTTCCAACGACCTAAGCATTTGAATCTGAAAGTCAAGTCTTACATAATGGTTTCGATACAACCAAATCCAGACTTATCCTGAGAAGTTTTGATATATCTCTATTTTAGCGTTATCAGTTGCAGAAATAGCCAATGGCTACTAAAGAATCTGAAATTATTTTCAAATGACACCTAATTGATATCTGGTAAAACTATTTCAAAATAACATGCATTTTTTCATGGAAGATTTGGCTACTAAGTTCTATTTCTTAGCGCCAACCTAGAATCTGTACAGGAGACAAAACTAAAAAAGTAGTCAAGTTCTCCACTCTTGCTCAAACTGAAATTCATTGTAAAGAAGAAATCAAGTTATTGTAATAAATCTAGATTTCCAGTTGAAATTAGACTCCAAGGTAACCACACTATGCAAAAAGACAGCTGAGCAATTGAATTTCTCAATGAAAATACCAGATTAATCTTTCTTAAATCTTTTATCAGATCATATTTCTATTACTGTTCACTTCAGTGGCATTTTTGCAATATAATTAATACCGGAAAACTAGAGAAAACACAATCTAAACCAAACAGAATAGTTTTTAATGATTTAATTTCATCTTATGAAACTCTTTAATAATAGTAAAGTGAACCATACTTCTTTACATTAAAACCGTTTACCCATAATTTCCATAAAAACATTCAAATGCTTGCATTATTTATTACCTGAATATATCTCTTGTGAAAATAAAATCATCAAATTATAATTTTTGGTATAAGAACATGCTTGAGGTCCAATTGGTAAGGACAACATACATGGCAAGAACTCATTCAAGTCCGAGGCCGTCAGGGTATGGTTGGTTTTATTAGGGTTTAACGCCACCTAACCAGTGTTCCTGGGTGTCCAACCAGTTTACTATCCAATTTCTCCGCAAGTGACTTCTTCCTCACTTGCTTCAGAGGTGAGGGACAAATGACCTATAGATCAATTATCACGGAGAAATTTTGCCGGCCCTGATGGGGATTAAACCGGGATCATCAAGATTGACAATCCGATGCTCTACCGATTGCGCTAGCCGGGCCGTCAGGAATAGCCTGCGAAATGACATGTACACTAGACTTTTGAGCTAATGTTACTTGTTTATAATAATAAATTTTGTTCTTGTATTTTGTATCTCTTGTACAGCTAAGAATTACATTTTTTTATTCAATAAGCTTTTGTACTCGGAAATATCACAAAATCACCAAAGACACGCCCTGATTTATCAGCTGATGCATCAATTCTTTTTTCCGTGTAACAAAGAAACATGTCAACCTATTAATACAGTATTGTAGTGCATATTTTTCAAGTGCTTTAAAACTTCAACCAAACATTCGATGTTAGTGAATTCAACAGTGACTGTATGACGACAAACACCAGCTTTTTCAAGCATCACGTCAATAAATCAAATACAGCAGAGTTTGCAAGCTATTTACACGATGAATATTATATGTAAGTTGAATTCAAACAGGTCATACACCAACATATAAGCTAAAATTAGGCGCTTGACTAATATACTAATATTCATATGACAACAAAGCATAAAATTGTTTTGGAACTTTGATCTGATGCTGTCCCGGTGCACCCCATGGTTTGGTTTCATAGAATTCTGTCGATAATAAGATCACAGTTCACTACAAACGTATATAAGAGCAGTAGAGCTCGAATCCTTGACCTTCAGTCAATGACCTGTTAGTGTTATTAACTTATCAACGGTCTGAAATTATTTGTCACGTCAGTGAGCAACGAACGGTTAAGAAATAAGATTCTCAGAGTAATTATATTCTATAGAGATTCTCCAGTGGTGACCATGGCATGTATAGAAATATTTTTTTAATGTTTATAAAGGCTACCATAGGAGAAGGTTGAAATATGTGATATGCTTTGTGAAACATGTTTACATATATACAAGCATTAGCCCGTGTGTTGCATTCATATTAAAAGATTTGTTCGACATTGAATGCTAAGGTATACATTTATTGTACCAAGGTATACATTTATTGTACCAAGGTATACATTTATTGTACCAAGCGGTACATGAAAGTGAGATTGACACTGTTTCTTGCACAAGTTTGCGTTACCTTAAAATAATGCTGATATGATATATTTATATACACATTTACGTTTTGGACTTATAGTAATATCACTATTTGAAATGCACATTTCCTAGAATAGGAGTTAGATATATTAAGCTTTATTAAAGCGAACGAAGAAATTCTGCTTTGGATAAAAGGGAAACAGAACGAGGGGAAGAACTGCAACAGTACGAAAGAAGACATTGCATTAACTGAAACAGTTATTGTTCCCCCTGATTGAGGGCGGGAATGGGTAATTGTTTTTGCCGTGTTTATAGGCACTGTCCAGGCGCGTAGCTAGCCTATAAAGAATGTGGATTCAAAATAATCTAGGGGGGTCAGGGGGCATGCCCCCCCTGAAAATTTTGAAATAAATGGTGCAGTTTGGTGCGTTTTGGGGCCTCCGGAGAGCTTTCTTGACCAACGAAAATCCATTTATTTTAGCATAAAAATAGAGATGAATAGCTTTGTCAAAATAATGTGGATTCAGCTGCGTACTCGCGTATAGGCAGCTACGCGCCTGCTGTCT
Organism: Cyclina sinensis; assembly: GCA_012932295.1. Classification (NCBI taxonomy): domain Eukaryota; kingdom Metazoa; phylum Mollusca; class Bivalvia; order Venerida; family Veneridae; genus Cyclina; species Cyclina sinensis. The sequence continues at coordinate 39,813,335 of JAAONU010000003.1, read as the reverse complement.
AATAGACGGTTGTATAGGATCGTTTGGTATATTTTACCCGAAACTACTGCGCGCGTTCGACGCTGGACCCGTCGTCACGTCACTTGCAGGGTCGTTGCTTCCCGCCGTCTATATGATGTCCAGTAAGTTGACATTTAGGGACCTTTCTGTTTACAAACGGCAATTCAGAAGAAACATAACGGACATATCTGTTTCACCTGGGCAACAAGAGTCTGTTTACCAATGGTAATTTTATGACTTCGCTTTGTTGCAGGTAATGCACATGATGATCATTCAATGACACTGTGTTGACACATATCAATACATACATTAAAAGTAATTTATATGTAAAAACTCATTACACAAATACTTTATTTACCCCCTGTATCTGTATGCTAGCAACGATGACTTATTACAGACAAGTTACTTTTGTCTTGTTCATGAGCAACACATGCTTTAAAAAGAGGGAAACACTCGTGGAATTTTCATTTACGCTTCATCAGGTAGCAAAGCAGTGAAATTCCGTGACACAGATTCTGTTGTAACGCCGTAATGATATGTTATTTAAGCCCTTTCGGTCTATAAAAATCTTAGTTAACAAAACCATCTCAGGTTCTCTGCACCAATTTGATGCAAAAAGGGAGATTACTGCGAAAGACAGACTGAGTACTGACTGAGTACTGACAGTGCAATATTGGAAGACTTCTCAGATATAGTGCTAGACAACGTATTGGTACAAGACAAAACTGACTTTCTGTGACGTAAGAAAGAAAAAAGTCCATTTTGTGATGTTATTCTCTCCCTTAGGTCAAGTGGTAAGCAGTCTGTATACACGGTATGGCAGTCGACCGGTTTGTTTTGTTGGAGGTAGTATTGGCGCTGTTGGTCTCATACTAGCTTCCATGTCCAGCACCATCTCGATGTTCCTTGTCACGTTCGGAATCATTGTGGCTTAAATGTTTGTCTTCTTTTGAAAGGGTAGATAACTTCTAAATCACGATACAGTCTGTATTTATATTGCTTTGCAAACATTCTGTTACGTAGGACATTCACGGCCAGGGTTCTCTCGCAAAATCAAGTAGGAAGCACAATTCAATTGATTGATCGATTTTACCTAGAAAATCTACTGACCTTTGCAGTAATAAAACTGTGCAAATGTTTTGTAAAAACACGAAACGGATGCTGTAATACAAACGACACAATTAAGTGAATTGTTATATCTAGAAGGGCATTCTTGTAGAAAGTATATTTGGCTTGATTTTGCCCAAAACTCAGTGGTGTCACAAATGACATTGACATACGGGCCTCATTTTCAATATATGGACAGAATAGCACATTTCCAGGTTTTATTTTGAAATGTTGCAGATCAGTGCTAGATGTCGATTTATTACAGTCAGGCGCGTAGCTGCCTATACGCGAGTACGCAGCTGAATCCACATTATTTTGACAAAAAAAAATTTTTTTAGTAAAGAAAGCTCTCCGGAGGCCCCAAAACGCACCAAATTGCACCATTTATTTCAAAATTTTCAGGGGGGGGGGCATGCCCCCTGACCCCCCTAGATTATTTTGAATCCACATTCTTTATAGGCTAGCTACGCGCCTGACAGTGCATCATTTTATTGTTGTCTTAACTTGCATTTTCATGTAAAAAATCGTTTAATTCCGTTCAGTAACTAAAACCTGATCTTTTTTCTATTTTATTGTATCAGGTGACAAAGTAGAAAACCCTAAGGTAGCGCCTCATAAAACTCTATTGCATTGCGACAAAATATATCACGTGTTGTACGCATTATGACAGACATGGACTGCACGATTTTTACGGACTGTACAAAGCGCGGTAAACTTTCTTATAAATAGCCGAGCGCGCTTTGCGACATTGTACAGGATATTATTTTCTATTTGGTGTTTAGTGAGTTTTGCTAGATCTAGGTAAGCGACGTTATATTAATTTTTCATTAAATATATTTTGAGTTGTTTTTTGCTGAATTATTTGCAATTTTAAATTTTTGCTTTCATTTTTTTCAGACGATTTATTTTCACGTAAAATCAGTGGTTTTTATTTTTGATATTTGTTTTACGGAAGTGCAGATGATTGCTTCTTCATCAATACAGATTGTTGTAAATTGTTTTACTTTTCAAAGATTGATTGACGGAAAAGAATCTAGTTTAAAATTGTATATACATACACTTGTTGTACAATTGTCAAGGTTCTTTATGGTGTATAATTTGAAATATGGAACGCCGATAGTGTCTTTGTCAGTCATTCATCTTGTTGTTCATGTTTGCAGTGGTCATGTATAAATTTTATTGTAAGATCTACTAGCTGCAAGGTACTTGTTATAATAATTCATTTGTGTCATTACTTTATATCAAGTTAATTAATCAATGAAACAGCTTTCATATACCATTAATATATTTCAGTACCATTGAGAACTAGTTATATTAAATGTGTAATAGTAAGAATTAATTGCAGTGACAGATCCAGTGACAAGCAGTGACTTCTGTGACACCTAATCTTTATTACTTGATACTGGAGCAGTTTTATGCCCAAAGCTTTGTAGTATCATTGACTTATGATGCTTTATATTTTTACCATTCGACCCCGGGATAGAATCAACGGCTTGGTCAATTGTTATGACAGCTGGAAGTGAAGTCTGTAGTGTACGACCCCGATACGTTACGCCAAGGAAGGCTACATGACGATAACCAGCGATCCTAGTGTACGACCCCGACACAATACGGCAAGGACGGCTAGGAACATTTTATAACCGGAAGTTTGTGCCCGGTATGACGACTCGTATACCCAGAAGAGTAGGAGCTACGCTCTTGACGATTACCAGGAGCTACTAGAGTCAACACCTAACATAGGAGCCAGCATGGAGGTCGCAAGGACGATATGGACGTTGAGATAGGTGTCTTGTCTTTGTAAGTGTGTCACTGCAACGTGTTTTTTTAGTGTAAAGAATAGGACTTCCTTTTATCTACTTAATTCATTTCATTTTTCATTTCATTTCATTCTTTCATTCTGTAGATAATTTCCATTTCTTTTGTAAATAATAAACTTGTTTGATTATACTGTTGTTGTTTTCATCGTGTATCTGCTGTTGTCCGTCCATCCTGTGACAAGTGGACATCTTTTCACACTGTCAAAACGTAAACATAAAACAAAACAAGGCACTGTGATGTAGTTGCAGTTTCCTCTTTTATATATAATATATATTAGATATTATCTAATTGAAACTTCTTTGTTATGTTTTCAGATAGTTGCCTTGAAGAATGTAAGTGCACATACTACTATGATTTTACATAACAGATTTTTAAATAGATATGGACTGTTTTCAAAAGAATGTCACAATATTATCACAATTTTGCTATCGCAACAGAAGTGCCCTTTTCACACTTCATTTGATTAATTTTATTATTGTTGTGGATAAATTAAGTTGTTCCGAGTATGTTGTACAGCTGTATTAAATTCTACTAACAAGTAGCAACATATTTAAAGACAACAGTAATAATGTTCAGGTGTCGGAATTGGTATGAATTTCCTCCCTGGACATGTCGTAACAAACACATACTTTGACAAGAAGCGAGGTATCATAGGTGGTATAAACTTTGCGGGAGCAAGAATCGGGGTGTTCATCCTGGCACCAGTGTTATAGATACTGGTCACAGAGTACGGATGGAGAGGAGCGATGCTTCTGTTAGCCGGTATATTCCTTCATCTTTGTGTGTTCTACAGTAATGAGACCGTTACGATCTCAGAGGATATATCGTGTTCGCAGTTCCAACTGCCAACGTGAAGATATGATAGATTATACTGAATGCGACCCGATATTGACAGACGGGGAGCGCAAAGAACTTCTTTGTGCCTTGTTTTCCCTTTGTACCACTTTCACTTCCCTGTGTGTGGATATGCTGTCTGTGTAGGATATTTTATAGGTAATGTATGCTAGTGACATTTCTGAACAGTGGTTATATGGTTAATCAAAACGTTAATGTGAATACAGTTGTAAGACACTAAATGTACAAATATCTAGAAATGGTTTATAAATAAAAATGTAATGATTGATAAAGATATAAATAAATCACTTTTCTAATAAACAACTGTCAACCGAAAATTCACATCGATAAATAATAATAATACTAACAAGAACTGTCACTGTAAGATGACAATGCCCCCGAAGTAGTGCTTTGACTTTGAGCTGAGTACCAGTAATTCAAGGGTCAAGGTCAAATAAATATAGTTCAATGGGAAGGCCTTCTCCAAAGGGGTGTTGTGACCAAGTATGAAGTAAATCGACTTTCTAATAAGGAAGCAATGGTCAATGTTAATGTTTATGGACAATTGGATCTTCAAGATGAAGGTCATTCAGAAGTCAAGGTCAAACAAATATAGGTCAGTGGGAAGGTTTTGTCCAAAGGGGTGTTGTGTCCAAGTATGAAGTAAATCCACTTACTAATATGGAAGTTATTGCCAATGTTTAAGTTTTCGGACGAACTGACCGACGGACTGACGGACGGACAGTTCAAAAACTATATGCTCCCTTCGGGAGCATAATAATAATAATTATAATAATAATAATTATGACGATGATGATGATAATAATTAAAAAATAAAAACAACAACAAAACCACATCATTATGTCATTACAGGCTACTTTCCACATCTACAAGTTATCATGATGGAGTGCCTCGGGATTGACACAATGCCCTCACGTCTGGAATTCCTACAACTCTGGCGAAAGACCTAGCCGCTATGTTTGGACCATCCACGGTCTACTTAGGTTGAAGTTCATCAGTAGTCATATAGTTCTTGACATTGCCGGAACATTGTTACATCTTCCATTGCCGGAACATTATCACATCTTCCACTGACATTGCTGGAACATTATTACATCCTTCACTGACATTGCCGGAACATTATCAAATCTTCCAGTGACACTGCTGGAACATAATTACATCCTCCACTGACAATGCCGAAACATTATTGCATCTTCCACTGACACTGCTGGATCATTATTACATCTTCCATTGTCATTGCTGGAACATTATAACATCTTCCATTGACATTGCCGGAACACTATTACATCCTCCATTGACATGCTGTAACATAATTACATCCTCCAGTGACATTGTCGAACATTATTATATCCTACATTGACATTGCCGGAACATCATTACATCCTCCATTGACATTGTCGGAACATTATTACATCCTCAACTGACATTGCCGGAACATCATTACGTCCTCCATTGCCGGAATGTTATTGTATCCTCTATAGACATTTCCGGAACATAATTCCATCCTCCACTGACATTGCCGTAACATCATTACATTCTCCATTGACATTGCCGGAACGTCATTACATCCATTGACATTGCCGGAACATTATCGCGTCCTCCATTGACATTGCCGGAAAATTATTTTATTATCCATTGACATTGCCAGAACATTAATACATTCCCCATTGGCGTTGCCGGAACATTATTACATCCTCCATTGACATTGCCGGGACATCATTACATCCTCCATTGACATTGCCGGAACATCATTAAACCCTCTTTTTTGAGGTATCGTATGTCAGTTCAGCCATCAATATGCCATGTCGATAGCATTTGTCGCTATCTGATTGTTTCTGGTCTACGTAATACAGTTCCCTTAATTAATATGTGGTCAAAAATGAGCACCAAGTTAGAGACTGCCGTCGATACAGAGACATTAGTAAAGTGAACTGATTTTATATTAGACAAAATGCATTGATTTCTACAACCTGATTGCTCAGCATTTTATTAAAGAATTAGAAAATAAGTGTATGATTCACTTGAGTATATTTTCTTAACAAGCTGGTGCCGCTTTTCAACTATTTAATTATATAGAACTGCACATTCATTGTAAGTGTTAAATAGACAAACCACGTTCTTTATGCATGCCATCTGTTGTTAATGCCTCTACTGTTACTTCAGTCTTTGTGCATCTTGGATGGCTATTGAACGGAAAATTGACGGTTTAAAACAGGATTGTTAAGAAAATATTTAAACGATTTTCTCATCTGTTTAAAATTACCTTTAATTGCAATTATTTTGACGTTGTGTTGATGACAATTTTGAGTCCCGTTAATTCGTTTTTATTGTGATACACACGAATGACGAAACAAGAAAATTGCTATTAGTCGGCGCCTACTATATTTGATATTGTCAAAATTATAGCAAAAGTTGTGGACTAGTTGATACTGCTAATCAATCTTTAATTATTATTATGTCGTTGTTTCACTGAATAAAAATTATAGAAATTTAACTAATTTAACTAATTAACCTTAGACAATTATGAAATATTTCATCGGTATGAGCATGAAAAATGTCATGTTTGATAATGATCAACATTTTCTTAACATTTGGTCCCTTTATATAAGCAAGTGAGTGCAACCTTGTCCTACGCAGTAATCTAGTCTCTACTGCGTGATGACGAAATAGGGACTCACAAAATATCAGCTTACATTATTCCGGCCTAATGATTCTGCTTTTTATTGACCTATTGATGAATAACCTGAGGAGCATACATGGGTATTACAATTAAGTACACACTTCCGTTTGTGTAGAACGTTTCGGTACCTGTAAAACATTTGTAGCATAAAGAAACTGCAAATTTCATTTCATTCGTTTTACTTACTTATTTTACTCTACTTATAGGATTTTACTCTTTGTTTACGTTCAGACTCGCTCAGACGCTTTAAAAAATCAGTCAAGCGTCTCCATGATTCGGATCATTACACGTGATCCGCCATCATGGCTTTAGTTTTTACTTTAGCGTTGAAACGTTCGGACGTGTTTTTTGTGTTAGTGACTGTTCGTTTGTTGACAGTCGGTTTTTTGCTAAGTTGTACAATTATGACAGAAGCTGCGGTGCAAGCTTCGAAGGACGATAATGTTTCTTCGCCGTTTTCTGTGCGCTCAGAACCTACCACGGCGGGTGGGGAAAGGTCAAAACGTACGACGATTCGGGAGTTGGAATCGAAAATGACTCAAATGCAGTCGTCTACAGATGCGAAATTCGACGCAATTATGAAATTGTTGCAAGACCGGTCTTCGGGACAGGGTCAGTCAACAAAATTAGCAGATAATGACTCGGAGTTTCGGACTCGTGAGTTGAATTCGTCTTCGAAAATTGTCAGCGTGCATGACAGTGATGAACTTTCTCTTCAACCTGGTCAGGCAGAGTTGGGAAGGTTATTTGGGAGTGACACTTCTTCAGTGAACAGTGATCATTCTTTGTCAGTTGAGGAGAATGTAAAGCATGTCTCTTATAGTAAGTACATTGAAAATTCAGACAAGGCAGACAATTTGGCCAGTATTTTTCAAACTGCTTCTTTGAGACCTGATAGCAAGCAGGGTCTAGTTTTAGATACTTTGCAACAGGATATTTTGCAGAAATCTTGGCGTACTGATAACCCTAGTAGGTTGACGGCATACAAAGATGAATACCGCTTGTCTTTTCCAGTAAGTGACAAATCGGAAGATTTCTTAACTGTGCCAGGTTTAGATGACCTCGTTGAACCCATGCTTAGAAAACGTCATGGTTCAAGGTCGTTGAAGTCTTGGGGTAAGGGAAAACAGTTATTCTCTCAGCCTCTCAAATCTATTGAATCTTTGGGATATCAAGGACAGATGGCTTCGCGCTATGGCATTTTGACATTAAGCTACCTTCAGCAGGGGCTTGGCTCCCTCATGAATTCATTGAAGGAAAAAGACCCAAATATTGATCGTACAGTACAGACAGTAAGGGACTTGTTTGACATGTCTTCAAAGGCACTGGATCAAGTCGGAAGGTCAGGAGCCTATCATCATCTCATAAGGAGAAAAGCCGCCATAGCAGACACGGGCTTGGATACTTTGAAAGATATCCACGTTAAAGTTCTTGACTTACCTTTGAACAGTCAAGGGGTGTTTGGGTCTTGAAGACAAGTTAAAGGACCGTAAAGAGAAGAAAGACCAATTAAATGATCTGGTCCCAGATCTCTGGGAAAGAAAAAGGACTTGGTCAGCTACTAGTACTAGCACCACTTATGAAAGACCTGAGAAAAGGCAGAAGACTTCTACCTATGTGCCAAAGTCATCACATTTTCAGTCGTCAGCACGATCAAATTTTAGCAAGGGGAACAATCAGAGTTTCCACGCAGACAAAGGCAAACAGAAGGAGAAACCAGAGACTTCGGTTCCTCCTTTTCGCATTCCAAAGAGGAAATGACTTACAGGTAAGCAATGTTTCCAGTCAAACTTATGCAGCGCTCCCGCAAGTACCAGTTGGGGGTCGTTTGAGATTGTTTCAAAATAATTGGGAAAAGATCACTTCAGATCAGTGGGTCCTGTCCACAATAAAAGAAGGGTACAAACTGGAATTTCTGCAAATACCACAGGACACAGGGATACGTCCCACAGTTGTTCCTGTAAGAGACCAGGGTCTTATTTTGCAAGAAATAAATTCTTTAATTCTAAAAGACGCAATCGAAAAAGTCGATGCTCAAAATGCTCACAAAGGTTTTTACAGTACCTTATTTTTAGTCCCAAAAAAGAATGGGAAACTTCGTCCAGTTATCAATCTCAAGCCTCTCAACCGGTATCTTGCAAAGAAGCATTTCAAAATGGACACTTTAGCAAAGGTCATAAACTTAGTGAGACCTCAAGATTGGGCTCTGACAATCGATTTATCGGATGCCTATATGCACATACCAATTTTTGCAAAGCACCGACAGTTTCTAAGGTTTTGTTTCCTGGGTCAGTGCTACCAGTGGAAAGTTTTATGCTTCGGCCCAACATCAGCCCCTCGGGCCTTTACAAAGCTGGTTTCTGTGGTAGCAGCTTATCTAAGAACCCAGAACAATGGCTGGGGCTGAATCAAATCAGAACTGCTTTGCTACACGATCGGAAAATGTCTCAATCTTTTGGTCTCGTTAGGTTTCATGATCAATTTAGAGAAATCAAACCTCGAACCATCACAAAACTTAGTTTATCTGGGGGCACTTTTCAATCTCCGTTTGGGTCTGATCTTTCCAACGGAGGAGAGGTTTGCAAAAATTCAAATAGCCTTGAGTCTTTTCAACAGTTCACATGTAAAAGCTCACGATTTTCTACATCTCTTGGGGTTAATGGCCTCTTGCATAGAGCTAGTTCCCAATGCCCGTCTATACATGCGCCCGATTCAGTTGCATCTTCTGTCCTTCTGGAAACCATCCAAGGACAATGTCTACCAACAAATTCCATGTACTCCACACCTACTATCTCATTTGGAGTGGTGGAGACAAAAACAAAACATTCTGAAGGGCAGATCCCTTCAGAATCAGTTAACGGAAGTAACTGTCACAACAGATGCATCCAGGACTATGTACGGGGGTCATATGGGGAATCAGATATTTCAGGGTTCATGGACTACAGAGCAGAAAAATTGGCATATCAACCTATTAGAAATGGAAGTTATTCTGTTGGCTCTCAGACATTTCTTGAAAGATCTTGTACAGAAGTCAGTTCTGATCAAATCAGACAACACGACTTGTGTGCAATATATCAATCGCCAGGGGGGCACCCACTCCAGCCAGTTATGCTACAAAACTTGGGATATTTGGAATTTAGCTATTCAGAATCAAATGACTCTGAAAGCTGTTCATATTTGTGGCAAAGAAAATGTCCTAGCGGACCAATTGAGTCGTCAAAAGATTTTGGCAACAGAATGGTCCTTGAAGACGGAAATAGTGCAGAATATTTTTGCGATGTGGGGTCACCCATTGATGGATCTATTTGCATCGAATCTGAACCGCCAAACAGAAATATTCTGCACTTGGTTTCCGAGCCATCAAGCTTTTGCGACAGATGCTCTCTCTATTTCGTGGGAGAACATGTTTGCATATGCTTTTCCTCCTCTGTGCTTAATACCCAAAGTTCTAATGCACATGTCTCGGTATCGATGCGAGCTCATTCTGATAGCCCCACGGTGGCCACGGAGACATTGGTACACAGATCTGTTAAGGTTTCTGATTGCAGCACCACTTCAGCTACCAGTAATACCAGATTTGCTGGTACAGCCGAAGTCTCAAATACACCATCCTCATCCAGAACTGTTTCTGTTGACGGCATGGCGACTGTCGACAGACAGTTCAAAGATAGAGGCTTTCCGGAAAAGCCTCGTAAGCTTATCCAGGCCTCATGGCGTAAGGGCACTAGAAAGGATTACAATGCCAAATTCAGAAAATTCTGTCGCTGGTGTCATAGCAGGGAAATTGATTCCAATAAAATATCTTTGACCCAGGTTTCCGAGTTTCTTGCTGATCTGTTTCATGAGGGCCTGCAGTATAGCACGTTATCAGGCTACAGGTCCATGTTGTCAGTTGTTCTCCCTCCAATAGATGGGTTTAAAGTGGGACAACATCCAGACATAGTCAGGTTAATCAAAGGGGTGTTTAATTCCAGACCTCCACAGAAAAGACTAGTCCCTGAATGGGATCTAGAGTCTGTCCTTTCCTCATTGCAAAAGAAACCTTTTGAGCCGATGAGGAAGGCATCATTGAAACTTGTTACTTACAAGACTGTATTTTTGATCTCTATTGCATGTTTCAGGAGATGTAGCGACATACAGTCCCTGCAGCTAGGTGAGGGTTCGGTCAACATTCAGAATACTGGTATCACATTTTCTAGACATGGGTTATCAAAACAAGACCGACAAGGTCACTACGGTACTAAAATTTTCATTCCTGCCTTCAACGGAAATAAAAAATTGGATCCGAAGAGATGTCTCTACTATTACTTGATAAAAACAGAACCTTTCCGGAAAGGGCCTGATGGATCAGATGAGAAAAGACTGTTCTTAAGTCTAAATGAACCTCACAAACCTGTGCCAAACTATATCAAATTGGATTGTGCAAACTTTGAAATTGACTCTCCATGATAAGTCACTGAAAGTTAAAGGTCATAGCACGAGAGCAATTGGGACGTCTTATGCTTTATACAGAGGTGCATCACTTAGCTCAATCTTATCGGCAGCAGACTGGAGTCGAGAATCTACTTTTATTAAGTTTTACCTCCGAGATATGAGTTCTCAGAGCTAGATAAGCTCTGGATTTTAAACTTTAGCGAGTCTCAGTGAAGTTCTGTGTAATCACAAGAAGGTGAAGTTTATAAACTGTATTATATACATGTACATATAGAGGGTATTGTTATTCTACTGGATCACATGAAGGAAATTCATGTATGTGACATTTGGTATGATCAAAGTCAACATAGTTTTTATGGTATTATGGGATGTGCTGGTCAACTGGAAGTTGGTTTAAACTCGGCCAAGAAATTCCCAAAACTACACCGCCAGGATAGTAAAAGGTATACATTGCTTTGAAAACTATCCTATAAGTAGAGTAAAATAAGTAAGTAAAACGAATGAAATGAAATTATTAAATTTGTGATCAAATTTGAATTTTATGAAAGAGTTTTACTTACTTATTTTACTCGTTTCCCACCACCACCCCGTTTTGTGAGTTTTTGAGTTGGGAAACGTTTCAACTAAAGCAAAACTAAAGCCATGATGGCGGATCACGTGTAATGATCCGAATCATGGAGACGCTTGACTGATTTTTTAAAGCGTCTGAGCGAGTCTGAACGTAAACAAAGAGTAAAATCCTATAAGTAGAGTAAAATAAGTAAGTAAAACTCTTTCATAAAATTCAAATTTGATCACAAATTTAATAATTTTGTTCAACAGTGCATGATGAAATAAATTCGTTATAGGTTAAACGATAAACATGCACTTTAAATATATTTATTCACTAAACAGTTGTAATAATAAAATGAAAAAGTCAAGCAGGTTAAAATACTGTTTTATAAAGAGCAGCATCATAACCTTCCTTCACAAAATTTAAGGAATTTAAGTCATTCGTTGTTTATGTTTGCTATCTTGAATATTCTAGGAGGACTGACCACAAACAAAAGTACACTTCTATTTATTACATTCACACCGAAACTTGACAATGGAATCTTTCGTAGAAGAGTTTACTGAAAAATCTTGTCTGAGACAATTCTACAAAACACAATTTACAAAGCATTTTATCAAGACAATTTGATAGTTTGTTGATTTGTTTCTTTCTGTTGAAGTTTATGAAATTAAAAACCATCGAAAAAATCAAGTGAAGCTTTGATTTCCACTTTTAAATTTTACACCTTTTCTGACTAGCATAACTTTAAAACTTTGAATCTTGGGAAATTTATTACTTGAAAGCTAACGCCATTCGAATAAGAATTGAGTGGCACCAGCTGCATGATATCCAAGTCTTTTATGAAAGATGCAGGTTTAAATATGTTAAAATATGCAGCAAAATCTGCCCATTTGATGATAGTGTCAGAAACCTTTTACAAGATTGTACGAGCCTTTTCACTATGCAATTAGTATCAACCCTTTAACCCTTTTGTTAAAACATGCAGATTTTGATCTTATTTATCCAAAAGTCTTCCTGTATTTCACACTGTAGTAACAGGGCAACTTTTACACCTTTTACCACATGGCGTTTTGAAAACAACAACAACGATCTGTTCTCAGTATGGTTGAACATATTTTTCTACAGGTTTACTTTGGAAACAGAGTCTTACAATTCATCTTTTCAATTAACATTACTGCCTGAAGTTCTGACAAGTAATTTAGCTGGCGTAATATTGAAGTTGCAGTTTCATTTCTGCCCATTCGATGATAATATCAGAAACTGTTTACAAAATTGTATAAACTTCTTCACTATGCAATTAGTATCAATTATACCACATTTCAAACCTCGTTAAGTACAATTTGTCATTTAAAACGCATTAAAAATAGGTTTCAGATTAAAACACTGAATTTAGAACATGTTCATTTGTATTGGTTCATAATAAAGAAACCATTTACTAATCAGAAAGCAATTCAAATGCAATCAGTTTCTATTTGTTTGAGCAAATAACGCATGTACCACAAGTTTACAACCAACAGTTACATCAGAAGAAGGCAAATCTATCATAGTTCTGATCAGTTTAATGTTCTTCAGGAACACGTACCTTCGTAGAAAATGTGGTTTGCAGTGTAATGAGTGCATGTAACAAAATACTTCTAATGAACAACTCGTCAAGGGTTTAATGCAGTATTTCGATCGACTTGAACGAATGTCAAAAAGAAGTTTTTGGAAAATATAGTTAGGATGATGAAATACATTCCATGCAGAACTTTGGTTGCTATGGCAGCAAGAATGAAAAGAACAACTCTTACGATAATGTAAGGTCGTAACAGAAAGATGCGTTACATCTTAATAAAGAACATTCATAGCGGGATTCGATCTCTGGTCCTCCCGAAAACTAACGCTCTTACCACTGAATCAAAGAGCGCTGGTCTGCGATTCGGCAAATACGGAGTTCGAATCCGGTTCTGGATCTTCTTTGTCAAGAAGCATTGCATCTCTCTGCTACAAATATTCATGTTCATAGGATAAGAACTCGTCCAGGATAACCCCCTTTGTGTTAAAAAATAATAATAATGAAAATCTTTTAAGAATAGACCACACCATTCGTCATCACAAATGATGACTTTCTTAAGGGTGTGTGAGTTACGGTCCAGTGTCCATTGGCCTATCATAGTATAAATAAGACCTCTGACAACTGCGTCAAGGTATTTTTTCTTTGGGTCTGTGGTCAGAGCGTTGGTTTTCGATTCGGGAGGACCTGAGTTCAAATTTCGCTCTTTATGGCATTGCATATTTCCGTGACGAGTATTTAGGTCCCTAAGAATACTAAAATGATTAAAAAACTTCTTGTCTATAACTATCAGGTCGAGAGCTAAAATATCTGGCATGTTGCATTACAATGATTTTCTAAATTGCTATCTTGGAGGTACTATTAACGCACCACAGTAAGTTTTAAACACAAGATGATGTTTTGTCGTCTAGAAGCTAAAAGATATTTTATTTTGCTGCAAAGACACTAAATTATAGATTGAAGCCTTTTTTTCGACGATGAAATAAAATCTTTGATTGAGATAAAAATCAGGTGCAAAAACTAACACATTTACTGTATTATTTCTATTTGGTTAGAATAACCACCCAGAAATAAAGTAACTCTTTCAATTCATTGGCTTTGCTTGGCTTTTGAAATGGTTAAATTTATATGTAATTCAGTTGTGATCTAAGACTGAACAATTTCTTGAAGAGCGCTCATCGAAAAGTCAGGTCTTCAAATTGTCCATGTTGTTTTTATGTCTAAGAATTTAGTTTTTCCAGAAATTCTTATCAGTACTTGATAATGTGTCAGGTGAACAAAGAAGACCCAGTTTTGTATTTACTCTGTATAGAAAATTTGTAAAACATGCAGCAAAAATGCTAATGGTAACCACTTCGATTTTGTTTGTTACTATTCTTGCAACAGATTAACTTAGCAGACTGAAGTTTCTGATGTTATTTATTCTTACTAGTCAAGAAAATGTTTTTGCTGAACAACATCACTTTAAATCAATAAGCGATAAAGTGATGCTTCTCTTTGCAATTAACTTTTTTGTTGCTTTGTATAGTACCTTAAACAATTGTTAGATCTACCCTACGAACTGCTTATGATCTTTTCAAATACTGGACACCTTAAATGGTGTCAAAATGTCACTTCAAGTACTCTTGTGTAAGGGATTGCAGCTACCATGAATTGTTATGTCATTGTTGATCTGATTATGTTATCAGTAAACAATAAGCAACAACATCCCTGAAAAGTTTAGATATGAGGAAAAACATCACTGGCACAAGAGTAACAAACTGAAATTTTAATTTTTACTATGTATGTAATGACAATAACAAAAACTGCAACCGAGACCTGTTTTTCGTTTTCATGCTTACCCTACACTGTGTTTTCCATGGTTTTATTTTTTTCGACCAACTGCCCTTTATAAAGTGGAATATTACAACAATACATTTCAGACAAACACCTAACTCATTAAAATAGGGTAACATTTTTATGTAGATTACAGGTATTATCAGTTTTGAAAACGCACCCGTCTGTTCGCTTTTTGACAAATATTGGATTTCCTCGTAGTTTCAAAACTTACTGTCACTGTCAGCTTCCGTTTATTGGATCTCGTTTGTTAGAAGACATTTGATTGATTAATGTCAAACGTACAAACGTAAAAACAAACTTACCTATCTTATTTTTGCGATTTTTTTTCAACCATATGATGTCTGAAAGTGGCCGTAAGTAATCGAGATCTCACCAACCATAACAATGGTAATAGCTACTTTTTATTGATTTATTAATAAATAACACAAATATTTTTCTCCGAATTGAAATGGTGTCAGTATTTATATTCACACATTATCTTGCCATTTAAGTATCTTTGTACAATTCAAAATTAACCTTCAAGCTACATGTAGCACTGTGTTGTACAAGTACTATATGAATTGTTCAGAGATTCTAAAACTTAACAGTATTGAGTTCTATAGAGTAAGATGCGGTATGCAGTAACACGAATAACTGAGTAACCGTTGTTATTATGTTGCTCACGGTAGTTTATTTACAAAGTTGTTCAGTCACCCCAATAATTAGCAAACTCGCTTCTTGTTTCTTTCTTTAAGGGTTCAAGTCCCTTCATGGTATGATGGCATATAATGACCAAAAGTGTATGATGATTTGGAACTCTGGTGCCAGTGACAGATTTCATATACTGACGGAAAAAAATAACTGTGCACACTAAAATACTTAATATCTTTTATTAGGTATAAAATTATTTTAGCAGATTTCTTTTGTGTAATTCACAAGGTAATCTTGTTTCAATAATACTGCTTTTCGCGAGTTGCACGTGCAAAATGTATAGCCCGTAACGGTCGCGCTTTTTACGTGTTTCTTTATGTTAACATCCTCGTACATGCTGTTTCGAGTTATTTTAACCGTCAAATTATAGTGAGCTACCCAGCAGTTCAGAAAAACACCTTAATTTGGATTTTAAGTCTTTGAAGACAATGCCACGCATCTCAGAAAATGATCGCCTACGTGCCGTCGGTATGCTCCAAGCAGGCATTGCTCAAAATGCGGTTGCGCAGCGTTTTGGTGTTCACCGAAACACCATATCAGCACTTTGGCGACGATTTCAGCAACGTGGCAACGTCCGTGATCTACCACGTCCAGGGCGTCCACGTGTGACGTCAATCCGTCAAGACAATTATATCCGGCTTACACACCTACGGAATCGATTTCAACCGGCCACATTAACAGCACGAACAATTCCTGGCTTGAGACCTATCAGTGGACGAACTGTTAGAAACCGATTAAGAGAGCACAGCATTACTCCACGACGTCCTGCGATACGTCCTACTCTTCTCTTACGTCATCGACAACGTCGACGTCAGTGGTGCAGACAGTATCTAAGGCTTCCAAGAGCATATTGGAATAATGTTCTGTTTACTGACGAGTCGCGGTTTCACTTAGAAAGTTCGGACGGACGAGTTCGTGTATACAGGCGTCGCGGAGAACGTTACTTGGATCCCTGTGTTTTTCAACGTCAACGTTTTGGTGGTGGTGGGTCGATAATGGTTTGGGGAGGTATCTCATCTCAAGGCAGGACCCAGCTTGTAATTGTCCGTGGCAATTTAACGGGTGTTCGTTACAGAGATGAGATTGTCATACCCCACGTGCTGCCATTTCTTCAACGTCAAGGGCGTAACATGACGTTTCAACAAGACAACGCTCGGCCACATGTAGCACGTGTAGTTACCGGGTTTCTGGCTCAGCAAAACGTGAGTGTCTTACCCTGGCCCGCTGTTTCACCAGATCTTTCACCAATTGAGCACGTTTGGGATGAGATGAAGAGACGCCTCCGTCAAAGACGTAACCAACCTCTCACGCTGGACCAACTAGCGCAGACATTGGTCAACATCTGGAACACCATTCCACAGGCAGTTATCGCCAACTTAGTTGCCTCTATGCCTCGTCGCTGCCGTGCTTGCTTGAACGCCAATGGAGGCCACACACGATACTGACCTTGTGGAATCAGATTTCATACCTGTCAACTTCTGCGCCTTGTTACTGTAAAAATTGTTTTACATGATGAAGTGTTTGTATTGATTGTTAGAAATAAAACGTTGATTGGCTAATTTGCAAAGTTTTATGTTACTATTCCTAATATTAAAAAAAATTCTATACCTTGAAGTATGCACAGTTATATTTTTCCGTTAGTATATAATAGGAGGTATATTGAAAAAAAGGCTGTTTTACTATTTTAAAGTAAGCGCACTTCGTTAATTTACATATTCATCATTTGTCTAAACCAAGACTCCGAGTTCCTTTAAAACAGACTTGAAAATTCATATGTACATAGATCGTATAGTTGACAAAAACACACCTCTCCTTTCGTTATTTTTGTAGAGTTTTTTGTTCTATTTGTTTATATACACCTTTATTTTTTCGCCTCGATGATACAGACTTGAAAATTTGTGATTTGTTATATCTGATAAAGCAGGAGTACTGTAAACAATGAACATAACACTCAGTCTCTCATATTTTAGACTCATCGCCTTCTGTAAATTTTCAAATATAATTATTGTCCAGGTTATTCATAAAACACCGTAAGATCTAGAGGTACAGTCTTGATATTTCATACATCGACAGGTCTTTTAAATTATCATATCTCTACATATGATATCTTTAGAGTTATTGGACGAAGTTTGTCGAATAGTTAAACGTCAACGTCACCACAGAGCTAATTGTGCTATATAATTAAAGTTATAGATGTGGTGCCTGTCCAAATCGAAACTCACTTTGTATGATTGAATGTCGAAAATAATTCTGTACCCAACAAGGAACGCCAAAAGAAATGTCCACTATTCAGATGGCTACAGGGACACACTTATGGAATACGCTACCTGTCTCGCCGTGCCTTTCTTTATTATTGGACTAAACAACCATGTAGAATACGCTTACATACTATTAGCTGGTTACAACTTTCATCTTGCACATTGTATTTGATTATAAACTAAACAAAAACTGACTGGATTTTAATCAAACATGCAGTCAACGTAAAACTAATGAAATAAATTCTCTGATAAATCACTGTTATCGTTTTCGTTTATTTTATTGTTATTTCTAACCAAAGAGAATGTAGAGGACAAGTCAGGACAGTAGTAACTACTTGAAACTATCTCAGTATCATTTCATATACAGGCCGTGTAATGACATTATCAACAATGTGGTAAAATTTCACAGTTTCAGGGTTTTTTTTAGTTTCAGATGAACTACTATTTTGAAACTACTTTTGTACAATTTTATTGCAATTATACGACCGGAAGGTACACTACTAGTGGAAAAAACAATATATATATATATATATATATATATATATATATATATATATATATATACTGACGGAAAAATATAACTGTGCACACAAAAATACTTAATATCTTTTATTAGGTATAAAATTATTTTAGCAGATTTCTTTTGTGTAATTCACAAGGTAATCTTGTTTCAATAATACTGCTTTTCGCGAGTTGCACGTGCAAAATTTATAGCCCGTAACGGTCGCGCTTTTTACGTGTTTCTTTATGTTAACATCCTCGTACATGCTGTTTCGAGTTATTTTAACCGTCAAATTATAGTGAGCTACCCAGCAGTTCAGAACAACACCTTCATTTGGATTTTAAGTCTTTGAAGACAATGCCACGCATCTCAGAAAATGATCGCCTACGTGCCGTCGGTATGCTCCAAGCAGGCATTGCTCAAAATGCGGTTGCGCAGCGTTTTGGTGTTCACCGAAACACCATATCAGCACTTTGGCGACGATTTCAGCAACGTGGCAACGTCCGTGATCTACCACGTCCAGGGCGTCCACGTGTGACGTCAATCCGTCAAGACAATTATATCCGGCTTACACACCTACGGAATCGATTTCAACCGGCCACATTAACAGCACGAACAATTCCTGGCTTGAGACCTATCAGTGGACGAACTGTTAGAAACCGATTAAGAGAGCACAGCATTACTCCACGACGTCCTGCGATACGTCCTACTCTTCTCTTACGTCATCGACAACGTCGACGTCAGTGGTGCAGACAGTATCTAAGGCTTCCAAGAGCATATTGGAATAATGTTCTGTTTACTGACGAGTCGCGGTTTCACTTAGAAAGTTCGGACGGACGAGTTCGTGTATACAGGCGTCGCGGAGAACGTTACTTGGATCCCTGTGTTTTTCAACGTCAACGTTTTGGTGGTGGTGGGTCGATAATGGTTTGGGGAGGTATCTCATCTCAAGGCAGGACCGAGCTTGTAATTGTCCGTGGCAATTTAACGGGTGTTCGTTACAGAGATGAGATTGTCATACCCCACGTGCTGCCATTTCTTCAACGTCAAGGGCGTAACATGACGTTTCAACAAGACAACGCTCGGCCACATGTAGCACGTGTAGTTACCGGGTTTCTGGCTCAGCAAAACGTGAGTGTCTTACCCTGGCCCGCTGTTTCACCAGATCTTACACCAATTGAGCACGTTTGGGATGAGATGAAGAGACGCCTCCGTCAAAGACGTAACCAACCTCTCACGCTGGACCAACTAGCGCAGACATTGGTCAACATCTGGAACACCATTCCACAGGCAGTTATCGCCAACTTAGTTGCCTCTGTGCCTCGTCGCTGCCGTGCTTGCTTGAACGCCAATGGAGGCCACACACGATACTGACCTTGTGAAATCAGATTTCATACCTGTCAACTTCTGCGCCTTGTTACTGTAAAAATTGTTTTACATGATGAAGTGTTTGTATTGATTGTTAGAAGTAAAACGTTGATTGGCTAATTTGCAAAGTTTTATGTTACTATTCCTAATATTAAAAAAAATTCTATACCTTGAAGTATGCACAGTTATATTTTTCCGTTAGTATATATATATATATATATATATATATATATATATATATATATATATATATAATAGTTCTATAAATCATTTTCACGTCATGAACGACTTGGACGTCAAACAAGTAACATACGATATAGTTGCTAGGTTGTTGTGTAATCCATATCCATGTTTAAGTAACCTTTGAAGGCACTCATTATGAATGGCAGCATTTTATGTTAATTCAGAGAAGCCAGAAGATAGTGTGTATGCAAAAATTGTTAATTAGTTTATGACGTTTTCTCGATAACGTCAAATTGTCCAGATTCCTGATTTTGTCACGTCATGTCACAATAACGCTGTTTAAGTTTTATTCAATGTCTCTTATAAATTTGTGTTCTATAGGTATTGTCGCACTACATTAGATAACTAATATTTTTGTTCTAATGTTAGCAGTAAGCTAGACATGTACAAAGACGGCATTTTTTTTCGAATCTATACTTGGAAACACACACCTGAATTAAAGAAGAAGAATCATAATTTACTCTTGCACGTTCAAGCAAGAACAGAAACATATCAAACGGAAAACTGGTCAACAATAACAGCAAACCGCGGACAAAGCTGTTAATCCCCAAATGCACATGCCTAATTTATAACAGTCGAGAACTTAATATCGACAGAGAACTCATTTATCTATATCAACATGAAAACAAATCTGCATGCTTAACACAAAAAAAACTTGCAGGTAGCAAATGTCTTCACGGTTCCTATTCATTTAATTTTCTGGCTTCAAATATGCACTTCATTCTTACTTGATATATATTTCTGATCTCATTTTATGGATCTGCATTTTGTCAGTAAATTAATTCTTAGCCTTTCAAAACAGAATTTTATCATATTCAGTTTTGAGGAATTTTCATTACTACATCCTAAAACATATCTATATTTGCATATGCTTTTCTGTCACATATAATCAAAAGGAAGGACTTCAGCTGCTTTAGATTGTGTTGTTAATTCAGACAGCTATTGTAATTAGCTTTCTGTGTTTTAAGCAAACAAATAAGAGTGGAATATTAAGTTTTTCTTCAAGTTGAAATTAAAGACAAGACGCTTGATTAAACATACTCTCCTGCGCATCGGTCGAAAGAAACAAACTATGCATGTCTGCATGTTACTTACGTATTTCACTTTTCAAAGTGATTTTAATATGTATAGGTAAATAAACCAGTAAAACTATCAAAAAGGTTAAAATCATGATGGTATGGTTGTTTTTAGACGTTTAATTGCTGTATTAAGATGTTTACGCATAGTTGAAATGTGTTTACAAATTTGTCAGAAAACACCCGTCTATTCATATTTTTTTGAATCACATGATCGTTTAAACCAATAAAAATGTTTTAAATGGTTTAAAGATGTTTCGGTTTTTGAGATATTGGTGCACTTTCATTGGTTGCTTAAAAGTTCATTGTAAAGGTCAATATCATAAATCTACTCTTATTAAAGCAGCGGTGTGAAGTAACGTAGTGTATTCATTTAGCTGCTGAGGGAGCGTAAATTAAACATATAAATCCACGTAAGAAAAGATTAATTTTGGAGATTTGCTTTATGCGGTTTTAGATCTGAACAAATATTAGGCATACTATCAAATGATCATACATCAATTTAATATTAACAGAATAGTTTGTTTCTTCGTTTCCACGCAGTACATTTGCAGTTTTTATTACTTAAATCTATTAAATTGCCTTATTCCTTTGGTTTGGTTTTACTTGGGTTTAACGCCAGTTTTAACAGCTAAGGTCATATCCTGGCGGTCAGTCCACCTAACCAGTGTTCCTAGGTATCCAACCAGTTTACTAACCAATTTCTCCGCAAGTGACTGACTACTTCCTCACTTGCTTCAGAGGTGAAGGACAAATAATCTATAGACGCATTGTCTGAGATAAATTATCACGGATAAATTTTGCCGGCCTTGAAGGTGATCGAACCGGGATCGTCAAGATTGACAATCCGATACTCTACCAATTGAACTAGCCGAGCAAAAAGAAAAAAAAGAAAAACTAGTCTTCCACAATTCCAGAACTATTGCTGTCATTTATCTAGAAAAGTACAATATTCAGTATTCAGTCTACGCAAGAATTTTTTGTGCATTTTTTTCATCAAGATCTTATAATCCCTCAATCGCAAAGTAACTGATTCATGAAACTTTATACGAGTTGAACAATAATCGGAATATGAAGCTGTAGATACATTCATAACTCTCATTTAGTGAAAATGGCAATTATAATACAGGTATTTTATCGTATCTAAATCCAGGTGTATTTTCAGCACTTGAATTTCACTGCTATTTTTTTACGCAAAAGTATTTAAATTTTATTTAGTTATTTCCTTTTAGTATTCATTTTATCGTTGATTTTGCATTCAAACCAGTTCGAGAGAAACATGGCAAAATCTTGGCAACATATTTGAAACGCCTTTTCGAAGCAGCTTTCTTAGTTCAATTTGTGTTTCAGAAAAAAAGAGAAAGAAAATGACGTTCGAACTTGCTAGATGAGTCAGATGTCGATTTAACAAGATATTTCCCGCGACTGAACTTCGCATTTATTTATCAGGTAAGGTATTGTATTCAGTTTGGTCATGAATGACTAAACCCAGTTCAACTAAACCTTTTAGAACGGTTGTATGCAATAATACAAACTACAACCTAAAATTTTGTCCGTCTTCAATAAACCCCTGCATTTCAACAAGAGGAAATGTTACTTGTTAGAGAACAAAACAGCACGTCGGATAATATGTCTTTGCATTTGCATTATGATGGATACAGCTGTTGATCAAAATTTGCCAAAGTATGACCAGTATGCAAAAATGGGAACATGTTATGTCCCAGTCATTTTTGTAAGGTGTGTTCACTAATACACGTATTTTGTGTAAACTAATGCTCATGTGGTTTCTAAATTAGGTGATCAGATTTTTGCGGAAAAAAACTTCCTGCTTCTCCACAACTAACATTGACGTTTTCGGTGGCATGACAAATCCCCTAAAATCCAACAGTTTTTCTCATGCAATCAAAATCGGAACACATGTACATCAATTTTGTTGAGCCAGAATTTAGCAAGAAGACAACCTGATTTCATTGATTTATATTTAGCCTGATCATTGCAAAATAAGCACTTTTCGGATTGTACTTAGTGTCACCACTTGTCAAAAAGAGCAATCAGAAATATTTCACATTCCTTTTGTAAAACATACCCTGCAATATTGACTTCACAACTCATCCATGGTTTAAAATTAAAATGTAAATATTAGTCTTACTAAAAGCTGATTGTACTGGTTGCTTGGTTTTATATTTGTCTAATTATATTAAAACATAAAACTGATGAAAAGTTAAGTCTTAATTTTTTAGTATATATCAAGTATCAGAATTGCAATACATTTCGATATGACTATAAAACAACATATTGTTAAGAGCAGCGCATCTCATTATTTCCAAATTTAAAGTGTAACATGAAAAATCTAAGTCACTATTGTCTCATCGCCCATTGTTGATAAATATAATCGAAAGGTAATGCAACAAATATGTCTTGTTTACCCAAGATGCCAACATCAGATTATAATTAAGAAATTAATGTTACGTGGCATACGAAACACATTTAAGTAATACCGGTCCTTCACTGTTACGAATGAATTTCTGTCAAGTTAAAGAGAGTTTGCTGCACATACTAATGATAAAAATGATGCCGAAAGATAGTTTTGCAATAAAAAAGAAAATACGCGTTTTCTTAATTTATATAAACGTACGATAAAGATAAGTCAATACCATGAAATATTTCATGAAGCTACGTGAATGATTCTTACAATTGCTGATGCTATCACAAGCTGCCAAGAAACACTTTCACAAGGCTTGTGTAAATTTAATTTGAAAGAACGTTTAGTGTGAATATCTAATATCATAGTTATTTAATA
The DNA here is from genome assembly GCA_012932295.1 of Cyclina sinensis. Classification (NCBI taxonomy): domain Eukaryota; kingdom Metazoa; phylum Mollusca; class Bivalvia; order Venerida; family Veneridae; genus Cyclina; species Cyclina sinensis. The sequence goes on along the minus strand of JAAONU010000003.1, from coordinate 39,789,560 downwards.
GGAATTTTATTGATATTTTCGCGAGCTGACAGTGCACAATGGTAATTTCAAAGGGAATAGAAGTAATATATTTTAAAGGTTACTGATTGATCATTTCTGTAGGATGTGATGACAAATGTAAGGACACATGTATGTATAACGAAGCCACTAGACATCTTAATGTTCAAAATGAATGAAGGAAATAAGTGAATAGAGTAAAATATACAAATTGCTATGTTAATTTTGTTATTTTGTGTGTGTACTGGATTTAACAGACATTGCAATCTGACTATGATAGCTCCCCGGCGGTGTACAAGCGGCGACATACGTCGAACGACAAGATCATCACCTCGACGGTATAGTTACGGTGATTTCAGGAGAGGTTCCATGTTCATGAGAGATTGGACTTACATGAGTACATGGTTTCCATTCTTAATTTGTAGACATTAAGCTCAATTTTGCGGAAAGGTTTAAAAGGTGTCATTTTTTTATATTTTGTATAGTATAAGCATACAAGTTTGGAATCTTAATATAATTCTAAATATGGTAATGTCTTTTCATTTATCATAATTTAAAAATTTTGTACGCTCTTTAAAAACGGATAAGAAACAACGTTTAGTTATACACACATATTAAGTGTAATCTAGAACATTAAGTTATATACTTACGTTATCAAAATCAACTTATTTGCTTCAAGGTTATACCATATTTTCTCAGAAATATGTGTGTGCCGCCGATACGTTTATTTTAGGTTTTTTGTCTATAACTGGAGGCTTTTATTTCGAAAATAGTAGTTCTCTGAAACAGTTAGAGAAAATTAATATAACTTAGATGACAGTTGCTAAATGGGAAATAATCAAAAGTTTAAAAGATACGTTATCTTACAGAATAGTCTTGAAATAAATAGATTTTGATAATAACAGTATCTGACATAATTTTATACATGTTATTTCTAATACGTTTAGTTATTCCAAAGTTGAGTATAAGAGAGTATACTTGTTTGTGTTGGGTGAAATCATCAGAATGTACAACTAATAAGAAATAGTTTAGACTTTTTTTATTAAAAACATTTCTTTGAATCCTCCATAACGTGCAAGTCGACAGACCCTCTATGCCGAATGCAGTTACTACGTCGCGCATGAAATAATTTCAAACTGATAAGATACATGTCCATATGCAGAAATGTCATCGCGTTATACATGGTGATAAACAGAAAAATTGGTTGCAATTTCACCGATTTCGGAAATTAGATATAGAGACGTATTTTAATGTAGATTTTCTGTGGTATTTGATATTAAAAATTAATCGATAATAATAGATATAATCTTTCAGTCCTTTACCTGAGAAATATTTATAGATCTTTTATATAGATTTTATTTTAACTGGCGAGCGCTTTCGATGACTTTCCGTAGGACTTCGATGCATGACGTCATCCGATATCAATTCAAACATTTGTTTATTGGAATGTGCATATTGCCTACAGAAATATCTATGCATGATTAATGGAACGTTACTTTATACCTCGGAAGTAAAAAAATTAAGCTCAGAATCTGATAAATTTTGGGGGTCAAGGATTTATCTGACGTTGTACAAGTTATAAGGAACTCTGAAATCAATAAAGGACACAGCCTGTGTACTCATTGCATGTAGTGAAAATGATTGTTTCTTAGAGAAATAACACCATGTCCAATCGTTCAGTATTCTTAGAGATATAACACCGTGTCCAATCGTTCAGTATAGATCCCAGGAGGGGAACGCTTGGAAACAATTTTTAAGGAGAAAAACAGGTACTGTCACAGTGGTAAGAAAATAATCTTGCATTTCTTTGGTAAGCATTTATCTGATAAAGAAATGACCCATGCTGATCTCCTTTGATTACTTTATCCGATGGTTATCTCACAGTTTCTTTAACTTCTTAGAACATTGCTCACAACTGCATTTGAAAATCCCCAAAATTGGCGAGATCGCTCTTTAAGTGTCAATATTTTGACAAGCAATAAAAGTTCTTCTCTCGGAGCATTTGTTTCGTCCTAAAGGTTCGTTTAAAACATGTTCTTATATGCCAAAAGCCTCCACTATTTCTGGAACGTATTTTGGGAAGAAAAATACTATTTTAGTAAATATTCAATATGAACGCATGGGTCGAAATTTTTATGAGTTTTCATCTGTTTGCAAACTGAACGCATGGACACGAGGCATTTTTTATGGATTTCTCACACAAAATCGATCATTTGACGGTCAAATTTCCGAATGTTCGATGCGAATGTCTGTAACATTAATATCAAAATGACATTAATTTAGTTCTAAATATTTTAAAACTCCATCAACTGCTACGCGTTGGACGACGTGTAATACCATACATGACCTAGATTGTCTGAACTAACATATATTTCATATGTACACTGCATAGCTTTTCTAATACCGTACGCGTGTGGATATAAGATACTTGATTCATTTTGAATAGAATAAATTTTCAGACATTAAAGCTTGGATATTATTTGTTCAAAAAAGTAAAAAGGGCAGTTTCCAAAAACTATGTCCGAGTGTCCTTTTTTCGTGTGATTGGTCGTATGCAAGTAGAGACTTAAAATTAAAAAAAGAAAAGAAAATAAAAATAAAATCCAAATTCTACTTGATTAAATTGCTAGTGTATACTGCTGTTTTTTTATTAAGTTTAAGTTTTCAGAAACTTGAATAAAAATGGTGAAAATTTATTTAGAAGTATCTGGTTTGATCGGTTGCGTCGTGCCTCTTTCGAAACATGATTTCAATGTAAAATCTTTGTACGATGAATTCTTTTTCAATGGTATTGTTTTTTAAAAGGGTGTTGCTTTGAAGGCACTCTTAATTTTGACCTGTTAATTCCTTTTGGAGTTATTGCTTCTTCCTGTCAATAAATAGTTGGAATTTTTCTGTTGTATGTCTCGCTGTTCAATACTAGATTTTGAATTCTAGACACCCGTTAGAGTCAAAGCTTTCAAGGTAAGCATGATTTTCATTTACCTTAAAAATAAAATATCCTGGTTTAGAAATTCAATTTTTAATCCTTGTTAATCCTTAATATCTTTTTGAAAAATAACAATAGGATGTCAAACAAGATGCAGTCGATCCTCAGGACTTTTGTTGTTAAAATTAACATGAAAGTTAATATAGTAATTCGTTAATATGAATTTATCATTCAATTTTGTACTGTGAAGGACAGACAACGTCCAAAATCTTGCAGAACTTTTGTCCTCAAAAACACATACTTCATTATCCTTCTAAAAATAGAATTATGTTTCGAATAAAGATGAAATAGTTTAGAATTACACATTTCACTGTCTTTGGAAATTTTAAAAATTAAAAATCAGCTAATTTTAGTTTCTTGCTGAAAACTGAACAAATGCGAGGTACATGTTCTAGTAAGTCGTAGAATCATGACATTAAAACATTTATAGCATACTGATAATGCAAATTTTGTCCAACAGTGCATAATGAAATAAATTCATTATAGATTGAAATATTAACATACACCTTAAATATATTTATAATCTATCAATACGTAGTTGTATTAATAAAATGAAAATTTCAAGCAGGTTAAAATACAGTTTTATAAAGAATCATAACCTTTCTTCGCAAAATTTAAGGAATTTAGTCATTCGTTATTAAAATATCACGTTTGCTATCTTGAATGCTATAGGTCTGACCATTACAAATGTCATTTCTATTTATGACATTTGCACGTGAAATCCAACACTTGAATCTTTCGTTGAAGATTTTACTGAAAACTCTTGTCTGGGACAATTTTACACAACCAATACAATTTACAAATAATTTTATCAAGACTGTTTGATAGTTTGTTCATTTGTTTTTTTTTTCTGTTGAAGTGTGTGAAATTAAAAACCATCGAAAAACTAAAAATAAGCTTTGATTTCCACTTATTGTCAATAAATTAAAAACTTTTCTGACCAGCAGATCTTTAAATCCATTCCATTCTTGTAGAAGATATCATATTCGCACGGAATGTAAAAAGGAAAGCTAGCACCGGTCGATTGAAACCGAGTAACAACAGTTGCATCATATGAAAGAAAGAGGTTTCAACTTTTGTCAAAATATGCAAATTTTACTTTTCTCTTAAACGTTTTGATAAGAGAAAACATCATTGGCACCAGAGTAACAAAATTAGATCTAAATTTTTACTATGTATGTAATAATAACAGAAACGGCATCTTCTCAGACAAAAACCTTCTTGTCGTTTTCATGCTTACTTTACAATGTGTTTCCATGGTTTGATTATTTTCCGACCAAGTGCCCTTTATAAAGTGGAATATTGCAACAAAACATTTCAGACAGCCGCCTACCTCTTAAAATTTAGGAAACATCTTTGTATAAATAGCAGATAATATCAGTTTTGAAAACAAATCCATCTATTCAAATTTTGACAAAAATTGGCTTTCTTCTTACATGTATTCTCAAAATTTACTGTCAGTGTCAGCTTTCGTTTGTTGGAGGCTTGTATCTTAGAAGCCATCTGATAGTCTAATATACAAACATTAACGTACAAACATTAAGACTAACAAAAATAAAATAAAATTTCTCATCTTTATTTTAGCGATTATTTCAACCATATAATGACTGAAAGTAACCTTAAGTTATCGAGCTGTACCCAAGCAAAACAATGGTAACTGTTACTTTATAATGATTTGTTAACAAGTAACACAAATATTCTATTCGAAATGCAAATTATGTCAGTATTTATATTCACAAATTACCTTGCCATTAATGTATCTTTGGGAAATGTACAATTCAGAGATTCTCAAACTTAACAGTATTGTGTACTATATAGTAAGATGCGGTAATGCAGTTTTCTTTTCCGAATCGAGATAAAAAAACTGCTTGCGACAGCCTAAATGACGTCATTTACCATGTGGTATGGCCACCCTGTATAATACCGTATATGATGACAAAAAGTGTATAATGATTTAGTATTCTAGTGTTAGTGATAGATTTCATATAATAGGAGGTATGTTGCAAAAAAAAACTATTTTAAGATAAGCGCCCTTGATTAATTTACATATGTTTCATTTGTCTGAACCAAGACTCCGAGTTCCTTGAAAAAGCCTGGAAAATTGATGTGTAAAAAGATCCTATAGTGGACAAAAACAAACCTGTCTTTTCGTTAATTTTGTAGAGTAATTATTTGTTTATTTACACTTTTATTTTTTTTTCTCCCGGACAATTACTCTAAGACTTGATGATAAGACGTTTTGATATATCTAATAAAGTAGAAGTACAGTAAATAATAAACAACTCTCAGTCTCTCATTTTTTTAGACTTATTGGTCTCTGTAAAATATTGTCCGACTAGTTCAGTGGTACAGTCATGAAAATTTCGTATATCAATAGGTCTTACAATGAATCATATCTCTACATATAATATCTTTAGAGTTATTGGATGAAGTTTGTTGAATAATTAAAGACACCACTGAGCTAGGGGGTTCCTGTTCCTGATCGAAGCTTTCTTTGTATGTCAAAATGATTTGGTATACATCAGAGAACGCCAGGAGAAAAGTCCAGTATTCAGAAGGCTATTTTTGGGACACATTTATGGAATAAGCTACCCGTCTCGCCGTTCCCTTTTTCATTATAAATATGACTAAACGATCACGTAGAACACGCTTACATGTTATAACTGGGTAACAATTTCCATCTTGAACAGTGTATCTGATTATAAACTGAATATAAAGTGACTGGATTTTAATCAACTTCCATAAATTTCTCTAATAAATCATTTTATTCGTTTTTATTTGTTTTATTGTTATTCCTAACCATTGTTTCAGCAAGACAGAGTATGCAACGAACAAGTTAAGACAGTAGTAGTTACTTGAGTCTCTATCATTTCAGATACGAAGTTTCAGTTTTATTCAATGCCTCATATGTTTTGTTCTGTAGGTGTAATTACAACTAATATTTTTTCCCAGTGTGATCACTAAGACAAAATTTCCATTTGCAAAGACGACATTTTTATGTGAATTTTTACTTTTGAGCACACACCTGAATTAAACCAGAAGAATCATAATTAACTCTTGCACGTATAAACAAAAACAAAAACATGTCTAACGAAAAACTTGTCAACAACAACAACAAACCACGAAAACCACAACCTCTTACTCCCCACTCAGACAAATGCACATGCCGTATTTATAACAGTTGAGAACAATATGGTCAGAGAACTCATTTATCAACATGAAAAAATATGCACACACAAATCTTGCAGGTAGCAGATGTCTTCATCTTTCATATTTCATTTAAATTGTACTTCTTTCTTACTTGATTTATATTTCTGATCTCATTTTAATGGTTTTAAATGGATCTGCGTTTTTGTCATAACTACATCCTAAAACGTGTCTTCATTTTGCATATGCTTTTCTGTGAAATATTATCGAAAGGAAAGGACTTCAGCTGCTTTACACTGTGTTGTTAATTCAGACAGCTATTGCAATTAGTTTCATGTGTTTTAAGCAAACAAAATAAAGTGGAAAGTTTAGTTTTCTTCTAGTTGGAATAAAAGACAAGACTCTTCTTTAAACCTATAAATCCACGTAAGAAAAGCTTAATTTTGGAGATTTGCTTTACGTGGTTATAGATTTGAACAATTATAAGGCAAAATATCAAAATTAATGATCATACATCAATTTTATATTAACAGAATAGTTTGTTTCTTCGTTTTCACGCAGTACATTTGCAATTTCTATTACTATAATCTATTAAATTTCATTACTACTTAATGAGCCCCCCCCCTCCAAAAAAAAGTCATCCACAAAACTATTGCTGTCATTTTACCAGAAAAATACAATATTCAGACGATGAATTTTTCGTACATTTTTTCATGAAAATCCTATCATCCTATATTGCAAAGGTATGTGATTCATGAAACTATACGAGTTTAACAATAATCGGAATATGAAGCTGTAGATACATTCATAACAGCAGTAACACAACTCTCATTTAGTGAAAACTGCAAATATAATGCATGTATTTTATCGTATCTTAATCCAGGTGTATTTTCAGCACTTAAATTTCACTGTTTTGTTATGCAAAAGTATTTAATTTTTATTTATTTATTTTCTTTTAGTCTTGAGAAATTGTCGTTGTCGTTGTAATGCTTGCTGTTTTAAACAACATATTCGAAACTTCTTTTACGATGCAGCGTTCTTATTTTAATTGTGTTTTGAAAAAAAGAGAAAAAAAAGAAGCAACAACAGAGTTTGTTTAAACAAGAAATTTCCCGGACGTTGCATTTATGTCTTTACACTTAAAAGCAAAAACTAGAAACTAGAGAAACGATTCGTAGAATTTGCTAACGCTATCATGAGCTTTTTAGAAACATTCGTGTCCTTTTGCGTTGTTCAATTTTTAATATTTGACATTCCTTTTGTAAAACGTACCCTGCAATATTAACTGCATAATTCATCCATGGTTTTCAATTAATTAAATGTAAATAGTAGTCATACTAAAGGCTGATTTTACTGGTTGCTTGGTTTTATTTGTCTAATAACATTAAAACATAAACAACTGAAAAAATGGTAAAGTCTTATTTTCTTAGTTTATATTAAGAATCAGAATTGCAATTCAAGTGTAACATTAAAATTCATGTAACTTTTTTTCTCATCGCCTATGGCTTATAAATATAATCGAAAGGTTATGCTACAAATATATCTTGTGTCACCAGGATGCCAACATCATACGATACGATACGTTATCTTGTGAAAATAGAATATCCTTGAAACGAATAGATTTTGATAATTGCAGTACCTTTCATAATTTTAAACATGTTATTTCTAAGACGTTTAGTTATTCTAAAGTTGTAAAACCAACACAATAAAGAGTGATTTTGAATTGGACCAATTAAAATGTTTATATTAGATGAGTCAAGATTCGGGTAACAATTCCCGACCACTGGGTTCTTAGTACAGTGTGTTACCACCGAACCCCTGAAAATGATAAGCAACATAGCTTTTATATGTGTAACCAACCGCATTTTCCGTACCAAAAGTTCTTCTTAAGCTGATTTGCATGCTTTAAAAACAATGTTGTCAATTTTAACCAGCACTTAGATACACACTATGGATGACGAACTAGTCCTCTATTAACAGCTGCATGACATGTCTTCAGTTTGACATTTAAGCTCTTTTAGCAAAAAAAAATGTGTTTGTGTGTCTGTGTGTGTGTGTTCATAAATTAATTCATTTATTTAACTTTTTATTCATTTTTACCCATTTATCTATTTATTGTGTCCCCTGTATTTCAGAAACATACCTCAAAACTGACAAAATGAAAACAAAGAATAAAGAAATTCAGGTTTTATGTAACACTTTTTATGTTTACAAAACGTTCAAAACTTTCGTTTCTCCTCTGAGTAAATGCCCTTGATTAAGTGCAAGTGTTCTTGTATAGTTAAAAATTCAGTTTTATTTGCCTACAATAAATCTACGAAAACAATTGGGTTAACATTATGTGCTGCAATTATCTTCTAAGGAGCGTCTAATTTTATAACAATTGCACTTCCGTTTGCGATAATTGAATTGAACAGCATAACTAGCTTGGCAGTCATTTAGGAGCTTTCCTCAATGTCAAATTGCTATTTCTATTGGTCACTTGCAATTTTCAGTTCTTGTGCATACATCATAGGATGCCTTTTTAGCAGCGCACCCAACTTGTGTTAAGTGAAACTGTTATCATGAACATGGCCCCAACGAGTAGATAAGTAGACTGCGGAGTCGAAAAATTCTTTTTTTATTCAGAATATTTTGATAGTGTATTTGGGATAATTTCGTTTTAAAGCTCAGTTGATGACAAAAACACGTTGAATATTTGGTTTTCTCAGCCTAACGTTTACATTCGTTTGTTGTTTCTGTTAAGAATTATGAAAAGAAAGAACTTGCTGCAGTATGACTGTTAAATGCAGGAAGCTCTAGCAAAGAGTATGAGGAAGAACCCCAAAAGAAATGTTCGTTATCATTATTGTGAATATTTCTTGAATTTTTACTGTAATATATTTATTACGAATTTATACAGTCAATTATTGCGACGATAAATTGGTAAAATTCTATTGTTAAAAGTTCTGATTTCAAATTCGGATTTGAAGCGGATGCAAACTAAGTGCTTGACAACGAGAGAACATTGACATCTCAAGCTCGTTAATATCGATTTGTTAGATGTTATCCCACTCTTCGTGTATTGCCGTATGCAGCCGATTGACGTTGCCTGACGGGTTCTGGTGTCGCCGATCATACCTATCAAATTCATTTTATCGTTTTCGGATTGGAGCAAAATTGAACACGTCCGCCATGATCAAGCGGGGTAAAGCCAGCTCCCCAACCTATCAAATTTATACAAGAGATCTTATTATAATAATATCTTAATCAGGGCCTTACAGGGCCAGTCATTACTTAAAGCATTAGTGTGATGTTAACGAGCGACGGGAGATATAGCGTTATCGTGCCGTAATAAAAAATAATGTCACGTGTTTTAAGAAAAGTGGCAGTATGGTGAGCTAAAATACGGGCATTTATTTTTTTCAATTATAACAAATATTGTCCGATACTCATAAGCTACGCAACCAAATACTATTACAGAGTCCTCGCCCCAAAATCGCGCCTTTGCAGTACAAGCAGAAAATGGTCACATAGAAATCGCCTCGTGACCGCGGAAACCTCGATTCGTCAGAAAAGTTAAATATCCACCAGTTTCGTTTATTCAAGTTCATATGTCCGTGGGTTTAAAACTCTCAATATTGTCTTTCCTTTTTAAACAGAACAAACGTACGAGCCGTTATTGACTTATGGATGAGCACAATTTTAGCAACACTAACAACAAAGAAAAGAAGAAGCGATACTGGTACAAAGACACAGGATAATATGCATTGAAAAATTGAGTACAGGTAATGCAGCACCAGCTTTGTAATGTAATTTGGTGGAAAGAATACTGGCACAGAAAACGTTTTACATGACCGAAAGTGGAAAAAAACAGAATGTTGAATCCCACCTGTACGAAATTTTCGTTTTCCTTTCATTTTCGTGGCAAGTAGCAATTAAATATTGATGCTTTTAGGTCCATCTATGAAATATAAGCAATGATCCTGCATTCGTTTAACAGTAAACCGGAACTTTAGGTGAAATAGGACGGTCTATGGCCGAATAGAACCAGGATGTTGGTAGTGTTTGATGTGTCGGACACTTTATTATCCAGTAAATGCTGATATTAGACATCCGTAGTCCGACTCCTTACGCGCTACCTGCCGCATAACAGTTATATTTATAAGTCGTCAGTACTGGGCAACCGCTGACTAAAGCCTTTGGGGTTTTGTTTTTACATTTCACTTCGAAAGCTTTGAATTTAGTGCAATACATTGCCCATTTCGTAACAGTGTTATAGTGCTTTGATCAATTAAAGTATCTTCAATAAAAGACAACAGTTTAAATTCCCGGTTTTTGATAAATGTTTCTCCTTGATTTTCGATAAACAGACAAATAAAAAGTATTGGTAATTGATAAGAGCCAATTTGCAGGTGAAACAATTATTCCAATACCAGGTATTCAATGTAAACAAATCAAGCTTGGTTGGCAAAATAAAAGGGCGGTGATGTAAGCAAAATATATATTTGGATCACCGATATTTGTTTCTTATTAAAACCGTAAAAATCGGTGCAAATTGAGCTGAGATCAAACTACAGTTTTTTAAGTTATTTTGAAAAAAACTACTTTCTCCTCCCAGTTTCTTTTAATGTAAAACAAGAACATCAGTAAAAAGGATGTACAGCTAAACCGTCTTAATTTGCCAAAACCGACATCACTGTAAATGAATCGGATATATGCGGAACAGTTTACTTGAAGAATTATTTTATCATAATAGTATCATGAACAGTTTATGCGATAAATAAGAGTGGATCGCCCCTACACATCGTCTTCTGTTTGCTAATATACTGTTTACAAACGGTAGGAGATATTGTAGGTAATATAGTTATTGCGAGTAATTAAGAAAAAACCTTACCTTTTGATGTTTATTTAATCATTAGACATCTTTAGGTATTTTAAGCAGCTTCCAAAGTCATTATGTTAACGTCATCATTTTCACACGCCATCAGTAACGTGTTGAACCACCTGTTGTCGCAGCAAGCTATTAAACGATGTCTCATACTTACAATAAGACGACTGATGGTGTGCTGAGGGATTCAGTCTCAATCTTTCTGCAGGGCAGCACCAAGCTCAAGTAACGTTCTGGGTGGAGGATAACGTCTTCAGAATCATTTTTCAAGAATGTCCCACACATGATCAATAGGTAAAAGTCCGGGCCCATTGCTGGCCATGGTAAAGTACGGGTATGTTGCTCTTCCAGGAACTCATTGACAAGACTTGTCCTATGGGCTCTAGTGTTATCATCCTGGGAGAAGAATTCTTGGCAATGACGTTGAGCAAACGGGACAACATGCGGAACCAACATGTTGTAACGGGAGTACTGGCCAGTCACACTACCATGGCACACATGTAGTTGTGTTCTGGCAGTCATAGTAATGCCACCCCATAACAAACGGACCCATTCCCATATCGGTCGTCGGCAACCCTAGTAGCGTTTGTAAAACGTTTACCTGGGCGACACCAAACTCTTATTCGACCATCACGAAAGTTTAGGTTGAATCTGGATTCATTAGTGAACATCACATGTGACTACTGGTTAATATTCTACCGATGCCTCTGTCTACACCACGCAAAACGTTCATAACGATGCCTTGCTGACAACGACCAGACCATTTGACGGAGCCTAGCGTTAAAACCGTCTGGGTGAAGGCGATTTCTGATTGTCTGTCTCGAAATATTGACCCCTCATACATGTCTAAGGTGTTTTTGAACGTCTGTGGCCGTCAGTGCTCTATTACCTAGAGATTTATTAACAACATAGCGGTCGTCTCGGACATCAGTATATCTTAGACGTCCACTTCTTTGAAAATTCAGTCTCGTCACCAGTTGTTTGTTAACGTGACCACAATCGACGGTCAACGCACTGTCAAGTCAGCTGCAGCATTTGCACTTCCGGTCTGGAGCATACAAATGTCCCGCAAACATTGACGTCCCATAAACATCTCATAATTCCAATTGCAAATTTGATTGTGAATTTATGTTTGACATCTACACAACACAATATTCCGAAAGTTTTGCCCAACTAAACCCACAATTACCATGATTTCGGCCAATGTTAATAATTATGTGCTACCCCTCATATCTTAAAGTTGTGCGTGCGTGCTGCACATGAACGAGATTTCTTTACTATAGTGGCCACGCTAACTACACATGAACGACCATTGTAAAAATATTCATGGTTATTGCCTTAATATCTTTTGAAAAATAACAATAGGACGTCAAACAAGATGCAGTCGATCCTCAGGACTTTTTTTTGGGTTAAACTTAATATGAAAGTTAATATAGAGATTCGTTAATATATGTTTAGCATTCATATTTGTATTGTGAAGGACAGAAAACGTCCAAAATCTTGCAGAACTTTTGTCCTTAAAAACGCATACTTCATTATCCTTTTAAAAATTGAAATATGTTTTGAATAAAGGTGAAACAGTTTACAATTACACATTCACTAGCTTTTAAATTTTTAAAAACTTTTTTAAAGTCTGCTAATTTTAGTTTCTTGTCGAAAACTGAACACGTGTGAGGTACATGTTCTAGTAGGCCGTAGAATCATGACAGTAAAACAATTATAGCATACTGATAATGCAAATTTTGTCCACCAGTGCATAATGAAATAAATTCATTATAGATTAAAATATTACCATACACCTTAAATATATTTATAATCTATCATTAAATAGTTGTATTAATAAAATGCAAATTTCAAGCAGGTTAAAATACAGTTTTATAAAGAACAGAATCATTACCTTCCTTCGCAAAATTTAAGGAATTTAGTTATTCGTTATTAAAATATCAAGTTTGCTATCTTGAATATTATAGGTCTGACCACTACACATCTACGGTTCTATTTATGACATTTACAAATGAAATCCAACACTTGAATCTTTCGTCGAAGATTTTACTGACAAATCTTGTCTGAGACAATTTTACACAAACAACACAATTTCAAAGCATTTAATCAAGACAGTTTGATAGTTTCTTGATTTATTTCTTTCTGTTGAAGTGTTTGAAATTGAAAACCACCGAAAAACTAAAAAGAAGCTTTGATTTCCACTTTTTGTCAATAAATTAAAACCTTTTCTGACCAGCAGATCTTTAAATTCATTCCATCCTTGTAGAAAACATCATATTCGCACTTGACGTTTAAATGGAATGTAAAAAGAAAAGTTTTGCATCTTGGAAAATTGATTACTTGAAAGCTAGCGCCGGTCGAATAAAAATGAGTAACACGAGTTGCATCATATGAAAGAACTGGTCTTCATGTATTTCGCACTGTCGTTACAGGACAATTTCTGTTTCTCACAGGGCGTCTTGAAAATAACAACAAAAACAACAAGCATCTATTCTCAAGCTGGTTGAACATATTTTTCTACATATTTACTTTGGAAACAGAGTCTTACAATTCATCTTTTCCATTAAAATTAGCTGCCTGAAGTTCTGACAAGTAATTTAGCTGGCGTAATATTGAAGTTGCAGTTACATTTCTGCCCATTTTATGATAGTGTCAGAAACCGTTTATAAGATTGTATGCTATTCTTCACTTCGCAATTAGTATCAATTATACCACATTTCAAACCTCGTAAAGTATAATTTGTCATTTAAAACGCATTAAAAACAGGTTTCAGATTAAAAAACTGAATTTAGAACATGTTCAGTTGTATTTGTGCATAATAAAGAAACCATTTATTAGTCAGAAAGCAATTCAAATGCAATCAATTTCTATTTGTTTGAGCAGATAACGCATGTACTACAAGTTTACAACCAACAGTTACATCAGAAGACAAATTTATCATAGTTCTTTCACAGTTCTGATCGGTTTAATGTTTTTCTGAATCACGTAGTTTACGCAGGAAATGTGGTTGACAGTGTAATCAATGCATGTAACAAACTAAAGCTAATGAACAAGTCGTCAAGGGTTTTATATGCAGTACTTCCATCAACTTGAACGGAATGTCAAAAATATGTTTTTAGAAAAAATGGCCATGAGGTATAACGCTCCACCAAAGTTTTTCGATGAATTCCATGCAGAACTTTTTGGTTGCTATGGCAACAAGAATGAAAATAAAAACTCCTTTTTTGAACATGAAAGTTCATTACAGAAAGATACTATGCATTTTAACAAAGAACACACAAAGCGGGATTCGAACTCAGGTCCTTCCGAATCGATAACCAACACTCTAATCATTGAATCAAACAATCGATTCTTTTGCTCTGTGGTTAGAACGTTGGTCTTCGATGCAGCAGATACGGAGTTCTAATCCAGCTCAGGATGGTCTTTTCCAAGAAGCATTCCATCTCTCTGTTACGTACGTTCAGGTTAATAAAATGGGGGCTCGTCGGATAACCTCTTTGGTGTTTCACAATAATAATAATAATAATAATAGTCTTTCAAAAATAGACCACACCATTTGTCATTATAAATAATGACTTTTCTCTGAAAAATTCGGCAGAGAATTGATTCTTTGGCTCTGTTGTTAGAGCGTTGGTTTTCGATGAGGAAGGACCTGAGTTCAAATCCCGCTCTTGTTGGCATCTTACAAGATACATTACATCTTTCTGTTACGAGAATTCAGGTCCATAAGATTTCTAAAATGATTAAAAAAAGTTCTTGTCTAAAACTACCAGGTCGAGAGCTAAAATATTTGGCATGTTTCATTGCTTGGGAGACCTCTACAATGATTTTCTAAATTGCTATCTTTGGGTCACTATTTACGCACCAAAGTAAGTTTTAAACACAAGATGATGTTTTATCATCTAGAAGCTAAGAGATATTTTACTTTGCTGCAGAGACACTGAATTTAAGAAGGAGATATTGAAACTGTTTTCATCAGTTGATGAAACAAAATCTTTGAACGAGTTATTTGCCAGGTGCAAAAATATAACACATTTATTGTAATATTTCTATTTGGTTAGAATAACCACCCAGAAGTAAAGTAACTCTTTCAATTCATTGGCTGTGCTTGGCTTTTGAAAAAGTTGAATTCAGTTGTAATTCGGTTGTTATCTAGAAACTAAACAAATACTTGGAGAGCACTCATCGAAACGTCAGGTCTTCAACTTGTTCATGTGTTCATGTGATTTTTGATGCCTAACAACTAAATTTCCCAAAAATTCTTATCAGCACGTGATAGTGTTTCATGTGAACCAAGTAGATCCAGTTTTGTTTTTCTCAGTATAGGCAATTTGCAAAACATGCAGCAAAAAGGCTAAAGGTAACCACTTCAATTTTGTTTGTTACTATTCTTGCAACAAATTAACTTAAGCAGACTGAAGTTTCTGATGCTATTCATTGTTAATAGTCAAGAAAATGTATTTAGTGAACAACATCAGTTTGAATCAGTATATCATAATGTGAAGTTTCCATCTGATGTGTTTTTAGAACAATATAGGAACGATGAAAATCAAAAAAAAAAACTTGAGACCGGAGTTTGCAATTATGTTTGGTCTACCCTATGATCTACTTCTGATCTTGTCAAATACCGAAAAACTTTAGATGGTTTCAGAATTTCAGTAAGGGATTGCAACTACCACAACTTATAATGCCAATGTTGGTCTGTTTATTGTACCAGTAAACAAAAAAGCAGAATTTTCTCTAAAAAAGCTTTGATATGTGAAAAAATCACTGCCACCAGAGTAACAAAATTAGATCTTAATTTTTACTATGTATGTAATTATAATATCAGAAACTGCATCTTCTCAGACATAAAACTTCTTGTCGTTTTCATGCTTACTTTACAATGTGTTTTCAAGATTTGATTATTTTCCGATCAAGTGCCCTTTAAAAAGTGAAATATTGCAACAAAACATTTCAGACAAACCGCCTACCTGACACAAAATGGGGTAACATCTTTGTATAAATAACAAATAATATCAGATTTGAAAACATATTCATCTATTTAAATTTTGACCAGAATTGGCTTTCTTCATACATGTATTCTCAAAATTTACCGTCACTGTCAGCTTTCGTTTGTTGGATGCTCGTGTCTTAGAAGCCATCTGATTGTCTAATATCTAAGGTACAAACATTAAGACTAACAACAATAAAATAAAATTTCTCTTCTTTATTTTTTGCGATTATTTCAATCATATAATGACTATATATAAATGACGTAATTTACCACATGAAATGGCCACCCTGTAGAAGGTGATGACAAAAAGTGTATTTTGATTTAGTATTCTGGTGCCAGTGATTTATTTCATATATTAGGGTATATGTTGCAAAAAATAACTCTTACTATTTTAAAGTAAGTGCCCTTCATTAATTTACATAAGTTTCATTTGTCTGAACCAAGACTCCGAGTTCCTTGAAAAAGGCTGGAAAATTCATGTGTAATATATCGTATAGTGATCAAAAACATACCTCTCTTTTCGTTAATTTAGTAAAGTAATTGCCATTTGTTTATTTAAACCATTATTATGTTCGCCTGGACAATTACTCTAAGACTTGGTGATAAGACTTGAAACTTTATGTTTTGATATATCCAGTAAAGCAGAAGTACAGTAAACAAGGAACATAACTCTCAGTCTCTCATTTTTAGACTTATTGGTCTCTGTAAAATTTTGTCCGACTTATTCAGTGGTACAGTCTTGAAACTTCATATATCGATAGATCTTATAATGAATCATATCTCTACATATAATATCTTTAGAGTTATTGGGTGAAGTTTGTTGAATAATTAAAGGTCAACGTCAAGAGACACCACTCATCTAGGGGGCTCCATTACCTGATCGACGCTTTCTTTGTATGTCGAAATAATTTGGTATACATTAGAGGACGTCAAGACGGAGAACTGGTCAACAATATCAACAAACCACGAAAAAAACACAACCTGTTAATCCCCCCACAGATAAATGCAGATGCCTAATTTATAACAGTTGAGGACTGAATATTGACAGAGAACTCATTTATCTATATCAACATGAAAAAATTATGAACACAAAAAACGTGCAGGTTGCAGATGTCTTCACGTTTCCTATACATCTAAACTGTACTTCATTCTTAGTTGATTTATATTTCTGATCTGATTTTAATGGTTTTATATGGATCTGCGTTTTGTCAGATAAATGTAATTCTTAACCTTTCAAAACAGAATTTTATCATATCTAGTTTCATCTAATTTTCATAACTAAATCCTAAAGCGTGTCTACATTTTGCATATGCTTTTCTGTGAAATATTATCGAAAGGAAAGGACTTCAGCTGCTTTACACTGTGTTGTTAATTCAGACAGATATTGTAGTTAGGTTTATGTGTTTTAAGCAAACAAAATAAAGTGGAAAGTTTAGTTTTCTTCTTGCAGGAATTAAAGACAAGACGCTTGATTAAACCTATAAATCCACGTAAGACTAGACACTTGATTAAACCTATAAATCCACGTAAGAAAAGATTAATTTTTGAGATTTGCTTTACGTGGTTATAGATTTGAACAAACAATAGACATAATATCAAAATTAATGATCATGCATCAATTTTATATTAACACAATAGTTTGTTTTTTCGTTTCCTCGCAATACATTTGCAGTTTCTATTACTTAAATCTATTTAAAAAAAGAAGTCATCCAAAAAACTATTACTGTCATTTTTCCAGAAAAATACAATATTCAGTGTATGCAAGAACTTTGTGTACATTTTTTTCATCAAAATCTTATAATCCTAAATTGCAAAGGTATTTGATTCATGAAACTTTATACGAGTTAAACAATAATCGGAATATGAAGCTGTAGATACATTCATAACAGCAGTAACACAACTCTCATTTAGTGAAAACGGCAAATATAATACATGTATTTTATAATATCTTAATCCAGGTGTATTTTCAGCACTTGAACTTCATTGCTATTTTTTAGGCAAAAATATTTAATTTTTATTTAGTTATTTCCTTTTAGTCTTAAAAAATACATGTTGTCGTTGTAATGCTTGCTGCATGGCAAAATGTTTTAAACAACATATTTGAAACGTCTTTTTCGAAGCAGTGTTCTTAGTTTATTTTTGTTTCTATATATATATGTATATATATATATTTATATAAATAAAGCAACAACAGAGTTTGTTAAAACAAGAAATATATATATAAATAAAGCAACAACAGAGTTTGTTAAAACAAGAAATTTCCCGCGATTGCAAGTTGCATTTATGTCTTTACACTTAAAGAAAATGACTCACAGATGGGCCGATGATGAAAAAAAAAAATATCTATACATCTTGAAATTTTTGCTGTAATTGTGAAGAACATATCTAAACTAAGTTACTGACTCATTTTTTGTTATAGAAAAACATCAAAATATAAAGTTTTACACACTTTTATCTGTAAAAAATTTACCCCGTTAGTCACGGGGTAGATACTCTAGTTATAATATTAAAACTGAGGAATGTTGACAGTCTCTGTGGCGCGATGGTTTAGGTCGTCGCTCTACATTTTACCGACCCAAAGGTCATGGGTTCGAATCCTGGTTAGGTGAAAACTTTCTTTTTCAGTTTTCATGGTGTATAGAAGCATAATATTATGTTTTTTCCATAGTATATTAACTTCTCTTAAATTTTAAAGAAAAAAAATCGGCTAAATTCTGTGAGTCAGTCGCTTTAAAAACAAAAATGAAACTACAGAAACGATTCGTATAATTGCTAATGTTATCATGAGCTTCTTAGAAGCATTCGTGTCCTTTTGCGTTCTTTAATTTTTAATATTTTACATTCCCTTTGTAAAACATACCCTGCAATATTAACTGCATAATTCATCCATGGTTTTCAGTTAATTAAATGTAAATATTAGTCTTACTAAAGGCTGATTTTACTGGTTGCTTGGTTTTATTTGTCTAATAATATTAAAACATAAAACTGAAGAAATGGTTAAGTCTTATTTTTCTCAGTATATACTAAGAATCAGAATTGCAATGCATTTCGATATGACGGTGATATCATATTGTGAAGACCAGTGCATCTTATTATTTCAAAGTTTTAAATCAAGTGTTACATTAAAATTCAAGTAACTTTTGTCTCATCGCACTTTGTTAATAAATATAATCGAAAGGTAATGCTACAAATATGTCTTTTGTCACCAAGCTGCCAACATCAGATTATAATTATGGGTCAAGTTAGAAAACCATCCGGTTTTTCATTTAAAAGAGAAAATCTCTGTTACTTGGACAGATCATTGTATTTATTCCGATCACATTTATAGTATACTCATAGAAGGAATGAGAAAGAAAGCATAAAACTTTTGCCTGTATATCCCTTTATATAATACCTATAATTCAGTGTTTCGAATAAATTTCTGTCAAGTTAAAGAGAATTTGCTGCACACACTTATGATAAAAATGATGCTTAAAGATAGTTTCTCAATACAAAAAGAAAATACGCGTTCTCTTAATTTATATAAACATATGATAAAGATAAGTCAATACCATGAAATATTTCATGAAGCTACGTGAATGATTCTTACAATTTCTGATGCTATCACAAGCTTCTAAGAAACACTTTCACAACGCTTGTGTTGATTTAATTTGAAAGAACGTTTAGTGTGAATATCTAATATCATAGTTATTTAAGAGGTATTTTATTGATATTTTCGCGAGCTGACAGTGCACGATGGTAATTTCAAAGAGAATAGAAGTAATATATTTTAAAGGTTAGTGATTAATAACTTTTGTAGGATGTGATGATAAATGTAAGGACACATGCATATTTAACAAAACCATTCGACATATTAAAGTTCAAAATGGATGAAGGAAATAAGTGAATAGAATAAACTATACAAATTGCTATGTTAAGTTTGTTATTTTGTTTGTGTACTGGATTTAACAGACATTGCAATCTGACTATGATAGCTCCCCGGCGGTGTACAAGCGGCGACATACGTCGAACGACAAGATCTTCACCTCGACGGTATAGTTACGGTGATTTCAGGAGAGGTTCCATGTTCATGAGAGATTGGACTTACGTGAGTACATTGTTTTCATTCTTTATTGGTAGACATTAAGCTTACTTTTGTTGAAAGGTTTAAAAGGTGTGTTTTTTATAGTCTGTATAGTATAAGCATACAAGTTTGGAATCATAATACAAATTTTAAATATGGTAATGTCTTTTCAGTGACCATAATTTAAAACTTTGAACATATAAGAAACAACGTTAAGGTAGACACACATATTAAATGTAGTCTAGAACGTTAAGATATATGTTTTCATTATCAAAATCAATTTATTTGCTTCAATGTTACACCATATTTTCTCAGAAATACGAGTGTGTAGTCGATACGTTTATTGTAGGTTTTTTTTGTCTGTAACTGGAGCCTTTTATTTTGAAAATAGCATTTCTTTGAATCAGTAAGAGAAATTTAATATATCTTAGACGTACTGTTGCTAAAATGCATGAAATGGGAAATAATGAAAATTTGAGAAATAGATACGTTATCTTTAAATATAGTATAGCCTTGAGATATATAAACTGATTTTGATAATAATAGTACCTTACACAATTTTAAACAAGTAATTTCTAAGGCGTTTAGTTATTCTAAAGTAGTAAAACCTACAAAACCAAGAGTGATTTTGAATTGGAACAATTAAGATGTTTATATTAGATGATTCAAGACTCTTTATTTCAAACCCAGTATGCATTTGCATAATCATGAGCGAAATACAGAATATTACACAACAATACCGGTCAACATCTACAGAGGACAACATTAAGTAAAAATAAGAAAATGTAAATAATAATTGTTAACTATATAAGATCACTACTCCTTATAAGTTTGTCATGTTTCAAACATTATTTTTGCATAAAAAGAGTTTGTCAAGCTTGACTATTCGAAATGTACTACAGCTTCAAACACAACTGTGCAAACCTTGTTTGAATAAATCTGTACAAAGTCTGTAGTCACGTGAGGAAAATTCAACTTACAGGAAGTTATATAAATACTACAGTCATACACTAAGTGATACTGCAGCTTTGCTGTAACCGGCTCAGATAAAGAATGGTTATATTGTTTTATTTCAACAGTTTATCATATCTAATCTTGTTTGGTCTGTTACAGTAAAAATGCTTTATATATTTTCTTCTACAATCAATGAAAATAAACTCATACTCGGTATCATTTGTAAAAAAATAATGTTTATCTCTTATTTCCAGCAGTTCTGTTTATACCATAACGACCTGTATAAACATGCAATGAATGCGAAGCCATTCTAACTTTACTCAAACATGGATCGAAATTTTGTTTATATTCAAATATGTTTTTATGATGTGGTATAAAGAAAGGCCGAAGTGGTGCGTATACTTGTGAACCATTTTGCTTTAACTTGAACTTTGCCTAAATCCAGAAATGAGAAAATACTACATTCAGTTTTGCAGTTTTGTCGCTCTATATACCTGAGTTTATTTATCTATCGTGGGCACCTGGTTCAATGTCGCCCACTGCAGAGTTTAGTTATTTCAGTTTTTTTGGCAAAGTGCAAGATGCAGAAAGCGACCCATTCCATTTACATGGTTTTATTCCATGCTCAGTGTGTAGCATTGACACAAGGGACATCTGTTTATCGTCTTGTCCGAGGGCATTGATATAAGTGAAGGACTGAAGGTGGCAGGGGTTAAGAACTTTCGACCACTGGATTCTAAGTCCAACGTGGTACCACCGAACCCTTGAAAATAATAAGCGAAATAGTTTTTATATCTGTAACCCAACTTTCAGTGACAAAGATTTGCATGTTTTTTAAAAAAAAATTGTCAGTTTTAACCAGTATTGAATGGTTCATACGCACCTAGATACAAACAACGGATAACGAACTACACGTAGTCTTGTATAAAGAGCTGCATTACATGTGTTCATTTGATAAGATTTTTTCTGCAAAAAATAAATATACATGTATTTATCATTAAATAATATATCTTTTTATTCATTTTTATCCGTTTATCTATTTTCTGTGTCCATACTTCAGAGGTATACCTTAAAACTGACAAATTAAAAACAAATGATAAAGAAATTCAGGTCTTATGTTTCACTATTTTATGTTAAAAAAATGTTCAAAGCTTTCGTTTCTCCTCTGACTAAATGTGCTTGATTAAATACAAATGTTTCTGTATAGTTACAAATTCAGTTTTACTTGCTGAGAAAAAAAAATATACGAAAACAATTGGAGTTAGATAATGTGCTACAATTATACTTCTTACGAGCAGCTAAATCTATAACAATTGCACTTCCGTTTGCGAGAATTGAATTGAACAGTATAGCTAGCTGGGGACTCATTTAAGATGAACTGAACAGTATAGCTAGCTAGGCAGTCATTTAAGATGAATTGAACAGTATAGCTAGCTAGGCAGTCATTTAAGATGAATTGAACAGTATAGCTAGCAAGGCAGTCATTTAAGATGAACTGAACAGTATAGCTAGCTAGGCAGTCATTTAAGATGAATTGAACAGTATAGCTAGCTAGGCAGTTATTTAAGATGAACTGAACAGTTAGCTAGCTAGGCAGTTATTTAAGATGAACTTAACAGTATAGCTAGCTAGGCAGTCATTTAAGATGAATTGAACAGTATAGCTAGCTAGGCAGTCATTTAAGATGAACTGAACAGTATAGCTAGCTAGGCAGTCATTTAAGATGAACTGAACAGTATAGCTAGCTAGGCAGTCATTTAAGATGAATTGAACAGTATAGCTAGCTAGGCAGTCATTTAAGATGAACTGAACAGTATAGCTAGCTAGGCAGTCATTTAAGATGAATTGAACAGTATAGCTAGCTAGACAGTCATTTAAGATGAATTGAACAGTATAGCTAGCTAGGCAGTCATTTAAGATGAATTGAACAGTATAGCTAGCTAGGCAGTTATTTAAGATGAACTGAACAGTTAGCTAGCTAGGCAGTTATTTAAGATGAATTGAACAGTATAGCTAGCTAGGCAGTCATTTAAGATGAACTGAACAGTATAGCTAGCTAGGCAGTTATTTAAGATGAACTGAACAGTATAGCTAGCTAGGCAGTCATTTAAGATGAATTGAACAGTATAGCTAGCTAGGTAGTCATTTAAGATGAACTGAACAGTATAGCTAGCTAGGCAGTCATTTAAGATGAACTGAACAGTATAGCTAGCTAGGCAGTCATTTAAGATGAATTGAACAGTATAGCTAGATAGACAGTCATTTAAGATGAACTGAACAGTATAGCTAGCTAGACAGTCATTTAAGATGAATTGAACAGTATAGCTAGCTAGGCAGTCATTTAAGATGAATAGCTAGCTAAGCAGTCATTTAAGATGAATTGAACAGTATAGCTAACTAGGCAGTCATTTAAGATGAATTGAACAGTATAGCTAGCTAGGCAGTCATTTAAGATGAATTGAACAGTATAGCTAGATAGGCAGTCATTTAAGATGAATTGAACACTATAGCTAGCTAGGCAGTCATTTAAGATGAATTGAACAGTATAGCTAGCTAGGTAGTCATTTAAGATGAATTGAACAGTATAGCTAGCTAGACAGTCATTTTAGATGAATTGAACAGTATAGGTAGCTAGGCAGTCATTTAAGATGAATTGAACACTATAGCTAGCTAGGTAGTCATTTAAGAGCTTTCCTCGATGTCAAATTGCTATTTCTGTTTTTCACTTGCACTGGTTAGTTCTTGGGCATACATCATTGGATGCCTTATAAGCAGCGCAGCCAACTTGTGTTTAGTGAAGCTTTTATCACTGCTCTTACGAGTAGATAAGTTGACTGCGGAGTCAGAATATTTTCAAAATATTTTGATGGTGTATTTAGGATAATTTCGTTTTAAAGCTCAGTTGATTACCAAAAAAAAAAAAAATCACATTAAATATTTATTTGATTTTCGCAGCCTACAATCTACAATTCGTTTGTTGTTTCTGTTAAAAATTATGAAAGGAAAGAACATGTTGCTGTATGACTGTTAAATGCAGGAGCTCTGACAATGAGCAGGAGCATGAACCGCAAAAGAAACGTTCGTAATCTTAATGTAAATATTTCTTGATTTTTTTATTGTAATATATTTATTACGAATACGGTAAATTATTGTAACGACAAACTGGTAAAAAAATAATTCTGTTGTTAAAAGGTTTGATTTCAAATTCAGATTTGAAGCGCATGCGAACTTTGTGCTTGACAATGAGGACGTATTGACATCAGTAACTTGTTAATATCGATTTGTAACCTCGTGTATTGCCGTACACAGTTCATTGACGTTGCCTTACGGGTTCCGGCGTCGCCAATATTTCCTACCAAATTTATCTAAGAGATCTTATTATTATCATATCTTAATCAGGGCCTTACAGGGCTAGCCATTTCTAAAAGCATTGGTGTGATGTTGTTACGAGCGACGTGAGATATAGCATTATCGTGCTGTAATAAAAAAAATAACGTCAAGTATTTTAAGAAGACAGGCAGTAAGAGGAGCTAAAATATGGGCATTTATTTCTTTTTTAATTATAAAAATGGTGTCCGATACTCATAAGCTACGCAACCATACACTGTTACAGAGTCCTCGCCCCTAAATCGCCCCTTTGCAGTACGAGCGGAAAATGGTCACATGGAAATCGCCTCAGGACTGCGCAATTTTCGATTTGTCAGAAAAGTAAAACGCCCACCAGTTTCGTTTATTCAAGTTCATATGTCAGTGGATTTAATATTCTCAATACTGTCTTTCCTTTTTAAACAAAACCATTGTACGAGTCGTTATGTACCTAAGAGTACGCACGATTTTAGCAACAACAACAAAGAAAAAAGAAGAAGCGGCATTGGTACAAAGACACATGAAATCAAAAAGGTCTACACTGGAAACTTGAGTTCAAGTAATGCAGCACCAGTTTTGTAACGTGATGTGATGGGAAGAATGCTAGCGCAGAAAACGTTTTTACATGACCAAAAGGGAAGTATCAAAATGTTGAATCCCACCTCTACGGAATTTCCGTTTTCTTTTCTTTCTGTAAAATGAAAAGCATTTGAAAAATTGTTATGAGCCTGTTAGATTACATTTAGGTTCAGAGTCACGAAGCAAAAATGCTCGTTTCCGAGAGTCCTTTCGATTTCGTGACAAGTGGCCATGAAAATGTCGATGCTTTTTTGTCCATCTATGAAATTTTAGCAGCGATCCTACATTAACTCCACAGTAAACGGCACACAAAGTAAAATCAGACGGTCTATCCTGGGTGTATCGAGTTTCATAAATGCTGATATTTGATATGTCGATCCGTAGCCCAAGTCGTTTCACGTGATCTGTCGTATCACGGTAATATAAGTCGTCAGTACTGTGCAAGCGCCGCCCTGACTAAGGTATCTGGGATTTTGTTTTTACATTTCACTTCAAAAGCGTTGAATTTAGTGCAGTATGTTGTCCGTTTCGTAACAGTGTAATAGTGCTTTGATCAATTAAAGTATCTTCAATAAAACCCAACAGTTTAAATTCCCCGCTTTTTGATAAATGTTACTCCTTGATTCTAGATAAACTGACAAGTAAAAAGTATTGATAATTGATAAGAGCCAATTTGCAGGTGAAACAATTATTCCAATACCAGGTATTCAACGTAAACAAATCAAGCTTGGTTGGCGAAATAAAAGGGCGGTGATGTAAGCAGAATTTAATTTGGATCACCAATATTTGTTTCTTATTAAAACAGTTAAAAATCGGTGCAAATTGAGCTGAAATCTAAATACAATTTAAATAAAACTACTTTCTCCTCCCAGTTTATTTCAGTATACTAGTACTAGTGAGTGAAAGTGCACTGTTCAATAACCATATGTATACTTTGCTTAAGTATTGAATTATCTCCCTTAATGATACTTAAAATGTTTAATAACGCTTGTCAGGAGTAAAACTTCTACACTATCAATGATATCTCCTTGAAACTCCACACAGTAATAGAGACTAGTGAGAGGAAGTGTAGTGTCAAAGAACCATAATCCTACATTACTTAGTTTATGAATTATCTCCCTTTATGGTACTTAATTATGCTTGTCCGGAGAATAACTATTAAACTATTCAGGGGATTTATTAAAACTTCCGACAGTGAGAACAGTGAGAGGAAATGCAGTGTTTAAGAACCTTAATTCTACCTTTCTTAATTTTTTAATTGTCTTCCTTAATGATATATACAAAAGTTACAGAGACAAGTGAGAGGAAGTGCAGTGTTAAAAAACCATCACTCTGCATTACTTTGTTTCTTAATTATCTCCCTTCATAATAACTAATAATGCTTGTTCAGAAAATAATTTGAAAAGTATTGAAGGAAATTGAATAAAATTTTACACAGTGATAAAGACCAATGAGAGGAAATGCAGTGTTAAAGAACCATCACTTTACATCAGTTAGTTTTTTTTTAATTATCCCCATTTATAAAACTTAAAATACCAACCCCGATCGATAGATAAATCAATGGCTTATCAGCTGGAATTCTGGAAAACATCACTGATTATATGAAGTACAGGTATACTTTTTACACCTGTCAGCCAAGTACATTTACAGTAAAGTCGGTTTTGTCAAATTAAGACGGTTTATCTGTACATCCTTTACTAGTATCATTGAATCCCCCTCTCTCTCTCTCTCTCTCTCTCTCTCACTTTTAAAGATAAAAACGTATTAAAATTATTTCTGAATTTGTTGCATCATAAGATACTCTCGTGTTTACCTTGGACGCATACTTACAAATTTACAATGCGATTTTTTGAAGATCTGGATCTATATCGATTAAATGGTCAACAGAAAAGATTTACCTGATTTTTATGCTCCCCGAAGAGGCCTTGTCCGTCCTTCCATCCGTCCGTCTGTCCGTCCGTTACACTCATGTCCGGAGAAAAACTTGAAAAGTATTGAAGGAATTTGACTGAAACTTAAAACATTGATAGAGGCTAGTGAGAGGAAGTGCATATCCAAGAACCATAATTCTACCTTGCATATTTTTTTAATTATCTTCCTTAAGTTAATAATGCTTGTCCGGAACATAACTCCTAAACTGTCCATGATATTTCATTGAAACTTCACACAGTTATAGAGACTGGTCAGAGAAAGTGCAATGTTAAAGAGCCATAACTCTTATTTACTTAGTGTTTGAATGATCTCCCTTTATAATACTTAATAATGCTTGTCCGGATACCAATTTGAAAAATATTAAAGGAATTTGATTAAAACTTCACACAGTCATAGATACTAGTAATTCTAACACGTTTTTTATCTTAATGATAGAGAGAGAGAGTGCAGTGCAAACTTTGTGCTTATTGGGGTAACATTTCCCTTAAAATGTATTTTACACCGGTTTTATAAATTGCTCGACAGGCATTGATACGACCCCAGGTCAGTAGTTTACCTG
Organism: Cyclina sinensis; assembly: GCA_012932295.1. Lineage (NCBI taxonomy): Eukaryota > Metazoa > Mollusca > Bivalvia > Venerida > Veneridae > Cyclina > Cyclina sinensis. Next base: position 39,762,105 of record JAAONU010000003.1, on the reverse strand, counting down.
CAGAGCAATCTATAAAACTGGTGTAAAATACATTTTTTAAGGGAAATGTTACCACAATAAGCACAAATCATTGTGTTCCTGACCAGATAATTAGCGAGTAATCACTGTTTTTTTTTAACGGAAAAAGGATGTTAAATGAAAGGAAAGTATGCATTTTTATAAGCGATAGTTTGTTACAATAATGAAAAATGAAGCTTATCGTGATTTTCATTTCTAGAGGCACTGTCATGAGACTTATGATTAAACATAGTCTTGAGGCACTGTCATGAGACTTATGATTAAACATAGTCTTGAGGCACTGTCATGAGACTTATGATTAAACATAGTCTTGAGGCACTGTCATGAGACTTATGATTAAACATAGTCTTGAGGCACTGTCATGAGACTTATGATTAAACGTAGTCTTGAGGCACTGTCATGAGACTTATGATTAAACATAGTCTTGACTCGAAGGGGGCGCCTAAAACAACGTTTTGACTAACAAAAACAAAACAAAACAAAAAAGATCGCGTGCGACTTTGCTGGATGAGTCGGATGTTGTTAGAGCAAGACATGTCCTGCGATTGAACGTTGAGTGTTTGCCTTTACCCTTAATAGGCAATGTTTTATTTAATGTTTCATGAAAGTACAGAAACGTACAGTAATTGTTAAAGCTACCATGAGCGTCTTATAAACTCTTTCGCATTTCTTTTTAGCATTTAATTTGAAGGAAAGTTTAAGTTTGAATATCTTATTTTTAAAGCTATACAGATAAAACTAGTTTCCATGAATTTAAAGCAGACGTTTTAAAATTTTGCAATACAGTTGTAGAATATAGTAACAGACATAAAGATATCAGCCAATTACTAAAAATATTGACTCCAACTATATCCCTAGAAAGTAAATGAATAGCAAAGAAACGATGGTTGACTCTGCGATGTTCCTTTTAGCTTGTAATTCTTCAGAAAGCGTCAACGGTTTCACTAACTGGTTATTACATCCATTAAATGTAAATAAGCTACAGTCATATTGGTAGTCACGTGACTTATGGCAGTTCTAAATTTATCACAAAAACGAATGTCTGATGGCTCAGTTAATTGAATAAGAACAGAGATAGAATATGTACAGTCGCTAGGAAGTTGTTTGGGTAACGAACAGTTCGTAGACTAAATGGAACAGATAAAAGCGAATGTTTAGGTTTGTTTATTCTGTCATACTACGCGACGTGATTGACGTTATATATTTGCTATTCGACTGTTGAAGTCGCCACATATGAATTTTCCCAAAGTCTGGTATTCATAAATATTTAACAATAGTTGGTTAAAAAAAGCTTCAGGATCAACATAACGACTAGAGCCGTGAGGCGGTAAGTAAACCGAGCAAATGTTAATAACATTTCTTGTAACTTTATCTTCCATTGTTAACCATAAAATACCTTCATAAGAAAAGTCTAAAATTTTTATGTTAAAGTAAGACAATAATTGTTTCTTTATTAAAATACACACACCACCAGATCCACTCCTGGCATTTATATGTAGAGAAGTTCTACAATTACCACAATATTCATAATTTTCAAGATTTAATGACTGATTGTACAATAAATGTGTTTCTGAAATACAGACAATATCAAGCTTTAATTTTTCAAGACATTGCTCACGAAACATTGAGTTATCAGAATTTACATCAGATGACCAACTTTGGACATTCCAAAACCCTATCTTGAGCTAATAATAGTCATTGATACGAGTGTCTCTAGATCTGTAATGTTGTCTACTGTCTTGGTACTGGTTCTGTCTGTCGCTGTAGTCTCTTCTGCTGTCGTCTGTATATCTGTTGTTTCCATCATACCTGTTTCTAGTGTCAGATTGACCATGACTCCAGTCATCATAGTCTCTCCTGTAATCATTATATCTGCCGTAGTCTCTCCAATGACCGCGATTTCCACTACTATGTGGACTCTTACCACGATGTCTATTGTTGTACGATAAATTTTCAGAACGACTTTCTTATCACGAGATGACCACGTGTTTATGCGCTGTTTATAGAATGATAATAGTTTGGTTACTGTCAAAAGTACACGTTCTGTTAGAAAATTTTGCACCGAAACTATGTATTATGGCTTGAGATGTCGTATTATAGAAATAAAAATATCAGAAGAAGTGCTATTGTAACATAATATCGTAAGCTGTGCTTTTTATAATAGCCTTGGACAACTTCTTGAATGATTCACTGTATTTGTTTAAAATATCTGGTTCAGATCATGATTTAGTTTTAAATGTCTTTGTCTTTGGAATGTCTTATTCTTCTAACGAAAATAAAATCCACAGATATGCCATTTTATGTGGCTTGTCAAACAGACCATGTTTGCTGAATCTTCTAGCGAGATCAATGATTTAATTTGGTGCTCTTTCCAATAAGCCCAGGCTATCTCTTCTTAAAGACATATAACCATTTGCGACTAAAAGGATTGTCCACTTGTCCGCAGTGCGTTTTATAGTCACAGTTTTAGCACGAGTGTAGCACAAACTTGCCTCAGCTATATAACTTCGGTGATCAGTCAGTAAACGAATACATGTATTTCAATATCAGCCATTCCTTCAAACCCACACAATGAATTTTGTGACATGCAATAAGTTACCATTGTTCACACAATTAATTGCGTATTGTGGCAAATTCAACTGACATGGCTGTTAAAATCGTCTCTTTATTGCATGCAAATGATAGAATTTGTGACTGCGGCTTCTCTTTTGGTGTGGAATTTTAAAGATTCAAGAAAAACGAGAAAAGGAAATGTGTTAAGATTCTGGATGCATTTCGTATGATTAAAAAAGCAGTCGGCGCAGCAAATTTATACAGTTGTAGTCTACTTTTTACATAAGCATCTGTCAGCTACAAAGTCAAGGTCACTGTTGATTTAAACTGGAAAAATAGTCATTTTACAAACTTAACTGTAAGGGTTCACACTGTTCTGTGCTGCATTTTTTCAAGCTTATCACCCTCACCCAACTTTTCTGCTTAAGTATCAACAATAATATCAATTGGGTGGTGAATATAAATTCGATGTATTAAGTTGATTAAATTCCATCATGAAAGAAAAACAGAGTCGTAGATTACAGTCGTTTAAATAATACAGATAACAGAGTATTTACCCGGTTTTATTCAAAATAGATCATTCATAGATCACTCGTCTGTATTATATACCTTTCGAAATGATAATGTTCTTACAGGTGCAACCTTAATTAATTTACAATATGTGAGATACAGTTTTGAGGGTTTTTTAATACAGTAACTAAAATCTGTACTGTACGTGCACATTTGTTGTTTTTTTCTCCTATTTATAACATGTGTGGTGTAGTCTCGACTTGGTTTATTTTATTTGAGAGGAGAAACACTGATCCAGTCCTATTCTGAATTCAATTGTTTGTGAAGAAAAACAGCTTTTTTGAAGATCGATTGTAGTAGGAAGTAAAATTCATTTTCATAGTTTGTTAAAACTCGCAGAAAGGACAAGAGTAGAACATTAAGTGAGGATAATCTATGAAATATTAAACTTTATCTAATTTTCAAGAGAGTAAAGACGTGATTTCGCGAATCTGAGGAATGACAAGGTAGTGTTATTTAGCATAAACATGTGAAATACTCTTACAAATTTGATACCTTCACTTGTGATTTAAAAGATTGTTCATTGAGGCACAAGTAAGAGAGTTATCCATATTTGCAGATGAGTTATCGGCATGTTAGGTATAATTTTTCCGTAGCAAAATGCACGGTGATCTTTCTTCACGACATGTGAAGCAACCAGAATGCACGAAAGCATCTTTACTTTTGATTTCAAACTGCCTTTACTTATTGTGTAAGTGGTGTTGAATTTGCACTTATTAAGCACTTTTTTAAGTTTGCAAAACGTACAGAAAAGCTTCAGTTAGAAAAATTTCATTTTTTTTAAATGTTTGATTTGCATATCACTTGACTACGTTGACACGTATTTCAATTTCGTTTTGCGATTTTCGTTTGTTTTTTTTATCACAAGAAAAGGTTTAGTTTGAATTTGCAAAGGTTTTGTAATGTAGAAAGCTCTTGGGATAATTATATGCGTAAGGAAATGAAACTTTCAACAAGTTACTGAGATAAGGACAAGAGATGTTATCAAACAAACACATGGCTATTCAAGAAAATACTTTAAAAATGTAAATGAATAGTTTGAAGAAAGGAAGATCTGTGTCAAAAGAATTAATTTTATTTATAAGATTTAATCGAAGCAATTAAAAATGATATAAAAAAATCAAACCATTTATGATTTTAAAATCAACCTCATAATTTCATTTTGAGTTTTCTAAATGCTGACGAATTTAATCAACAATAACAACAGGGTTACTAATCAGATTGCATTATCAGGTTCTAATACGTATTTCAATCCCTTTACCTCTACTACATTTTTTATCTGTATTAAGCCAAGAAGTTTTCATTATTTTTAAAATCAGTTTCCCCGATTACACTAGAGATAGACACACACAAACAAAATATATACTGTATTTGTATATTCCGACAATATTCTTATAATTCATCTATTTCACTTAGTACAACAAAAACTAGAAAAGGGTATTTAAACACTGATAAAAACTGTTTAGTTTTCCAAAATATTAAATTTCTAGGTCTATTTCTGGTGACTTGTTTGGACAGTTTTACCACTTATTTATTTGTCTCTATATTCTTACTTCACTTCTGCACTTTTATTTTCTTCATTAAAAGTTTCTCCACTTTGTAAATACTTTGATCAAGTAAATCAGTTTAAAGGAAGCACAACACTACATTCTCACAATTTAGATAAATGTTTTACTGGAATCAAGATAAGCAGACAAATAAATCAACATTTCAGGTAAAACCAATTTATTTGCAAGACAATTATTCCAATTTCTGTTTTCTGTCGTAAACAAAGTAAGTGTTGTTTTTGTTTTGTAAAAAACCAAGAGGGGCGGTGATATAAGCAATTGGTAATACGAGAAGTACTTGTGGATACACAATTTGCTTTTTCGTTTAAGTACTGAATGTTGTAATAACAACGATGGAATACCAACAAATTATTTTTTGATCATATTTTTAGCTAATACCAAAGAAGAAAAGATTATTTCTATTACTTTTTGCATATAGTACATTTTGATTATTAATTTTCCCAAAACTTGCACGCGTTTAATCCAAACATTTATAGACATTTAGTCATATGTTGTTTTTTTATGTAAAAGACTGAAATGGACGAAATCGGGGCAAAATCGGATTCCGACAAGTTTGTTGTTTCAATGTTTTGTTCTTAATATTGTATTGTTATATTAACTGGAAAGTTATATATATCTTTTAAGTAAAAGTTAAAACATTTACCTGTGGACTCAATGTTTTACGTGGTCATACTATCACAAGAGATAATATTATCACCAGAGTTCAAATCAGAAAGACACATGTTGAACCTTCCTTTGGCGGAAATAGCAAACTGGCAAACTAGTGTAAACAGTTCTCAAGGACACAGATAACAAGAACATTTTTTTCACCTAGCTTGCAGATCCAATATAAACATTTATTCAACTAGATAGATACATTAGTAAGAACACACACGATGACTTAAGAATAGAAGCATTTTTATTATTATAAAATCTGCTTAACAGTCCTAGTATATCATAACCGATTCACAATAATTGAAAGGTAACATTATATACCTTTTCCAAATCATGTAAAGATAATGCTTATTTTCTGAGTACAAGTCTGCGTAAAATGCGAAATTAGTGTCCATATTTTTTATTGCAATTCATTGGTTTTTCCTAGAGATACTAGTTTATTTATTTGATATGAAATAAAAGTAGAAAGAAGAAAGAAAAAATCAGTGAAAGTATAATGTTGCACGAAATCGATTATTCTTCTGGCCTTGCTTCCATACGATTTATGGTCAAGTAAGGCATACCTTATAACAAAATTTTTTTTCTGTTTTTTTTTATTTAATGTTTGTATTTGTGTAATCAAGTTGAAAACTCAAAACAACACCGGAGTAGTTATGTCTTAGTTGTTTGCAGAAAAAAATCTTTTTTGGACAAGAATTGATCCTAACATGTAATATCTTTGTTGTTGGGTTAGTATCAAGTAAATAATAAAAGGAAAGACAAAAAACCCCGTTAATTATGAAAGTTATTTCTCAAATCAAACAATAATAGAAAACGAATGATAATGTAACTAAGTTAAAAGCAAACAGAAGGTTTTGTGGCCACAAGACTTAACTTTTACACCTGCTGGATTTAATGAATTTTGTTACAAAATGATTGCCTCCTGAACGTGTACGAGCAGTGGTATTTGCCTAGTGTTTAGGTCATCACTCCTACGGTATAGTTATAGTGATTTCAGGAGAAGATCGATTTTTACTATGGTCAGTTCTTGTGTTATTATGCCCTCTCTTTGTGGGAGAAATCTAGCATTGCTCTTGTCCATTCGTACGTGCGTCTGTACAGCCCAAAATATTGTGTGTCGAACTCCATATTAATCTTTATTAGGATTTGTTTGAAACTTCCACACATGGAAAGATTAGATGTGTAAATGAAGGATATAGAGAAAGTGTTGGTAGTCGAACTTCTCATGTATCTATTGGAAGAATTGCTTTAAACTGTCGCATATTATTGATATAGATGTGTAGATGATATTAAAAGATGGTGCTTAGTTTTAGAGAAAATCTTGTCTGTCCTAGCCTTCATGCCTTTTTAAGAGGATTTTTTTCAGACTTACTGAGACGAATAACCTTCTTCACGTTAATATGGTCATGCAGGCAGGAATTTCCTCTTGAAACAATTTAAGCTAAAGACGTTATGTTTTACTAGAGTATGCGTATAGAGAACATGTTATGAATGCAACTGAAAGCGTTTTTTCCTTTTAAATGTTGAGATATTAAATAACCTTAATGATCAGCTTATACTTTACCAGTCCTTTGTTTTGGGTGTGTGTGTGTCGCAGGCGAGACGGGGGTGGGGGTAGGGGAGGCGGGGGTGGTGGGGTGGGGTGGGAGGAGGCGTTGGGTGGCATTTCTAGTTTCCTTATTGTCTGATCAATTCAATCTTTTACTTAAGAACTGTGCAATTTCTGAAGTTAGGAATAAGTTCAATAGAAAAATAATTAAATGCTGTTTACTTTTACAGCTTTCCATATAACACGTTTTCATGCAGTGTATCTTTACTAAACTGCATAAACAGTTTACTTATCTTTTGACAAAGGTTAGAGTAACGGCATTATTTCATAATATGAAACTTGACATTAAATCAATACTAAATATCAAACAATATTTTCTAAACATAGTATATTATTAGAATATGATCAGTGGTCTTGAAGTAGTAACAAAGACTAAGCTTAAATATCATTATTCAAATTAAACTTTAATTCGGACATAATTCATACCTGGAGAGTAAGCGTTATCTTCAAAAATTCTAAAAAAGTAAGAAATGTCTTTCTTTTTTTTATGTAAATAGTATTTTGCTTTGAAAAAAGTTGTATTCAAACTAAAATTATATAAAATGAAAGTATCAGTCTGTTTCAACCTTTAGGAATTATAGTTACTGACAAAGTTATATTTTATTACTAACATAGTTTATTTTGTAAATTGGAGAGAAGGGTGAGCACAACCACCTACATATGGCGTGGCAAAAAAGTTAATCTTAAAACAAAACAAAACAAAAACAAAAAAGTTGAATGAAGATGGCTGTATGCTTTAAAGATTTAACCATTTTACTCAAGAAGACATATCTTCACTCGTTAGTAATGACTACTTTGCAACAGAAATTTCTTCTTTTCATATTTAAAAGAGACAGGTGCGATGGGAAATAACTGTGACAGGAATGTAGTGAAAAGCGAAGTAATGATCTCTCTTCTGGTCGATTTGTTTACTTACTTACTTACTTACTTATATGCACTTATTGTAATATCAAAGCAATGAAGGCACTGGTGTAGTGATTTTCACATTTTTTCACGATTTTCGATGAAATCTACAGCTAAAGGGTAACTGTACACATTGTATATATAGATATTACTTTATATACTTTGCTCACAATGGTATCTTTACTTGTGCACGGTGCATTGAAAATTCCACATAGTTACAAAGCAAGCACGACGTACTTTTTTGATCACATCAAGAAACCTCTATAAATGAAGTACTACAAATCAACAGTCTAAAATACAAAAAGGTTGAAACACCATAATAACATTTAAATCATTCAGCAGACAATGCTTGCTCACCCCAGAATTTACTTTCCATATGCTTAGACAGACCGGAACAGTACACGGACACTTTTTCGTATATATAACTTATCCGTGTAAATCAAGTTGTGTTTCAAATCATCCAGACTTTGCAGTTTTAAAGATGAATCCTTGCCTTCAAATTTACAGGAACTCGCGATTGTAAACAAAACACTACACATGCGCAGTGAGGCATCGCGGCAGGTACAGATACGACTCAAAATTATTGTTATTTTTAACCAGTACGCGGACACCTGTTTATATCGATGGAAAAGAGGTCAAATAAGGTGAACTCACCAGAAAATGTTTTTAAATATGTATTTATTTTATTTTCATATGATACGAAAAAAACAACTTTATTTTTGTTTAAAAATAACACGTTTGAAACAGTCAGTGAAACTGCAAGTATTGATTTGTTTACGATGTTATTTGGAGTTCGTCTGCTTATAAGTCAGTAAACAGGAAGTGTAAACATACATGTATAATACTGGAAAAAGGATAAGTTAGTTACGAATATAGGTATGCAACATCAATACCGTACGTGATGTTTTAAATGTAGCAGAGGTATAATACGGCACTTCTACTCCCTTGCCTATCAGCTAGCTTTTATGGCGACGTGGTAGAGTGTCCGCTTAGTAATCGAAGGTACCCGAGTTCAAACCCAGCTCGGGGAAGGTGGATTTTTTCCGGGTTACATTTGGCGCCCAACGTAAATAACTCACGAGTTTAGATGTGATGGCACCCTTAGAAAGTCCCACAGACATTCAGTGCTCCAGGAATTCGAGGACGAATTCTAAGAAGGAGGGGGTGTATGTAGCAGAGGTATAATACGGCACTTCTACTCCCTTGCCTATCAGCTAGCTTTTATGGCGACGTGGTAGAGTGTCCGCTTAGTAATCGAAGGTACCCGAGTTCAAACCCAGCTCGGGGAAGGTGGATTTTTTCCGGGTTACATAAACGTTTTAAAACTCGCCGAATACGGGGGTGTCCGCGTGCTGGTAGCGTCCGTGTACTATTCCGGTCTGTCTATTCTCATCAACTAACTATGAGTGTCTTGAAAATCAGAAAAATAAATGCAAGCCAACGGAGAACATTTCAAGCTTTATTACTTTTTCTTCAAGCCATGGATTATTGAAAAAAGTTCTTTTTTTCAATAGGTTCTTTATAAAGACGCGGTTGTTCATGTAGTCAAAGTTTGAATGTTTTAGTTGACGACATATAGAAATGACGCAAAATAAAACAACGTACATAGCTTAAAAGAATGTACCAACAGAAAACTCCTGTATCTCTACAACCTTTGTTGGTATAAAATGATAACAGATCAGATTGGTATTTATAAAGTATCATTTATCAACCAGTTCAGACTAATTGTATCAACTACACTAGACTGGCAGCTTTCTGGAAACGGTACAATCCGATCCGTTCAGATCCTGTTGATGTAGACTAAGTATAAGTGTTGTTGGATATAATTGAAAATATTATATAATATGTCCCAGTTCAAAACTTTCGTTAACTTTAACGTTTCGTTAACTAAATGATCATTTATGATAGCTTACGAAACATTTGAGACTGTTCAAAGCAGCGTTACAGTTTTTGTTAGTTAACGTAACTTTAAAGGTCAAATGGATATATTAATTAAATATGATGTAATGTAAATAATACAGTATCAGAGTGGTATTATCTTATGTCAACATTCACTGTCAAAAGGATATATAAAAAGGCTTGGTAAAGACATGGGGACAGTGAAAACCAACCCTTGCTGATTTTTTGATATACGAGGGTGCATCAATAAATTCGTAAACTAATTCAATAGCGGGGAAATGATTTAATTCAAGTACCTAAAATGATTACTCCTTCTCAAAGTAATGTCCCATGCACGATTTGCACTTGTTCTATCTCTCGACCCATGACTCGAACACGTGTTGTAGCCCGTCACGTGACATCTTCCGCAGCTGTCTATCCACGGCACACCTCAGTTCCTCTCTTGACTCAAATTTCGTACCACGAAGACTGTTTTTTAAAGTTGGAAACAGCCAGAAGTCACAAATTGCTAGGTCTGGGCTGTAGGGTGGGTGCGGTAACAGTTCGACGTCGAGTTTTTCTAGTGTATCCATGACAACGTGGCTTGAATGGCTCGGCGCGTTGTCGTGATGTAATATGAATCCGGACCTTAGTAGATGTGGGCGTTTTCTCCTTATTGCCGCCATGAGTTCCGTTCTAAGTAATGTTGCATAATAGTTCCCAGTGACTGTCGTTTTCGGAGGAACAAAGTGGTTTAGCACTACACCGTATGTATCACAGCATATAATGGCCATAACCTTCCCGGCTGACTTGGAAATTATCGCTTTTGTAGGGGAAGGCGAGGAAACTCTGACGTTTGCTTTCCGGTTCAAAAAAGTGAATCAAGGTTTCATCATATGTTATCACTCGATTTAGAAAGTAATCGCCTTCTTCACGATACCTCCTGTAGCACTGCTGACACATTTTCACCCTCACCCTCATTTGCTCCGACGTCAACAAACGAGGGACCCATCTTGCTGAAACGCGGCGCATTCCTAATCTATCAGTCATAATGCCCTGAGCTGTACCATATGAAATAGCGAACTTATCTGCTACGTGCTCCACACTTACTCGTCTATCTCGGAGTATGTACTCCTGAATGGCAGCCACTGTTTCTTCATCTGTTACAGTCACTGGTCTACCTGCACGACTGTCGTCTTCAGTTGCCTCTCTACCGTCTTTAAACCGCTTCATCCACTTTGAAATGGCACTTTTTGACAGAGCAGCTTCTCCGTAAACCTTTTGCAAATCGTCACGAATATCGGAAAAAGACTTTCCGAGTTTTGTGTAAAACTTTATAACGATGCGCTGTTCGTTGACGCTGTGTGACGCCATTTTCGAACTGACGCCCGTAACGTGACGACGTTTACGGATTTTGAAGTCATAAGTGATGACGTCGAAGTTGTGTACATAGTACGATTCAATTTGAAATAATCTGTTTTCACAGAATTTAAAGTTTCATTTTAAACGGACCAGTAGTTTTGACGCTATTGAATAAGTTTACGAATTTATTGATGCACCCTCGTATTAATGCACTTTGATACTGCTACTAGTGAATAATAGATGTTGTCCGGATTTTGCTGACAACTCATGTCCTTGACCCATATTTTGCAGCGGAAGCATGTACACATTTGTTGATGCAGTAAATATGCTACGCAGAACCTATGTAAAATTAGTTTTTAGCAATAAAATAAAAATCCCCTTTTTCAAACGTAAAGCATTAACATTATCTACATGTGTTTAATAGACCTCTTTCACATTAAAATGATTTGTTTCTTCAAATCTCCCTGTATCTGCTCGCACAGGAGAGTCATAAACGGTGTCTAATATACTCTTAATTAAATCATCTTAAATTACAAGTACTTTATTTCCTTAAGTACTCTTAAAAATAGGGACTGACAGAATACGTTATTTGCCATTTAACTGACATAAGACAGCAAGTTTTATGGGTTTAAATTGAAACGAACAAGTCTCTTTAAAAGTTATAGTCTGTTAAAAGTGTTTTTTCCTTCAAAGAAAATGAAGTTCCATGCAATAAGCAAATAGTTCCTAAGAAATAGTTCTGAAATACCATCAATGAATATTTGGACTCTCAGTTTAACATGTTTTCTGTGCAGAAAAAGTGTAGTTGGTCTGAAACAAATGTAAAAGCTGTTTAAGCAGTAGGAAGATTGATATTTCGTATAAAAAAGAAAAAAAAAAGAAAAAAACATATATAAAGAAGACATGAAACACCTCGGACCTTTTCATTACAGACAAATAAAAAGAAAACATTTTCGTCTTAACATAACAATATTTCTTCAAACTTAATTTTTTGACTTTTTTGTTCTAAAAGACTAGGCAAAAACATCCGTTTGCAGTTTGGCAGAAACTGAACAATAAAGTTTCAGAACATATTGCTTTCATATAATACAATGTAAATATCTAACGTTTCATGAATAACAATTTGCGTGTGTAGAAAGTATGCACACACAATTGATTTTCATACTCTTTATTTATTTTATTACTGATTATTAAATTGAAATATTTGGATTAATGGTAACACCATAAGATGAATGTAGAAAATATTTAACTAAATATATAACAAAGTTTAATTCGAAAGATCTCGTGTGCAAATTAATTAACTTCGAAGAAAATGGATCTTATTCCCGACTTTGCAACATTGCAACAATCTTACTGAACAAAACGTCTCCATATAACAGATGTGTATACGTGTTCATTTTTATAGTTGAATCAATTATGATTGAGACACGTCGGTTGACAAGCGAGGACATACGTCGGAATTTAAATACGGTTCCTCGGCGATACAGCTGTGGTGATCGCAGAAAAAGTTCCCTTCAGATTATAGACGGGTCCATCACTTTGGTAAGTAACTTAAACAGACATTTGCCTCACTTGTAGCTTTAAAGTTTATTTTGAAATACCCGATTTTTAAATTTGAATAATTTGTGAAATGTTGAAAAGATGCTCTTAAGTGTCAACGATTATTACCTCTGCCTAGAGAGGTAGGTCTGTTGCCTAACTACCCCGATACCTGTATGATATTTGTGTAGAGACCACATCAAAATACGGTTTCATCGAAATTTGAAAAAATATTATTTGAAAAAAAAAATCAAAGCTTAAAAGGATGATACCTAAAATTTCTGCCTATTGTTAGATAAAAAAAATTAAAATACCATTTACCTTTTTTCAACACAATACATAGTGCCGGATTCACCGGCATGACGGTGTCAAGTTAGCTGGCTGTGAACTTCATAGAGCTGCAATATATTAATCTGACCGAAAGATTCCTTGTAAAAAGATAAAATTGCACGTGCGTAGTATGTGACTTTGAAGCAATTAAATACAAAAATGCAACTGATAAGAAAATGAAACCCGACATCACTACATCGTCGCAAAAAACGTCTGATCTTTTCTGGTAGGTTTATTGCTTTTCAATTGTGAATTATCCTAACAAGCAAAGGGTATGTCGTTGTCAGAAACGCATTCATATAGCATTTTGAATAGCAGAAGCGCCTGTTGCATATAGTCTGTACATGTGTCGCTTTAAATGAAATGTAGACATGTTTTAATGGTAGTTTATGCTTTGAAGTCTATAAACAAATTCATTTAGAGGGACCGTCAGTGACCAGATTCAATAATCCCGATCTCTTGCACTTGTTTGACTTTAAATTTTCCTTAAATGAGTTTTTTCATGTCGGATCTACCTACGTTCGAACAAAAGTACGTAAATAATTTTATTAAAGTATAAGTATTGTGTCCATATTTGAGCTGGTCCATTTACAATTGATTTCCTTGCTGTTGTGTAGTGTTAACTGTTGCTTGTCGTAAGAAAAGGATAGGAAAAGAATGTTGGCTGGCTGTTTTCAGGGAGCAGTTGATATTGTGACTGACAGAACAATATCCAGTTACCAATTTTCAGTTAATATTCAGTTTCTGAGTAGTTTTAAGTATATCACTAGTAAAGTGTATGTAGATATATAGATATAGCGTATAAATCGTTACTGTTTCACACCATGAAGATAAAAATCAACCTTTACCTTTCTTTGAACAATTATTGAACCGTAACTTGTATATTTTAATATTTCGATGGTATTTAAAGTAGATTCCATGAATCTAGATATTTTTTCTTGAGACCTATTGTGTGTTATATATATTTGTTTCAAATTACTGACATTTTATCATTATCACAGATACGTATAAATATTTAAACATCATCTGTACGTAGTCATAATGCTTGTACATAAAGCAATATCATGAAAGCACTAAAACATCTCTTTTTTGTTCCGTATATGTCTTTAGGTAGAAACAGTATCAATTTAGGCTTTATTCAATTCATTTTGGTTACATTATCTCACTGCCGTCATAACTTACAGTTATATGTATAGCTTGTAAAGCTGCTGGCTGATACTGCTGTTGCTGATACCCTTTTATTTAAAGTCTCATCCACTGCAACAAAATTGAAACCGTATGTAACGATACACAAGTATTATCCTCTTTTTTTAATGAGTAAGCATGTATCATTATAGCCAACATGTGCAATGCCGTAATATAGAAACGCTGTATTTTAGTTTCTGTGATTCTTCATTATTTGATTTTTTCTAACATTATACTGTCTTTCATTAAATGAAAAATAAATGAAATAAACATTGCTGGCAGTTTTATTGAATAACATTTTGCTGCAAATATCTGTAGATGATTATAAACGATACTTGATTTTCGACTTGCTGGTACCTTTATATTATGGAAAAACTTTCAATATAAAAATAGAATAAACAGTCCAAGACATGTTAAATAAACGAATAAATGTAGCAGAAGAAGTCACATGATTCAATAACCCATGTCAGAATTTTGACTTAAGAAAATAGATCTTTTGTTCAAATGATATGTTGTTTTGCATTCTTATCAGCAAAACTCTCTATACAACACTAAATGACATGTTTTTATAGCAAAATAAATGAACATCAGGTCCGTTTAAACTCAAATGTTATTTCAAAATGCTTTTGAAAGAGATATTTCTTAAAAAAATTCGTGTTTAATTGCTAGTTCTTTGTTGGTTGCCATGTCAATTAAGACAAACATAGTTTTGCCTTTTTCTACCCAAATACGACTATATCGTGCTAAATAGTAAATGATTTTATCCATGATTTTATTTAATGATATATAATGAAGTAAGGGTTGTCTATAATTATTTGTTTCGAGATGTATTAAAAATGTTGACTAAATAGTACAAAATTAATGACATTTAATTTATGGGTTGTTTTTTAAACAAATGATATAAAGAATACAGCATGCTTCACAACGAAAGTTAAAGTGGCATAAACAATACTTAAACAAAATCTGTTGAGCAAATAGGACACATGGCGTGCTTCCTTCCTAACATTTTCTGTTTCTTATCTTAGGTTGAACTGGCGAAATAATATATCAAAGGACAGACTTGGGGGTTTTAAACCTTCTTTGTTTAATTGGATACCTCTTTTTATTCTCGCACAGAAAAGCTGACCTTTGCGTAAACGCTTTTTGAATATTATTATCGGAAATAAACGCTACGTCCTTTTCAAGATATTCATTCAACATAAGGACTACATGAATTTATATTTATTATTCTACATTAAAATCTAAAAATAGCTTAAATATCTAGTACATAATGGAACATTTCTCTTACGCTAATCAATACCGAAATAAGTTATTACAGTTCCGATAGTTGTTTTAAACCAATGCGTTCTTGCTTATATTTTTCAGATTACAATACGAGCATTGTTAAGCAAAATCCGTAGAGATTCACCCTATACTCGAATGCTTTGTTCATCATAAGAAATTAACATCCATGAACATTTTTATTTGAAATTCGAAAACTATAACTATGCGAATTAATTTTAGATCTTGCCTTTTGTTGGAATAATGCCCGTTTCGTCATTAGTCTAGTTTGATAAGGGAAAACAAACATTTTATATTGGCATATGATGTCAAACATGTCACCAAACTTAGCTAGAAATGCACTTGATTTAATATACAGTCGACATCAAATATCGTCTTTCAATAAGAGGACGGGTTTTGTGAAAATGAATATCGAGGTTCGTTTTTGCATTTCGTTTCTTAAATAAAACTGGTCCAAGACTTTCTTATATCGAAATAAAAGACTGCAGTGTACACAACATTGACTTGGAAAACTGTTTCAAATAATATTAAATAATTTGAAATGCTAGCATATTTGCTTCGGGACATTTTGTTAGAACTATGTTTTGTTGATAGAGATTTCTTCGTTTTTCAAAATGTTTGCACAATTTTGTACCTTGATATTTTTTATCATTTTGCATTTTTTCAAGACAACGTATTTGGTTGAACTTACACTCCGTAGATGCTTGTTAAATTAATTGTTAAAGAAATGTAAAGAAAAGTTTTAAGTTGTGAAATCAGATAAGAAAACAGTAAATATGGACTTATGCTAACCCATAGGCAATTTAAGCTAAAGGCACTCGATAATGTATTGATCGCAAAGATCTATCACGGGACTATTTTTCTTTCCATTTTGAAAGATGAAAACATTCAGCGAGAAATTTATTTCCTTTCTTGAATTGTAGTTGTTTTCCATCTAAGAATTCAAAAGTTAGAAGCAATACCTTTAAAGTCAATTTTACATCTGCTTTACAATACCAGTTAGAGACATTATAAATAAAAGTGTTGAACTGGATGTTAGAGGCTTAATATTATTTGCCAGAAAAATAAATTAGTTCATTCATTATACAATCTTATCTACATATTTTCGTTGTTTAATGAAATACCGACTTTTATTGAGATTGTCAATCCAGTCAGATGATAAAAGACTGTATTACAAACCTTTGTTTGATTATTTTTCACTCGCTTATATTAAGAAATCTTCAGGTCTGGGTATTTCAGTCTTTTTCCTGATTCTTCTACTCCTTGACATTGTGGATACTTCATGCTGACAGTAAGAAAAAACGTTTTAATATTTTCTTTAAATGATACCGTACTTACACTAAATGCAAAGGAAATGCCTAGAGAATCTTTGTGCAAGCTTGTGTTATTCATTTAAATTGTCTCATTACCATTATCTCCATGGAAATAGTTCTGCTTTCACAACTCACAGAAAACACAAGCCTTTGAAACATCAGTCATCGCATAATCTTTATAGTTAAAATTATTACTTTGCCATGTACATCTTTATTACAAAGAACATATTCCTAAATGCTTTACTCGAAACATATAAAATGATAAAAATGATATTTGATGATGAACTAATCAGGTGTAGGTTTATGAAGTTTAATATTTACCTTAAAGTTACAGTTAATGGTATTGAGGTAAATATAGTACACAGTTTGACATTTTATCTGATTGTTTTCTTTGTTACTGCAGTTGTACCACTGCTTTCTTTTCGAAGAAACTATACCATGTATAAACATCTTATCTTGTCATGTCCAATAAGTAACTTTAATTTATAGTTTTACATTATAAAATTGTAATTATTGGGCATGACCAGTAGATGACCCTTATCGATTGTGAGGTAAGTCGGTCAAATGTCAAGGTCAGAGTGACAGCCTTTCCTTGTTCAGTTAATAACCGAGTAAGACTCTGGCTTAGGTAAGTGATGGTGGGGCGATTAAGCTTGACAAGCAAATGATCTCGTGTAAAATTCTTACTGTTTTATTTGTCATGATAGTGATATAGGTAAGAACACTTTTAATTACTGTCGAATGTGACAATTAATCCACACCACAATTATATTTTCGCCAAAGCTTACTATGCATATATTGCTGTGGTGCCTCTGTGACAGGCGCAAGTAGTGAACCAGTGTGATACGGACACAATTCTAGATGTTTCTTTATGTTCGAAAAATCATTTATAATTAGGCGTTTAAATCTTTAGTATCCTAACATGCCGGTGAATTTCACCCACAACTTATATGAAAATAGCGTGCTATCATGTTGTGTCGGAAATTTTACTTAAACATTTTAAGCTCAAAGGATGATTTATGAGATTTCTGAAGCTTGTTACAAATATTATTCCTTTAAGCGGCTGTGTTGAATCCGTTAATGGGTTAATAGAGGAGGGAATATCCGTACGATAGATACATTTATAGTCAATCGATATGCTTACATACACCATTTAAGGAAAACATGACTTTTCCATCAACATTGATCACGTCTGAAGTCTCCAAATTCCTTGAAATTATACAGTAGATCAGAGGCGTGTTTAGCATGGCGTTTTCGTTTCTAAAGAAAATATGTTGCAATAAAAGGTCGTGAGTAAAAAGTCGTGTCAACTTTGACATCCATTTAGAACACAGTTATTGCCATTAGACAGAAAATTCAACAGCAGAAAAGTGAAATGGTAAAATGCTCATAAGAAACATTTACTAAACTTAAATCCCCCCCCCCGCCCCCCCCCCCCCACACACACACACACACACACAAAATACATCTGATCAGTGATCAAATGTCCGTCAGTTGACGAAATAAGAAACAACTTCAAATAACAATATGCTAAGAAATAGCAAGACTGTGATAACACAAATGAATAGATCTGTTAAATTAGCGAGAACTGTTTAAATTTTTAACTAAATTGCTCTCCGATTGAATGTTAATTTTTATGTAAATAGACCTAGCAAAGTATTTCGCCCGCTGATAATCTAGCCATTTTGATCAATTTAATAACTTCATAATATGCTATAAAGAAATGACAGTATATGTTTATTATAATAGCGCATTTAATTTTATGCAAGCTTTCCAGAAACGGATATAAGGAAAACATATGTCATTAAGGAATGCTGTTTTGGGCAAGTTTTAATAGAATTCAAAAGTTTTTTTTTTAATCTGCATTTCAGTTTTACTAAAGCCCGCGCAAAACTTACTTTACAGAAAGAATTTATTTGTCCTTTTGTAGACCAAACTTTCATATAGTACATAAAGGTCGTAATAATTGTGCAGTCGGATATCTTGGCGGTAAGCCTCAGGAACTGTTTAAAAGATTGAATGTTTCTATTTTGTTTGCAAACTTTTCGAATCTTGCTGTCTTTTTAGTTTAGCTAAGAATTTATTTCAGCCCCAACGTTTCACTCCAAATTGACATTTTGCAGAGACCAGTAGACACTCCTTTTATGATTTATGTTACTCCTAACTGTATAGCAATACAAATTTTAGCTTGTGGTGCATGACATAATTCACAAG
This sequence comes from Cyclina sinensis, assembly GCA_012932295.1. NCBI lineage: Eukaryota > Metazoa > Mollusca > Bivalvia > Venerida > Veneridae > Cyclina > Cyclina sinensis. Next base: position 39,743,128 of record JAAONU010000003.1, on the reverse strand, counting down.
TAATAATTTCATATTAACTAGGGCTAATCCGCTTAAAGACATCGTACAAAATCTTTTGCTTAGATTTTAAAGAAAATGAGACATCTCAAAAAAAAATAAAACGTCTCTCTTTTTTCATGTTAGCAATATTTAAGAGAGTACTAAGTTCAATATCATAAAGTCGGAGCAACTACGCCAGGCCCTGTAGATCATAATGCCCACTTAATCGTTGGACACCCACAATATATATTCCGCTAACTGACGAATAGAGAGTAACGGAACGAGTCAACCGCTGGTATCCGGCGATTTGCCTATTACAGAAGTTATTATCCTGCCTCGTAAATGCGGCGAGAGGTATTGTTTCTGTCGATCTGCCGACCTGTCTGCCCGTCAGTGCGTCAGTCTGAAGATATTTTCCGGAGCGTTGCTCCGTAAATTTTATTGGTATTGATTTGAAACTTTGATGATAGTATTGACATTTAGCGCAGGGCGAAAGAACCATAACTCTGTCAGAGCCTTTGCAGAGGTTAAATAACAATAAAAAATTTTCAGATTAAAAGTTTTAAGTCTTTACTGACTTGAAACTTGAAAAGATACAAATGTAGTAAAATAGCATTACAATGAAGTGAACAACACAAGATAATTTATTTTTATATGCAGAATCATTGCTCTTAGTTTATTTGTAAAAATATTGTTTGAATGTAAGCAAACAGCAGAATTATTTCGCATTTCACCAGGAATACAGATCTAGAACTTAAAAGATAATTCACGTATAGACACAAAAATAAACTCTTTTTTCAACCTTCTAGACACTTTCATAAAAAAATATTATCTTCAAAACTTACCAGACTGACCATAAAAATATCAGCAGTGCAGTATTTGACAAAAAAACAACAAAAACAACAAAAACAAAAAAACAAAAACAAAACAAAAAAACTCACAAAAACACTTATAATGAAATGTAATTACAAACATTATACCAGCTTAGCTTCATTTTGAGAGGATTTATCAATGTAAAATTAAACATATATCGTTGGGGCTTCAAATCAATCAGCTATAAATATTTTTGTACATATGGATTTCAGAACAATCAGTCAAAATATTACAGATTATCGTGTAGTTTCAGAAAACTAATATAATAAAACTTATGACAATGTATTCTCGGCAGGACAGTAACTGGGTTCCATAGCAATGATGCTGTTACGACTGATTAAAGTATACACAGCAGAAAAATGTAGACATGGAGATTTTAAGTCAAATCAAATTATACGAGGACAATTCTGAAAGACTTAATTATTTTTCACTTCATTGGAATTGATAGATGGAGATGAAAAAAACCTGTTATCTTGAAATTTCTATAAACATGCTCGGAAAATAAGACACTAAAACACCTAAAATTTTTGGGAATTGGCTAATCTAGCTTTTTACACATTTAAGTTGAATAATGAATATCTATGACAGAACCGTGTTTATTTTATGAACATGTCAAATTTTATGTTAATCCATTTTAAGTAGGTTAAAAGCAGTCTTCTGTATTCAGATAATTGTCATTAACAGTAAATTGAACTGACACGCGAAAGTTGAAAATAGTTGAATTGAGAGGAGGTAAGTACAATGCAATTAACGCAGTGTTGGCAGACATTAGCAGACAAAGTGTCTCGAGATTAAGATCTCTGTGAATGTTAAGTATTGGCAGACATGCACAGTCTGGCTGTAAGTTGGTTAAATATTGATAAATTGTACAGTCAGTAAACGGCATATAAAAATGACAATTCACATTTTTCATAACTTCGATTATGGGATCGATCTTTAATATACAGAAAGGAGAACTTGTTCATTTATGACCAGGTAAACTGAAAACCAGCTAAAAGACAAAGGTTGCTGAATAAATCATTTTAGCAATCTTAAGAATTTTAAAAAAGATTTGGTAGTTATGCTGCATCAACTTGTAGGAAGCTTATAATAAGTATTCTAGGCGAGTGTTCTGGCGAATCATCTCGTTTGTAAGGTAAAATTCTGATCAATGGAACAGACACAGACCAGTGGTAAGGTTTTAAGTTTTCTTTGAATAACAACATGTCTGGTTTCGTAAACAATTCTGACTTTGTTATGCGTGATTTTTATTGTGCAACTTACACACATCAATGAAGTTTGTGAATTTATTTGCATACCATGAATACGAAAGCAGGACATTGAATATGTAAGCAATCAGTGAGTGCCATAAGATTTACTTCTTAGCATGAAATGTAAGCTCTTTTTGATAACCGATGAAGTAAGAAAACAAAATAGTTCTGTAAAATCTTCCGTTGACTCTTGTGCTTTCTTATGCTCATGACGAAACTTGGAATAATTTTAGAGCTTAAAAGTCCGATAATATCTCAGCGCGTTCTAGTTACAACGGAGGTCGTATTCTCATGAAGTGTTGAGCGTTCTAACTATGTAAATATTGTCATTTTTTCTACACCAGTTTCTTCTAAATCCAAAGTCTTGAATCTACTGGTTTTCTTAATCACGCGTGTATGGTTATTATTTATCGTTCTAATCTACTGTTCCTCTAAGTTCTGCATTAGCTGTTCCTCTGGAGTCCTGCTTCTACTATTCTTCTGGGTCACACGCAATCTCCAGATATGTTTGAAGCTTACTTACTTGTGAAGCTAACACTAATATCATTATTGATTTGATTGTATAAATTCTATAAATAAGTAAGATTTACATTGTATATTAAATCCACTGTCATGATTTTGCTTTTGTCCAGCTAACATTATGGACAAGTGTCAGTTAAGTAATTGGTACTTAATTGTCGTGTAGTGAACTGTACTCAGGTGATTCTCAGTAAAGTGATCTATTGCAAATGCTCGCTGATATAAAACAGTTTACAATGGGACTTTGAAGTATACAGACTTGGAAAATATAGGGAGGCTCGTTTTGCATTCGACAGGTTTCATTATACATGTACATATATTCATACGTTTGTTAGAGTTTAGATCTAGCCAAATTAGGAATAAGATCGGTAAAAAAGGCAAGTGCGGTACAAAATAAAGTTGTTTACCTTTTCATTTTCTTCATGAATCACGTTACTGGTATAATCCGCCGATGTTTTTATACACACCATTCAAGAAAACATGACTTTTCCATCAACATTAAATACAGCCTAAGTATTTACAATATTATAGTAACTATGGATTAGATTCGATTGCATGCTTTTACATAGTGAATACGTTACAAAAGGGCACATTCTGATGTGCGTGAAGTTAGCTGCCAGTTGCCTGTTGCCAGTTGCCAATTTAATTGGAAACTTGCAACTGGCAGCCAACTTCATAGTTCAGCTGCCAATTCAAACTTATTTGAAATCGTAGGTAGCTGCCAGTTCTCAAAATTTGCGAATCGTCAACTGTCAATTTGTAGTCAGATGCCAATTCGATATGTTTCATAAATTATTAATATTAACCGAATCAGCAACTGGCAACTGGAAGCTAGGTGCAAGTTCATTAGAAATAGCGAATTGGCAACTGGCAACTGACAGCCAGATGCCAGTTCGACAAATATCATAAATTATGAACATAAAGTGAATTGGCAACTGGCAGCCAGATGCCAGTTCGTCAAGACATGCGAATCGTCAACTGTCAATTGTTAGCCAGACGCCAATTCTACATTTATCATAAATTATTTATATTAAACGAATTGGCAAATGACAAAAGGCGGCCAGATGCCAATTCGTTCAACTCGCGAATTGGCAACTGTCAATTGGTAGCCAGGTGCCAATTCGACATTAATCATAAATTATTTATATTTACCGAATTGGCAATTGGAAACTGGCAGCCAGATGCCAGTTCGACATTAATCATAAATTATTTATATTAACCCAATTGGCAACTGGCAACTGGAAGCCAGATGTCAATTCGTTAAAAATCGCGAATTGGCAACTGGCAGCCATATGCCAGTTCAACAAGTATCATGAATTACGAACATAGAATGAATTGGCAACTGGCAACTGGTATCCAGATCCAGACATTGAGATGGACTGTTGCTTTGTCTGTGACAAGCCCTTGTTCCACATGAATCCTTTCGTAGTGACTAAATGACGACAGGAAATTAAAGAATCTTGTTCTTTAAAAGATTTTTCATCACTTAATCCCGAGTGAACCAAAATAGTTATGCAGAATATTATTGGTAAATATAAGCGTTTGTCTTTTTAAAAAAAATAAGTGATAAAATATTTTTCCCAGGACCAACAAGATTAAATTTGACACTTTCCTAATTAGGAAATTTACATTCTGAAAACATTCATCTAATTGAATAATACTTTTACCTCCATGCATCGCGCAAAATTTCCCCAAAAATGTTGCTGAAATATTGAATAATATCAGTATTAAATTGTTTTCTACTCTTTCAGTGATTGTTTTCGAAATCGTTTTTTCAAAATTAAATAAAAAGCAGATGTGCAAGAATATAATTTGATATGACTGTGCCTGTCTGTAAAAGAAAAGTCTAATTCTGACAAAACATGAAATCATATGTTGAATGCTAAAAGTCTCTACGTGCTAATTAACAAGGAAGCAGATAGAATCTCTTTCGATTAACCCCCCAATATACAATAAAGGTTTAACACTAGAAGCGTTCAGTGAAACAAAACACCAGTGAGAATCGAATCTTCAGACAATGTTTCTTTCTGCACTGAGGCGATTATCAGTCCTTCTACTCTAGCACCAATTTATATGCAGAAAATATTGTCCAGAAAATTAGTCGTTTCCAGCAACAATAAATTATGTGTCACTAAAATAAAGTTGCCCACTGTCTGTTGATTATGTTTTGGCAGTCCACATATAGAGGCAAAACACGAAATAAAAGGTACGTCAGTTTCTGTTATGACACACCATAATGACACAATTTGGGAAATAATGATGCGATTAACAAACTATATCCTGATAAGAAAAATGATCATTTAAAAGATGACAGAGTCTTACAATACGTCAAAGGAATAAAACATCATGACAATCTATAAACGTTTTTTTTTGAACTTCGTAATCAATGACATCTGTAGCTACAGTTAGTCAACAGATATGTTAATTTAAAAAAGTGAAAAAAACACCTATCAGGAAAAATCAAAATCAGAAAACTCGTAAACTGATTATCAAGCAGACGTCCCTGCAAGGCAATGATATGTATTTGATTAATTTGGTTTCACAGAAACGTCAATATAAATAATTGTATGTATGTAAACATATGGCTTGTTATTTAAGAGTTGGTCTCTTGACTTACTTGCTCTCCAGAACAGGTGCTCGTGGTGAGCATTCGTGGTCTGTCTTTGTCCGTCGTTCGTCATTGTGTCTACAAACATATTTCATGTAAGGTCACTATTTTAAAGTAAATAGAGGTAAAGGTTTAAGATCTTGTCATAAACCGTAAGGATTTGATCAGGAGCATCACCTATAGGTCATCTATGTACAAAAGTATTTTCAATATTTTTTTCTGGTTTATTTCACATTTTTAGATCATGTTATTGACAATGTCTAGACGGCAGTGACAGCAATTACTAATAGTAGTTTTCGAATAATTTCGGCTTTGCAAGGTTATTGGAACAGATTTGATTCTTGTATTCAACTTAAAAGTATCCGTATGCTGTTCTAATATGTGAAGGAAATTTATACAATTGCGAAGCTATTTTCATATGTGAAATAAGTAAAACTTTACCTCATAAATTGTTTTATTTTTAGAGTAATTATTATTGACATCTTAAGTATTTTTCTGGCTTACATGTCAAAATGAACTAAATATTGAAAGAACAGAATAATCTTTTAGCTAGTATAGTGTAGTGTTTTAGTTTTCATTGCTTCATCTTACCTAAGCCCCCATGAGAGGCATATAAATTGAACTGTTCGTCTCTCCATTTGTACGTCCAATTTTGTGTCCACTCCATATCCTAACAATTCAAATGTTTTAAAATTAATAAGAACAGATATTAAGTATAACTACATTGTATGATAAGCTCCATCCAAGGTCAAGGTCAGACAAGAAATTACTATTAATTTGAGTGCATACCATGTTGTTTCCGCTCCATAATTCTTAAACACCTTGATTTTGAAATAACATGAAAGTAATATTAATAATAGACATACAATGCGCCGAACGTATGATTTGAATGGCTCTGTCAAAGTTCAAGGTCACACAAAAGGTGTGCCCGTTCTCTTTTTCTTGTAGACGTTGCTGTATAATTGTATGATATGGATTATTTAGCTCTTATTAAAAATTGTAATACTCTCAGCTTTTTTGGCATCGTGTGACAGGTTTTATTATCCGATAAAATGGTACATTTGTTCTGTGTTTTACCATTACATTGATTAGGTTTTAGTCATCTTTGTAATTCCATGAGCTCGTGAAAACTTTAGTAAATAGAAAAGAACAAAACAAATCCAGATTTAATCCTGTAGACGTATTAAATTGTTTACTGTTTTGTCTTTATGAGTACTAGAATTTTTAAGGGCAGTTTTGTTGTTGTTAAGCCGATATGTATCAGACTCAATATCTCATCTGTTTTAAATATACTGTGTAATATTCATACAGAAAACATAAAACTGTCAAAAATACCTAGCCTTACTACTGAAGAGTGTTGTTTTCTGACATTTGGGAGATTTATAGTTCTTTCTTTTATTGGTTATATGAAAGGAAAGCACTCAGAAAAACGTCATTTTGTTTTCAAAATGTGAAAGTTGATTAACATTACATCCCGTTTGCTACAAATAGAATGCTTTACGATATAAGAACGGATCACATTTACGTAATAAAATGTTATTTTCTATATTTAGCTTTTATCCCACAGAAAATCTGTGTGCTTTTGAATTTGACAAATTAAAGCATGTAGGGTTGTTTCTATGTCATGGGATTGGGTCTCGCAGACGTAGAGTAAGTAATTCACCGTCAATTTCATTTTCTATTTCATATATGTTTAAACACGTATGACGGGAGTCAGCAGGGACTCGTCGAGTTAGTTAAGCACCCTCAGCAACTACTGCCCCTAAAGAGAAAGTAGAACTATTTCTCAAGATAATTTTATTTTATATAATAAAGGAGAACGGCTCTAAAATCGACGTAGCCATTATTTTGCCTTTCTTCTAGCAAGAAAGCTACAGTCGATTAAAGGAATCACATATATCTGCTTTATACCATTGCTTGCTCTGAGAACATAATTCATTATATAACATCACTTTTCAATCTCGGCTAAAGTATTTACAAGGTTATTGCGTAACAGTTTAGCTATAAACGCAATCACCCCTGTACATTTCAAGAACAAGGCCATTTATCGCGTTTCTTTGCTAATCCTAAAGTCTTAAGTGTTTGTATGTGGTTTATATTTTCGTACCATATTCAAACACAAACCAGAATTAATCAAATGCAAAATATTCAAGCTATGAGAATTGTAAAATGTTAAAAAGGGCCAGATAATGAACATGCAGTTTATTCTTCGTGAGAAAGAGCAATAATACTTTTTTAAAGTACAAGAATAGACAGCTACAACAATTCAACACTTCAAAGTACAAACTAATTAAGGCAGTGTTGGCAGACGGTGTGTAGACGGACTGACTGGAGATTAAGATCTCGCGAGATCTTTACTATTGGCAGACATGCACAAACTGGTAAAATTTTTTTTAGGTGCATTTAATAAAAACATGCGAAATTTTCAATACATTACTGTAATTCTGTTGGGTTTTTACTTAACATAAAAATTTTAACGACAAACTTCAAATTTCAATGACGCATGGCCCGTAAACTTTTGATTATAACAAGTTTTTGAGTAAAAATACAGAAAAGCCTGTGATGTGGCAATAATAAGTTGGTCTATATAACCAAGTTTCACTAAGCGAGTTAATTGAGACACAACCAATATGCACGTATAATTAAAATGCCATTGAAGGATTTGCTAAAAATAACTTTATTGCACAGCCAAGGACAACAAATATGTGAACCGAACCATCAAATGAATGATTAAGATCTCTGATACGGATCGGCTGGACTTGCTCGAGGGAAAATGTATTGTTGTGTGTTCCCAAGTTCTGAGCCACAAATACACGAATGATATTTTTTCTTGTATAAAGGAACTGTTATTTAAAATATTTACAGCAAAATGTTTTAATTTTGTTTTATTTTTTTAATTTTTACGTATAAATCTTACGAAAGGAATAGCTGATGACAACAGCTTGACGATAGAATGACTGTAAATAATGCGACATCATCTAAAATAATATATTACCTAACATATTAACAATCAGACTATATTCGGTGCAAACCCCAGTGTGTCATATAGAACCATTTTGTTACATCCTTTTATTAGTGATTGATGCGCAGTGATCAGTTTGTATTGTCCCTTTGATAGTGCACAATGTAAATTTTCTGTTATACTTATGTCAAAAATTGTTATGTAGAAATGCGCATCGTACGTTGTATTCGCTGCTCATTCCCTTTTGTGAAAGCGACTGCCTCACAGATGGGTTGACGATGCATAATAAAGAAAATGTCTCAGTTTTTGCTATAGAATCACATTATAATATTAAGTTTTTTTCACACTTTTATTGGTAAAAATTTAGTTAGTCACGTGGTAGATACTTTGTTTAACACTTGCAAAAACATTCCATGGTGACTCGATGGTCTAGGTCGCTGCTCCTAATTTACTGACCTGAAGGGCATGGGTTCGAATCCTGTTAAAATCAAATTCTTTTTCATCATTTTCCATAACGCATATAAACACAAAATTCTGTTTTTGTTTTTTTCATAGTATATTAACTACTGTTTAATTTTAAAGAAAAAATAGGCTAAATTCTGCGAGTCAGTCGCTTTAATTTGTGCACAAAATACCCTATTACGTCCATTTACTAGTTTGTGCTGTGCGTTTTTCAGTTTATGTCTAAGGTATAGTTTATCATGTTGAATTTAGGTTAATTTCGCTGCGAACATTTTTTTTGTAATTGAACAATTTGTTATTTCCGTTTACTGATTTTTACTGAGCAAACATTACTTTGTGCTGTGCTATTCTCAGTTTATTCTGTCTAAAACTTTAAGTTATTCATAAGCATTTAGGTAGCATTCGATGCCATCTCTAATTCATAGAGGTTACAGGTATGTAGATAATACAATATATTATATCCAGTCACTGTTTTGTGATATTTGTAATCCTCTGCTCGCAATCAATAGTTTGTCTTATGTATTTCTGAATATATCCGAGGCTCAATAGATTTGATTATATAGAAAAATGTAGATTAAATGCGAGTTTGTTTTAGGGAAATTGAATCTTGTTTTGTTTAAGAATTGTTTTTGCTCTCTGCTTTTCAAGTATTTATTGTCAAGAATACGAGTATAGATTACCGAACATAACATGATAATACTAACAGGACTGAAGGAAATGAAAACTGCACAGCACACATTAGCAAACGAATAATAAAAACTGGAATGTGTACATTGTATTTTAAGGCAGTCTAGATTTAAATTTTATTGAAGTAAATACTTTTTTAAAACTTGGTGCAAAATGCAGCAGCAAACATATTCGATGTCTTTCAACAAGAAAAAGACGCCAGTCTTCGTGATTTGCGCATCCGAATTCCAGTTTGGTCGGGTCCGTCCCGGTATGCCATTTATTGTTGAAACTGACGTAAATCCAGAAACATATCCGTTTTGAAATTTTTCACTTTTGTTTTCACACCAGTGTCACACTTAAAAAGTCGTTGTGAAGTGGTTTTTAAATATCGGTCCGTTGTAAGGATGTTCAAACTTGTTAAAATATAGTTACATTTAACCATCTGCTAGCGTTTCCGATCATTGACTCATACATAATTTAAAATTTGCCATCGAAAAAAAAGTTTCTGATGGTTAAGCAAATAAATTCCCCATACAAATCGTAAAAATACTAGCATCAAAAGCCAAAAAATAGTTTTGTCATAAGTGACTATAACGGAATGATCACTGATAATCCGTGTAGTTCCGAATTTTGTATCTCTTTTCGTGACTCTAGGGTGTAATTTTTGTTATCATATAATTTATTCTTTATGTTCGAGAAAAATGATACAACAATATTCGAAATATAAATGAAAAGAGTATCAAGTTTTATTCGATTTTGGTGTTATGTGAAGATAGAACACTGTGTTTGCTGGTTTAATCATGTCATTTAATTCTAGCTAATGTTCGTGAACAAACTTCCTGTTCCATACTCATTTATACTGCTTTTTGAAACTTAGTGTTGTGATAATGCATTCTTTAGTCATTTACTAAATATTGCAGTTTTGACCTTTTTTCGTTTGGCCTCATTCTCAACAATAGCTTATAACACAGTTACTGTAATAAGAGAACGTTATTTACACAATAATCCAAAGTCATCAATCATGAGTGTCTCTTGTGCAGTCAGATATAAAAACTGTTTATAGTCATTCGGCATTATTAGATCATTTTCAAAAACGGATTTGATTGGTCCACTGATATGCGTTTATGAACGCTGTAAACATTGTACATCTGAATGATATTCAGATAAACTCTTTTCAGAAACGTTCAGCAGCTATTTGCTGCGCACTTTTCTCTTGATAATGAAATCATTTCAGTTCTCAATATGCCATTGTTGTCCAGGGAGTTGTGAGGTTCTGTGGGTAATGAGATTTTTGTTATTTCTCAGCTGTATTATTTTCTTCACTATTTTGCTTTATTACAATTTGATCTTTTGGAGACATCAGAAATAATGCTATTCTGATGGACATTAAAAAAGCATTAAAACATTTGACAAGGTCGAAGAATGACATTCTGGCAGCCTTGTTTGAATTTTGAAATATGTTATAAATGAAACATCCCACTTATAATTTTGTGAGCTGTTCTTTTACGACAAGTTTTATTGTTAAATTATATTGTTAATCGATTGAAAGCCAAGAAAAGCATTAAACTTGCGATAAAATTTAATGTTAAGCGTCGTGCTTAAATCAGGACTTGTATGAAAGCCGGAAAGGTACATATGATATGATAAAATTCACTTGTTAGATTAGTTTCAAAATTTAACGATAAAAAAGCCCCGCATGTGGAGCATTTAATTCCAAAAAGCTTAACGTTTTGTAGGAAATGGTTGAAATGATCATCGTAGTAAATATCTAATTTATTTTATCCAAAGTTGTAAATAAAGATAAAACCAGTTTGTAAGAATGTAATTTTAAATTCATGTCATTCGGTTAACAACTCTGGAATAGGAACTGTTCACGATACCTTACAATATAACATATTTTTTTACCTGTGGCAGATAACTAAAAACAACACATTTGGTAGTTTACCTGTGGCAGATAACTAAAAACAACACATCTGGTAGACCCCTTGCGACAAAATGTGACTTCTTCACTTAGTTTATTGTAATCAGATGAAAGCTGTAGAAGTAGTCCATTGTATCCACTAGATGCTTTACGTGTGATTTCTACATCATGCCAAGGGCACATAACTGATGTCCTGCACACCAATATCTTACAAGAAATATGTGTTGTAAAAACATATCAATTGGTTGAAAACTATAGATGTAACTGATTGCTTATTGTGGTATATGTTACTTTATGACTATTTTATATAAAGAGCACATTACTCCGTGATGGGCAAGAAATGTGTCACGCACCTTTACTTCCAAACAAACCTTTATTTCCATCAGATGACTGCACACTGCCCAATGTATTAATACATGGATATTTTATATTCAGTAACAAGTAACAGTGATAAACTTAGATCGGCTCTCACGATATATCATACACAGCTTCATAATATCCAGATTTAATTCAAGAGAATGAAAATTGTGGCAGGATTTATCCGAACAAGCAGTTGCTAACGGATGGGAAAATATGGAGTGTTAACATTTATATTTTATTGCAAACGGTAGGCAGGAACAAATAAGTCAGTTTCTCACCATCCGTTGCGACACATTTATGTTAATAAGCTTTTATGGTTCATAATTATAGTTTCAAAATCTGAGCTTTTTGACGTTTAGCTAAGACAGGCTATTCTTTAGGATGATATGTCATAACGTATCTACGGTGCAGTCTAAAGATAGAATTTGGAGCAAACACCGGACCAACCTCAGGATAACTTTATTAAAGCATTATAATTATGAAATAGGTAAATGTTGTTCATAGTGATTGTTTAATGACTAATGTGGGTTTAAAATATTTTTGTAATAAACTTTTGATGTGCAAGTCTTGTTTTTATTACGTTTGTGCATAATTACATGTAATTTGCGCTACAATAAGTCACAAATTTAATCTCTGCGCAAATTATAGTTCAATAATTCAAGGAAAGATATCCTTATTAAGAAAAGTATTGCATTTGCTTATTTTCTTGTTAACTTTGCAATAAGAGAAAAGTTCATATAGTAAATTGAGATTAGGAAATGAAATTGATTGTTAGTCTACGTAAAGTCTGTTGCTTTTGGCATATACATGTATGCGGGTTTTTTTTGTAAGTTATAAATAAAGTCCAAGACACACGGCTATAACATAGTGTAATACCGCTCGACAAAGGAGTATAATACATTTCTAGATACCTACTCAGAATTGAAACAAAATACATAAATGATACAAGATACAGATGTAAGCTCTTTTCCACTGGCTAAGCTTTGTTAACGGCATAAATCTTGTAGTTGTTCCTCCTTCGTTAATAGTTTTTTTATTTCTGCACATTTAAAGAAACCTCCCACTCAACCAAATTTCAGAACATAAGACGGTGAACCGAACGAGAAAAATTCTATCAGATTTCAGAAAAGAAACAATTAGAATTCAAAATCTAATGGCTTCTTTACCGCTCGCTAATTTTGGACTATTCATAAATGCACACGAGTGGTACAACATAAGGTAATGTCAATCAGATCAGGTCATCAGTTCCAACAGGAGACGCATAGGTATATTTATTAACCAGATTTTCGATGTAAACTGGTTATTATTTGCTCGAGCAGGCCGTCGGGTGGCGTATCACTTAATGGTTCCCGCGCATTTCTTTAAGTTACAATTAACCTGTTGTAACCAAAATTAGACAATTGATAGCCTATAGCAAGACATATAATAAGCTTTTGGGTTCACAGGTGTCTGTTAAGAATGAGCTCATTATTACAAGAGTAAAAGTTTGGTTTCAGCTTAATATTTTACACTATAATTAGCCTATTTACTGGCATGATATAATATTTCCGTAGTGTATCATTATCTCACTTGCGGTTCTTTAGGTGACACTGTCAATATGAAAGTCCCAGGGTTAGTTACTAGAAGATAGAATATTGGTTTCGGCTCGGTATCTTTAGTTGCTAATGGCCTCGTTTAATAATCTATATACTTCTTTTTTCTATATGTACAAATAAAAGTATTAAAGGTATGTGGACAAATTTCCTGTGCTTATGATTTTTTTTTATATTTATATACTACACTCCCCAACCCCATCTTTAACATACATACAAATATCAGCAAGTGTGATTCTTTTTAAGGAATGACAAGTTCAAAAGTCTTTTAGAACAGGACATATGCTTTAACTTGGGTTGGGATTTTGATTAAGGTATGTAGTGCTGTCAGTTTATATTATTTGAAACAAGTTTGATCCTATTGAGAAAAGTTTTATCATTATTATTTTTATTATTGTAATTCATTATTATTATTATTATTATTATTAATGATATTTTGGGCCTCTCCTTTAACCAAGATTAGTATTTTTCTGTACATTAAAACACACTGTTTTCGCAGTTTCTGCTGTAGCATGATGCAATGTCAAGTCTCAGCACGACAAGTTGAAGTTTTCTGGTGCAGCTGAGTTTTTTTTGTCTTCAGATGAATCTTAATTCAACATATTGTGCTGCATTGTCAGAACTTGGAGTTGAACATATTTATCATCTTTATGATTTTTGTCTTTGTGAGACAACAAACTCACTGCATTTTTTAGATATAAATGACTTCAGTCCCATTAGATGCCGTCTATAGGAGAATTGGGAGAATGGCGTTACGACAGACATCAAAATGTTTTCAGTTTTTGTAACCATTTCAATGATGTTTTTTTTTGGTTCTTTTGTGAATGCTGTTATGATTTATCAATCAAAGTTAGGAAAAAAACAAGTAAAATATGAAAATATGTGACAGATAGGTTTCCGTGAAATATTCAAAATAATAATGACTTATATCAAAAAACAAACTGTCATGCATTTATGTTGATATGGAACTGAAAAAGCATAATGTGAAAGGAATGTTGAAGTTTTAATTTCTCTTACATATTCATCTCAAAGTAAAAATCTACGATTTACAAGTCGTTATCGCAACTACTATCGGAATTTTACATGTGTACAGTATATTTAATCAATCTTTTAAGACTTTTAGTCTCTAGAGCGGACTTACAATACGTGGTCGAGTTTGCAAAAACGAGAATTCACAGTATAAAAATCGTTTGCAGCACGTGAACAGTTTACAAGAAACTTTAATGTAGATTCAAAGACAATCGATCCATCAGTTTTTTGTAAACTTTGCGTTATATTTATTTCCTACTACCTTAAGAATTATTTGATGCCTTCATTTTCTATCAAAATATCAGACTGCTTGTTTTATATAAATATTGTTAAGCAGGGCGAAATGAAGGTTGACTTAACTCTCTGTTTTGCCAATAATAACTTACAGTCCTACATACAGGTCAGTTCAAGCAAACTTTATTGATCAGAAGATACTCTTTTGAATGTAAAACTGTTAACAATACTTCTTCTGCAAGTTTTTGCTTGTTTAAGATTGCATTATTGGTATTATCTAGATGGTAGTTAAGGCAGTGTATTATGTAAAAGTGCAGCAACGAGATTCGATTTTCTGTCGAATATAGCAAGTGTTATATTTCGGCGTAGTTGTATTAAAATCGATTTTGACCTAAAATTGTAACGAATGAAATTGTTGTATACAAAATTTTCAGCTGACGATGCAAGTTTGCCAATGGTTAAAAGTGTCGCAGTTATGAAATTTAAGGGCAAATTTGTAATTGCTAGGTTAATATTAAATTCATTTTACTGAAAATGATATTAGCACTTCTAGCATTAAGCTCAATATGTTTTTGTTTATAGACTAAATTGTTACGAAAATATTCAATATATATACTTATATAAACTTGCTAATGTCCGAAAACTATACACTCATGGGGCATTAATTGAGTATGGTAACTACGCCGATTATCTTTTAAATATATTTCTTTCTTACGTCTTCTATAGATTAACAGGAAAGAGTATTGCTATGCACATTTAATGTTTACCTTTTGGAATAAACCATATTGCAGATTTTTCACTCATATTTATACGAAGGACTTTGCAATTAAATTGTTGTTTACTTTTATGTAGCATATGCTTGTTGTGTGAGACAATCATCGCTTGAGTAAATAAGTAACTTTAACTCTTTAAATTGTCCCGATAGCTTATAACCTATAAAGATGCTTAAATGCAAAACTTTGGTTGGTTGTAAATATTACTGTGTTTAAGAAAAGATCCTTAAACAATTTTGGTTCCTTCACTAGACATGTGTATTATAATGAGCTTCAAAGTTATATCTGTTGTCACTGTGACCACGAATATGAATATTTTAAGCAAACTCAATTTGCACTAATGTGTATCCTTAGAACAAAGTTTTTGGATTAATATATATATTGATATAAGCGTTTAAAAAATAGAATATTGATAAATTGGCAATTTGAAAATTACGCAAAACGGTTTTTTCATACGTCTTTGTTGAATATCTGTCATCAGTACCTCAGAAAATTCTGTATCAGCTCTGAATTTAATAAGTACAAATACTAGATTCATGTACGTAAAAATGAGATTTTTATTTTTAAATTCTTCAACAGGTACTTGCTGCGTAATTTCCATTCTGTTATAAAATCAGTTCAAATATCAGTGTACCATGTGTGTCAGTTAAGGGAAGTTACTGCTGGTAACCACATTTTTCTGTATTCCTCAGCGGAGTTATTTACCTAATTTTGACAGTGATTTAACCATTAGGAAATTTTGCCGTTTGGTAATCTGATTTATTTTAGATATCAGAAGAAATGCATTTTCTGATAAGTTTGGCCATTATTAGATTTTTCTTGAGGATATCAAATAAACATTAAATTGCGATCGATAAATGCGATCTCTGCAGTTTTATGATTTTTTAAATAAAAAATGACGTGAAGCGTTCCATGTTTTTATTTGTAAAATGTCAAATTAAATAGGTTAAATTGTAGAAGATATTGATGAGCATCAAGTTACTGGATCAGAAAACTTGCTTAGAGGTAAAATGTTAAGCGGCTGAACTAAAACACAGAACTGGGTTATATGTAATGACGTATAATTACTTTTATTTAGCGGGTGATTGTTCAAAAAGTATTTGTGGTACCGTCTTAGATGTTCTGCACATAATTTAACTATTGAAGAAGGGAGATATATTAATAGAAGTCAGACAATATGACTAAATGTAATATGAATAGTATAGAAAATGAATTTCATTTCCTTTTTGTATGTCCTTTTTATAGACAGCTTAGATTTAATACTTCACCTAAATATCATTGTACTGGTCAAATTTGTTTAAATTAAAATCTCTTTCAAATTGTCAACAAAGAAGTGTTATTAATAAACTTGCAAAATATGTTTACAAAGCTAACCTCTTGCGAACTTAATTTTAAGTGTGCGTTTTGTTATATTAATTTAATTCATCCTTATATTATAGAATTATAGCAAGTTGTTGTTTTGTTAATGTAAACCGTGTTTTAGTGGTATTTGATTTCATGTTTTTCTCTTTGTATTTGTAATTGTACCGCCATTGTTTATGTGTTATATTTGCGATGAACATTTATATGTTTTTGCCGAAATAAAATATTGAATGAATTGTTAATTGTTAGTCTCGAAATAAAATAAGGAGAATCAACTGGATTTAATATACTTTAAACATTATCAGCTGCTAATTTGTTTACTAATGGGTATTATTTCCATACCTGTCTGCACATTTCAAACGATAATCGTGTAATAGCTCTTAATTGCAATGCAATAGTATTAATTAATTAATAGTATTAATTCTAGCTATTTTTCCAGTTATAACGTGTTGTGCAACAATAAATCAGCTGTGTAATTTCAGTGACATTATTTCACAATAAAGGAAAAAGCTTTATACAGCAGACGTCCTCGTCAAGAAATGAAATGGATTTGGTTATTTTCTTAATTACTTTGGAATAAGAGAGAAGTCAATAAAATTGACACAGCTTCGGAAATGAATCAGTCTAGGCTGTTGCTTTTTGTTAATGTTGGTAGGTTTAAGTGAAGTCCTGCAAAACGGCTCGATAAGGCAATATAATAAAGTTTGCAGATTTAAAATTGAAACAAATCAGCTATCATTTGAGTACATTAATGACAAGTATGTTTTTATTTATTCCAGAAAAACATATATACAAACATGTTTCAAACAAATAATTCAAATGTTATAAGTAGTTATATAAGTTTACAATTGAAAGTATATAAAGATATAAAGATTTATCATATGATAGCTGATTTTATGTATGCATAAATATATATGATGCACACACACACACACACACACACACACACACACACACATATATATATATATATATATATATATGGAAAGGGTTGGGTTTTTTCCCCTCATCGGTGTATAGATCTTTCATAATGATTGGTCTTTAAAGTAGAAAAGAAAAGGATGTTTGGTATGAAAAAAAGTCAGAAAGAAGAAAAAAGGGAAGAATATGGTTTCCATTTACTATTTGAATTACTGTCTTTCTATTTAAATGCTAAGCATTTCTTAATTCGAAAATTGTTTCCATTTTATTTCATGTTTTTGGAGTTTATTAGTTATAATTGCTATTTAATTTTCTAATTTTATTCTGTATTCGAGGTACTGTTTGAATACTTCAAATTAAGGAACAACATTTTTCAATTTCATTTTACAAATATAGTATTTGGATAACATAATAATGAAATTCACGGCAAATGTATCATTTTTAGCTGACCTGTGCACGTAGTGCACAAGGTGAGGTATTGTGATCAGTCAATGTCCGTCGTCCGTCATCGGTGCGTCCGTGCGTGCGTCCGTAAACTTTTGTTTTAAAGAACATCTCCTCCTAAACCACTGGGCCAATTTCAACAAAACTTCACAGAAATGTTCCTTGCATGAAGCTCTACCAAAATTGTTCAAAGAATTTGATTCCATGCAGAACTCTGGTTGCTATGGCAACTTAAACGAAAAACTTTGAAAATCTTCTTGTCTGAAACCACAAGGCCTAGAGCTTAGATATTTGGCATTTAGCACCCTCTAATGGAACTCTACAAAAATTGTTCAAATTATTTCTCTGGGGTCAAACTTGGCCCCGTCCCAGGGGTCACTTCCTTTTACATAGACTTATATAGGAAATCTTTAAAAATCTTCTTCTCAGAAACCACAGTGCCTACAGCTTTGATATTTGGTATGTAGCATTGTCTAGTAGATGTCTACCAAGTTTTTTCAAATTATGCCCCCCCTGGGTCAAAATTGGCCACGCCCCAGGGTTCTCTTGGTTTACATATAGTTATATAGGAAAAACATGAAAAATCATTTTTCTCCAAAACTAATAGGACTAGACCTTAGATATTTTGTGTGGAGTATTGTGTAGATAACCTTTACCAGTATTGTTTATATTTTGGCCCTGGGGTCAAAATTGGCCTTGCCCCGGGGGCCCTTAATATCTAAAAAAGGAAATTTTGAAAAATCTTCTTCTCAGAAACCACAATGCCTACAGCTTTGATATTTGGTGTGTAGCATTGTCTAGTGGATGTCTACCAAGTTTGTTCAAATTATGTCCCCTGGGTCAAAATTGGCCACGCCCCAGGGTTCTCTTGGTTTACATATAGTTATATAGGAAAAACATGAAAAATCATTTTTCTCCAAAACTAATAGGACTAGACCTTAGATATTTGGTGTGGAGTATTGTGTGAAGAACCTTTACCAGTATTATTTATATGTTGGCCCTGGGGTCAAAATTTGCCCCGCCCCAGGGGCCCTTAATATGTAAAAAAGGCAATCTTTAAAAATCTTCTTACTGGAAACCTCAATGCCTACAGATTTGATATTTGGTATGTAGCATAGTCTAGTGGATGTCTACCAAGTTTGTTCAAATTATGTCCACTGGGTCAAAATTGGCCACGCCCCAGGGTTATCTTGGTTTACATATAGTTATATAGGAAAAACATGAAATATCATTTTTCTCCAAAACTAATAGGACTAGACCTTAGATATTTTGTGTGGAGTATTGTGTAGATAACCTATATCAGTATTGTTTATATGTCGGCTCTGGGGTCAAAATTTGCCCCGCCCCGGGGGCCCTTAATATGTAAAAAAGGAAATTTTGAAAAATCTTCTTACTGGAAACCTCAATGCCTACAGCTTTGATATGTGTTATGTAGCAATGTCTAGTGATTGTCTACCAAGTTTGTTCAAATTATGTTCCCTGGGTCAAAATTGGCCACGCCCCAGGGTTCTCTTGGTTTACATATAGTTATATAGGAAAAACATTAAAAGTCATTTTTCTCCAAAACTAATAGGACTAGACCTTAGATATTTTGTTTGGTGTATTGTGTAGATAACCTATACCAGTATTGTTTATATGTTGGCCCTGGGGTCAAAATTTGCCGCGCCCCGGGGGCCCTTTATATTTAAAAAAGGCAATCTTTACAAATCTTCTTACTGGCAATCTCAATGCCTACAGCTCAGATATTTGGTATGTAGCATTGTCTAGTGGATATTTACCATGTTTGTTCAAATTATGTCCCCAGGGTCAAAATTGGCCACGCCCCAGGGTTCTCTTGTTTTACATATAGTTATATCGGAAAAACATGAAAAATCATTTTTCTCCAAAACTAATAGGACTAGACCTTAGATATTTGGTGTTGAGTATTGTGTAAAGAACCTTTACCAATATTGTTTAAATGTTGGCCCTTGGGTCAAAATTTGCCCCGCCCCGGGGGCCCTATATATTTTTAAAAATCTTCTTGTCTGAAACCACATTGCCTTGAATTTTAAAATTTGGCATGAAGCAAGCTTTATCAAGCTTTTTCAAATATTGGATTAGGTTAAAGGTCACGGAGGCTAAAAATAGATTTATCTACTGTACCTCATAAAGCCTTCGGTTATAGACCAATATCTTTGATATTCAGTATATAGGTTCCTTGCATGGACCTCTACCCATGGGTAGGGTTTGAGGTCACTGGGTCAAGGTCAAGGTCACCATAGCTTATAATAGATATTTCTACTTTCTGTCATAGAGCCTTTATTTATTGACTGATATTTTACATATTTGGTTTGTAGGCACTTATATATTTTCAATTAAAAAATGAAATACTGCTTAACAGCAAACCTACAGCCAAAGTACTCAGGTGAGCGATCCAGGGCCATCATGGCCCTCTTGTTTAAATTTGTTATTAAAGATTCCAAAATATATATTCTTTAGACTGAAATTAAACGTAACATTTGTAATTCAACAAATTTGCTTATTTCTAGGCAAAAGCTTTGTGTATGATGGTATTCTCAAAACAGGTGTTCTAAGCTTTCTCAATTCATATTGCAGAAGTCGCATAAAATAGAAGGCGCTAATTTGTATATTTATTGGTGGGAGTAAGTCTTATTAAATATCGATATTGAAAGTTTCTTAAAGAAGTGTCTATTGTTGTTATATATTTTATGCTATATAATTTTTCCACTGCTGTATATTTGTGTTGAAAGTTTGATTCCATTTCCTTTCAGAAGTTACTTCTCCTTTATTACTTTTGATTTTGATTTTGTACAAGTATTGATTAATTTTTTGCAATTTTCAAGTTTGACTAACAGTGACTCTTGTATTTGTTAATATATATCCTGATTAATTCCTTCCTTCAGCTTGTTGGGAATAATGTTTATCAATCAATTGTATTTTAAGAAGTCAGTGTCTTGAATTCATAAATTCTTTTGAATTCATTAAATGTATAATAATTGCCGTCTGTAAAATCAAATAAGTCTTCTATGAATTTAATTCCTTTTTCATACCAACTTTACCAAAATATTGTTTTACCTAATATTGTTGTTCTTATTATTCCATATTATATGTGAGTTATCTCTCTTATCTTTTTGAGTTATAGCATACATTTATTGCGAACCATGACGTGAGTATATCTCTTAAAAAGAGTTGGTTATGACATAGTTCATTTACTTCTTTTTTTTACTCATATTACATTCTAAAAGAATTTCCTTGTCTATTTTATTTAATATTATTTGATAGAAAACGTTCCATTGACCACCATTTTACCTGAAATTAGTCTATATACCCAAGAGGCTTTTAGCGAACACAAGAAACTTTCTATATCAGTACGTTTTAGACCACCTCATTCATAATCACTTTTTTATAACATTTATTTTTATTTTATCTGGTTTATTTTCCCATATAAATATTGTTTTGCTTATATCTTTGATTTTTGATTCAGAAGTTTTTGGTAAGACAGAAAATGGATACACCAGTTTTGGTAGAGCATAGTTTTTGACAAAAGTAATTCTCCCCATAAGATTTAGTTTTCTATGCTGCCATTATCTTAAGCATTTCTTGAAGTCTTTTATTTTTGGTTCCAAATTTATATCATTGTTTTTTTTTCTATCAGTACGAAAAGTAATTCCTAATGTTTTTGCACTTTCAGATGTCCATATGAATGGATCATTTTTCGGCAAATTTTATATTTTTGTTTATAGTGTACCTACTTTTAAAACAATTGATTTTGTTGTATTTAGATTGAAGCCGGAAAATTTACCGAATAATTCATTTATTGTATGAATAAGTCTTTTAAAAGAAGATTATGACCCATTACTAAAACATCTGGCATCATCTGCAAATAAACGTTGTTTAATTTATGTATATATTTTTTTTATTTTGATGCCTGCTATAGTTTTATCATTTCTTATTTTTCTGGAAAGATGCTCCATGCAGATGATAAACATGGACGAACATAAGGGACATCCTTGACTTACGCCACGTTTTATAGAGAAACTATCTGATAAATGACCATTATTTATTATTAATCCGTTCCCGTTCCATTCAGTTATCATATCAGTTTCCAGAAGAAGAAGAAGAAGTGAAAGTTTTTGTAACAGATTGACCATAAGAGGATTTTCAGTCTTCTCATGTTCCAGAGCTTGCATGGCGTCCCGCACTGGAATTAAAATATGTAAAATAACCGTCATTTTCAATACGAACCAGAGCTAGTTCAATTGCTTTAAGTTTAGCAGTAAAAATGGATACATTATTACAATGATAAAAAGTAAAGGTTTCATTTTATGTAACAGCTTCTGTAACATCACTGCTATTTTGTTTGAAACCATCTGTGTAAATGTATTCATAGTTGTAAAACCGTTCATTTATTGCACTGTATTTTATTTTTAATAATTCAGAATTGTGGTATCTCTTTTTTACCTTTAGCAAAATCAAAAATATATTGTGTACAATTCAAAGTCCATGGAGGAACAGTTGATATTTTATTTATAGCAATGGCATTTAAGTCTGTATCTAAACATTCAACGTATGAGCCAGTTCTTAAGCTAAATGGAGGAATAGCTTTCTCTAACTTTTGAAAAAGGTCATTGAATGGACTATGTTTTCAAGCATATTCAAAGTGGGCTAAGTGTCGAAGCTTTCTTGACGTGCAAATCATTTTGTTTTAATTTGCAGAATTTCTTGCAGATAATCTTTCAGTGTTTTCTCTGTTCCAGTCATAGTTTCTCTGACTGCACACTTTAAGAACCATGCCAGTGAACTTATTTTTAGGACCTTAAAATAGCGGACAAAACAAGAAAAAGTCTATCAGGTTTTAAAGTCGAAATGTGTAAGATCGTTAAGTTAATATTGAACTTTGGCTTTTTTGGTAAGTTCATAAACGTACATGAGCGGTACAACATAATATATTCTGAAACGATGTCCTCTGGGTTGCTTTATTACGGATGTTCTTATTCTAGTTCTTCGCCCCTGGTACTGTAGTACAACAAACCTGCAGCAATCGGATCGCAAAAAATCTGTTTTGCTAATCTTTACCGGTTCTTGAAATAAATATCCTTGTAATCCTAGCAAAGAAATACCGCGTGGTGAAAACTTTATACAGTAATACTAATGACTTCCACCCAAACTAACATTAGATATTTTAGATTAATATTTTTATTCTTAAAGACTCGTTCTTTTTTGACATAATGGGAAAGTTTTGAAACTAAAGTGACCATTTTGTTACGCTTTCTGTTAAAACTTGTCACACTTCGCGCATTGTTTGATCTTTTACGTGAGTTTAATACAGATAGCACTAAATAAGATAATAATGATAAATAAGTACTTTATTATTTCGACTGTTTGTTACAATACTGCCGAGATACTTCAGTGTCTATACCAAAACAAAGACAATAAAAATCGAAATTAAGTTACGTCAGGAACGGTTTAACTTTATTATTTTAGTGAAATTTGTCACTAATGTGGGTACCGATGTTTAACAAATATTTCAACTTAAATCATAGGATATATCGTTGAATTGTAAACAGTCAACAGACCACGATAGTAAGCGCAGTTCATCTTTTTTATAAAAAGGCCCTGGAAAGTCCGTTCGAAAGACAGTAAATTCCTACAAATGATTACAGGTTCCTGAATTTTCAGTTCTTACAAGTTCAAAACTATTTTCATTTTCGTATTTTTAAATTGAAATGTGAAACTTTATTTTTATCACTGATTTCAAAAACGTCATTATGTTGACATGCTGATTTGATTTTCCCCGATAATTGTATTCAGCAAAATTGATTAATTTAGCTGTATTGAGCAGACGGAAATCTTTTCTAAAAGTAGAAATAATAACAATGACTCGACGGCAATTTTGTGCTTCTTTGAGACTGCATTATTAGCTGTATCTAGATGGCAGTTAAGGCGGAAAATTATCAAAGAGTGCAGTTTAAGATTCGCTTTTCTATTGCGCATTGGGAAGGTTTAACAGCCCTGTAAATTACCTCTTAGGAAAGAAAGTTATCTTATTATATTCTTTTCACATTTCTGTCTTTCTGAGGAATCCTGTGTATACTTTGAGGTAGCATTTCAGTGTTTGCATTATATATTTAATGCTGATAACACAAACAGACAAAAGAATGGTAGACTCAGAGAATTAATATGGATACTTTGATATTCATCTTCAGATGATAAATGATGATTCAAAGACTTTATTGAAGTTTAAATTTATCAAGATTTTAAAAAAAATATTGTCTAGATAATAGCCATATCCATAGCTTGGCAGCAGAGACAACAAATTAGATAAAACTAAATAAACATTCAGTAGATCACAACAATCTTCTAGCATGTCTATGTATACGTTATATATATTCTGTAAGAGCGGTTCTTTGTACTATGGCAAGGGTATTATTGCATAATATTCTTGCAAAACATTAAACTGTTAAAGATAGCCAAGTCAATCTTGTGACAGACTGTCATTTCCTTTCAAAGTGAAATCATTTTTTCGAATAGAGAAAATGCCACTAAAAAAAGGGGGAAAAAAGAAAAATGACTAATAATGATAAGGAAAGCAAGTAATATTTAAAAATGATTGACATTAATTGTTGTTTGATACTACCTTGTATTTACGTAAATAGTACCTGGAGTACTTTATTGGTCTGAGTACGCGAACCAGTCTAAAAATAATGTACTTATTTGTAAAATATATGCAATATGTTTTCGCATTAATATTTCGGGTATGAAGAAAATTGAGATGTGAGTGGAAAAAATAGCAAGAAGAATCAGCTCGACGATTCCAGTGCTTAGGTGTAAATGCCGATGAATTTCCGCACAAAAAATGCACATTCTGCGAAGTATTACATATTTATTACCAAGAGCAGAATTCCTAAGAAAGTACCTGTGGTCTAGGAAAGAGTAATAGGTGTACACCGTAGTGTTGACTTTTTTCAGCACATACGGTTTTATCTTTCGACAAAACCGACATATTCGTAATATCAGCAGAAAAGGAAAAGGAAGAAAATGAAACAATGTTTCATAGAGAAGAAAAGATTTCTAAGGCTGTTAGAGCTTATTGTAATATTATTATGCAGCATGTAAATGAAATATTGTTGGTGTTCTTTTTTAAATTACCTTAACATGACACACTTCTTTGTTGATTTATAAAATCTTCTTAGTAATGACGATAAGGTTACAAAACATTTAAAGAGTTCTAATCATACCTATGATGATATTAGACCTACTGTCACAAGGTGTTTATGTAAGATTAAGGACCTTTTATTTTCATATATATGTACATTGAAACATTTTATTTGCAGCTGCCGCTGTAGAATGATTTCTGGTGCAGACGAGATTTTATTGCCTTCAGTTGTTTCTTCACTTGAAATATTTTGCAGTTCTGTTAGATCTTGCAGTTTGTATCATTATACCGCTGAGACATTTTCTCATGATTTGATACTTTTGAGATATCAGAATCAATGCAATGTTAGAATACTAGAGATTAAGCTTGCATTACATTTTTACTCTAAGAAAATGGAAATATTTTTTCAGTTCGGATTCAGATTGACGTTTAAGCAGCCACATTTATTTTTAAGTTTTAGTGATCATTTTAATATTTCTTTTTATGAATTTTATAACATTCAAAGTACAAATAAAACGAAAGAAATTTACTCTTACTCCAACAAAAAGGTATGCATTGAAAACCTAAACTTAAACAATATTAAGAAAAACTGTTTAATGTCATTTCAGTGAGAAGGTCTCTTACAAACAAAAAATATTGGATTTAAGAACTCTTCAGTTAGGAGATACCGCATTACATCCCACTACTTTAAGATACGTTGTTGTCTGTAAGCCCGGTTATGAAAGTTAGAAAAATATCTCGATTGGATTTAGCTAGTCAAGTCTTCCAAAAAACTGCATGGGAAAATGGGCATGTACAAAAACTTGGTGGATCTGTCTCTAGATATTTTCACTGAGGTATATCCTAAACGAACTAGTCTCTATATAAATTTTGATCATTGGCTTCCAAATTCCTTCAAAATTTCAAATTATTTATTTAAACATTTCATCAATATATATTCGTAATGTCAGCTTAACTTGTTCAATTTTGTAATTTGACTGTTTTTAGTCTACATTTTCAGTGTCCATCATAATTTTAAAGTTTTGTTAACAGTTTAGGTAGCTTTGTCAAGTGGCAAGTAATAAATGTGCGTCACTTTCGGTTTCGCGCGTGACAGGTGCGCGCGACCAAGTGCGTAAAATATGGATTTTAATTTGTTACAAAAACACCTTTAAGATGAAAATTACCTGCGGAATTTTGTAAAACTTTGTTAGTTAGATATTTTCCCTCATATGAATATTTCGAGATCAAAAAAATTGTGTCCAATGACCTTTAAATATTCAAATGTATGAATTATTAACGTAACACATGGCTAATAGCTTATCTGCTATAGAGTCAAGGTAATGCTGACCAAAAAAACAAATTTACAAATCAGCCTTTGAATTCATCTTCAGAAAATGATGAATAAAAATATTTTTGGGACGGTCACATTTTTAACATTATTGTTTATGTTTCGCAATATTTACAAACTTCTAGTATAAAGGTGATTGGCATATTATTATGCTAAAAAAACGAAAAAACTCTTTTTGGTGATTTCCAGTTCATATCAATTTGTTTGCCTTTTACTAGATTTTCGAGTAAGTGGAAATGCCAGAATAGAGTGAATGTCTGTTTGAAATTAGATCAACGTAATGTATATAAGAAAAAACAAACAAACAAACAATAAAAAAAAAATAATTCCAAAAACATTCGTATCTAACGCTACTTCTTTCTTCCAATGCAACTTCTACGAAGAGTGCGATAAATACGGAATGGAAAGAGGTCAGAATCTTATATAAACATTGCTGGATAGAGTGTAATGAAGATATGCCTATCTGTTTATTTTGTTTATCCAATAGTTCTTAAAAACCTTCCATACTTACCAGCTCAAGGTAATTGTACTGATCAGACAGAAATCGTTTCTAAATATAAAAATAATAACTATGCTTCTTCGGAAATGTTCTGCTTATTTTAGATTTCATTATTGGCAATATCTAGATGGTAGCTGAGACAGGGAATTATGAAGAAGTGCAGCAATGAGATTCGATTTTCTGTCACATATTGTGAAGAGTATTTTTGTATATGTTAAAGAAGAAAGATTATTGCTGTGCAAGTTAAGATTTTTTAATTTTTTGAGGAAAAGTCACCTTCCATATCTTACACTCATATTTACACTCGACATAGGAATTAAACCGTCGATCATTTTAATGCATCATTTGCTTGTTAGCTCACCTGAGCACAAGGGAGTAAATGATGCTGATTTGAATAAAACATTGTCGCTCTTCATATCTTTACCAATCTGCGTACCTTTTCTAACGTCACCCATGTGTATTATAATGACATTTACGTTACAAAAGTGGTCTAAATGATTATATTAATCTAAAAAATCAATTTGCACTGGTGTGTATACTTAGAACAAAATCTATATTAATCATTTTACTTGAAATTTTACTTCATTGAGATAACAAGTTCACTGTAATTGAGTAAATCTGGATATTGTAAAAATCTTTTATGTCTGGTCTAGTTATACTTTCATTCCAAGAATTCAAATTCAAAATTATTCAAAATGTCCCTGGCGTCGAAATTGACACCGCGCTAGGGGTCATTTGCTTTTACATTGACTTCTATAGGAAAAACACTTTGAAAATCTTCTTGTCAGAAACTGTATACCATAGAGCTTAGATATTTGGTATATATCATTGTATAGTGAACGTGTTCTAAGATTGTTCAAATTATGCCCCTGTTGCAAATTTTACCCTACTCCAGTGGCCCTATTGTATTAAATATCAAATCTTTGAAAATCTCATTGTTGATAACTGTATGCTCTAGAGCATTTAGTACGGATAGTGAATCCAAACTAAGGTTGTAAATATGCAGCTTTAATAAAAAAAATTAACCCCTTTAGTCTAGATATGTGGTTTGTAGCATTGCTAAGTGGACCTTTACCATGGTTGTTTAAATGATGGTATTGCACTGATTCACATAGGATAGAGTAAAAACTCTTCTTGACAGATATCACAAGGTCTAGCGCTTAGGTACATAGTATGTAGCATTGTGTTGCTGTAATCTACGTATACAAAGATAGATTGTTAAAATGATGGTCATGGAGTCAGAAGTGTACTCTTTTCATTTTACTGATACAGCATTTGTGTATTCTTCCCTAAAATCGTAGGGCCAAGAGTTTAGCTATTTGATTTGTCGAATTGTCTAGTTGCAATCTTTGCATAACAGAAAAACTTTTAAAACAGGGGTATCGGATACCACAAATTAAGAGAACTTTTTTTGCAAGTTTTATCGCCGATACACAGATTTAAGTCATAATACAATTGCAATTAAAAATCAATACTGCAACAAAGTATTTCTCAACCATTGTTTTATGGAGATTTGATTTATAAACTAAAGAAAATAAAAGAAGTATTACTTTCTCCAAGTTATTTGTAAAAACCACATGTAAATTCAAAAAGAAAGGCTACCAACATGATATTCTACAGCGTTCTGCCTGCTACTACTACTACTACTCGATCAGTATCTTTAATTCCTGCCGTCGTTCGTGTTCTCGCTGATTTGACTTCAAGTGCCCTGGTCTCAGTGAGGTCATTGAGTGCCTACCCTTTTTACTTTACAATGCCATAAGCTTTTTGTTTTATATCTTCGTGTGCTTTTGCATGCAACATTGGCGAATTGATGGGTTAGTTAGAGTTAATACACCAAGACAACTTGTACTTTCTTGCTTTTATGAAAACTTGTTAGGGCAAGTGTGAGGTTGGTGAACCCTAGAACCTGGTGTAGACCCACGTGGCAAAAGTTTTGCGAATGACCATTTGAAGGCGGTAACCCTTCGAGTTCTCATTTTCGTTAATTGTTTGTAGCGTCTCCTGTTTAACTGATCACTTTAAAAATCTATGCTCCTTCTTCCTCTACTTTTTAACTGTGTAGGGAGGCTGTGTTTTCTGGCTGTAATTTTTCCTGATATGCGTTTTTTCACTTTTTTATGTATCAGAGTTGTTCAAATCAAACAATTCCGCCCGATGGGTTACTAGTTTATAGAAAGACTCGTTTGATGCTACATCATTGCAGATACAACATCGAAATTTGATATTTTGATCTATGTATACAATTTTGCATGCAGATTTTAATTCGGACCTTGACCTCCTGACCTTATTTTATTTTAATATTTGAAGCTGCGTATATGAAGTTTGGACTATATTTACAGATTTGCAAGTAGTTTTTAATTCCAAGAGAGGGTGAACTAAATCCTGAAATACTTCTTTGTTTTCTAAGCTACAGCATTGAAAATTGAACTGAATATATAATTTTGCCTGCACATATCAACATTTTGGTGACGACTGATGCTATATCTAAAACATTTGGACCATGTGTAAATGTATCCACGGTAATTACAATTGACTGTTCCTGACCTTAAATTGACGAATTTTCTTGTTTGAAGATTCAGAAAAGAAATTTTACCGGGGCCGTTTCTGATTAATCCAAATGATACTCACGTAGTATAAAATCTGGTCAGATGATAGACGACAGGTTCAGTGTAAAGAATTTGCTATTTTAGATGTCTGAGTATGCTGCACTTTAGCTGAATGTCCTTCAGTGACCTTGCTTTTTAGAGCAGTGGTACTCAGGTGAGAGGTATAGGGCCATCACAACCCATTGTTTTCTGTTCTGAATAAATTAATTTGCTAATATTCATATTTTTGCCCGAAGGGTTTCTTCATTAGTGTCGAAAATACAGACCTGAAACTTGACGTTTGAATAGATCATAAACATTCTTGTCTTTTCAATACTTGTTTCAGAACTTTAACCCTGCTTTCATTTTCTTATTTATTATATTGCAGACCTTAGTTACCCTAAGAGACACAAAATATGCATGGCAAGGAAATGTGCCCTGTTCGTTTTTCTTTCTTTTATTGTCAGTAATATTTTATGATATTCTATCCTTCTGTAAACAATTGCAGTATCACCAGTGTTTGCTTTTAAAAGACTCATTTAAATATGCATTTGTTTGTCCTGAACAAATGTATCTACGAAGGCGACAAAAGATTTACACTCGTTACTGTCCGTTTGTCAGACCGTCAATATAAATTATGCACATTAAGAAAAAAAGTTGTTAGTCTATGTGTTTCTCTGTCTAGTGAACATTCTTCTTCCTGCAGAAAAAGCTAGACTCGTCAAACTTAGAATATTGTAAAGCAATTTCAACTATGCAAAAGAGTATTTCATACTTCCGTGTTCTCTAGCTGTCATTTTTTAATAGGAATCAATCAATAGGAATCACTTGATCTGTAAATAACAAGTACAAAAGCTAAAATTATGCAAGGAAGGTTTTATTTTCATTTGCCTATTTGATAGTTGCTATGGAAACGGAATTTAAATAATACTTTCAGTGGTACAAATAGAATCACTAGGTAGTAGTTAGGTTAGCCTTCCGTTCGTCTATATGTCAGTCTGTCCAAATATCACAAGCAGTAGCCATATTATATATATATGTAAATAAAGCACTTTTCTTCTTTAAAAACCGTTTTGTATGTTCGTTTCAGTGTTTAACGAAGGAAAACTGATTTAACGTTATGATCTTTTGTTAACTATACTGTTACAGACGGACTGTGAAAAGAGAAATACACATGATGAGAAAGACTTAAGGAAAACGTAGTCTTCTTGACAGACTGAACACATCTAGTTTTGTACTTTCATAATTTATGCACACGGTGCTTTAATAGTCGCTACGTAGTCCTTCACGAACAATTTTTTACGCCCAAACCTGATCTTATGTACTGTTGAAATATAGCTTCCTTTTCATACAAAATGTCTAGAGCTATCAATAACAGCTAAACAAACCTCGTGTCAAACTGACGCTTCTTTGTAAGAAGGAAGATTTATTACTTTTTTTCTTCTTTATTTAACACGCACTAAAAGACCACATCGCTTAAGGAAGTATTATTTCTTTTTTTTCAGAGATGAAGCAAAAAAATAAATATGTCCAAACTGATTGACGTAAACTGTCGTGTTTCACTAATTATTCATATTTTTGATGTACAGTTGTTTTTAATATTTACTTATCAATCAATAAATATGGCCCTTATTGAAAATTTGCTTTATTTTCTGTATTTTTGGCTTTTCAGTATATTTTAATTCTATTCTTATGTGAATAGTCAAAGAAAATCATCCATCTTGTCCACGTTGAAAATAAAAGTACTTGTTCTTCTTCGTGCATCAACTTCTAGCATATCGTTAAAGCTGATAATAGAAACAGGCAAGAGCTTATACAGATTTCATGCCCAGGAAAAGCCTGACTCTATAATACAGGAATATTATGACTAGGAAGAATATTCTTAAACTTTTAGTTGACCTGTTTATTTCTCGTCTTTTCGTTTTGATTGTGTATGTTTTTGTTTGTTTGTTTTGTTTTTATAACAATACTTTTAAAGAGGCCTTCCCTGAAAACAAGAGTATTACATTTTCTCTAAATTAGTGTAAATATGAATTATATTGAATAAATAATTACACGATCTCAAGGTCTTAGTTAAAAATTCTAAGTTCTAAATTCGACTCATCTGCGGGTCAGTCGCTTTAAAAATAGTGCACAAAAGAGATGCTGGTCTATAATTTCCAGCGTCATTTATATCACTCTTTTTTTGCCATCAGCTTCACTAGGAATAACACCTGGTACCTCAGATAAAGTAACAATATTGGCGTCCTAAACGAAACAAATTTGTGGTTCTAACAATACTTAGATAATTTTGGTATTGTAATACCTTATTCTCAGAAATAACTGAGTAAGAACACGAAAACCATTGATGTATAATCAAAGGACAATGATGTAGCTTCAATCTACAATACAAAGGGACTATAATTAAGAAGACGTGATTTTCATAAACTCTCTTATTGGTCGCGACTACTTTTAGCAGCAAATCTTGCACACCTGTGCTGTGAGTTGTACGTAGTTTTATCTGGACAACCAACGTGTAAAACAGAAGAATATACATGTTTACAGTTATACGGTGAAAATCGAAGACTCTTATGATATTTAAAACAGAAAAAAATAACTTTTAAACAAGAGATAAGATAAGCATTTCAGTTATACCAAATTCATTCGTATACATTCTTTCCTATTGTTATTTCGGCGGATAAGCTTTTCTATATATGTGTAATTCACTCTTCTGTAAAGTAACAATGCTTATGAAGAACTGTTTCTTCTGTAAAAATTGGCTACAAAATCTTTATTAAAATTTCGCAACGACTTAAATAATTTTGGAAATAACCTCCGAAGCTACAGTTTTAAAACGTATGAAAGTGATTTGAAACTCATATCTTTTAAGCAATAGTCAATATAAAGCAGTATATGTAACAAAAGAATGAGATAACCTTATACGTTATAAAAGCTTCCAGTAAGACGGCAAGAAAGAAAGAGAATATAGCATTTGACCTCCTTTTTGCAATAAGTTTCTTTGCTATTTACACATTTGTCAA
Organism: Cyclina sinensis; assembly: GCA_012932295.1. NCBI lineage: Eukaryota > Metazoa > Mollusca > Bivalvia > Venerida > Veneridae > Cyclina > Cyclina sinensis. The sequence continues at coordinate 39,710,577 of JAAONU010000003.1, read as the reverse complement.
TATCATCATCAAAGGAATCGAAGTTTTTCTCCTGACATCAATACATAGCGAACCACTCCAGATTGTTCGTAAGGATCACATGTTGTAAGAATAATATTTCATTACATAAGTGGACGATCCTTACAAACAATTTGCATATCCGGAACATTACTGAAAATCCAACAATCTTCTTTATTACTAGTAGACGAGCAGAATCACTTGACCAACTTTTTGTTTGACAGCAATTATACACGTAAACAAGCAGCTCGACTTCACCACAAATCCTCGCTCTAGAGAGGACAAGAAACATCAGGTTAAGAAATGAAGCCTTTACAAATTCTAAGTAAATTGTGCTGTGAATCTGAATATAATAAGCATGTTATATTTTGTTGAATTCTAAAAGCAGAAGTTTCCTGTCTGATCTTTTTCATAATTTCAGGATGCAGGTAAGTTTATCGAAGAACTGAATTCGAAGTCTGTGAGTTGATATAAGATACATAAGTCGTTTTTCTTAAGATACAAGGTGAAATATTAAAGCCATTCTCAAAACAGCACTTTTATAATAACTTTAAAAAGGAGTTCAAATAACGTTCAGTATCGATACATTCATTCAAATGCTGCGCGGACTGTTGAACTTCAGTATCGATACATTCATTCAAATGCTGTGCAGACTGTTGAAGTTCAGTATCGATACATTCATTCAAATGCTGTGCAGACTGTTGAACTTCAGTATCTATACATTCATTCAAATGCTGCGCGGACTGTTGAACTTCAGTATCGATACATTCATTCAAATGCTGTGCAGACTGTTGAAGTTCAGTATCGATACATTCATTCAAATGCTGAGCAGACTGTTGAACTTCAGTATCTATACATTCATTCAAATGCTGCGCGGACTGTTGAACTTCAGTATCGATACATTCATTCAAATGCTGTGCAGTCTTGAAGTTCAGTATCGATACATTCATTCAAATGCTGAGCAGACTGTTGAAGTTCAGTATCGATACATTCATTCAAATGCTGTGCAGACTGTTGAAGTTCAGTATCGATACATTCATTCAAATGCTGTGCAGACTGTTGAACTTCAGTATCGATACATTCATTCAAATGCTGTGCAGACTGTTGAAGTTCAGTATCGATACATTCATTCAAATGCTGTGCGGACTGTTGAACTTCAGTATCGATACATTCATTCAAATGCTGTGCGGACTGTTGAAGTTCAGTATCGATACATTCATTCAAATGCTGCGCGGACTGTTGAACTTCAGTATCGATACATTCATTCAAATGCTGTGCAGACTGTTGAAGTTCAGTATCGATACATTCATTCAAATGCTGCGCGGACTGTTGAAGTTCAGTTTCGATACATTCATTCAAATGCTGTGCAAACTGTTGAACTTCAGTATCGATACATTCATTTAAATGCTGTGCAGACTGTTGAAGTTCAGTATCGATACATTCATTCAAATGCTGTGCAGACTGTTGAAGTTCAGTATCGATACATTCATTCAAATGCTGTGCGGACTGTTGAAGTTCAGTATCGATACATTCATTCAAATGCTGTGCGGACTGTTGAAGTTCAGTATCGATACATTCATTCAAATGCTGTGCGGACTGTTGAAGTTCAGTATCGATACATTCATTCAAATGCTGTGCGGACTGTTGAAGTTCAGTATCGATACATTCATTCAAATGCTGTGCGGACTGTTGAAGTTGAAAAAACCATCTGTATAATATACTGGCACTTATAACACAAAGTCTTAATTTTACGAATGTTAAGTGAACGCCATCCAATTTGTTATGCTTAGGGTCACAGTTAAATCATATACAGCAAGTCTCCTTCCTGGTTACTTCTGATTTGGACCGTAACATTAACTCGTATGTCTTCAGCCTGACTATTGCATACACACCAATTCCCTTGAATGATATTTTTCGTAGATAGTGGTAAATTTACACAACGTCTGACAGTGTCTGAAATAAATATATTTGTTATATTCACAAGAGAGAATAAAGGAGCTAACGTGTTGACATTTGTCAAGCGACTGATCGGATATGGTGGATGGATTTAAAATTTCAGTCATACCATCAAAAGTGATGAACCAGCTGGAAGTGGCAAAATAAGAGAAGTCGAATTTCGGGTAATTCAATTTTCGATTTAATCAAACCAAAAAATACGCGAAAATTAATTGCAGCAAAGTATTTTTTGTGAGTTATGTTGTTTTAGGTATCCGAAGGCCAAATGATGGTTTTTATTAAAAATATTACTTTTCAAATGTATTTATTTTGATGTAAAGGAACTGAATGTACCCAGTAAACCTTAAAACATAGGTTTTGGCGGTGTATGTCGACTCTGTCAAATATTGTACGGAAAAAAGAAGTTCAAGAAACTCCTATCTGTGTAGGCGTTTAATTTAAGCCAAAACAACGGATCAATTTTGTTAAAATGAAAAAATTCCATTTACTGATGGAAGCAGTCAGAAAAAGTATCATTTCTTCATTTACATGCACGACACGTAATCGGATCCAAACGTTTCGCAAACGCGAAGCATATTGAAAGAGCTGATGCAAATATTTCTTCTCTGACAGAGCAGAGACATCGATTTCGTAAATTAGTTCCTGGTGGGATTACGTTCTTAGATCATTAAGCCTCATTTAAGTAAAATTAAAAGACTCTTCACTCTCGCGTGTTAAGTCCTAAAGCACACACACTGTCATTTTTATTACATATTTTTCTTTTCCTTCGAATACAAATGATTTTGAAATTTACCAAAGTATTAAAGCTGCGCCATTACATTTTATTTCATTCTTTTGTTTGATGAAATTTACCACAAGAGGTAGTACCATCAAAATACCAGCAATATTTGCAATGATATTTTTGCACACAACAGACTTGAAAATGAAGGACACTACGTCTGAAGACGCTGAATAATTCGCGAATATGTACTCGGATGGAAAGCAAACCTCCCTGATGAAATAGATACTGCAATGGGGTCATTAGAATGTCATTTGCTTGTCTTTTACTCTTGGCTGTATCTATATTACCTGTCAGAAACAATTTGACTACAGTGCCCGATTTACGGACAGTCTTGAATACGGCCCGTTCAATTCTATCCTTTTGGTAACTGCCAAAGCGATAGCATCTTCTGATCCGTCTTTATTTCCTTAGACAATGTTAAAAATCATCAAAGACGGATACTCTTCAATAATTTGAAAATAACTTCAGGTATTTCGCCGGATAAATTAAATCTACTTTGATTCATGTAAGTTTATTCAAGGTTTGTATTCGTGGAATAAATATTTATCAAAATATGAGCACAGCGACGAAAATATTGACTCAAATTTGGTATATATGCAGAATCTATCAGATGTCAAAGGCTGTTGAAAATTTTCTGGCATCTGCAATTATCTCAATATTTTTAGATTATTTAAAAAAATGATACAAATGAAGAAGATCAACATGTATTGGATAAGAAGAAACATGACATTGTCACGTTAAATTCTTTATATACTTATGGCATGTTGAAGGGTAAAACTGACTTATAAATTACTGTACGATACCTCAAACAATGATGTAAATCTGTCATTTTCGGCCTATTAAAATATTTTGAATTTGACATATTTTATATTTATTTTATTTTTTATTTCATATCAATATATTTTATTTAATTTTTTATATTTTATTTGACATATTAAATAGCAACCTAATCTACTCCCCTCAAAAATGCTGCTTCTGTATTGACAGTATTTTGTCAAGAAGACCAAAAAATAATCCATTTTTGTCGCCTTATTTTTAATAAATAAATGATTCAATATTTCTAATGTCTTTTCCCCTTTTTATTTAAGAAGATAACAGACTTTTAAAGGATGGACACAGTAAATGATAGAACATCAATAACCTTTTCATCACACTTTAAATAGTATAACTATAAGTTTCTATAATCCTGCAAGAGGAATTCCGAGTATAATTATACACACGTTAGACGATTAGACCGTTGGAGAGCACCTGTAGTCAACATAATGTATGCAACAGAGGTATTTTATGTTACGCACAACTTAATCAAATTCTACAGTATTTCAATGTAACATCAAGTCCCAATCTCACTTTATTAGCTTCTGAAAACGCTACCTATGCCGATTTCTGGGAAGAATCAATCATGAGAAACAATTTCATTTAGATTTTTTTCATAGCATGAACAATCAACTTTTCCGGTATATCGTCTCGAAGGAGATAACCGCAGTCACTTCGGTATTTTTATTACAATCTGTCGAAATTTCCTGTTTATTTTCAAACGACAAAATGCCAAGAATTGTCCGTCACATTTATGCCTAATTTCAATTTGTTCTTCAATATATGTGCTGTTTTCAAGTAAATTTATTTTCAAAACATCCTTTACATTTTGACCAATCAGACAGTTTTGTCATCTTATAGCTCAGCACAAACCCTGGACGAAATTGACTGGTTCCCCACAACACTAATTTGGTGGTGTATAACCTTTCACAGAGCTATATAGAATCCATTGTTTCAGGATAAACTGAATAAAAGACAAATGACAAAACTTTGGAGAAACGAATTATCGACTAACCACGGTTATACATTCACTGTAACATTTTTCAACAATAAATCTTTTTTAATCTGATACAGCGCTTTGTCCGTCCAAACATTATTGCATCAGACCATTAAATCAAAACTTTGAAAACGAAAACTTCTAGCTAACTATTGATTCAAAGAAACGTTGTATGAATAATTTGCCATGGAATAACCAGACAAAAGATACATACATAAACAGACAATTTGACAGGCTTTTGTCCCAGACTCTTTGTTGTCATAAATAATAGTTCGGGCAATCGACGGGACAGACATCTTCAAGGATGTAAGACGTGATGGAATAAAACAGCTGCTTCCTACGTGTGCCATTGGTACAAACTGATTTAATGCATTTGGTTTTACATTTAATGCTTATTTTGCAATGAATCTTACCGCGGCTATAAGATAACGAGTTGATGAAATAGCTCGAACTATATCAAATATTACAAATAAAACCTTTCGTTAATTCTTGTCAAAACCAAAATTGAAATATACATTTCACTTAGTCTAATACTTTGTTTTAATATGACTAATATTACATATCAGTAAACCTGTATAACTATTAATGTAACCTCTTTGTTTAGTTCAGTATTCAAGACAACAATGATTTACAAGTGAAGTGTGAGCAGTTTTGCCGTCAAACGCTATTAATTTCTTTTTTTCCGGATTTTTTTTATTATAGTCGTGTTAAATACATATACATAACCTATAATCTTAAGTTTTATGTATTCTATCAATGTATATTAAGCAGTAGAAAAAATTGAGTTAAAGTTTAGAAACCTTTATTGTTTTACATATAAAAAATTATTCTTCACTTTCGCCAGATGTATATAAATCCTGTACGAATAATTACCAAATTTTTTGTTGTTGTTGTTTATCTTTACTGTAAATATTATGTATACTGGTCAACAAAGTACATGTTATTGACCGTTTTTGTAAACTTCCTAATTCCCAAAGTAGTGATTTACAGCATCTAAATTTAGACTTTTCTATCCCGTTCTGTCCTATACAGTTATTCTGACTCTATTTATAACTAACAGTTATGCGTATTCATTCCATAAATCACGGCTTCTGACAGAACATTTGCATAATCAAGTAATGAAGAAAATAATGACAGCTGGCGCTTTGACAAAAAAGTATTGCCTTTGAGTACTTGTCTGTTGTACATAAAAAATAGTGTTCCACCTACCATTTGCATGTTTCTTTTAGAACTGGCAATTGCCTATTATCTCCTGAAGTAAACGTTATCTGTTTAATGTCCACATTAAAGCTCATCGCGTGTCAAGTATACTCGTATATTAAATAGAAAAGTATGTTAAGTACACAGTGGAATGGACACAGCAAATTGACACAATAAATTGACAAATTGACACAACAGATTGACACAACAAAATGACACAACAAATTAACATGTAGTTAAAGAATGTAACATCACTATTCCTAACACAGGGAGCGCTTTGAAAATACAGAGACAGTTATTTCCAGAGAGAACAAAACTATTTTTACTAATGAATCAATCAATATGCAACCGTTTGTAAATTACAGTACAATCAATCATTCAGTTATTTGTCCCCTGATCATAAATAACTATTGACTCATTTGTAGTGTCACATTCTAAAATTTTAGAGGATATTGCGGAAATGTAAATATAAAAATATTTAGATAAAATTAAACAACAAAAGCCTTTATCCTCATCTTTTTATCAACCTTTTTATCTGCAGACTAAATTTTGAGAAAATTTATAATATGAAATAAAACTTATTTAAAAAATAAAATAAAACAATTTATCGCCAGCTTAAAAATACGGATATTGTCATTGTTTTGTGTATTCTTTTATAATGGTCTTCTGTTGTATGGCTTGCTACACATAAAGCGGACAACTCATTACTATCAAAGTTGTCTTACTGCTTATAAATAAGAAGATTGCCAATTGCATGTTTCCTTATTTTAACCGATGTTACCAATATTGTTCCTTTAATAATAATAATAATAATAATAATAATTATAATAAATTCAAACATATGACTTTCTGTAAAACAGGAACAAGGTGTATTACCAATCTGGCAAGGAAACAAATATATTATACTGAGTCTGGAAGATTTGCAAGATGTTTAAAGGCAAAGGCAAACAAAATCAGTTGCTTATCGAAAACTAGTGTATTTAAAGTCAAAGGCAACACAATCAGTTGCTTATCAAAAACTAGTGTATTTAAAGTCAAAGGCAACACAATCAGTTGCTTATCAAAAACTAGTGTATTCAAAGTCAAAGGCAACACAATCAGTTGCTTATCAAAAACTAGTGTATTCAAAGTCAAAGGCAACACAATCAGTTGCTTATCAAAAACTAGTGTATTTAAAGTCAAAGGCAACACAAGCAGTTGCTTATCAAAAACTAGTGTATTTAAAGTCAAAGGCAACACAATCAGTTGCTTATCAAAAACTAGTGTATTTAAAGTCAAAGGCAAATCAGTTGCTTATCAAAAACTAGTGTATTTAAAGTCAAAGGCAACACAATCAGTTGTTTATCAAAAACTAGTGTATTTAAAGTCATAGGCAACACAATCAGTTGCTTATCAAAAACTAGTGTATTTAAAGCATAGTCATGTATGTAGCTTGGCTTATTGTTTTGCAGACATGCCGTCTCTTTTCTTCAGTTTGTGTAACAGAATATAACAGTTTTATTAGGTCATAATAAGAATGTTTATTTTCATAAATCAAATCAGAAAAAAAGGAAATGAAACTGATTTGACCTCTTGTAACTTGTATCTTTTCATCATTATTAAAACATTTAAGCAATATATATTTTGCACGATTATTCAGAAGCAAAAGTGAATTGACATATAAGAATAAAGTGATAATTCACTAAGTTTCCTCTACACATGAAACATTACAAAGAAGATGAATCAGTATCAACTCCAATTATAATTGGATTCCTAGTTTTAATCTTCAGATATACATAATTTTCTAAACAGTATTATAACATTATTATTATTCACCCTCTCTTTCTCATATATATATTTCTTTTCTGCTCTCAAGACAAATCTGTAGGGAATGAGGACTTACGTTTTGTTAATGGCAATGAAGACAAATTATAAAAATGATTAAGGTGAAATTGATATCGTTATTACACCAAGTTTATGTCTCAGAACACTTTTCATGACACAATAATGGTTTGTCCTTCTTGCCTTACCCATGACTTTGAACGTTTACAAATAATCAAGTTCACAGTGGGATTCGAACTCGCACATAGTTGCACCAACCGCCTAGCAATGTATAACAACACTGACTGTATGTACGGGGGGACTTTTTACGGCTGCCACACTGCACAAATAGTGTTGTAATGAATTATAACTAATCAAGTTCTCAGAGAGATTCGAACCCGCACAGAATGGCTCCAGCCGTCTAGCAATGCAAAGTAATAACGCCTTAGACCAGTCGACCATAGCAACAACCCCAAAAGGACTATTTTCCTTTTCTCAAACTTGGTTTGTTTTTATTCCGTACTTCTTTTTCTATTGTGTGTGTTCTTGTTTGTTTGTTTGTTCGTTCGTTCGTTTGTTTAAGTTTCATATCAACCGTTGTCAAAGACCTGGCAAGTAAGACATGATTTATACCTCGAATATTTTTCTTGCCGTGGAAGAATGAAAACGATTCTGAGACCGTAATTTTTTTCATGTATTGATGAACTTATGTATCAGAAAATTTTTTATTATCCTATACTTCTTAATAGTATGGAACTGATAATTCCCACTCCCCTAAAATCAGAATTTTTACACTATTGTACAACAAAATAATCAATCAGTTCATAAAAGAGTACTGAAGATACATTCATGCTGAAACAAAAATCCCTTCTGTTTCATTGTGTAATAAAACACAATATCATACTAGAGTACTGATGATCTTCATATTGAAAAAGAAAAATATATATCAAGTCTAACAAGTGATTGTAAAGAATTAAATATAAAATTCCGTATAAAAATTTATACTAAATTTGTGTTAATCGCTAGAAATTTGATGCATAAAGTTACGTGTTTAAAGTATTCCATACATCTCTATTCTATATTGATCCATTAAAAAATACCGACATTGTCCTAATCAGTGCCTAATCGTAAACAATACGCACCTTAGCAACAATGCTTGTGTGACGGGTCTTTGTAAACACACGCCCCTTGTTTTGACGAGAATATGGTATCCTGCGCTTTGTGTACATTATCGAGTGGTCTCTTCCTTAGAAGGACCTCTAATATTTATTTTAAGTTGTCTAATGCAGTCATTGGGGGACATTTAAATGAAGCAAATATCTGACGTGCTTTGCATAAAATCCGTCATCACTAGAGCTTGGTCCATGTATTGAAAGTATGTCACACCTGTCACACTAAACAAAATGACAGGGACAGAGAAAGGGCTACGTCAAGGGCTGATGATAGATTTCTTATTAATTCAAACACGAAGCAATCCTTTTTTCGTTCCAGTTCTACGTTGATGCACTCGGCGACAGCTTAATTTTAATGCACATTTAGGCTCGTCTCCACACTGCCAATATTGCCAGGAATCACCTTGACTGGAAGGAGGCCGAGTGTATGGAAAGTTCACCCCATTCTCCTGACTTTAACCACAGCGAACACCTTCGGAATGACCTACAGCTAGCAATTTCAGCTCGGCAAGTCCACCCAAGAACAATCCAGCAGCTTGATGCCATGCTTGTCCAAGTATGGAACAAAGTGAATAAAAGGACCATCCATAACTTGATTGCCAGTCTGAAGAGCACTACAAAATTGTGATCGTTAGCCATGAGTCATCCGCGCAAATTAGCCATACAACTTTATTTTATCCCAAACATTTAACAAATTATATTTCATCATTTACCTTATTACCTTATACGTAATCACACCCTTGTTATATGAGCCCACACCCCTAATTACTTTTCATTTATTTTCAACCATATTTTCATGATATTTCCCACCCAGACCTCTTCATCATGAAATGCAAAACAATTCGTTCTTTTTATACTATCCTCAATTGTACATTTTTACTCACTTTTGTTTGTTTATGGAACATTCATCGTTTCCAACGATATCCTTGTTGTTTTTTTTTTAGGGTTGTGAGGGCATTGCAGCCTCTTCTTCCCCTCCCCCAGCAAAAATTAAGAGTTTTTTTTTCATTTCTTTAGTTATTTTTTCTTTTTTCTTTCTGTTACGGTCTAGTGCATACCTTCCTATAATTATATAAATACAACCTCTGACAACTGCGTCAGGGAATCGATTCTTTGCCTCAGTGGTTAGAGTGTTAGTTGAATTCGAGTTCGAATCCCGCTTTGGGTACTGTATTCTAAGATGCATTGCATCTTTCTGTTACGGATTTTCATGTTCGTAAGATGGGTGTTTGTCCGGGATAACCTGTCCTGGACTTATTAATTAGAAAATACAAATAATTAAAAAAGAATCTTTCAAGACTTCTGTCTAATCTTCTTATCTTAAAAAAAACACAAAGCCTTTCACCATCATAAATGATGACTTTGTGTTACAGTGTAGTGCATACCTTCCCATAATTGTATGAATACAACCTGACAACTGCGTCAGAGAATCCATTCTTTGGCTCAGTGGTTAGAGTGTTGGTCTTCAATGCGCTTAGAATCCCGCTCTGGGTATGTGTTTTTAGTCCCCTACCGGTTTAACCGGAGGGGACTATAGGTTTACCCTCCGTCCGTCTGTCCGTCCATCCGTCAGTCTGTCCGTCCGTCACAAAAACTTGATCCCGTGAAAACGCAAAAAGTACTGAAAATATTTTAATGAAACTTGAAATATGGGTAGATGGCAGTCTGGAGATTATGCACGTCTTCTTTTTATTCATATGTTGAAAATTTTGGTTGCTATAGCAACAAATATACTTGAAATATGGCAAATATAACAATATTTGTGATAACTCAAAAGTTCTAGGAATAATTCTATGATACATAAAATATGGATAGGACTGGTGATAGTATGGAAATAATGCACCTCAAGGTTCACAACTCTAGCACCAAAATTATTAGATTTATCCCCCCTTGAACTTAGAATTTTCATGAAAAAAAATGTTTTTTTTTGTGTAAAACTCAAAAAGTACTGAAAATATTTTTTGGAAACATGAAGTATGGATAGGTGACAGTATGAAGATAATGCACCTAAAGGTTCACAACTCTAGCTCTAAAATTATTAGATTTATACCCCTTGAACTTAGAATTTTCATGAAAAATGTGGTTTTTTGTATATAACTTCATTATTTCTTAATGTATTTACTTCAAACTTTAAATATTGTTTTCTTAGCATCACTCACATCATATGTGACAAGGTTCATAATTCTAGCACCTAAATTGTTAGAATTATCATCCTTGAACTTTGAATTTTTTTCTTCCTATGTTGAAAAATTTGGTACATTTGTCTTTTCCTAAAAACTGTATCCAGAGATCACTTTTGAAGTACTTGGAACTTTTCCAACAAATTTACTGAGAATAAAGTAAAGTTGAAACATAAGTTAAACATCGTGATCCTGAGAAAATTTAATCATTAGGAACTAGTTTTTCAGGGGTTTTCAACAGCGGTCAAGGTCAGATGATAGTTGAAACTTAGTATTAAAAATTATGTGCAACTTGTTCGAACTGGGCTACCATCCTATGATAAGGCAGTGCGGGGTATTAGTCACCATCTGTGACAAAATTCTAGTTTTGCGACCTTTTTTAGTCCCCTACCGGTTTCACCGGAGGGGACTATAGGTTTAACCTCCTTTAGTCAGTCCGTTCGTCACAAAAACTGGATCCCGAGATAACGCATTAAGTACTGGAAATATTTTTATGAAACTTGATGTATGGATAGATTGCAGTATGGAGATTAAACAGGTCTTTTTTTCTTCATATGTTGAAAAATCTAGTTGCTATGGCAACAAATAGACTTAAAATATGGCAAATATAGCAATATTTGTGATAACTCAAAGAGTACTTCAAATATTTTTATGAAACTTGAAATATGGATAAATGGCAGTATGGAGAATATCCACCTCATTTTTTATGAACCCAAAGGAGGAACTGTCCGTCCGTTTATCAGTCATTTCCTCCGAAAACTTTACCATTGGCCATATTTTCCTTACCACTGAATAGAATTACTTTAAACTTGGCCACAGCAATACCTTGGACAAGACCATTCCAATGAAGTACATTTTTGTGACCTTGATCTCTGAATGACCTTGACCTTTGAAGTTTTCTTGTCCAAAAACTAAATGTTTCGCCATAATTTCCATATTTCTGAACAGAATTACTTCAAACTTGGTCACAACAACCCCTTCGATAAGACCTTTTCAACAACATATATTTCTGTGACCTTAACCTCTAAATGAACTTGACCTATGACGTTATCTTCTTTGATGATACTTTGTACATGGAAAGAGGATCAAATGGAGATTATGCATGTCTCAGACAAAGTCTTTAGTCAATTTTCACATATGGGTTGGAGTTAGGGAGATGGACATTGCACCGGTAGGGGACTGTTGCTTTGTCTCTGACAGGCTCTTGTTTAAGATGCATTGTGTCTTTTTGATACAGACTTTAATTTTCCCTTTTCTCTTCTTCCGGGATGAGTAGGTACTTGCATTTTTTTCCGATAAATAAAACAGACGAGCGTTGTTGCGGCTTCGCGGTGCTCTTGTTTTTTATTAATTTAACACCACTGTCCTTAATGGAGTACTCAAGTTACATTCATATTTAGCAAAAATATATAGAGTCAAACAACACATATAATAAGCAAAAACAGAAGATTGTGTACCTTTGGAAAAATATCGGTACAGGTTTATTTTATTGGTCTTGAAATCAAACTATAAGCTAGATGTTCAAAATTACTTTTGTCTTAACCTGCAAGATGCCAGTAGATCACTGTTATTTGATTTACAGATAAACATACCATTTTCAGCTAAAATTACAAGTCGTTCTAAATAGATATTCAAAAACCTTTTTTTCAAGTTAATTTCAATTTTCATCGGTGTCTTCTTAGACATGCACGTGCAGGGAGTTGGAATAATTCCAATTCAATTTATATTCTAACACAGATATCTAGATCACCATATAATGTTGATATTTTGCTGGTATTTTATACGTCGATAATCTCATTATTAATTACTACAAGGATAATAGATGCATGATAATTAGATATGCAAGGCCCAAGAGCTGATATTCAAAACGGTACTACACATTTTTAAATGATCAAACCATTTTTTTCTTTTATTGTTTTTTCTTTTATTGAGGAATGTATCTAGCGTAGATCTTCAAACTCTATCGCAAATTATAACTCATTAGCACGCTTTAATATAAAAATGAAGAATTGTATCTTTAATATATTTATTAATTTTACGAAAATCTGCAAAACTAAGCCGAATTAAATCAGTGAATTATCTAAAGATCATTCGGTTTTGCTTTTGTTGTCTGGGAAATGCTTTACTACGAAGTTTTAATCAGATTTTAACCAGATTCAACCTGGGAGCATCTAGAAAAAACTTTCACCCGTTTTCAGGACTAAACTGGAATTTTAAACTATAAAAAACTTTACGTAGATACAAAGTACACAAGCCAATATCCAGTGCACAACATGTTATTTTGTAACTCTACAGATTTCTTATTGAAAAGACCATCTTACCTTTCAAACGACGAAAGGTCCGCTTAGAGCATGGAGCAGGTACGCGATGACGTAGTATCCCTCTATTGAAGGTCATATGACACGACTATAGCAACTTTGTCTATTCAAAATAATCATAATGTACTGATTAAGATGGTTTAACTGCGAAATTATGAAAATATTGCTTTTGATAAGAAAAAACGTGTTTTTGATGATCGGCTGTTTCCGTTTCGACATCGGTAGTTTCCGCCACAATATTTGGCTGTGACGTAGATTTATCCCTACTGTACCAGGCAGTAGTGCAGAATTACACTGCTCATAACACATCCGTTTTTAAATAAAAAAAATAACACTATACCACAAGTGCAGAAACACGTTAAAGGCACACTTATAAAAATAACATGCTGTAAATTGTAAATAAAATAAAATAATGTGATTACTTCTCGATTTTTATAAGTAAATTCAAACTTTGTGCCGGGAGAACGGGATGTAATTTTACCTTAATAAATATTAATAAATATTCCAATTTCTTCCATGTTGTGGTTCTTTATAAAACTATCTCCTCCACGTTTTTACATGCTGCGTAACACTTCCTCACTTTATGTTTACGTCATAAACAAATTCTTTTTCATTTAAGTGTAGTAAAATTGAAGTGAATTTAGGTGATCTGTGTTAACATTTGTTTCACTGGAATGGAAATTCACACTACAGTGTATTTTCACGTTGGGATATTGTTTGAAAAATAATAATATGGCATGTCCATCAAGTAGAAATTTGTGTCTGCTTATAAATTAATATCCAATGAAATGTCAAAGATCCATAAATCACGCCTAATACTGTGGGATTTATGCAAATTAACCTGCCAAAATGGGACCCTTGTATATTCTGCATAGCTGTCAAAACAAAGCAATTAACTTTTTATGACCCAATCAATGAAAAAGTTGAGACAAATAGCAAAATTTTATGGCAAGCTATCTTACAAATTGATTGTATTACTTTTGATCAGTCACACTTGTGAAAATATTATGTAATAGCTTGTTCCACTTAACATGTCTGAATGATTTTTAGTTAAGAAGCTTCCATGCAGATACATCAATATGTTTGTGTTATGATTTTGACATAGTTTTTAGGGCTTCTTCATATTATTTGTTCTTTGATCATTATTGTTTTGTTTTCAAAAAAAAAGTATAATGAATAAGCAAAAAAAAAAAAGATATGCGTTTATAATGAAAAAAAAAATCATAGATCTAGTCAAAGATTACTTACACGTACCGCATGCAAAATAAACCACAGACAAATAAGCAACACATCACTCTAAGGAGAATGTTTTCATTGAAAAAAAAATCTCTCGATTGGAGTTAATCAAGTCTTCCAACAAACTGCATCAGATAAAAATAAGCATGTTCAAAATCTTTTTGGATCAGTTTATTGAAAAATATCTCTTAGTCTAGATATTTTCACTGATGTATCTTTTAATTCTATAACTCTGATTAAACTAGCCCTTATATAATATTGCTCATTGGCTTCGTAATTCCATCAAAATATCAAATTATTTATTTAAAAAATCTTCAATGTATATTCATGATGTTAGCTTAACTTGTTCAATTTTGTTTTTTTACTATATTCAGTCTTCATTTTCACTTTCCATCATAATTTTAAAGTTTTTGTTAACAATCCAGGCAGCTGTGTAAAGTGGCAGGGAATAAATGTGCGTCACTTCCGGTTTCGCTCGTGACAGGTGCGCGCGACCAAGTGCGTAAACTATGGATTTTAATTTGCTATAAAAACGTCTTTAAGATGAAAATTACCTGCGGAATTTTGTAAAACAGTCATAGTTAGATATATATTTTTCGCTCATATGAAAATTTCGAGGTCAAAAGTCACATGAACTTTGAGTCTGGAATCTGAAAGAAAAAAGTGCTTGGTAAAAATTACAAAACTATGGAATCCATTCGGCCCTCTAAAATATCGTCTTGTTGACAGAAAAGATTTTTACAAATCTCTTGTCTCGCCCTTTTAGGTGAACATATATACTAGCGAAAATTTAAAACCTCACGAGGAAATGCAGATGAATTTAACATTTCAATGTTTGCATTTGCCTCTTTAAACCTCGCAAGACTAAAAATAAACGTTGCATGTTTCGTATTAGATCCTCGCGAGGAATTAAAGGCGAAACCGTACCTCAACTGGTAAACTCTCTATAAGGCGACAAATTAACGTAAATTTACGCATGTCCACGTCGGGAGGTATTTTTTGTTCTAGCGAGAAAAGCAAATTTTATATAAATCCTCGCGATAATTTAACTGCTGAAATATAGTGTAGCACGTCCAGTCACAATGCATGTTTGTCGTCGATGTACTAGCGGAGACATTCGTCAAATGCCAAGGTCAATGTCACGGTGATTTTATAAACACAACCTAGTCACATACATGTTAATAGCATCATTCTGATTAATTTATGACATTGCACCTCTTGCATTCATAAGATATAATTCGTATGTCTAATTATCAGTTTTTCAAAACTATGCTTTTCAGTTTGAAAAATACTAGTAAGTCATTTTAATGAATAATAGTATAAATGGGATCGTTAATGATCTCTGACCTATGTCCTGATTTTCGCGCTGATTGTTTCTGAACCAAGCACGTCATTTAGGACAAACAAATCGGAAAATAAATGTCACATTATTTGCTGCTGACTTTGCTGTCTCTATGCAATTTACGCTAGAAAGGACGCTGCTGGAACTGTTACAAGAAATACGCATAAATTCGATTTACAGTAGTAGTAACAAAATCCCTTCGTTATCTTGTTTTGTCTTATTCATAAGTAATTCATAGCACAGTAAAGTCAATTTAAAGATTCACAAAACAGAAAGTATTCACTGAATTTACCTTACAGTGACAAAAGACATTTAACTGTTTTTATGAAAGAAACCATGTTCATTGTTTACGAGCGGAACCAGTTTCATTCCTGACCTTGACATGTACCTGATGTACTTGTTACACTATCCTTTTTCATCAATTTTTCAGATATGCATAAGCACATTTGATAAAGCAAACAGACAATTAACTTTGAGTACTCGTAACTGAATACATAAAGGTAACAAAGACCGGAACCTGGGATTAAGCAAAGAAATATATTAAATAAAATTGTTTAAAGGCGGATTATCGAGGTTATTTAGTGTAAAGATTGTGTTAAAATTCTCTTTACTGAATAAATTAGAATAACAAAGACCGGAAAAATTGATTTAGCAGAGAAATGTGTTTTAACACGACGTTATGTAGGTGAGGTTAAACATTTGTGAAAACCCAATTTTTGGGGGGTATGAAATCGGTCAAGCATTGACATTCATATGGCAGACTATTTTGCTCTTAATTAAGTGGCCAAGATTTTGCCACTCGCAGGAATGTGTAAACTTTTGAGCGATTTCAGAATAATATGTCTCAGTCTTGTTATACACAACAAATATGCATTTATCATGTATAATAAAAAAATGCATCATCGCTTGTTTACGACGACGTTTCTTTTAAAAATGTTATATCTTTTGTCAACTAGTGTTTGGAAAGCAAATAAATGAAGTTCAAGAGTGAAATATTAGAACAGAACAAATGATTAATCTGTATCTTGTACATAATTTACATCATTATATATTTTACAATGTACGTATAGTGATGTGACAATAAAGGATGTTAATTTAACCGAAATCTGATACCAACCTATCAAATCGTGGTATGGAGTCAAAGGTATGTGCTTTTTTACTTCTTTGATAAGTACTTATTGCTAGATGGGTGTTCAGTAGAACACTTGTGTTGCCCTTGGATACTTTGTTAGAATAACCATAAAGGTAAACAAAATCCTGCTGGAAAAGATAGCATGCTAGTCCAGGAACAAAAAGGGGCATAACTCCTCTAAATGTGAATTCGCCCTATAGATTTTGGCATCATTACGACCCTGTTGTCTTAAGTAATATAATTTGAAAGTTTGATGAGGAAATGTTAAGAAATGGCAAAGTTATAGCAAACGTTAACTTTTCGTAACGCACGGACAGACGGACAAAGCGATCCCAATTTATCGCCGTTTCTTCGAGAGGGCGACACAAAAACCCATTTTATTTATTTGTCAAGATATTCTGTATAGATAATGTAACTTACTCTGTCGATACAGCATGTTTGTAAAACGAAACAGATTTTCACAGATATTTGGAATATTTTTCGTGTCTTTTATAGATTTACATGGTTTATTTAGGTAGTTTTATTTATCAAGTATGTTAGCCAGTTAATGTATATCATTCGAGGTTTGTTTAAACAGATTTGAGTGACATCAAAGACAATATTTACATACAATGAGCGAGTCTATCTTTATACCGTTCTGGATCAAGGCTATAAAACAGCCGTCCTTAAGTCGATACAATCCTGTTTTTTTAATTGCCTTGATTCTTTGGGACAAAATTTTGCATGAATTGGGATTAAATCCTAAAAAAAGTTAATGGCATTTTTATAGATAATGATTTAATTCGATTTTGTTATATACTAGATGTATCTCAAAAGTTCGTGGACTTTTTTGTATACTGAATTTATTTCCCGACATATACATGGCTTTTTGGTTAAAGTAACTTTGGTATGTGTTTAACAAATCAAACAACATAAAGTGTTGTTATGTTTCATATAAACTTCTGTGTTCTTTCAGAAACCTTTATACATTCCTTAAGCGCACAGACCTTGCTCGACAATAATCTTTATATTTAATAAAAGTTATTAAAATTTCCGTCTGCCATCTACCGCCAAATTACGTCTGTTATTTACGTCTCGTCATGACTTCATTTCCTGCAGTTCAAAAGTGTGCAAAAGTTTCCACTAGAGAATCACATACCAGCATCCGCTATTGCTGACGAGTATGGTCGATGTGATCATGACGTCGAGAGGGGTTAAGACACTGAGGGCGTTAATTAATTTTTGCGATGAACAAAGCGACATGCAGACGATGAAACTTCTCAAGCAGCCTGGCAGATTCTGCAGACAATCACTAGTGTTAAAGTGGAAAACAAGGTTCAGGGTTGGACAGGTAAGTGCGTCTGATGATGCTTATGTGGTCGGACATGGCGAGTGAAATCAGATTTGAAGGGAGTTTCCTGAAGTTAAAGCCCAGCTGCATGGGAATCCTTTTCAGTTTTATTAAGGGGTTCAGATGAGAATGCAGAGAATAACTCCACAACTTGACAGTACTTTGTATATGGATACGTTCGATAACGGGTAGCCCTTGACAGTAAATGTGTTTCTCTTCATCGTGACTATTAAATAAAATGTGAATATTTTGACACCGCCATCTGAATGTCGTCGTACTTTGCGCCTCATAGACTTTATTGTTTTTATGTATTTTATTGTAAAACCTTACTTGTTCGATGTTTTATCCTGAAGTTTGGCTGTGATATAAAAACTTGGTGGATTTTAGTGCAATTTTAATTGTGATGATCTAATTTTCTCCTTTTTTTCTTTTTTTTTGCAATAATTTAATATATATATTGCACAAGTCCACGAACTTTGAGACACGCCTTGTATTTTTCGGCCTTAGAATTACAGTTCATTGGAGTACTATTGATAGATAAATGAATATGCTATATTTGAATACTGTGATGTAATACAAACATTAAGATGTATTACATAACCCCATTGATAATGACTGATACCTCGCAAAACTATTGCCTTCTCCACAAATAGTTTCTCCAAGTTACTTTATAATGGTTTTTTAACATAGCTTTCGAGTAACATGTCACATTATACACACTTAACTATAACTAATGATACAGTGACTATTTGAAAATGTTTTTACTTTTTTGTCCGAACAATTACAATTTTACAAAATAAAACTGTTAGAGAGGCTTGAGAATCACAATTTACATAATTATAAGAAATACCATTTCGGAAATAACATATCAGAAATAACATATCTTCGTTTATTTGGTTGAGCATATTTATTCTTAAAGTGCTACATATTAAGATGGCCCATAAATCAAGATATATTGAAATATAAGATCTTTTATTATGGGTATAACGATCCCATAAAATCTATATTAGATTTGGTGTTTTAGCTTCTGTTTATGAACTGCTTTCATCCAAAAACAAAAATTATATTTTAATGCACAAACTTATTAATGTATTGAACGTCTTACAGCAATAACAATAGAACAAAATAACATTCCATACAATGTAATTCATTTACCACATTTACTGTTGTCAGTTTTTTTCAAGATTAGTATTACAGTATACTTGAGGAATAACACGTATTTATAATATATACATATGGCACTTTTACTGGAAATATTCTCGTTTTATATTATGCAGTAAAACATTATGGTAATCTTTTAAGCAAGATCTGTTTGCAGAATCACGTTTTTTTATACTTACTCGATTAATGACTTTCAAACTTGAATTACTTTTTTCGTCTAGTATAATCAGCCGGTGTAATCAACACTTACAGCAGATACATTTATTTACAATGCAGATAAAACACAGAACTAATTTCTGACTAGTTCTATAAATTGTAAAAAACACGATAAGAAACGAAAGTTACGTTAAATCATTTCAGTATTATTTCAGTATTTTTATTTGCGACGGTGCATATGAAAGATAAAATAGGAAATAAAAAAAATAACCACGGCAACCAATCATACATTGTTAGTTATTGCTATCAACTCACCCCTGCCGTCTCAGAATGAATATATTGTAATGGTTCAAACTTTTCTGCCTGTTTGCTGTTTAAAACTTTTAACAAGATACGACCAAAATTTTACAACATTAAGAATAAAGTATACCCAAATTGTTATGTATGTCCTGAAGACTGTAAGACGATTGAAGAGTAAATGTGATATTTTATCAGAGATATTAGTAAAAGCTTGTGAGAAAAAATGATGTATCTTAAAATGTCTTAGGTATGCTGTACTGGAACGTTAAAATGTATAACCTCATTCGATTGTTTTCAGGTAGAAAGATCAGAATAATAAATTGCATGCTTACTGCAATATTTTCTACAAAATAATTTGGTTACCAGAAAACAACTGTTTACTTCTGCAGGTTGACAGATTGTATTACAGACGTATCATTTATTCAAAGTTGTGTGTATTCCAGTTTATAACAGAACTTAAGCAAGAGAATTCAGACAATAAAAGCATATTACTGAACCAGACTTTGTATGACATAATTCAAATTAGACCCCGGGTAGCTTCTCATAAGATAACCCAGACATTTACACAAAAAGAGAAAAACACACACATCATAACAGAGTCAGTATTGGTTTTTGCTCTACAAAACAGACAAATTATTCTCAAGTTAACTAGATGGATTTCTTTTGTTTATTTGCCTTCTGAAATTACCCCTAGACAATGTAATTTGCTGGCTCTCTTTGTCTTATCTATCTTTCAGTTCTACTTACAAGAGATTTATGTACAGAATGAGATTTGACTATTTAATTATGACAAAGCAGACAGGCCAATGAAAAGGACTTAGAATCAAGAGAGTTTTTTCTTACACCACGTTTTATGTCTACAGACTCTTTCCATGGCATTTTTATAACAATGCCTACGTTTTACAATCAAAAGCTTTTCGGAGACGTGATTACTAAATATTTTTACAATTTATGATTTTGACTTGAAGCAGTTTGAGACCAGTACAGTGATAACCTGTTCCAGTTTGTAATGGTTAAACTACATGTGGCTTTATGGTAATACCTTAAACCAACTATTGTTTTCTATTTGTGTCACTTAAAATCTAAATACACCTCCATACATTTAATATATACTGTAATTTTGAATACGTTAGAATATTGTTATTATATGTCTCTATGATTTTATTTGTCTATTTCCCGATTAACAGTTCAAGCAATTTCTTGAAAAATTTCGAAGAGATGCACGTAAATATTCGTAGCCTCAAGGATATTTTTACGACTTTTACTGCAGTTGTCGTCATTCTTTCAAGCAAACCGACCTTATTTTGTCAGGTATTTGATACACAATTGACATTTATCTGGCAATGAGCTGTATTTGAACTGAGGTACCTTCGTTTACTTAGCGGACACACTACCACGTCGCCATAAAAATTAGCTGATAGGTGTCTTATAATACCTCTGATAGATATGTTATATTTCGGTCATTCAGGTTCTGTCGACACCCATCTAGTTTATTAGTTCAACCCTCATACTGAACGCATTTGACGTGTAATTTTCGCTTGTAAATTATAGATGGATTGAGTAGTCATTTAAATTGAATAGTTTTGCTGTCTGTTTTCCGACATTACTTGCTTTCTTCAAGTTTTACTTTTCTTTCCTTTAATATTAAACAATTGTGTATGAGATTTTCTGTCACAACTTATATAAGGTTTCATATAGATTTCAGTTATGATTACAAGCAATTTTGCAAGTTTTGTCACAACTCTTTGAAAAATAAATAGTAAGAATCGTAAAAATCATCAAAAAATCTCAATTGTAAATTTCAATAATTTTGTTTACTTTGTTCAAGATGTCAGGTTAGACCTCATTAATAGATTTCAAATTTTCGAGACTACTCGATTCAGCATTGGATCACTTACCAGCATGTCTGCTAAGGAAGCACTGATCTTATAAATATACTCTTATCCCAAATAGATAACTGTACTTGCTTTGAAAAATGTCCTATTCTCTAATTCAAAACAGGCATTCACTGTCATGTGTGCGCTGCGATGATTTGCTGAGTTGCATATTTTCTTCGAGTGAATATTATCAGCGCCTTTTATGTCTGCCTTGATTTCGTGAATAATGGCAAGTCAATAGGCGCCAAACGAAGAGAATATGGACGATGTCTCATAGATGCCAGTGACAGCAAGTGTTCTGTCTGTATGCCTTCTGATACTTGTGGTCGAAGTTTATCCTTTGTCCTTTTTAGAAGTCCTGATTACTTGTTCAGTGTCAGATAAATAATTCACACTTTGAAAATTGTTCAGATTTCAAACCTCAGTAAATACTTTTGTTATAATAATTTGAGAAGTAACGATCGCTGACATATAACGAACATTATTTGAATGATACATGGGTGTATTTGACCATTGGGTTACTCGTCAGAGAAAAGGTGTGCATTACAAAAGTGCCTACTTTGAAAAGAAATAAACGTCATTGAACAGGAACGTTGAAATGGCTTAAATCACAACGTCAGCTTCGCTATAGACCTGCTCTAGGATATGTTTATAAGGTGGTATTTATAACTGGAAGAAAAGGTTTGGTCAAAGAAATATTTATGAAAATATCAGTGTGTGAGTGAGATATTTTTTCTGTTTTACAGGTTTTTTAAATAATTGTATGTGAAAGACTTTATTTTAAAACATTACGTACTTTTTTCGTCAACTCTTTTATATTTTTTGTATAGGGACCTTGTAAGTTCAATGGTTTGAGTGCAAGTTTTCCTGAATAATTTCTAAAATCAATAAATCGCCCTGTGTTGTTTTTACCGCAATCGCGTTTTAATAAGAATTATGATTATTATAAAACTCGTTTGTTAATGGGTTGTAAATATGTTTTTGAAACTTCATTGTCAAGACTGCTGGGAAATCAATCAGTTCAACGCACAAAAATTGTAAACATGTCACTGTTTTCAAATAAGTAATGCAAATGTATCCTTTAATTTTGCGGTCGATCGTGATTCCATGATAGCTCTCTATTTCTTTGTTTAGATTCAAGTAACAGTCAAATAATAAAATAAACATTTGGAAAACATATTGCTCAGAAATGAATGTAGTTCACAAAACTGTAAATCTGTATTAATTGTAAATACACGTTCTACTCAAGCAAAATATAGGTCACCTTTGGAGTTGTCAGTCAAGGCAAGAATTCTTTACATCATTCTAACAGATATGAAAGGTCGTAACAGAACGACTCAATACATCTTGAAAAAGACCACCCAGAACAGGATTCGAACTCCTGTATCGAAAACAAACCCTCTAGAACACTGAGCTAAACAATCGATTTCAAGACGCGGTTGTTAGAGGTTGTATTTATATAATCATAGGCAGGTGTGTACTGATCCATAACATCCTAGGTGAGATTAAACTATAAACTCATTTTGGCATTTTCTCTAGAGACAAATCTTTGATCGACATAGCAACGCTAAATGCATGAATACGCACGCAGTTAATAACTCTTGTCAACTAAACATCTGGTTTGCAAATGTGTTTTTATTTATTTATGGTTATTGCTTCGTTTGAATGACAACCTAGAGACTTACAATAATTTCTTCAGAGTTATTTCTGGTTTATATGGACAGATTTAAGAAGTGTTTAACAAAATTTCGACTGCCTCCGAATCATTCGGGTTTTTGCATATTTCTTATTTATAGTTCAATTCAATGATAGTTTATTGAAAACCGGTATTCTGTGTTGTGTTATTTGCTTTAGTAGAATTTAATGTCTCCCTGCAAGGTTCAAACAATTTGCATATTGCAGTGAAGTCCCATGAGAAATTTACTCTTCATTTGCAAATATTGTATGATCAGCTATTTATTCTGTTCTAAATGCATTCAGGCTATAAAATATAAATGTGCAAAGCCATTTTAATTAATAGCCTTCATATCGGGAAACCTACAATAAATCAGCATGAGCATCGTTGTGTTTGTAATTGTTTCGATGCTTCAATAAATGAATCAAAACAAAATCACTTCACAGCGTAGGATGTTATTGACGTTCCTTTGTTTTATCGACAGGATCTTGTGCTGTAATAGGCTTATCTGTTTTGACTTCCGTTCGCAAAACTGAGTTTATTTCATACCATTTTTGAAGCATATATTTTATTTGACAGTCTTTACAAAATACTTGTCAAGATTGATTTATTTTATTGCTACAGTATATAACGTCACATGTAGAAAGTCTGGGTAGGAAAATCTTTATTACAATGACAAGTAATGAAATGAATGGCAGTAGCTTAGGAGAATTGTCCCTAAAAGGCTAGTATAGACCTGAATTTACAAATTTCAAAGTTAAGGTATTGCAGTGTTTGTAGCAAGCAATTTTTATTGAAGAAATATTGGGTGTTTTTTTTGTTTTGTTGCCCCCCCCCCCCCCCACTTTTTTCAAATATTCGACAAAAGGTTGATTTTAGCTTTAAGATACAAGACCATGTTTACAATTTACTGTTGTTTTTTTAGGTTAATTTTGTGTTTGGGCCATAATTTGAACATATATGGCGGTGCTCAAAAATATTAGTTTACTGAGCATGAACAAGATCAAGATCTCATAAATCAAGTATATTATTTTGTACTAGTCATTTTTTTCATCCATAGAGTTTGAAATATCATGGCACAGGTGAGCCTTACAGTTTGTAACATGCACATGAGCCATGTTTCTCGGATCAAGCTGATGGTCATACTTTCAAATCGTTTTTTTTTTTGAAGAATTAATATTCGTAATATGCAAGGACATTTTGAAAAAAGCTTTGTATAAAGGAAAGGTCAAGATTATGGTCATATTTTCAGATCTTAGGTTTTTCTTCTGTAGTCAATATATTTGTAATACATGGAGACATTCAAAAAGCTTTGCAGAAATGTTCAACTTGAGACAACCTGACTATGTTCTTTGTATATGATCAAGATCCTTCGTATCAATGTCTCATATTTGCGTTATGCCTATGACAGTGCTACACATAAAACATTAAAAAATGTATGTGCATATTTAACTGTTTTTAATTCATTTTTCAATTGACAAAGCAGAACAACAACAACAGTGTAACATGATCAGTCATAATGTTTGATGCTCGTCTTGTCGACATTCATGTTAAGTGTCTGCTAAACAAAACAACTTTATGACAAAAAGACATATCAGTAGACACCCTCTATTTAAGATACCCTTGCGATTTTATCTTGGCTTATTTACATTTTATTTTCGTTATCTTGTTTATTTCGTTATCTTGTTTATTTCGTGATATTGTTTATTTCATTATTACATGCAACGATATTTCTTGCGTGTGAGACAAAGCTGAACATAATTGGTCCATGAATGTAATGCAGAATACTAATAAGATGTTTTTTCCTATTTGTATCGATGATAAATTGGTGAGAGACACGTTTCGATTCAGTTTAAAAAGTAAATGTACAACCTCCAGACAAAAATTATATCTAGCCTCGGACCAATTTGCATCTCATAGATTTTCTTAATTCCAAACACTTAGTAATACTTTATGAAATTTAATGTGATAAAAAGGCTTTATTTATATTATTGCTTTCGTCGTGTGAAACACGACAGAAATTACGCTACATCAACAATAAACATACATGAATAACCGAATAAAAATAAAAATCACGAATAATAATTTCGTCTCTTCAGCAACATTTTGTTTGTTACTTTATTGTGTCTGCTTTTAAATACACTGCACCGTGAGACCAGTACAAAACTGAAAATGGTCTCTGCTGTAACCTTTCACGAATGACAGTAAGAATAAATTAACGTATCAAGCACAACAAAATGGCGAATCCACACTACAATGTGTCAAAGCGATACTTCTAGGTATATATAAACAAGTAAAATGTATAGATATACAGCTATAGTAAATTTCTGTATATCTAAACTGAAAGCGTAAGCTGTGAAAGACGCAGGACATTATGTTCTATACCGTTAGCATTAGATGTTTAATTAAGGAATATGGAAAAGTATAAACGGGCTTTACTTTTGCACCTTCAAGGACGGCCGCTTTCATCGAAAGATTGTTGTTGGATGCTATCTTTATTTTAGACTAATGCTGAAAAAAAATTATGTACCAATGCGTCGGGAAAATCCGATTTTCCGGGAAAAGAGGATGAATAACCAACATGAATTGTGCTTGAATTATTAATCACTTCAATAAACAAAAAAGGAAATCTAAATAATTCAGTTGTCAGCGGAGTATCACTGGACAGTCAGTGATATGAAAGAAAGATTTTTTTTCAAGTTTTTGAAAGACAAATTATTTAGTGACACATACTGTAAATAATCATTAGTTTAGTGTACATAAAACATTTTAAAACTCTACAAGTTTAACAAAATTTTGTACCTACACGCTAGCTAAAAACACAAATGAAATGCATAAAGTAAAAAGTTTTATGAAGGAATTTAACTTTGAAGCCATGGCGGTTTTATGTATGCTGTATATATCCATGGTTACAGCTCTATGATATACGAGTTAATGGTTGAATATATCACTAGATATTTTACTGTTTTACCTAGCACAAATCGTAAGGCATGTATCAGTCAAACTTTTGTTGCTGTAGGTCTGTTTGCGGTAAATTACATTTTGATACTTTGTGTGACGGCTTAAGACAATTCTACTTATACTATGGCAACACATTTCTTAGACAGACTGGTGTGTACATGTAGTTTAAAAATAACTTTTTATCTGACAGGCCGTTTCAATAAATCGTAGATTTTGTCTATTTAGCTTAGACCCGAACCAAAACGAATGATCTATACCAATATGACTGCACGGAAATCACCCGAAGTTTATAAGAATTTTGTTGTTTTAACAGCAGTGATAATATTATACGTTTACATACTTGAGATTGAGATGAGAAAGTTGTAAAATAAATTTGACGAGCCAGATAAAAGGGCCTTATATGTGATTTTTATTAAAATTTTATTTTTTAACAGACACAATTCAATCTTTCTTATTTATGAAACTATGTGTTACATATATTCGGACGATGTATAATATGACTTGAAGTGTTTAAGTATGTAAGGTTGCTTGCAAATTGGTCTTAGAGAAAACGTCCTGTACATTACTTCCAACAGTAGAAGTAATTTGTACGTTATTTCGCGCACACATATAAGTTCTCTTTAGTGAAACTATACCACTGTACTTAAAATTTAACAGCTCTCGTTGTGTGCCTGATACTTTAAACTTGTCAATCGTGACATGTTTCACATTAGTTTGTTTGATAAAGAGACGTACCTTCGTATCAAGTTTATGTAATTAGTTCATGAAGTCAGAGATCTTCCGGATAAACTAGTGTTTTATTGTCTATTCTCGTGAAACAGAATTATTCTAACTACTGTACACGTTCTACGATACTGATCATTATTTATTGATTTGAAGAATAGCTTATTGGATAGGAGTACATATTTTATAACATCAATTATAACATTTCTTCCTGAACGTAAGTTTGAAATAACAAAAATCAATCTAAGGCCAGGCAGAACTCTTTCTTACAAATTTTCAATATGATTTTGTTTGAAATAAAAACTTAGTTAAATAAGAAATAAGAATTCATCTGTAAAACGGTTTACATCGATTATTTTACACAAAGTCTCTTATATAGCACTATGCAAATGTAAAATGACAGCGTTTTATGAATCCCCTTATTCTGATAAGAAAAAAATTAAGACATTTAGAACTCGGTAGTTTATGAACCAGTGATAGCTGATAAGACTCTGTACACAAGCATTTTAGCATTCCGTTTAATTGATCAATCTATAATAACTCAATTTGTAATATATTCTGAAAAACTATCGAAATGCACATGGAATTTTAGAATAACAAGTGTTAGCCAAGTTTTATTGATATTGTTTCCATAGAGTTTTTTTTTAAATCAAGTTCATGTAATTAGCTTCAAACGCCAGCGTTTCTTCCTGATAAACACATTGTTACTGGCTATTGTCATGAAACGTAACTTATACAAAATGTTAAAGGCTATTTTTAGAGAGCGCACACGATTTCTTATGTTTATCCTATTTAATGAAATCTCTTAATATATTCTAAAACATTGCTTTGTAAAAAAATGTTTTTAAAATGATTTTGTTCCAGCATAAAAGTTAGTTTGAGCTTCAGTATCAGGGATTATTTGTTACCACGGCTTTCTAGATACGTAGTTGACACCAACAATAATGCCAAGTGTACTTGTTTCTGCTTTGATAAAGTTAAACTACATTCAAACGGCAAAGCGAAACAGGTATAAATATAAATATAACAGGTTTTAAAGTTTTTGTTACTAATCATAGGTAAAACTCGGTTGTTGTTAAATAAGGGTTGTTGAAATTGATTGTGTTTTGCTTTGTTGTAATAACTGTAATATATCTATGGCGTAATATACCTAAATATCAACTTGGAACTACAGGCTTACTTAAAATTTATATCATGGCACGTAAAAAAATAAACGGTTTCTTACTATACCATTAAACCAAATACATGTATATTCTTTTTACTATTTTCCTGTCATTTCTTACATAGGGTGTTTACAGATGATTCGTGCTGCATGATCTAGAGGGATTTGTTATATCTTGTTTTATTGGTTAATTACTGGAATATTTAATATTTACAGAATCACCATTATTCTTGATTTATATGTTGTTGTCACGGACTAAAGATGTTTCACTATTTTGGTTAAAAACATGTTCCTTTACCATTATGTGTAAAACTATATTGTTCACATAAATTTTTTTTGTCTGTTTTTCTTTAATTTATTTTTAATTAGTAAAATTGTAATGAAAGAAGATTTTAGAATACAATGCACTAGAATACCAAAGTGATTATTGTGTAGAGCAATGATGCAGCCATAATAGACTGGACCAGACTGATTATTATATAATCAGTGTAAACAGACTTTTGCAACTTAGATTAACTACCCACTTATGAAAATAGATGTAAAAATAGACTTTAATAATCCGCGGACACTGACCTATGAACATAAGGCAGAGAAGCTGTTTTGGTTCGAAACGATATCACCGCAACAGAGAATTTCCCGTCCGTTTATTTGAAATCATGACATTAACTAGTTATGAAACAAGTTGGCTGCTTTAAAAGGCATCCAATGGGTTATGCCAAATAATTGAATTTTACATGTGATCACACCTTGATGCAATATGTCTTGCGACATTGATAGATGTCTTCTTGCTTTAATGTTTCTGTCCGTGTTAGTAACTGCTGTCAGTGTGTAAATAAAGCAAGTAATTTTATTGTAATGTATAGTATTATAAGTCTTTACGAGCACAGGATGTCATGAATACACTATAAAATATAATCTTTGAGAACACAACTACGATCATCTATTTTAAAAAAATTTGAAGTATCGTAAATAGAGCTATATATAAAAAGGGAAAATATTAAAAAGAGAAGAGCGTTACAATTCTATGTTTTACAACACGAATATTTCTAGTTTGCATTATATTCACTTGCACATGTGAAATGAAACCACTGTATTTTGCATTTTTGTTGTCACATTTCTACATGTTGTCTATTTAAGCCGGTATCCTGCAGGAGCAGTGGTCCAGAGGTAACGCGCTGAACTCATAATCCAGGGGTCACGATTTCGCTACCCACTCCTCCACTAACATTACTTATTCTCAAATGATACGTTAAACTGAGGTCCCTTGTATTAGTGCTGTACACTGAGCATGGAAAAGAACCAGGGGCGTCACTGAAATGGGATGCTTACTTGTCTTGCACAATCCCAAACAACCTGGAATAACTAACCTCTCCATAGGGCGTCGGTCAAATGGTCAACAGGTATCAGCGATAAATGAATAGATTTTAACGCTAACATCGTCTGCTGGCATTATAGGCATTTTCCGAATTCTGGGGAAATGCTCAAATTGTTGACGTTCTAAGCATATATTTAAATAAGGCTTCATTTTTAAAATATCGAATCTAATGTTTTTATCAGATGATTTAAGAAGTGTAAAAGCATGTTTCTACGGCAAAAACAGTTGAAAAAGCACTAAATTCTGAATAGTAAGATTTATTTTACGTGCCGTCAAGGTTCTGTTTGAAAGACCCTGATGCAGTAAATAAATTTCAATTTTATTGATGTCGTTTTAAAAACTTATACAACATTCTATGTACATTACAATCAATTTCTCTGTTAAATTTTAGTCACATTTATTTGTGGTTGTTGTGTTACATATTTATTTCATTGAGTATAATTTTTCAACGTTAAAACATTTAGATTTTTTATTAACGGCTTTATTAATATTATCATTATTGCATTATTTTCAGAGGCAATTAAACTATTACAAAATCTGCACTATAATTCCATAACATCAGTATTTTTAGCCAATGGCAATCTTTATCTTCAGCTGAAGATTTTGAATCTAACAATTTCATTCGTTACAAATGTCTTAAAACGGCCGAAAAAAAACTTTATTGTTATTAAATTTATTAGTGTTTTGTTGCACAGTAAAATTTATTTTCGTAATTGTTTTGTTTTGGAAGTGTTGAAAATTGATAATATAATTTTCATAGTTGTTTAAAATGTGGCTTCTTACATGCATTTCAACATCTTACAGAAAACAGATAATAGCTTTTTGAGCTGTAGTGACTGCATTTTCCATAGATCTAAAGCAAGACATAAATCCTTTCAGCATCAAATACTGTGGTAATTGTTATGAAGCTGCAGGGATTCAATATCATTTCAAGTCAACAGGTAATTATTATGTCGTGAGCCATTCCTGCATATCAAGAGCATAATCAGCGCCTGTCAATCACATGCGCTTGTTTTCAGATACTTGAAACAGATTTCACCGTCGATTAATTTACCTCTTATAATAAAGAGGAATCGTTAACAGCTTTCGTTCTCGAAAACGTAAACATTTCGTGATCTTCCTTTCTAATGACAGGATTTTTCAAAAGAAAACATCTATACAATAGAACATTAGTCTTACACTGAACAAGTACTTGTGAAGGAAACTGCGTTTACGTTTTCAATCGATTTAAAATAAGAATATTATTTATGTTTTACAGTGAATTATAGTTTTCTCAGTGAAGTAAAATTGATAATCCACTGTTTTAAAACTGTGAAATCCCATTTTTATATTCACTGTTTTTGCTGAACTACTTTTTTATACTTTTAATACCTCCCTTTGTTACATTTGTCACAAGTTCTACGCAACAGTCACATAATTTCATATCCAGGATCTCCAGCTCGTCCTCCATACAAGAGAATCAGGCAGATAATTGATAGTGACAGTGATTAAGTAATTAAAAAATACACAAATAAATCCAACTTGTAAAAGTTGTGTCTTATAGTTTTACAAGATGGCGGACTTTTGAATCGAACGACAGCTGATTGGTGTGTGTATTGCTCCGCTATTCATGGCGAGACGAAGATCAGATTGGTTTCATTTGACAATTGCGTAAATTTAAATAAAGTTAATTGTTTTTTCAGTTTCTTTAGATGATACAGATAGATAAGATATTTGAGATACTTGTATCTGAAATAAATGTCAGAACTATTTTCTATTGTTTTATCAATAAAAATTGGAAATAAAGCGGCTTTTATTTGGGTCTCTCCACAGGGAAGAAGAAATTCTAAGTTTAGTTTCTCAAGAAAACATAAAATAAAAAACAAATTTGTTTGTTTCAGTGAAATATCGATTTTATTTCACTCGTGAAGACCAAAAAACTTAAATTTGCTCTCGTGGCTATGCCACTTGTAAAAATATCTGTTTTTGGTCTTCACTCGTGAAATAAAATCAATATTTCACTGAAACAAACAAATATCCTCTATGTATTCCATACATACGTTGTTTTAACAAATTTAATGTTGTAGACGGTCCTTCAGATTTTGATAAAAAATTACATCTACATCAACAGGTACGTTTTCATTTCATTTTTACGATGGATAGGTCCTATAAGGTATGGCTTTAACATACACGCTTTACACGACTACTAGGTATAACTGCTATGTGCTCAAATTTTAGAAATTTAAAAGGGGACAATACAAGCGTATTGAAATTGTTGTATTGCAAAAAGAATATTGTGAAAAAGTGATTCGATTTAATATATGATTGTTAATATATTTTATGATGAAATGAAAAAAAAAATGTTTATAACTAATAAACAGTTCCCCAGGTAATTTTTCTGTCATCAGTTAACTTTTGTCGAAGTATTCAATCTTGCTTCTTAATATTATATGTGTCTTATGGATGATTTTTTGTAGTTTTTTATGTATTAGTAATAATTTTATCTATTTCATTAAAATACATATATATATATATATAAAGTATTATTTAAAGCGGAATTTCAAATAGCGATTACAAAGTCAATCAAGTTGAATATACAACTGTATATGCATGCGAATCAATGATGCGGTGATAAAAACAAGAATTTTGTTAAGCATAAGTTGAATGTTGACGTTAGTACTGAACGCTAAAAAACTTATCAATTTCGATTCAGTGGACAAAATACATTGTGTTATTACAAAGATTTTGATGACTCTACTATCAAGTGGCTAAGATGTAGCACTACTTGAAATATATTGAAATTGCACCGAAATTATAATTTGTTTTAAGTTTTCTTATCCTTAAATAGTGTACAATTTCTAACATCGAATTGCTTGAATAATTGATGGCATTTCAGTAAACACAGACTAAAAAACTGAAATTTTCTCTCTGTATTCAAAATAATTATTCATTTAAATAATGTAATTGACAATGAAGTTTCATCAGACAGACAATTAATTTTCTGGAAGAATAAATAGCATGATATTTCCATGCAGGCCTGGTAAAGTTATTGATTTTTGTTTGTCAATTGATTGAGGGACTGAAGTGGCTATATTAGATTTGACTAGTTTGTTGAATTTCAGATCTACTGATCTACGAAGAAACTATTAGTTACCACCTCAGCAACTGAATATTTATTTTTACTTCTATGAATATCCAAAGTTTTTAATATTTCATCTTTTTCTTTTTCCTGCCTGTAACATTTATGTAAATTGCTTATATCTAGTTCACTTGTTTTCCTTTTACAAAAAGCTTATAATGTATCGATCAACACATTTTAACAGTTTATAACAAAGACATGTCAATTCTGAATGACAATATTTCTTTGATAGGCTGACGTACAGTGTCAGTCATACAGTATTACATGGCAATTGCTTGTATACACCTTTTTTAGGCACTTGAAAATGGTCAGTGCCTACGAGCGGATCTTGAATCATTCTTGGCTGTGGCCGATTAAGGGCTCTGTGGATAAGACATTAACCTGGTTTATTGTTGTTGTTTTTTCATGTATTTCTAGACGTGCAAAAATTTCTAACACATTTGACTGAGGTTGACATCGAAGTGGTTCTTTATTTATTTATTCGTTTCATAGTTTCTGTTTACCATTCGAGTTACGTCGAATTATACACAAAAAGAATAAAAAAAGAAAAAAATATTCTTGGAAAATAGTAAACGTAAATGTTGAATTTATTGGCAAATATTTTCAGAGCTTTTGTCACGTGTGAATGTAATCAACTTTTTGGGGATTTTAAACGGATTAATATCAGATTGATAGTTACACAACTTCACACGTAATATAATTCAATACGATGTATGCCTCTCATTATACAGGTTTCATTTTAAAATGTGCTTTTATTAGTCAATTGTTTGTTAACAAAAATAGAACAGAAAATAGGTTTATCTTTATATTTGTACATAGAGTACATCATCACATGATAAAGTTAAAAATATCTATATGGTTGTGTGACAATGAAAAAAGCTTATTTAATTCAAGAATAAGGATTCGAAGTTGTATACTTAATGCCTTCTATGTACTATTTATATGATTGAAATATAATTGTTACGTACTTAATAGAACACATTTTACTTATTTGTCAAATACTTGTAGAAAAGAAAGTTCGTAAATTTTATTAAACTTTAAATCATAAAATTTCTATATTTTTCCTAAGTTGTCAGAGGTTGTATGCGTGGGAACACCTTAGTTCGAATCCCGCTCTGGGCGGTCATTTCCAGGATGCTTTGCATCTTTATGTCACGATCTTTCATGTGCGTAAGAACGTTGGTTGGTCTGTGAATCAGTAGATCAGTGCCTTTTTTATCAATACATTAGAAACATAGGCACAGACATTTGCGATTTGGTTGTTGGGCTACAAGGTCAAGCTCACAGGGGCCCGGCACTTTGAAACAGACTCTGATCAATATTTAAAGAACAATTACACACATGACCTTCAAACGTTATATATACATTCTGCATATAGTACCGTACACTTAAACATAATAGGTCGTTTAAAAATAAGTCGATGCTTCAAGATAACATATTTTGTATTGCTTTTTAAAAAGTTATCAATATCGTTCATATCGATCCTTTATTTTCCGAGGCGATGATATTGTTAAATTTTTACAATTAAACTTAAATCCTGTACTTCTATTAAATGAAATATACTTTTTTCTTCTTTTCATTGAAATTCTACTTTGGAAAACAGACAATTCCGTGTAGTAAACAGCGTTTATTGTTTGAAAAACTGTGTTTGTTTTTGTATCATTATCTTTTCGATACATATTGGGATTATGAAATATATGTAGTATACATTGTTTATCTAATCTAAGGTTATTTTTTGGTTAGATTTATACTATGTATTTCACAAGGTAGTTCATAATATATATTGAAGAAGGTGAAAGGGAACATTAAAACATAATCATTATAAAATATCATTATATAACTAGTTTAAAAGTTGGAGTAATTGGAATTATTATAATTTCATACATCATTTTCAATAATTATTATCTTTCTTTAGATAAAAAAATACTTCATGTTTGCCTGTTAGTTATTTAGAGCAGTAAAAAATCCTATTTTATGTAAATACATTTTATATCAAAACGAGAAATATATAAATTGTTTTAAAACTTCCAGTAAATGTATATACAATGTCGTCGTTTTTCATAATTTGTTTCATCTATAATATAGGCTACATTAATATAAGTGTAGATATCTTTTTTATGTCAAGTGGAACATGTATTTTCTTTATTTCTGGCCAATCATTGAATAAATGTATTTATAACAATGCATATTTACAATTTTACGATGTATAATAACAGATAAAAATCTTAAATATCTATTTTATAGATCATATAACCTGTCATTTTTTAAATATTTGTATTATGTAATAGCTTACTTTTCTTGGAAGCACATAAAAGATGGAAGGGGGTCAGTATACTCTTCCGTACAAAACAATGTAATGTAAATGTGATACATGTTTTATCAGGATTTTTTTTCAGAAATAATGAGTCATGGCAGAAAGTCCAACGTTTGCTTTACTGAAACATTAAAATGCATGACGACCAAAGTTCATTTGTTGGTTGAAAGACAAAAGCCATTACTAAATCTTATTATGGTAAATTGCATGATTACTGCAATATTGCCTAGTTTCAATGGCAACTGAAATATTTTGTTATCAGAAAACAACAAAAAATTATATTATGTTTATTTCTGCAGAATGACAAATTGTATTGCAGACATGCCATTTATTTTGATTTGTCTGCATATCAGTAAATTGCAGAGTTTTATTCAGGAAACATAATGATAGAATCAGTCAATGAATGACATAAATCTAACAGACACCAAATAATTTCTCATAAGGTCTCGAGAAATTAGTCTTTTATACTATAAATAGGAGAACAGGACATGAATAGTAAGAGTCAAATATGATGCTAAATCTACAAAAAAGTAAATGAATTATGGCTCACTGAAATTATTTAATTTTAGACAATGTCACTACACATTGGTCCTGCTCACCCTCTTTGTCTTTTTTTCAATTCTGCTTACAAAATGGTTATATATGTACATAATGAGATTGTTCGATTTAATTAAGAAAAGGGCAGGCAATCGATAGAATGAATGAATGTATACCTCCTCAATGCAAATGCTTTTTCCTAATGAGTCTCAATGAGTACTTTAATGAAAAGAAGGTTGTAATACACATAAATGCAATTTAAGTTGATCAAACTATCTAGAATAACTTTGATCAAGTCTGTAACTTTAATGACACGAGTAAACTTTCTCAACTTCTTGTTCAATACTGTGACCAATAAGTAGTAAATGACACTGAAGCTGCAATTAACTATCTGTGATATGTACGAGTTTCGTTGAATTCCATATAAGCACATTTTGTTCTGCAACAGTAATGATATAGTTCGGGAGAGTTCTTTCTTCTTTATTGGATTTATGCGTAGAGAACCAAGAGAAGTACAGTTATAAAAAGACACATGGAAATATTGTGATTTGATTAAAATGGAATCACTTGGAGTATAGTGTTATTCAGTGATCTTGGAATAAGTTTTTTGGAATATTTTTGAAAATATTTCTCATATTTCTTTTTACCAAGTGTGATATGTAAGTAACGTTTATTTTGTATTTGATCAAAGAACAAATAGAATGCATGGAATCGCTTATCACTTACATTCTTTTTAATATCGAACTTGAAATAAAATATGTAAAACAGGAAAAGCGAGAAAGGATGGCCAATGTATCATACATTATATCCTGGCAAAATAAGCTACTAATAGGCTCCTTGCAGAATTAAAGCTGAATTTAACCATATCGACGAAGACCTGCAAATATATTTATCTGCACAGCTGTAATTTTCTTATATTGTAACATACGAACATATACCAAAGACAATTACGTTTGAATTTAGATATTTTTATCTTTCAGTTACTGACTAATGTTCCATTTTATATATATCACGGTTAATTTGAAAGTTTCATACTTATAAGCAATCTGATTTACCAATCACATTTATAGCAAAATACTGTAAACATGGAAGACAAATTAACTTCCCAATTGCGCTACCATGCCATTTTTCGCAGCTATTTGTTGGGATATTCAGACATTTAAAAAAAAACAAATTAGACGTATTTCCATTTAATTTATTTGATGATAATGTTGCGCGAATGAAATATACCTCTTTGAAAAAATCTCTGTCCTCAGTAGTAAGTTAAGGTAGAACACCCCTAATCAGCACTATAAGGAACTGAAACATTGACAGTACAGTTAAGTTGAATGCCTTAATTGACACCAGTGTGCAAAATTTAAACAAAATACGGTTTTGGACTTGTGGACACTTTTCTGAACTAAACCTTGGATAATAGAAGGGCTCTTTCTCAGAAATAGGGAAACTCTAAATAATTTGTAATATCATCCTTATGATGTTTTCCTATTGATTTTTGTTAAGAAACAAAAAATAGCATTGAGGTTACGAACCACACAAGCTAAATGATTGTTTCTACTCTTAATGTTAGAAATATGTATTAAAATGTTACCCTACCCCACCAATTTTAAACACTGGTTTTACCATTTCCTGCTTAGAGTACCCAATACAAAATATCGCTAAAATCTACTTAAGTGAGGGGCTTCATTCAAACTTTGCCCAAATTTTGTAAGAAGTATATTGGTTGATCTTGTCGAATATAAAAGACTTTAACTATGTAGTTTTTATTTCATAGACCTTGAAAATATCGGGTACTATATTTGTTATTAAATTTACAATTATTTAGCCAATAAATACCTATAAAAATTATATAATAAGAATTAAACATTTTTTCTTTCTAAATAGGACCTGAGAGATACATAAATAATAATAAAAGAAAAAAAAAAGAAAAAAGTTGACCCTACTGGGGTTTGAACCCACAACTCTCAGTTTCCATGCATTTGACAGTAACCCTAGCCTACTTAAATACTCTTCAAGGTGGAGGTTATGTATTAGGAGTGTACTACCTTAAAAATAACTTGGAAGAACAACTAACAGCTTGCAGCATTCTTTGTATGAAGTAAAGTTAACTTATAAACAAATGAATAAAATCGTAATACATTGTATAACATTGTTATTATCACTACCCCATTGTACTTAACGCTTAATATTAAGTGAACAAGAGAACACATGTAATAGGTACGTAATGGGAAAAAAGTAGTAAACTTAAAACGAAAAGTTTAAACAGGCCATATAAACCTCAAAGGTTCGAGTGAAACTTTTCCTGGAAAAAAACATTTGCAAAAGTACTAACGAAATGCAATGACAAAATCAGTATGCAAGTGTTTACAGCGACCTTGTTTCGTCACGAATTAGGATTAAAACTTGTTTGTTGATAGGCCGTTTAACTTTATTACATTTTATTTATTAACACATTTATTCTTATAAAACACTATTATTTATCAATTCAAGTTTGACAAACATATAACTGCTGTCAAGCTGTTAAGTGTGATTATCAATAGTGATCCTTGTAGTCTCGGTATTTCATTGGTTAAACAAAATGCTCATAAACAGACCTGACACACAAAGGAATTTGATACATTTTGCTGTAAATGAGTATTAATAATTTCTACACTGGTTTGTCAATCAAGATAAAGGTGGCTTTTAAATTGTATCTCTAAGGGTATAAATTTTAATAGCTTTGCACCATAACTCAGTGACTAGAAACACCATTTTGACGTTTTCTCTATAAACAAAATGATTACCGACAAAGCAACATACACTTTGTAATACATGAATTAGTAAGATAAGAATAGATGTGTGTCAACAATACACGTCATAAGCAGGTCTGCTTTATAAATTTATGATTATTTCAACCTGTTTTCTATAAAGTGTTATTTGCTTAAAAATTAATGTCTCTCAGCCAGGTTCTAACAAATAGTTCAAACATAAAGAGACGTCCCCCGATAATTATATGCTTCATTTAGGTGGCATATGCTTGCATTCTGACGATCTTTTTTGTTCTTGTAAGTGCATTGTAGGCATTAACATTACTTTAAATATGACAGTTTTTTTTCATCACAAGGAGGCATTCATATATCCGAAGAAACGTTCAACAAATATGCAAGAGCATTGTTCTGTTTGTGTTGGCTTACCCGGGTCAATAAATGAATCAGAGCAAAACCATTGTCTGGTATAGAATGTTATTTACATACACTTATACCTTATTATAGTTGTCTGTTTCGGCTACTGAATTTTGTCAGTTTATAGTTTAGTTGACAATCTTTAAAACATATTTGTAAGATTTGATACATCATTATTAATGCATAGGGCCTTTGTTTCCGGATATCCCGTCGCACGTATAAAGACATTCGGTAGGAAAATATCTCATTGCAATGAAAGGTAAAAATACATTGTCAGGCGAAGTGCCATCCCCAAAAATATAGTTGTTTTAATAGAAATGTTCGTTAAAGAGAAGAGAAGTCTGAATGTTTTATTTGTAAAATAGAAACTGTTCTGTCATTTTTGCACTGTTTGAAACAAGCTATATTTATAAAGAAAGACATGTAGAAATTTAAATAAATAGTTCTGGCACAAACGTTTATTTCAGCCTGACGATGCAATCTCATGGTTACAATTGACTTTTTTTTAATTTTCTGGTTACTTTCCGGACCTTAATGTTAAAATATATTATTGGGTTAAAAATATTTGTAACATTAACTTGAATAAGATATCACTAGTTTAGGACATACTTTTTAAATTCCTCGCAAAGGGGTTGAAATAGTATTATGACACAGATCTTCTCTTTAACCGTACGGTTTACGATACGCACATGAGCCATGTCACAGGTCATGGTCTTTGTCAACCTTTAAAGTCTTTTTTTTCCTTTTGAAGCATCTAAATTTGAAATACATATTTGAAAGGCACATGATCAAGATTCCTGCGGACAAGGTCTAACATTTGTATAATTGTCACGACGTTGTTTCGCAAGTGAAATTAAAATGAATTTGCTCATACACTGACCAATGTGTGATACAGTCACGTATTAATTGTTTCTTCGGTCATGGTAAGGATCCTGTTCACAATCCTTGAAATTTCGTGTCTGGTCTGAAATGCAGGAATCAAATTAATGTCAGTCAATAAGTGAAGTTGAAATAAAGGTATTCAATTAAACACCTTTCTGGTTCATTTTTTTCTTATATTTAGCTGTGTTTTTAAGTAAGGTTGCTTATAATTTCAACTGAAAATAAAATTAAATGATTGGTCATCCATTTATGACGAAACAATGTGTATAGAACTATTTAACTACTAATAACATGAAATGAAAAAAGGAATATAAGTGTTTATTTTTCACTGGATTTAATTCCTATATCTGGATTTATCTGCGGATGGATATAGTGTAACACAACCAACCACAATGCTTGTTGCTCGTCGCTGTACAAGTGGAGACATTCGTCGAATGTCAAGGTCAATGTCACGGCGATATAGCTGTGGCGATACCGGCTTCCGTAGAGACTCCATTAGAGAGGTAAGTTAAAACAGTATCAGTATTAAATGTCTGTAAATAAAAAAACTCTGTAGTAATGTATGTCTATGTCTATACAAGTCTTATTTAGTATTTACCTTTTTGTTACCGCGTGTATTTCCTTATAACATGCAACTATCTTGCTTGCATACTTGAACAACAACACAAGAATATGGCTGTTCACGGCTGTTTCATGACATTAAATATGTTACACTTACAAGATGTTATTTGACCAATGTTTAAAGGATTTCTGTTCAGTTCTCAAAACGTTGATATTAGAAGCTAGTCAGTAACAAAAATACATCTTTGAACAGCAATTAAAAATATTATGCAACATGCATCTCTTGGAAAGGACACCAAATGTAATAAAAAATGTGCATATCAACTGAAGCTTTTTTCATACGAATCACGACAGAAATAAAAGCCCGTATTTTACTACACACAATTAAATTTGTCAAAAATACACAGTTCTTTTGGTATCTTATCTGATTTTAAATGCATAGAATCTAAGGATGGACCTAAAAGTTTGATGAAAATGGTCATTAACCGAACTTATCAGGAAATGAAGTCAGAAAATTGAATTAAAGTAAAAACAAAAATAAGTATAAATGTATCAAACAAATGTCGTGAAACAAATAAACTTAATATATGTGTCTTTCATTCTCAAAGCAATACATCTAGGACAGTATAAAGCAAGAAAATGTAAAGATAGACTGCTATATACATAGAAATGTATTTTTAAGAATTAACATACATTAACTTCAAATTTATATCAAATACTATGTTTCTTATATATTGTTTAGATTTTTTCACAAAATACAAAGATGGAATTATTAATATTATAGTCGGCAACTAGACATGACTATAGATGCTGGTGTGATTCCATCACAAGGAATAAGTATAAACTACGTTTTGAAATGTCCTTAAGTGGCTTTAAACATCACTTGCCAAGTATGAAGTTTTATCTAATCTATTTGATTGTGTCAAAATTCTTTACCTGTATTCCTGCAATTTTTAAACTATGGTGCAGAAACTTACAATAGAAGCGCAAGGATCTATTTCTTCCTTGATCCTAAACAAAGACATGTTTAAAAGCTCATATAACACAAAACACAGCTTTCGCCGTTAAGAACGTTTACTGAAAGTGTAGGCTATTAAAGAAGCAAATTATTTTGTTTAATCATATGTAAAATTAGGAGATCAGAAAGAATTCAAAGTATTTATTGTTTGCCTTTCAAAACTTATTTCTACAACAACCGGTTTCACCGTAGATCATTTTAGGACAGTTGTCAGTACCTGCTATGTTTAAACATGCTCATTTTATACTGATGCTGAAAATTATATCATTCATGTGACAATGCATCGGGAATATTAGGTTTTCCTAAAATAGAGTTTGAATTACAAACATGCATTGTGCTTGAATTATTAATCGCTTCAGTAAATAGAGTAGAAAATTAACTTTTCAGTACTGCGTTCACAATAGATATTAATTTGAATAATTTAATTGTCTGTGAAATATCAATGAACAAGCAATGTAATGAAGGAAAACTTATCGAAATATTCCATACAGGTCCAGAATCATTACTTGTTTTTGAAATTCAATTGATTGTGACAAAAATTATTATCAGAATTTCATTCAGTTGAATTTCTATGCGTGTACTTCCGTTCTGACAGTTGTATTAAGATTTATTCCTACCCACAGGTTAAGAAGACAAATAAAATAAAGAAAGTAAAACATACATTTTACAGGGCCTAAAAACGTTACTGTTGGATTTATTACAATTGGTTGTATGTTGTATAATTTATTATTGTATATTATTGTATATTTTTGTATATTATTCATGATTACAGCTCCATGATATTTGTGTTTATGGTTGTGACAATACAATACGACAATTATTTAAACATTTCTTTTCAAAAGATAGATATCGCCATTTAGTTCTTTCTCTTCCCTAGTCATAAAAAGTATATATCATTTTCAAGTCCTAGATATTGTACAATTATCCCTAGTATTTGTTTTAATAAAACGTAAATGCATTAATTAGTCAAATTTTTTGATGTCGTAGATCTGTAATACAATTTAAAACATCAATTCAGTTTATTACTTTTCTGGAAATAATGATATACTTGTATAATAAATGTGACGCATCACAATAAAGGGAGCTTGATGTGTGCTTTTTTATCGAACTTTGACTTTTTGGAGACAGAAAAATAAATCTTTACTGTTTCCTAAAATATATACTCTATACATATTATTCAGACGATGTTTTATATAAATAAAGTATAACAGAATGTAAGGTTTCTTGTAAATTGGTTACAGGGACACCGTCATGACGTTCAACGTTTATCGATCTTACTCGACGTTATTTTATGCACAGCCATATGTCTCCTTTTTATATACATAAACATATTTAATTATATAAATAACCATGCCACGTAGTTAGCATTAAAGAGCTAAGGCTATTTCTAGGTTGTCAATCGTGACATCTTTTACGATAGCTTGTTTGATAAGGAGATATGTCTTCATATCAAGTTAATGTAATTAGTTCATGATGTCAGAGTTCTTCCGGATAAACTAGTGTTTTATTGTCTATTCTCGTGTAACCAAACTGTACTAAGCATTGAACGCATTCTATGTTTTTGATCTTTATTGTTAAGATTTTTTAAGAATGGCTTGTCGTATGGGCGTTCACTTTATTAAACAACAGTTGTATCATTTCTTTATAAACACAAGAATAAATATGAAACCCGTTAAAACCCTTTCTCTTAGTGCGGATGTAGAACCTCCGTCAGTCTATCAGGTTGTAAATGGACAGAAATTAAAATAATTTAGCGAATCTATTATTGTATGTTTAAATGCTGAATAGATGTGAATGGCTACTAAAGATGAATATTACACCACACTTAAATTGATAAAACATATTTTTGCGGTAACAATGAATACGTGCTGTCTCATTGTGTGAGTTCTATATCATTAGAAAACGGGTAAAAATGCCGCATAGCTTTATCCGTTATGCAAGATTAAGTTATATTTTTCTCCTTTTCTTCTTCTTCCCCTTTTGTTTTTGTTGTTGTTTTTGTTGTTTTTGCTTATCAGTTTTGGACAATCGTCACCCAAATGCTTCATGAGTTAAACGGTTCATTCAATCATGGTGGTTGATTTGCTTTAAGTTGTAAAAAAACTCCATTTAGCGTTTATCAATCCTCTCTATACTTGATAGAAAGCATTAGTAACTTTTTGTTTAGAACAACACTACTTGATAGTCTAGTGATACTAAGATGGCAATATGTTTTGTGCATACATTTTAGTATTCAGTTTAATTGAACAGTCTGTAATATCTATACCTGTAATGAAAGTGATGGCTTGTAAGTGATATCTGTGACAAATTTAGTGATATTTGTTTCATAGATACATATGAAATCAAGTTTATGTAATTAGTTACAAACACCAGCGTTTGATAAACTCACTATTGTCAAGAAACAAGGCTAATTCAAATACATTTATTTCGGCTGAGTATATATATTATCTATGACAAAAGAAATCATTTATAATTTTAGTTTGCAAAATAGAAATTATATTATTATAACTATCTGAAAAAATCATAATCATAGCATATGCAAAATATTTGTCGATCTGATAAATTTATTTTAAAAAAAGAAATAATTATTTCATATGACAGCTTTTTTGTTACTCTGTATTTACTTTTTATTTTCATAAAAATGTGACAATATAAGCAGTAAATTCGTGACTTCATAAAATTTGTCTCAGAAATTATTTTGTTCAGTAAGTTTATACTCAGTAAGATTCAAAATGGTATAAAAAGTTACTTGCAGTATCAGAGTTTATATGTTATAGGTTCGTAGTAATAAAAAAAGTGGTATATCTTAACAACAACCGTAACTTGAAACTACAAAAGACTAAATATGACTCAAATAAAATGTCACGCAATATATAAATGGAGCTGAATTCTTACATTCAGACCAAGTATATTCTTTCATTTTTTCCTGTCATTTCTAAATATAGTGTTTTAGAAACATTTCTTGCTGCACAATCTATATCATGTTATATTGGTTTCTTATTGTAATATTTATAGGACCATCATTCTGCTTGATTTATATCCTGTTTTCACGGACTGTTATGTTTCAGTGTTACATAAAAAACATGCTCCTTTTTATGCCCCTAGACAAATTTTCGGGAGAGCATATAGTTGCCGCTTTGTTTGTCCCGCGTCTGCCCGTCCGTCAATCCATCCGTCTTTTCGTCTGTCCGTCACGCTTAACTCATACAATAATAAAGATATCAACATTGAACTTCATAAAAAGATAAAACTTTTTGAGGAAAGTCCAGAGCTTAAGAACCGTTACTCAACACTTCGTCATTTTGGAGGTATTGCCTTTTGTTGATTTTTCATACTTAACTTTTGTCCGGAACAACTCTTAGACTATCAACACTATCAACTTGAAAATTCATAGGTGGATAGATCTCACAAAGGAGAAGTGCAATGCACAAAAACCGTCACTATGCACTTGAATTGTTTGGAGTCATTTGCCCTTCGATAATTTCAAACTAAAATTTTTGTCCGGAGCATAACTCAAATACTATAAAAGATATGAACATAAAACTTCATAGATGGTTAAATCTTATAAAAGAGAACTGCACTGCATAAGAACCATAATCTTCATAGAGAATTTTTGAGTTATTACCCTACGTTAATTTTTCATATAATATTTCTGTCCGGCGCATAACTCAAAGACTATAACAGATATCAGCATGAAACTTGAAAAGTATCTCTATTTTATTGCTCTTCCTAAACTTC
The DNA here is from genome assembly GCA_012932295.1 of Cyclina sinensis. Lineage (NCBI taxonomy): Eukaryota > Metazoa > Mollusca > Bivalvia > Venerida > Veneridae > Cyclina > Cyclina sinensis. The sequence goes on along the minus strand of JAAONU010000003.1, from coordinate 39,665,607 downwards.
ATACTTCTTTTTGTCCGGACCATAACTCGAACACCCTATATAATAGCTTTCGGGCCTATTAATTAAGGTATAGTTACTTTCAGATTGATTTGAGTAGACTATTTCCTAACATACATTTTATATAAAGGCAATAATGTGTGTTGAAAGTAAATGTGTAGTTACAATGCAATATGTTACTATATGAACTTACTTAAACAATACTAAATTTTGCTTAAAAAGTCGTCCCGTCATTTCTGTACCTATTATTAGATTCAGTTCCATACGGATTATTTTCAGCACAAACTGCATTTCGTTGTTTTCCTCTACTAAGTTCTAAATTCTTTGAAACGGAGCTTTTCGGTTATTACCCGGTGCCACCGGTTTCTTGTTCTTTATACGTTCAGAGTAGAGTAAGTGGGTCTTGACGGTACATGGTCAACGCAGTAAGATGTTGAATATTTCAAACATCATATGATTTCTGTTGAAAGTCGAGCAACATTTTACAATTATTAAAAGTCTTTGATGCTAGATTTTAAATGTCTTTGTTCCACATCTAAACTCATTAACATCATTGTTTTGGTAGAGTAGTCTTGAATACTTATTACTGGCCTTTCAAACATGTCTAATCAAAACAAGTTATATACAAGTTAGATATCGAAGTACTTAGAAGTTTTGACGATTTTTTTCTTAGTTTAAGATATCTGCACTAATCTTTTAGCTCAACTGAGCTTATTTTAGTGATCAGGGTGAGCTTTTCTGATCGGTCTTTGTCCGTTCGTCCGTCCGTCCGTCGTCAACTTTTTATTCAATCGACATCACGTCTGAAACCACTTGGCCAAATTTAATGAAACTTGCCTGGGATGTTCCTTGCATAAAGCTCTACCAAGATTGTTCAAATGGTTCTGGTCCATCACATTTCTATGTCACTAGCTTAACTAGATTTTAAAAGTTGGATCTTGAAAAATCTTCTTCTCTGAAACTCCAAGGCCTGGAGCTTATATATTTGGTATGAAGCATCATGTAGTGGACTTCTACCAACATTGGTCAAATTGTGACCCAGGAGTGACATGTTTTACATAGAGTTATATAAGAAAAAAATTTAAAATCTTCTTGTCAGAAACCACAAGGTATAGAGTTTAGATATTTGGTGTGCAGCAATGTCATGGACCTTTACCAAGTTGGTTCAGATCATGATCCCTGGGTCAAAATAGCCCTGCCCCAGGGTCACTTGTTTTACATATGGTTATATAGGAAAAAGTTTTAAAAGTCTCCTTGTCAGAAACCAAAAGGCTTACAGCTTAGATATTTGGCATGTAGCATTGTCTAGAGAACATCTACCAATTTTGTTCAAATCATAACCCTTGGGTCTAAATGTTTTTTGAGTCAGTAGGTCAAAGTTAAATGTCAGAAGGACCTCTAGAGTGAAACATGTTTGCATTCAATAAGAGGAGTATCATTTCACCAAAGCCTTCAAACTTCATAGGATGATTGTTGTTACTAAAAAGAAGAACCATACGTTTTTGGGATTAGTAGGTCAAGGTTCAAGGTCACAGCGACCTGTAAAGTGAAAAGTATTTCTGATGAGTAACTGTTGTACCATTACACCCAGAATCTTCAAACTTTATAAGGTAATTGTATTAGAAAAACCCTTTTCTTTTAGGTCCATAGGTCAAAGGTCAAGAGTGAAAACTATTTCTGCTCAGTAACTGGAGTACAATTTTAACCAGAGCCTTCACACTTCATGGGTTGATTGCCCTCACTCAGTTGAAAAAAAAACTATCGTTTTTGGTGTCAGTAGGTCAAAAATCAAGGTCACAGGGAACTGTAGAGTAAAAACTATTTCTGCTTAGTAACTTGAGTACCATTACACCCAGAACCTTCAAACTGCATAGGGTAATTACATGAGAAAAACCCTATTGTTTTTAGGGTCCGTAAGTCAAAGGTCAAGTTCTCAGGGACCTGTGGAGTAAAACTATTTCTGCTCAAAAATTTGAGTCTTCAAACTTATTGCAAACTTACTCAAACTTGCTAACAACAAACACCCATTAAAACTAATAACGTTACTTGTAACTTGAGTAAAAAGACTCAGGTGAGCGATTTAGGGTCATCATGGCCCTCTTGTTATGTTAACCTATATGCTTTATCTTCTCCATATATAACAGATCTATATATGAGAGGGTCATCGTACGAATTTTATTACGTTACAAGTATTAGCATTTCCAAAAATGCTTGAAATCGCCGTTCAGCCACGTATGACGTCTTATCCATAGATGCATGAATTTCATGCTCGTCATTCATTAATTTGATAATTTTATAACATGCTTTGCAGTGAAAACATGGAATATAAGAATATTACATGTGCAATTTAAACAGAATAAATTTAAGGTAAAAAATACGATATTGCCCTGACTCTTATCAAGCATATATAAAACTAGGATATATCCTGATCAAACTCCTCGCACTGGTTTCGTCACGCTTTGCTACTGTTTCTGTACTGGAAGTAACCGCTACGGGGAGTTTGTATCCTGATTAGAATCGCCCGGAAAGCATTTATTTTTTTCTAGAAGTGCAAGTTTTGGAAAAACAAACAAAACATACTTTTATTTAGACTACATTCTCTCTTTAGAAATGACATGTAGCCAAAATATTGCAATTATCCTGTGTTTATCTTGCAAGAGCCTGAAGACTGGTACTGAGTTCGTAAATTGATCATGGTATTTTTCAGTTGTAGGAATAAGTAACCCGACAAACATGGCGGTTGGGCGAGTCCATTTACGCATCCCTTGCTGAAGTTTTTTGACGTCCATTTTGTTATCATGTGATATGTATAATTCGCTTTGATTGGCTAAAGGAAGACGGTGTACAGGCAACACTGTTCAAATCTTGTTAATTGTATATATCGCCGTCCAGGAACGGCGATAATTATAGATATTTGAAACAGCAAACTCACCTGGGATATAATACTACACAATAACTGTTCACACCGAAAACAATTTTGTTTTTTTTTATGTTATTTTATTTTGTTTTTGCAGTTCTCACTGTAAAATTGTAAAATTGTCGCATTTATATTCTTTTTAAGCTTTTCATAATCTGTTTCGTCAAACTTTATGTTAAAATTAATCGGCCACGTCTTTTGATAGTTTAGTACGTAAAAGATACCGAAATTTTCTTACATGAGATTGTAAAGGTTACCATGGGTAAACATGTTTAACGCAATGCATCGTACACGTGAATTTCAATTTGCGATTAAAATGTCAATAGATTGAATATTCATTAGTAGGGAAATCTGTTTGCAAATTAACAGTGATTTGATTAATTTTCCTGATGAAAGCGTTGACCGGGACTTTATAAAAGAATGATAATTATGATCACAGTTTGTAATTGACATTCAATGGAAAATATGCTAAATAGATTGATAAATATATTTTACAAATTTTATTAAAATAACCTGTTATTGCTAGAAGGAACAAAGTCTCACAGATATGAAATTTTATATTTCTAAACCTCACAGATATTGAATTTCATATTTAGAAGTCAGCATTGTCTAGATTACCCCCACCGGCCATGTTATTATGGTCCAAAAAGAAAGTATTAAGCGTGTTTCAGGCATCATTGGAACCACAGCAAAATATTTTGTACGATATTCAGAACTCCTCTTATCAAAATTAAAATGCTTAATGTTTAGACACGGTGTCAGTTATGTTTTGTTCAAATTATGCCCATAAGTGGCTTTGCTTCAAGGGTCACTTTGACATAGACGCATTTAAAGGAGATACTTTTAAATCTAACTTCACATGATTCTGAAATTTTGCACGATCTCTTGTCTAATGAATTTTGCCAGTGTTGTTAAGTAATGAACTTGCCCGCAAGACTTAGATTACTGAAAAAGAATCGTAAATGAAACCATTTGAAATCCCCTTACTGACTGCCCGCAAACATAATACTACCAGAAGTTTCGTTCACGTATAAAAAGTACTGTGACAGGTTACGACTAACAAGTCAAGCGTAGATAGTTAATCCGTTCAGTGCCGTCAGAAATCCGATATTTTATTTCAAGATGATAGGAATATTTGTATTTAGTTTTCATGTTAAATCATTGTGTCGCCTGCTACAAAGTAGCCGCGACATATAGGGATCACTTCTCCGTCGTCTGTCTGTCCTGTCCGTCCGTCACAAAACTTGCCTGGGCTACTCCTCAGAAACTACTGGTGAAATTTCATCCAAACTTTACAGGAATGATCAGTACCGAGTGTCGTTTGTGCACGTTGTCGGCATTTTCCAGTCCAATGATTTTTGTCAGAGTTATGACCCTTTAATGATTTTTATTTTTAAAGTTTGTCCGGACTACTTTTCTTATACTTCTAATGCAATTTATATCAAATATTACAGGATTGATCAGTACCTCAAGTACTTGCGCATGTCTAACGGATCATTTGGTTGAATGATTTTGGGCTGAGGTGTGGCCCTTGAATTGAAAAGGCATTTTGGCCCGTTAATGATTGTTCGTTCGCCTGCTTCAAAGTAGCTGCGACATGCTACAAAGAAGCCGTGACATATAGGGGCACTTCTCCATCGTATGTCTGTCCGCCTGTCTGTCCATCCGTCACAAAACTTGTCCGGACTACTCCTCGGAAACCTCTGGTGTAATTTCATCCAAACTTTACAGGGATGATCAGTACCAAGTCTAGTTGTGCATATCGACGGCATTTTCCAATTCAATGATTTTTATCAGAGTAATGGCCCTTTAATGATTTTTATTTTTAAAGTTTATCCGGACTACTCTTATACTACTAAAGCAATTTGAATGAAATGCTACAGGATTGATCGGAACCTCATGTACTTGCGCATATTTAACGGGTTTTTCAGTTGAATGATTTTTGGCTGAGTTATGCCCCTTGAATAAAAAAAAATTTTAGCCAACAAACTGGTCAATCACCTCTCAATACAACTGCTTATTGGCTATCATCAGGCGACACATGTGATCACTGATCGCCCTTGTTAATACTTCCAAACACTAAACATGTAGTATATTTTGAAACATAGAAATGCGTTTTCTTAACCATTAGTGGGTCTCTTTAGATTTTATTTTCATAATTGGGCATACATAAAATGCCTGATTCAGTGAAATGTAAATAAATCCCCAAAGTCTTCGCTCTTCACTGCCACAAATGGCCATCATTTCTAAGGAAAAACGACATATTACCGTTGTGAAAAAAATGCAATTGGCAGAGACAATTCAATTTCCTCTTCATGTTACTGTGATTCTCACACTTCACGATCGCTTAACAAGAATAATTTACGTTTCTGTAGTCTCGTTATCTCACAAATGACCATCAGAAAGCACACTGTAATTGGTACAGCTAGCAGTTATTTCAAACCATATAATACAAGCATGAAAGGCTTTTAGTAGTAATTACTTGGAGCAGGTTGCAACTACTTTATTCTTGATCATTGGTATTTATTTGAATATTAACCATTTGTACATTCAAACAGGTATAACAGCAACATAGTTTGGCCAAAAATTGTCTTTATTTCCATTGGCAGACCTTATATATTATTCAAAGATATGATATACTTCTCACCAAACTACTAACCAAGATACTTTACAAAACAAAATCACTTTGAAAAAGGAACCCGTGCAACTTGGAAGACTGGAAAGATTTCAACACTTTTATAGAAACGACACAGAATTAAAGACATACTTGTTTTCTTTAGAGGTCAAAACCTTTCAATACATTTTGTTTAAAATATCTAAAACCTTTAAGTTTGCAATAACAAGCACGCTTATATGATGACAAATGATGTTCAGTCTGTAAATCAAATATAAACCACCGTCTTGTCATCTACCCTTATTTTGACAGGACCAAAGTTTTTTTTAAATGTTGTATTTGTTAGTTGACGGCCAGTGTAAATCCTGAAGGACTTATCAGTATCTACTAGCATTCAGTCATCAGAGATACCATCTGTTGCAGGCATTATGTGCTTAGATGTCTAAGACAATCTGTGGCATTATGTGCTTAGAAATCGAAACAAATCGAAGGCAATCTATGGGATAATGTGCTGCTTACAAATCGAACGCAATCTATGATTATGTGCTTACAAATCAAAGGCAGTATATGGTATTGTATGTTTTGGGTCACATTACTTACACATTTACAATCTCCGAAATATTCTGCTCCGATGTCTCTTTTTTCAGACTCATTGCTTTTCTACAACGACCTGAATGTCGAAATTCAAGCAACCAATTTAGCATTGAATAGGTTAAAAACCTTTGCTTCCAGAAGCTCAGAAAATTTCTTTCGTAAAATAGCATAGTATTTAAATCAGATATACATAGTCTGCGTTTTTTTTAATCAAGAGACAAATTAAGCGCCGTGGACGTGGATGCTAATAAAAATCCTTTAAAGGGATCAGGGCCTTAATTGAGAGGGGAAGGACACTCTTTATCTATCGAAAGAATAACCAAAATATGCAGTCGCGCGTTCACCTGTATATCATGTAACGGAAAATCGATCGATAATTGATAATCTGTCGTTTGTAAGCGGTAAGTTTGAATGCACCTAGTTTTAACAAACATCGGTCTTTTTGTAAAAAAATGGGCTGTTTTTCATAATCTAAAATATGTAAAAAAGAAGAAACATTGAACTTTTTATATAATTTTTTTCACTTCAACAACGAATTTTTTCTTGCAAGCCGACGAGTAAAAGACGACAACTCGATACGTTTTTTTTCTATTTTGTTATTATCTACCGTTGGTTAGCTGAAAGTTGGCAAGCAATGCTCGCGCCTAGTTTACAAAAACATCGGTCTTTTTGTCAATTATGGGCTGATTTTCAAAATTTAAAATTTGTAAGTAAGACGAAACATTAACCTTTAAAATATTTATTTTTTACGTCAACAGAAGATTTATTTGCAAGCGGACAATTAAAAGACAACAACTCAACAACAATGTTTTTCTCATTTTGTAAAAAATATGTCTCCATTTGATGAAAGCACAATATTCAACCGTCCATTTTGAAGTCAGTATGAAGAGAAGGTTAGAAACCTTATATCCAGATCCCAATATCGTTCAAGTATAGTGCGATGCAATTCATGTTTAGTGTTTTTATTAAGTCTGTTTGCACTGATACCACCCGAAATTCGGTGCGTTGATGATCTTTAAATGACTGTTATTTTCGACAAAACTGCTATATTTACGGTGCTCTATTTCATAAACAAACACAGATATAGGAATAGAATACATTGTAAAGCTCAGTTCTATATCCACTTATCGACTTCCATCTAATGCCGACTTATTTCGTAACTCCATTTTCTTCTGATACCCCCCCCCCCCGAAAGTTGACCAGAAAACAAGAATCTGAACATACTTTCCGCCATTTTGGAAAACAACGATTCAATTTTTTCAACATTTGATTATACCATCGTATAAGCAACAACATATACTATCCGCCATTAAGGTATTTATAAAGAACCGACTGCGCATGCGCGCGACACCATATTTTTGCAATTTTCGAGTGTCCATTCCCTTTCAATTAAGGCCCTGAAGGGATATACAGGTAAACGGTTTAAATTTTCTTTCTCGTTTCTTCTATTGATATACTATAAATGTGCTCGAAATAAATACAGTGATCAGTCCCAGTAACAAAGATTTTCTCTATTTAAATGAAAAACCGGGTGGTTTCCTAACTTGACCCATGTGGGTCTAGATAGAAAATTTGGATTTCGCGCTAAATTTTGCAGTGAATGATTGGACGGTTGAAATACCTGTCACGTGATCTACGGCAACAAGCAACCAAAGAGAAACGATGATTGGCTGTTTTTGTCACGTGGCCTATTTAAATTAACGTTTTACTTTCAGTTAAAAAACGTTCAAATATTTACGTTCAAGCCCGCATTTCATGTTATTTATATGGACAAACATACAAGGAATTTAAAGTTCTTTCTATTGAACGTGATTTGAGCCAATTATTTAAGTTTTAATTTTTTTGGCATTCATTTGCCTGTGTATCCCTTTAAAAAATCCAATCGATTAATCTTTACATGATTTTGATAAATCGTCAGATATAAAGATTTTGCCGCATTGATCAAGTTGATGTTATAAGCTCTGGATGATTAATATTGTTGTATTGTCTGTTCTCATGAAACACAATTAAAACTTTTTAAACAAACACGTTCATTAATTCTGATAGTAACACAAATTGCAGGAATCAGATGCCTTTTCAAGACCAATCAGTACAATATTTTCTTCTGTCACTTAAACCGCAAATGAATAACTTGCTGATAATTAAGTTTTCTTTAAAAACACAACTGTACTAGACCAAGATGATACTTGTCCATTACTCAATGTGTAAAGCTCTCGTTCCTTTACATATGTGACACTAGGAAATATAAGAAGAGACTAGATGAGAGCTCGTGCAAACACGGGCTTAAAATAATAAGGTTCTCGAGATTGTTACTCTAAACTTGCATGCTTTTATTGCATTTGATTGGCAGTTGTTTGACATGGTGTGTGATCAGTTATGTTAATACAACTTTGATCCTAAGTTTTGTCTTTAAAGGCTTGCATGTTGTGTCAAAATCACATAACATATTTGTAAAAAATGGTACGTGTGTAATCTATTAAATATTTAATGATTCACCAGAAATAGTTATGTCTTCTTAGGTACATGGTGTAATTTTGTGTTGTCTTTAAAGACGTAAAGCTGTGCTGCTACATATCTTGAAAATCAGAAGAATCTGAAATAGCTTAATTAAAAAAATAAATCTAAGTACTGCAGTCTTGCTAAGGAGCGCCATAACCTTTAGCGCCCGTCTAACTGATCCATGTGCCCTTTTCTAAGAGCAAAAGAATAAAATGGTTATAAAACAACAGTAGTTATCGTATAAAGCTAATTTGCATCCGTTTGTACAGGCAAATGTAATAAAAGGAAATGTGCTCAAGGTCTCCATGTATTCAAATGGTAAATGACTGATAAGTAAGTATTTGTTTAAGCTGCATTCTAGCGCGTCATTGTAATGCAACCACAATGTACATGGCTTGAAGTTCAAAGAATCGTACAAGAAATTTCTAAGTACCGTAGTAATTCAATCAAGCATACGTCCGTTTTTTCCGGTGTATGTGAAATTACGTTCGTTTGTCCGACGTTAGACTAATATGGCGTCCGATTTTGCCCGCTGTCCGATGGTCAAGATTTTAATAACGTCCGAATATTATTAGTCCGGCGTAGGAATTTTATATTGCGTCCGAGTGTCCGGCGCATGTGTTTGTACGTCCGATGATCCGGCGTATGTGAATTATATGCCCGACCGATGCTCCGGCGTTGGCTATACTTTATAGTGCGACCGATGGTCCGGTGCACGAATCTCTTACTCGTCCGATCGTCCGGCGACCGCCCGATCATCCGGCGGGATTCCATAAGAATTTTGGACATTTGGAAAACGGTAACTGCCATATTGCCCCGGCTTACGCCTCCATTTGGGGATCAGCGCAGTTACATAAATTTCAAAATTATTTAAGTAAATCTTCGCCATGTACGTTGTGGTTGTAATGTCAGCCATAGCAATATAATGCCAAACTTAATTATCTTTGACAACCTTATTTAAATTGATTTAACTTGAATTTCTCGATATGAATTTGTTGATATAAATTGGATTGAATACAATCAAATAATTCTAATTCTTGTTGAGTTTCTGATCTTTCCCAATAATTCGGTACATTTCAAGCGTGTCTTTAAATGTACAACATTATTTGGAAGGGAAGATAACTCCGTATGCCTTATTTCCTTTCGTCACCACAGTTCTCTCAAGATGACGTCATAAATTACGTATTCTTCAGCGCCCTCTTGCGATTTTCTCCAAGCTGAACAGGTCGGTAAAAAATTTGCTCTACAAATTTTTAACCCACCCACTCCACCCATTTCTTTTGTATTTCCTTTCTCTTATTTTCTCGATTCTGCTGTGTTTTTCTGTATTTTTCAGAGTCATTGATCTGCACGAATGGGACAACGACCAAGCAGTGACTTGTTCCATCATTTTTCGTTATGGCTGACAAAGAAAGTTGTATTGTAATTTCTGTTTTACAGGAGTATACATGTTAAAAGACAATCAGAGACACGGACATTACAGTTCACACGTATTCTAAAATGATCAGTGTGTCAATTAGTCAACAGATCTAGTGTAATCATGATTATACCATAAAATAGATCTAGATATACTGGACTGTTTACACACTTGTATACTGTAGTGCATGTAAAGTCAATTTAAATTTCAAGTCCTTCTATATTAATAAAGTGTCTCTTTATATACAAAATCAGACAACCATTACTTAATTTGCCTATGTTTTTCTGTCTGCATTCTAGCGCGTCATTGTAATGCAACCACAATGTACATGGCTTGAAGTTCAAAGAATCGTACAAGAAATTTCTAAGTACCGTAGTAATTCAATCAAGCATACGTCCGTTTTTTCCGGTGAATGTGAAATTACGTTCGTTTGTCCGACGTTAGACTAATATGGCGTCCGATTTTGCCCGCTGTCCGATGGTCAAAATTTTAATAACGTCCAAATATTATTAGTCCGGCGTAGGAATTTTATATTGCGTCCGAGTGTCCGGCGCATGTGTTTGTACGTCCGATGATCCGGCGTATGTGAATTATATGCCCGACCGATGCTCCGGCGTTGGCTATGCTTTATAGTGCGACCGATGGTCTGGTGCATGAATCTCTTATTCGTCCGATCGTCCGGCGACCGCCCGATCATCCGGCGGGTTTCCATAAGATTTTTGGACATTTGGAAAACGGTAACTGCCATATTGCCCCGGCTTACGCCTCCATTTGGGGATCAGCGCAGTTACATAAATTTCAAAATTATTTAAGTTAATCTTCGCCATGTACGTTGTGGTTGTAATGTCAGCCATAGCAATATAATGCCAAACTTAATTATCTTTGACAACCTTATTTAAATTGATTTAACTTGAATTTCTCGATGTGAAATTGTTGATATAAATTGGATTGAATACAACCAAATAATTCTAATTCTTGTTGAGTTTCTGATCTTTCCCAATAATTAAGTTTTCTTTAAAAACACAACTGTACTAGACCATGATGATACTTGTCCATTACTCAATGTGTAAAGCTCTCGTTCCTTTACATTTGTGACACTAGGAAATATAAGAAGAGACTAGATGGGAGCTCGTGCAAACACGGGCTTAAAATAATAAGGTTCTCGAGATTGTTACTCTAAACTTGCATGCTTTTATTGCATTTGATTGGCAGTTGTTTGACATGGTGTGTGATCAGTTATGTTAATACAACTTTGATCCTAAGTTTTGTCTTTAAAGGCTTGCATGTTGTGTCAAAATCACATAACATATTTGTAAAAAATGGTACGTGTGTAATCTATTAAATATTTAATGATTCACCAGAAATAGTTATGTCTTCTTAGGTACATGGTGTAATTTTGTGTTGTCTTTAAAGACGTAAAGCTGTGCTGCTACATATCTTGAAAATCAGAAGAATCTGAAAAAGCTTAATTAAAAAAATAAATCTAAGTACTGCAGTCTTGCTAAGGAGCGCCATAACCTTTAGCGCCCGTCTAACTGATCCATGTGCCCTTTTCTAAGAGCAAAAGGATAAAATAGTTATAAAACAACAGTAGTTATCGTATAAAGCTAATTTGCATCCGTTTGTACAGGCAAATGTAATAAAAGGAAATGTGCTCAAGGTCTCCATGTATTCAAATGGTAAATGACTGATAAGTATTTGTTAAAGCTGCTGAACCTCGGGTCAATAAAATTTTAGTTTTTCTCAATTACACCCTTTTTTAATTTTTTGCTTCTGCAAGAAGGCAGTTTTGTTGGTGTCACCCATGATCTACCAGATCAGTAAAGAATTGCAACCGATTTAAATGTAAGAATAATTTTACGACACAAAGTTTGGGGAGTGTTCTGTGTTTATTTTTTGAGAAGAAAACACTCTGATCATTTTGTTGATTATTACAAATTTTCGCAAATATCAAGAGACCTTGTCCTAAAAAATGTCGCCTTGATATGCCCAAATACAAATGCTTCAATGATTTACAACAGAACTGCTAAAAACTGGAAATTTTTCCACAAATCGGCAAATACGTTTTTTAAAAGTAAAGACTGCAACGCTGTTAGTTAGGTAGAATCTCAATACATCCTGAGAACAAGCTTGAAAGTACTGTTAGCTTCACTTCCATGTCGAGCGGAAGACCATACTGATATTGGTCCGCTTTAAGATACTTTTGGAAAAGCTCTTTAAGCTTGTAATTTTCCGATTATCTATTTTGTACAACAATAAATGATCATCTGTGATTATCTTTTAACTATTTTGGCATCATATTCCATCTCGTGGTGAAAAAAACATTTCGTATATGTTTATTAGTAAAATGCTTTGAACTATTTCAGCAACTTCACGTAGTTATTGATAAGAACTGTTTTCTAAAGTATTTTTCTTAATATTGTGATGGAACATTTAATACCCAAAAGGAAGGACAAAGATGCAGTTCTTGTAAATATTTGTATAAGAACCTACAGGCTTTTCATATTATCAGTGACAGTTTTCATGTATGTTTTTATTTGCTGAATTTATAAACTGGCATTTGTGGTTTCCATCTGTGAGATATATATGTATTTCTGAGGGTCTTTCTGGTTTATGTGAAAAATGAATGATTTGATGCATAAGTTAAAATCTCTCTCCTCTCTCTCTCTCTGCCACCATCCCCCTTCCTCTCTGAAACAACTTTGCTTTCTTATCTGCTAAGATGTTAACCGATGATGTTAGAGGAATTTCCATAACAGATTTACGTCAACAGTACACTTGTGCGTAATAAGAATTACCGAAGAAATTGGGTTCCGTAGTGATTGGTTCTTCTTCCTTCTACGTGTCATTTTTGTACAGAGTATTTTGTTATGAAAAAACCTTATGACCATTGATGTATTGGCATTTTTTGATTTATGCAATCTTGCCCAGTCTTCTTTCCTCAGTTAAAGACAGACTGGTTTTTTATTTGAAAGGAGATCAAAGAGTATAAAGAAACTTTTTTTTCAAAATTAGAACGAAACCAACGAATATTAAAATCAAAAATTCGACTGAAACTACAGTACAAATAGCGAGTCTTCATACACGAAAATACATCATTTACTTTCTTTGGAATGTAAACATGTTTATGCTCCCCGAAGGGAGAGCATATAGTCGCCGCTTTGTCCGTCCGTATGTCCATCCGCAGTTTCTTATCCGGGACATAACTCTGAAACTAGAAGAAGTATCAACAAGAAACTTTGTAGGTAGATAGATCTTATTGGGTAAAAGTGCAGTACATAAGAACCGTAACTATGCATTGCCTAATTTTTGTGTTATTGCCCTTTGTTCATTTTTACACTTTTAACTTTGTCCGGGACATAACTCTGAAACTACAAGAGGTATCAAAAACCTCTGGTTTACCTGTCACCAGCCTACTTCAGTGACCATGACACTGTCTGGATAGGACTGCCACCGTCTGAGTTGATAGATAAATAAAGAATAAAATGGTAACTGTCTTAAATTCTTCATTGCATATTTAAAGAGTTTTAACCTTTTTCAGCATCTACCAATTACATAATATCTTTATGCTGAATTTGGCAAAGACTTTATGGACACACTATTCTGTGTCCAAAACCTATTCGGGGAGCTTCACCCAGTTCGACCGGCTCTTGTGATTTAGTATTAAATATCGATAATTGCCGACCCATTACATAATTTATCAAAGATTTGTCATTGTATTCATTTTAATAATGGTTTTGTCTATCGAAAACTTTATCCTTTTTCATGTTTTATATATCTGTAGCTTACCAAAATTGATACAAAATGTGCAAGCGCACGGTCTTTGTTGCATTAAGTTGTGATCTATTGTCCGTTTACATCACACGAAATTTCACTTACACCGTTTAGTATCAACACGGACTTTGTTTCTAAAAAAAATCATATGCAATCTGCAGATATCTAGTGCATGGTGGAAACGGTCCCTTTACATGAAATTTGCCAGCTGATTTAAGGTATTAGATAATACCCTACCTCTACATTGAAGATGATTCAGTTCCATTAAAATGTGTAGGATTGAGACGTTTTCACTGAAGGACACTTAAGCCACTTTTTCTCTAGTTTCTGGAAGTTTTGCATTGCTTTGGTATTACAACATTTAATGTTGACTGTGGGTCAAAGGATTCTTAAGTTATTGCGCGGACAAGCTTTTCTTAGTCAAGGCTCCTGTGACCTTTGACCCAGTGATCTCAAGATAAATAGGGGTCATCTACTGGGCATGACCAACCTCCACACCAAATATGAAGACTGTGGGTCAAAGGATTCTAAAGTTATTGGGCGGACAAGTTTTTTGTAGTCAAGGCCCTTGTGACCTTGACCTTTGGCCCAGTGACCTCAAAATCAAAAGGGGTCGTCTACTGGCCATGACCAATCTCCAGACCAAGCAAGATGACTGTGTGTCAAAGGATTCTTAAGTTATCGGGCGGACAAGGTAAATACCGACGGACGGCCGGACAGACGGACGGACAAGCTGATTCCAGTATACCCTCCACAACTTCGTTGTGCGGGGGTATAATAATTGTAGCTAATTTGAAGCCCTGAATATTTACGTAACATCTCCTCATAATGAAGTGGGTGGGGTAAATTCGAGCCATGTTAATCATATTTCGTTTCTTCTCACTTGCAGCTTTTCATTTTGTTTGCTTTTTGTCAGCAGTCAGTAGGTTCTCATAATGTGAATGATTACATACTAAGTAACACTTGTTTTAACGGTAAGTCTCAGAAAAAGAAACATTGTTTCTCTATACCTTATAAATGATTGAGACGGCTGAGGTTTGAAGTAAATATTAGTCATATCTTAAAACTCCAACGATAAAAGTGTCTTATATGGTCTATATTTTGTCCTAGGAAAGTATATTTCTTAAAAAAGCTCAATTCAACGAGGGTTGACAAAATGTTTATAAGTATTCTTATACCTTAAGAAGGGCCACAAGCTGGTCGTAAAGAATACAAAACCTTTCTTCTATCTGCTCCTATATATCAGGATATTGAACCCATCTATTAAAAAGCATAACGATTTACATGCGTGTCATATATGTTCCTAACTGTATTCAGTCCCCAGTTCTACCACCCACACAAATGTTCTTGTTACTGTGTTTTGTTATCAGTTATATGTATTATTTGCTGCAGGCATTTTCAGATAAGAAATCCAGTGAGATTCAGAGTTTCGTTTCGTATATGGGTTTATCCCGGGAACATTCACTAACTTAAGTACCATTATTCTAGACTAATAGACTATTGTCACGGACGCGTGATGTTTTATGCGATACAACTGTTTGATTTATTACCTTTTTCTTACAAATATGTATATATAACCCTTTTTGGTCGTTAGAAGCTGATCTCTGTATTTACTCGTGCGCACTGAAAGTCACAAAATGCACTTTTTCATTATCTGCAAAATCACTGATTTTGAAAATGATAATATCAATAATAATTTGACTGTTCTTGATAAGATAATTGTGCAAAAAAGTAGGCAACATTTGCAAGATTAAAGCTATAATTTATTTGTTCGTTTGGTAGCAGTGAAGCATTACAATTTGATCAAGTTATTTGTTGCGTTCAATCTAAATTAATAAACAAATGATTTGTATGGCTTTGCCACAGACTTCAGACATTGAAATGCTTCTGCTGAAAACCTTTATACTGCTCTAAAACCTAAAAGCTGGAGAAAGTGTCAACACTACTCTTGAAAAAAGCTGCACAGACGAATCTATTATAAATAATGGAAACTAGTTTTTGGAATTATTGATGGATCCCTATAGATTGCATCTTTGTAATACAGTATACATAAAATATGTAATTCAATACAACATAAACAAAATGTCTTTATTTATCTTCACCGCAAATGATCATCATTTCTTATGAGAAGAGACAACAATTTCTTAGTGAGAAATGGGAATTGTCTAAAACAATTGTATTCTTCTTCACATAATTGCGATTCTTCTAGAAACCGGATGCCTTATAAGAATAAAAGTTATATAAAGTTATTTCTTTTACAAAAATAAAACAAGAAGAAGAAACTGTTGTTGACATACAGAGAACTTGTAGCATACTGTTATCAAAGGTATGGAGCGGAGCAATAATTGTATCAAGTAACAATAATACCTATCCATTACTGATACAAAATACCTTTAAGCTATTTGAACAAAGTTGAATATATACAATATGTTCACTTAACATTAAATGTCAGTTGCAACCAAAAAGTAATGTTTAGTTTGCACAAGAAATGTAACAGATTTATGATAGCAATACACTTTTTGATTAATCATATCTATTAAGTAAATGTTGTTTCTTTTGTGATGTTGTATGAGAAATGTACACATTTACATACATTGCCCTGCAATACGAAACTATCTTTAAAACAATCACATTTGTCACAGGAAATATAACAGATTAACGACTTCAATCTCATAATTTTCCGAGTAAATTAGATTCTTTTGTCATTTGGGGCTCTTCCTTACGGCACGTGCAACGCAATATCTGTTTTGATTCATTAGTAAATTCATTAATAACATTTTGTCTCAAACTGAAAACGTTTGGTAAGTGTTCCCATTATTTTATTCTAAATATTGCCTATTCTTCTCTCTGTTAAGTTTTTTTTAGCACAAAAATAGTTTACCTACTTGAAAGAAAACTGACAGTAAATTTGTAATACTAGATTATAACGGGATTATCTCGCATTTATAAAATTCGACTAAAACAACTGTATTGGTGTTATAAAACAAATCAAATGGCGATTGTTCTTAACCGAAATACATCAACTTTCTGGAAATTGTAAAGTTTGAATACTTATAAAAGATCCTGTTTCAGTTGCAGAGATAAAATATATAAATGTTACAGATATTCTTCCATCGCGAATCTAAATTAATTAAGATATTTAACATATGTTACGTTTGTGATCATCTGAAATCATTGTTATCCACGTGACCGGAACTAATTTGCACTTCAAGTAAGGTAAGCAAAACATTGTAGAGGACGTTCTGTAGCTTTGTAAATATGGGGATATATTTACCTGTTATATTATATGGGGATATATTTATCTGTTATATAATACCGGGATATATTTACATGTTAAATAATATTGGGATATATTTAACTGTTGTATAATATGGGAATACATTTACTTGTTATATAATATGGGGATATATTTACCTGTTATATAATCTGGATATATATTTACCTGTAATATAATATGGGGATATATTTACCTGTTATATCATATGGGGATATATTTACCTGTTGTATAATATTGGGATATATTAACCTGTTGTATAATATGGGGATATATTTACCTGTTGTAAATATTGAAATATATTTACCTGTTGTATAATATGGGGACATATTTGTATAAGGGGAATGCGTTAGCAGTATAGTTGTAACACAGATGTAAGTAATGTTATTAAGTCCTTTTAACTTTGTTAGTGAACTTTGACCTTTAATTGCTTTAAGAAACATAGTGTGTCTCTATAAACGGTTTCTTATTAATAGCACGACAAGAGAATAATTTATTTTCAGTTATGCACTTTACAGTTTTGTATTTTGTAGTGTTTCAAATTATTCTATTACAAAATTATGAACATATAAAAGCAGCCTAGAGAATATAATGTAATTAATACTACTTGCTGGCATACGGGGTTAAAAGCATGCTCAATTTAATGCTAGAGTATGAAGACACTTTCGACTTGTGCCATGATGTACTTTTAGTGTGTTTCCACGTATCTAATATTCTAATTCAATGCTTAATTAACCACCTACGTAGCAATTCTCTGACTACATCATGTCAACACCACTTTGTGCAATCGTGAAACTAGTGCAATTCTTCTAGGTGAAGTTTGCAGAATGTTTGAGTTAAGAGTTTTTTGCAGATTTTACATTTCAAATCAAAAGCTTATACTACAACGTTAAAGTTTGAAGTTTTAAGATAAAAACAAGGTAATTGTACACGGGTTTTAAGTCTTGTGTTACGTATTACAATAACCGAAAACGCAATAGTTTTGCTGACCTGGATGAAAAGATATCGGTTCTGTCCGCAAGACTTGCAAACTGTATACTGACCTCTCAACATACATATTTACTAGTTACTGTTTTATATGAACGAAGGGGCAAACTATGGTTTGGTCTTGGGCGTCCGTCCGTCCGTTAAGACTTTGGTTTCCGGATGATAACTTGAGAATTGTTGGGCCTACAGTCTTTTAACTTCATACGATGATTGCCAATATTAAGTGCATGACTTTTATTGATTTTGAAATCAGTAGCTCAAAGATCAAGGTCACAGTGACATTTACATTGAAAACCATTTCCGCTATGTAACTTGGCAATCATTTGTTTTAGAGACTTCAAACTTTATACCGTGACTGCACACATTGAGTGAATGACATTTTGGGGTCAGTTTGCCAAAGGTCAAGGTCACAGTGACCTAAATGTTAAGAATCATTTACACTCTGTAACTCGACAACCATTTGCCACAGAGACTTCAAAATTCATATAATGGTTGCACACATTGAGTGAATGACCCCTTTGATTTTAGGGTCAGTAGGTCAAAGGTCAAGATTACAGTGACCTAAGAACTGAAAACTATTTCCGCTGTAAAACATTACAACCATTTGTCATACTGACTTCAAACTTCATATGATGGTTGATATTATTTTGAGAAAATGACCCAATACATCTTAGGATCAGATGTCACTTTTGTCACACATGACCTTATCACTGAAAAGGATTTGTGCTGTACAACTTAACAACTACTTCCCATATAGATTTAAAACTTCTTAGGATGATTGCCATCGTTGATTACATGACCCCTATGCTGTTCGGGGTAAGTATGTTAAAGTCAAGGTGACAGTCAACTAAACAGTCAATATTTCTATAACTTGATAACCATGCATCACAGCATGAACATCATAACTTCTGAAAGACTGACATTTATACAATTATAAAACCTAAAATTCAGATATGATAAAGATCTATAAAACTCTAAAATTAAAATTATAAAATGTTAAAAATAAAAATATTATAGATCAAAAAACAAAAAAAAAATCAAAATTTAAAGCAAATCATTTAATTCCAAAGCTTAAGGTTTCCTCCTTTATATCACAAATGCATCAAACTGCAAAAACACCCTTCGAGCATATAATGTTCCGCTCAGCGGTGCTCTTGTTAGAAAGTGTTTTCGTTTTTCCGTTAAAATTTTTGTTTTCTTAATTAATCGAATAAACACACTATCTTTTGAATTTAGAAGTGTAGTAAGAATATAACGAATAAAATAAGAACTAATGGAAATGGCATGAGACATTATTATTTTCAGAATCATTGTCGCCTTTTACAGACCTCCGCGTGCGACAGTCTGAAACAGTCAAAAATAAATTTATAATGTATGAATGTAAATACCAACTGACGAAAGACAGACAATCCACCGTCAATTCAATATTGTGACATGCATCCATACTGTTTTATTGCTAGACATGTCGACACTTCCTCAAGGGATTCCATGACATTTGCCTTAATCATTATATTACACTCATTCATCATTTTGAAAATATCAGACATAGAGATTATTTGACAAGGTAACATTTACATGATAAAGACATGGAAATTATACAGACTTTAAATAAAATGTGAATAAGTAGGTTTCTGGAGAGCAAAGAAGAAAGATTTTCAAATTTTATTGATGCAAACTTTCGCAATAAAGCAACAGTTTTAGCATTTCAAAACGTTTTAATAGAAAACACGGATCGACAAAGCATGTATATGTGACTCATTTTTTTTTCGATAAAAAAGTTGAATTTTATATTTATGAACTTGATGTAGTTAATAATTTAAATATTCCAATTTTTGTTACAAAAGGAAAGCTTTATATATTGCAATAAATTACGGCCATTCATGATCAGTTTAAATATAAACTGTGCATTACCTCACAGTAATGATATGCATTCTCTTTTTATTTTTATATTCAAAGGGTTATCTTTGTCATTTTTAATTACTGAAGTTTTATCATTATTGTGTTAATTATAATTATAATAATTATTATTATTTTCCAATTTGTCTGATTCAAGAAATAAAAAGCAAATGCCCAACAAGTCCTGTTAGGTTGCTCTTAATTTGTTCTAGAACTATTGTCTGATTGAAACATTATTCCTACATGATATTCCTATATCAAACTGATGTAAATAGCTCATGATGCCAAGGGTCATTCGGATAAAATCTTTGTTATTGACCATTCTCATGAAAAATAGTGATTTGCAAAATTGAAAGCGTTCTTTATTCCAAATTCAAGTGAAAACATCTCATGAAGTACACACTATAGTTCAACCTGTAAAATCTGCGACATTAGAACGTAACAGAAATACGAAAATACACTTCTCCATAATCAAAATGTACCGAGAAATCTTGACTGTTTGTTTATTCATTTGTGATTCCTTTATATATCGTTTGCGAAGTATGAATTGTTAAGCAATTGAAATCACATATGTTGTTTTGTCCCAACAAGGGAACAGTGTTGATACTGAATCAATATAATCATTTTTATATTTGAAATCATACCATTTCATCTGTTGATTTTTATTTGATGGAATACCAAAATGTAAATAGAAAATTGCTTGTTACTATAACTTAATGTTGAATAAAACAGTAGGAACATTTTTTATTATTTTTTATTTATTTTTTATTTTGAAACAATTTTTGAGAGCCCGTGTCAGTTATTTCTGATAAAGATAGCTACTGATTTTCAACTCTTCGTTCATTTGTGGCACTTAAAACTGCGTAACACAAATCTAATACGTCTCTGGTACTTGCTGTGCGAGACGTATATTATGAGCTACCATTCAATATAAGTAGCATGCAGTCGCCATTTGTCAGTATTTAACAAAACAGATGCGTTCCATACATAAACATTGACTTAAAAGTGAGATTTGCTCCAATCATTTGATTTGTTCCAATGACAAAACTTGTCTCCTCAAAATGTTTTATTTCATCAGTTAAATGTTGCTTGCAAAAGTTTTTTCTAAGAAAAAAAAAGAAAACTATTTTGAAAAAAAAAATGATTTCCCAACATTAAAAAGACTGACTCACAGATGGGCCGACGATGAAAAAAAGAGGAGATGTTTATACATCTAAAAATTCTAGCTATAACTGTGAAGAACATATCTCGGCTAAGTTACTGACAGAAACGCATCACAATATAAAAATTTAAATACTTTTATCGGTAAAAAAATAACCCCGTTAGTCACGGGGTAGATACTTTAGTTATTAATTTTGATGTGATAACTCTCCGTCGTGTCTCAGTGGATTAGATCGTCACGCTATATTTTAATAAACCGACAGGGTATGGGTTCGAATCCTAATTAAGTCAATTTTTTTCAGTTTTCATGGTGCACAGAAGCAAAATAGTATGTTTATCCAGATGTGTGAAGTTAGCAGCCTAGCGGCCTGGCGGCGTGAAGTTTTCGGCCTGGCGGCGTGAAGTTAGCGGCCTGGCGGCCTAGCGGCGTGAAGATGGCTGCCTTTTTCACAATTTAGGTTGATCTTAAAAACGGATTGAAATCTTTTTTTTACAGCATATAATGCAAATTGCAGGGGTTTATAAGAAAGTTATCGACATGATTTAGCTTTTATTTTTTAAAATAAATTATTTAACAAAGTTCTAGCTTATCTGCAAAGACGACTGGAATCTCTTTGTACATTTACTCCCATGTACTCTTTGTAAATTACATTTCAGTTGATGATTAAGTAAAATATCAACAAGAACTACCTTTGATTTTTTTTTTAACTTTTCGAAGCCTGGCGGCCTAGCGGCCTAAACTTAAAATTTATCATAATTTATGTTTATCTTAAAAACGTCTTGAAATCGATCTTTTCAGCATGTAATGTACATTTCAGGGGTGAATAAGCAAAATATCAACAAGAACTAGCTTTGATTTTTTTCGTTTACACTTGGTACAGATATAAATTTTCTAAAATTAACACTGCAATCTCGGTAATAGATTTCATCTGCCGCGGTCATACTTATTGAATTCAGCTCAGAACACTGTCAGCCAAAGCATACTTTGTTAGGTAGGGAGTGGAGACAAATGTCACAAATGACGAAAACTGGCTATACATGCAATTTCAAAATGAATTATAAGAAAAATACATTTCAAACAGCGATTCCAGAGTTTTGATGCAGAAGGTATTTCCTTTTTGAATGTGTCTGTGCTACATATATATAATAGTATTTCAAGTTATTTGAATTCAGTCTCGGGACACAAAATTTCTTACGTTATTTGGCTGGCAGTGAGAATTGAAAAGAAACAGCACAAATATTTTGCTCTTGAAACCGGAAGCAGACATAAATTGAGATATTTTTCTCGAATTTCTTAAGCTGGTTTTTCATGTAACCCTTTCCTTGATGTATACGCATTTTTACGCATGTGCGACCAGTGTAGATCCAGATCAGCCGGCACATCCTGATAGGATCTGCACTGGTCGCATTTTGGTCAGAAATAACCTAATGAATCAAAAAGGGAACAGTTTAGATCCTGATCAGATGGCACGGATGTTCCGGCTGATCTGGATCTAAACTGTTCGCCCTAGCAATAAAGGTGTATCTATACAAAGAGTACATGGGAGTAAATGTACAAAGAGATTCCGAGTCGTCTTTGCAGATAAGCTAGAACTTTGTTAAATAATTTATTTTTTTTAAAAAAAAACCTAAATCATGTCGATAACTTTCTTACACACCCCTGCAATTAACATTATATGCTGTAAAAATAGATTTCAATCCGTTTTTAAGATCAACCTAAATTGTGATAAAGGCAGCCATCTTCACGCCGCTAGGCCGCTAACTTCACGCCGCCAGGCCGCTAACTTCACGCCGCCAGGCCGCTAGGCCGCCATGCCGCTATCTTCGCTAGGACGCCAGGCCGCTAACTTCACGCCGCCAGGCCGCTAGGCCTCTAACTTCACGCCGCCAGGCCGCTAGGCCGCTAACTTCACACATCTTGTTTTTCCCCATAGTTTATCAACATCTCTTAATTTTAAAAGAAAAAATCAGCTAAATTCTATGAGTCACTCGCTTTAAAGACCTTTCTAAAGTGAACCGACAATTGTTCAGTTGGAATAGAAAAAAAATCTTTTCGAGTTATTCCGTCGCTAAAAATGACGGCCATCTCACGAATGCGAAGAGATTTTTACGAGTACCCCGTTGCGGAATCGTTTCGTCACTTGCTGTTTCCGCGATACAACAGACGAAACTGTGATGATACGTGATATATATTGTGACATAAGAAAAAATAACAAATTGTTATTTATTGAAAGAAATAACTCCAAGATGAAAAAATACCGTTCAAATGCATTCTAGCTGTTTTTATCAGAAGTTAACATATTACGTACAACGCATCAATATGCCTTTAATGAACTTTTCAATTTGCATCTACGATGATCTGATAGTCTCCATTTTATCTGATTAGTTGGTTCTTCTTTAAACGATACCAACCCTGAGTTTGAAGTATGCACACCGTACCTTCCGTTCACAGTTGCCTACAATTATCATCTTTACAACAGAGATCAATACTGTATGCTTGTGCACATTCGTTGGCCCAGTTGTAATGTTTGTTTCTTAGAAGGATTTATAACGCAGTGGATTCGTAAATATTTACTTGGACAGATACATTCTCTTTTTAGAATGATAGTAAAACTAGTATGCCGTTTAACTGGAAACAACATTAATCTAAGGACACATCCTAGAGAAACTGTGCCAAAGTTTAACCAAAACTAATGCATGTTAGTGTTATGCCGTAAAAATATGAATTTCAGATACTTATGAATTTTTGTTATAGCAGGTTTACATTTTGTTAAAAAAAATGTTTTCAAAATATTAATTTCAAAGGTTTTTTCACATATCATTTTAACCATTTCAGGTTATTGAAAAATAGTATATTTGTATTTTGTATGTTTTTGCTGCAATTCTATATTTTGTCTTAAAAGCAGCAATTTCTTGAAACAGTATTTACATTTTATTTTTATAAGATTTAAAGAACAAAGAAACGTGCTAAATGCCATAGGGTATCATAGCTGTTTTAATCAGTTTAAGATGATTAATTATTTTGTATCTAAGCATGCTGACTGAACTTAACAAAAGAAAGTATGTATAGCATTTATCACCTTTTGGCATTTTTATATAATCTCCGTTGGCATATTTCACTAATATTTTATTGGTACCTTGTGCGTTGAAGCTTTATTATGATTGGTCAATTTTGACATATGATCTCATGTTCAAATATTATTGGATGACAAGTGATAGTGACTTTAGGGATTTGGTTTAGAAAAAAAAGTTTAGGGAGTTCTACTTCGGATGTCCGACAGTCAAGAACGGAAGAATATAGTTCTCCATAAATTAAACATTTAAGTAATAAGTTCGTTTGGATTACCGGACACTTAGTAAATTGATCTGTTACTTGTTATCATTTATACACAATTCTTTGGTTATCCAAAGAAAGAAATAGAGAAGTTGAAAACGGAAAACGTGTTGTTCTCATTCATTAACTTAAAAGGAAAGAAAGAAAACAACAAAAACACCCGCCAAATTACAGCATTACATTATTATAATATTTGTTTAGGTCGTAATTTAATTTGATTGAGTATTAGGTAATGAGATACTTGGCTAAATAAAACATTCATATTCAAAATAATACATAAAACTTAGCTTTAAGTTTCCTGTCTTATCCCTGAGTCTTTAAGAAATATTGATTTAGGGTATTGTCGAATCACAATGTATTCTTAGACGGCATGATATAACGTTTACATCTAAATCTTTTATAGAACAAACACACTTTCGCTAATGATAACTTCGATTTAAAACTATGTTGATTAAATATTTGACAAGATTTTCCTCAACAGACTTAAACACAAATTCATTTGTCTCAAGTCTCTTTTCGTATTGTGGAAGGAAGGTAAAGAAATACCGTTAAATTGTTGAACAATAAAGCAGTTAAATCAGTTTCTCAATCAATTTGCAAGGCATAAAAAATGCAGGTTGAATTTAAGTTAAAGGATTTGAAATTTGCAGATTTGGCTAAACCTTTACGATTTATAGAAATGTCGTAAGTCAATTTATTGGTGCCATAAAGGTGTTTACAGCGGAGGGGTCTATAAGTTTCCTTCGTCCGTCCGCATCCCGCGTCGTAAGTCAATTTATTGGTACCATAAAGGTGTTTACAACGGAGGGGTCTATAATTTTCCTTCGTCCGTCCGCATCCCGCGATAACATAAAAATAATATAAGTCAAGTTAATGACATTTGGTATAATTAATTATGAATGCCCATACGGAGATCCACCCCATTTTTCAATAGTCAAAATATGGCTTATCAGATGGATCCTTTGATAACTCAAAAAGTATATGATACTTAATTCATGAAAAGTAATTCTCAAATTTTGTTATTAGCCCCGCTGTACTTTGTGCATGACACATTTTTCATGCACGCAAACGCAGCTTTGGGGTTTTACGACTGGTCAAAGCAAAATTTTGTGACGCGAACTACCTCATATTTCTAGGACTATTGTTTAGAAACTTGATGTGCATGATCACCGATAAGTGTAAAAGTGCGTTCTGCGCTCTTACTTCCAAATTTCTACTATCGACTTGAAACTTGTTATGCAAGATCACCAAAAAGTGTAAATATGATGTGTTTTTCACGCTCGCTAATACCTGTTCTGCAGTTTTACGGCCCGCCATAGCAAAATCTTGTCCACATCTCTCGGACAATCGATTTGGACTTGGTGTGGAAGGCCACAAGCAAGTGTTGATGGGTGTGAGGCAGTCAGTATTTCCCCTTCTCCTCTGACAAACTGTATTGTTGGATTATTAATCACATTCAGTCACAGCTCATTTATTTTTTAAGGCCGGTAGGAGATTAATGTTTTGGGAGCAACACCAGTGACTTGTTTAATATCAAATATCTGGAAGTATATTTCAGCCACGTACATACCTTATTATTTTTTATAAAGAACTGACTGTTTAGGTGGAGAGGATCAATAAGAAGTTGTATTCTGTATGTGGTGCTGTGTCGAATACAAAACAAAATGAAATCCAATATTCTAATAAATAAACGTTGCAAAAATGTCTTCCTAAAATGGTGACGCAATACTCGTTTTCTGTGAAACATCCATCATATTTGATATACAACTGGTATTAAAGAACTTTATTTTTTATTTGCCATCAGGGTAAAGTACAACACATATAAACAGTTTTTAAATTTTGCGTGAGAGCGCATGTATCATTTGTTCATTGCTTGAGTTGTATATTACTTTATAAAAAAAACTAAAATTGTGGTGATTGGCGAACCCTCAACAGTTTCACCAGGGTTAATTAGTTTGGCTTCGTTCGATTGTTCTTCAGTTTAAATGTAGTTTCGTAAAAATATTAGGTTTGGAATATACGTGATCGCTAGAGGAATCAAGAAATTTTGTCTGATTTTCGAAAGTAATATAAATCGATTCATCTAAGCAGATTGTATAACCTATACTGAATTCACTTGCCCTGTTTTCTCCAAGATAGAGTTTTTATATTACTTTCTTACGTGTCTGCTAAAAATGTTTGTTAATGAAATGTAAGTATTGTTATTTGTCTGTAAAACCAAGGAGACTTTGAGACAATAAGGTTAAGGATAAAAGCGGCAGATACAGACATGCTCAACTTATTTACTTGAGAATAAGTCAAAAATAAATCGTCATAAGAAATATTTTTAAAAAATCCAATAGTCTCCTGCCATGGCAGCCGGATATTTGTTCGAAGATGAAATAAATAGTGTGTTACTTCGAAGCCTCAGGATCTTCTTTGGAGATATCATAGCAAGAAACCAGACTGGTGTAAAATGACTTCGACACGTATATCTGTTGGTTTCTTTTTTAAGAAACAATTTCTTGGCTGCAAATCTCGTGATTTTTATCAGTAACAGACAAAATGACCGTCTTAGTTTGTTCGACCACAAAAATCAGGTAATCTTATATTTTTGGGCTATCTCTAATTCCTAGGAACCATGCAAGCCTAAGCGGTTTTCAAATTGTTTTCAATTGATACCTTACTTATCGTCCTCGGTTCAGTAGTTTTCGCAAACACTAACAAATTGATCCCCGGAATTTCCAAAATTTGCAATTTTTTTTCGGGGTAAACCCAACGGACATCCCTTATTATTTTAAAAATTCTTACTTTTCATTTGTATTTCATACAGAAATTTTATCTACGAGGATTGGCTTTACTAACTTAGATCATGTCTACTTGTTTGCTGATTTTTTTATCGCTTTCTAGCCGTGTAATTTGGATTTAACAACTGTCGGTATCTCCAACGGACACGCTAGCGTTGATAACACCCACGTAAGATTTCGTAACTGAAGATACCTCCAATGCAACTTTTTACTACGACAGTTGGACAGTAATAATCTGTTTTGAAACGTTCAAAAGAATCTAGAAAAACTTTCCCTCTCCCGATAATGTGTGACGCATACTAGCAAAAGAAGAAATACATTTAATTATCCTGCCACATGCACATTAATGTGTTCAAAGCCGAGACAAAACTGTTTTGCTGCTAAAAATCATCAAAAAACTAGAATCTTGGAGAGAGAAAAAAACATCCTTACCGTTTCTGCTTCCTATGAAAGCAATTGATTTTGTTTGATGTAATTTGTTCTTACATTTTGAAAAGACAAACGTGAAATAGTGTGGAAATCCGACGCAATAAACTCGGAAGGTTTGTTTTAGATTGAAAAAGAAAATGGCATTTACTCAACACGTATTGAAAACTTATGCAACTACGAGAGATAACAGATTTCATTTGGCACTGCTACGCTTTGAGAATCTGAGAACAACCGATTGGCCATCTTCTCCTTTCCTTTCCACGAGCCAGTCAAAGCACTTCTTGCACTGTTTTGGCACTCTAGGTAGTGAACATCTATATTTAATCGAATAGATCTAGAAGCACTACCTACAGTGCCAAAAACAGTGGAAGCGGGGTTCTGACTGGCTAATGGAAAGAGATGGCAAATAATGCAGTCCATCATAAACACATGATCATAGGACTCAAGTCATATTTATTTGGCACTAGATGGGAGCCCGTGCAAACACAGGCTTGACGGAATAAAAGTTATCTATAGTGTTACTTCAAACATATATGAAGTCTTCAATTCTTTTTATTGGCATTTGCTTGACATATATGTGATCACTTACGTGTACAACTGAGAATATGTTCTCTTATAGTAGACCTCTTCCGAAGTATTCCGTGTTCAGCGTGCAACCTTCAACGGTCAGTGTGCAATTGTGAAAATTTAAAATGTTCAAAAGTATTTGAAAGTTTGACTTGTGATGCTGCTATTCCGATAAAAAGTACCAATTTCTTTTTCTTTTTAGTCTTGTGGTTTTATGTAGCCTCATTCGTTGGGGATTCCTGACACCCCGGTTTTTTTTCTAGGGATCTTCCGGAATCAAATGACACAGACGTGTAGTCTAATGGAGTGTCCTTTTAGCGTTGCAAAATAATTTCACTGGATATGTTAACCAGAATGTATAAGAATTGGTGTATGTATATTATAGAACATCTTTTTAAGAACACAATTACATGAATGGGTCTTGGTTTATATATTTTGTGGTATGTTTATAAGAAAAATACATAAATGGCTATTTTATTCTAATTTTTAAGACAAGAAGGCAGTTTTCTGGGTGACACCCAAGATCGACCCAGTCAGTAAAGAGTTGCGTTCGATTAAAATGTAAGAATAATTTAACGGAGTTTTCTATGTCTATTTTTAGTTATCTATTTTTAGAAGAATACACTCCGATCATTTTGTTAGTTGCAAATTGTCGCAAATA
This sequence comes from Cyclina sinensis, assembly GCA_012932295.1. Lineage (NCBI taxonomy): Eukaryota > Metazoa > Mollusca > Bivalvia > Venerida > Veneridae > Cyclina > Cyclina sinensis. Next base: position 39,636,700 of record JAAONU010000003.1, on the reverse strand, counting down.
TGAAGTAGCATTGTCCGAAAAGAAATGAAAGTTTGATATATCCACATGTAGGTGCTTCAGAGACATACAACAGAATTGTTCAAAACACTTTTTTCCAGAAATAGTAAATTCATTTTTTCTGTTAAAATATTGAAATAATTCTATGTGCGGGAATACTCCAATATTCCTGACATTTGATAGATTTTACATCTATACCAAAAAGCAGACCCGTGTTGTTTTCGTAAATGTACTTGTCACTATTTTCATACGTTGAAAATTTATTCCACAAATACACATAAAAACTTTACTGATCTTAGATGAATCATTTACCCGATGATACATGTATTTTCAGAAGACCTCTCCGAATATTCAAACATTGTCATGCTGTATAAAAGTTCACATGATCAATTAATTTGCGGTTAGAATTTAAATAACAATATTGAAAACCCAAGTTATCAAAAGGATAGAATTGAATGGACTTTTTTCTTCAGGTCTAGCTATACGGAGGTCGTGTACTTAAGTCAAATTGCATTGCTCTCGTTAAAAATGTTGAGCTGATGTTAAATAATGATATTCTGCACAGTTTGAGAGTGAAGTTAAAAACCTAAACCTTAGCAATCTTAGCACATTAGCAATATCTTTAATAGATTTTCTAACTGATTGGCTTAAAGTGATGATATCTTTCTCTTTCACGAAGAGAAGACTATTGAGAATGATCTAACAAAACAATGGATGTTAAAGCCTTCCCGGATAATTTATTTCTGTATTCCAGAACTTGACCGTTTGTGGTTAATATCAGTAAAGATATTGGCAGAGACGTATTACAGCACGTGAAGTGTTTATTACAGCACGTGAAGTGTTTATTACAGCACGTGAAGTGTTTATTACGACGGTTTTAGGGGAAAAGCTTTGCTTTATTACAACAAATATACTTAGTTCTGGTAAATAGTCTTTACAGCATTTTCTAAATTAGGCCACAGAACCCGAAAGAAAGGAAAGCAATGGCACAGATTACTGTTAACAAACCCTGCGTGATTGGCTAGTTATCAAGGCTTTTTGAAGAAGCAAATAAGAATGGTCGTTATGCTTGATTGAATGACTAAGTATTTTCTACATTTAAGACCTTTTCACGAAATAACACTATCAAATTTTACAAGTTAATAAAGCTAGTGAACAACATGGGGGAAACAATATAATGCCAAGTCTCAACACAATTACTTGCAGTGTTCAAATATTGAATTGTCAGGTGGTTAAGTAATAACTTTCCTACCTGTTAAAATTTAGACTAAGACAAATGTCACACAAAAATGTGACTTATAAATAATTCTAAAGAGTTTAATATAAGGCGTACTCTGTCTTTCTCTTAATCGCCTTTTAGATGTGTTTGAAAAGTACTAGTAATTGAAAATATTATCATTTCAACATTATTTGAAAAGTGATGAAAAATTTTGTCATTATAAGGTAAATGGCAAGAATACTAATCTAATCACAATATTTCAATACACACTAGCAGATTTAAATTTGTAAATACTCTGTTTTCCCATCTACATTTTGATTGTGTAGTGAAGCTGTGTTGTATATGGTTTATGATCAGCTGTGTTGTAAATGGTTTTCCCTGATAACAAATACATATTACTTATAAGTCATTTAACATTTAATACATGGGAAACCTTAAGCACATTTCATATTATAACAGTTATCTCTTCAAAAGTATGTAAATCAGTTTAATACTATAATAACTGTGAAAACCGTTTTATAATTAACAGCATGTTTCTTTTTGCTCTTTAAAAAGGGCACACTATGGCGGGGCCTCTACTAAGCAAAACGGCAATACTTAGATTTTATTCTTAATAAACCTATTTCAAATTCTTCTGATAGCAATACAATTATAGACCTTTAAAGACAGCAAAATAATTATAATTTAGCTAAAATGGCATAACTGTTTCTGGCAATTCACAGAATATGTAATAGATTTTGCTTGTTCCTTATTTTACATATATGTTGTGTGATTTTGACATAACATGCATGACTTTAAAGGCAATACTTGGGATCAAAAGTATATTAACATAACTAATCATACATCATGTCAAACAAATGCAAATAAAAAGCACTAAAGTCATGCATGTTTGGAGTAACAATATCGAGTACTTTTATTAACTTTAAGCCCGTGTTTGCACTGGTTCCCAGCTAGTCTGTATTAATGACCCGACGGCATTGCACTCACTCGATTTGTTATCGCCTAGACACAACTTTGATTTTGCTGATCATTAAATGACTAATTACTATTACATAGAAAAGATGAATTAACGTCTCAGATGAACTAAAAGGTAATAAAGTGTATCGCTGTGGCATCTAACACAGAAATGTCGGACATACTGAGCCAAGTTATACGATATAGACATTGTAACGTCTCACGGAATAATTTCAGAAACTATTTTAATGTCTAGACTGAATTTATTTGAATATTGACTGTAAATGAAAGAAAAAAAATACTGTTACTGTTAAAGGCTTTGTTCAGATTTTGGAGACCACATTGCACATAGTTTGTTTCAGCACGTTTTCAGTTTTGATGATTTGCAAGAAATAAATCAATTCTTTCTTAAGACAACATTTACTCAATGTGGCATAACTTTACAACTGCTTGCATGCTAAAGTGATACACTTAATTTGTAAAGGTATGATAATGCATATAATTGACCTTGAACGCTTATAAATGCCAAGTATGGATGAAACACATTTTAAAATGCTGCAGATTGACGCCGACCACATATACCTGACAAGTTAGATTTACCGATTAGACCGCATACACATGGTGTTCTTGTTAAAGCTGAGACGCAACTGTATTGCTGCTGATTATCATCTGAAATCTCGGAAAAGAAGTAATTATGTTTCTACTTCCACTGCCAGGCAATTGATTGAGTTTAATGGAATTCGTTCTTACATACTGAGAGAGACAATCGCGAAATAAAGTGTGCTATAGAGATAGCTGATGCATTAAAATCTCATGTATTATACAACTGATAACGAATCAGAGATAACGTCTACATGAAGTCTGAAATTACAGAAACTGTGACGGTGTTCGGCCAGTATCGCTGAGCACTGCCTCGGCTTGAGTTTGTTATCAATAAAATATTGTACAACTCCTTAGCATTTTTTCGCAAATTGCAGACAAAAATGGAAATAAACAGTCCTCAACTAGCTAAAAATACTCATTCTGAAAGAACCATCATTTCTTAGATTGCAGCCGCTCAAGAGTGTTAATGTAGAAGGATACCCTTTTAAAGGGTTACGTTTGTTAAATTGTTAAATGTCTGACAGAAGCTATTTTTATCTATTTGGTTTTGACAATTTTTTTCTGTTATTTACAATACGTTGCCTGTTATGAAATGAGTATTTCTTTCCCATTGCAACTCTTTCCCATATGTTTAACAAATTAAAGTTTCTACATACTTGACTTAACTTTTTGAAATGGTTGTAATTTCATATTCGGAGTAGACCACGCAGTTTTGCGAGAAAGTAGAATAACACAAATAGAACTTAAATATCCAAAACTTTAAAAAGACTTACACAGTATAATATGATTTATCGGTTAATTTTCTTATAAGTTAGTTAAAATTAGGGAATATGGGTAATATATACAATATTTTTATTATTACGCATCTTCTCTTAGGACAAAAAATCAGACAATATTTTTTGAGAGTTCGGAATGTTTATTTTGTAAAAAGAGAAAAAAAATTCAAATACTTTGACGGAATATGCGATGCGTTACAAAGTAAAATTTACAGAAATGTAATCGGTATGCTCTACATACTGTATTTTTCTTTGTATTGTATATTTTTAATCTGCAATATAGCTAGAATAAAAAGAGTTATTACATCATTTTTACAAATGTAAGTTGACATTTCACCATGAATTTTCATGTCAGAATTGATCTTAGATCATCTCTTATCGTTTGTGGCCAAAATGTAATATTGTATTATTTTCACTGTATATTTCTATGTATTTTTAACCGTCTGTTTCCGTTAATATTACTAGAAGTCGTTCGTTGTGTGACAGTATTCGGATTTTCTTTGAATCTAGAAAACTAATATCTGTTCTCAAAATTAAGATAACAGATCGCTTGAAATAACGCAAGCAGCTGTCAACCGATTGAAAAAAAAGATAATCATACTGATATTTTTCTTCTCCTAGGCAGAACTGTAACACAGCTGAAGATAAAGCTCATTTAAAGGCGAAATTATATATCAGCCACCAGCCGTTAAGCTACAAATGATGTAATTTGTCTTTTAGAAACTAGAACAGACAATCAGGTAATGTGGTGTAGAAGTTTCCGATACCGCAAATCAGGCGATAAGTCTGATTTATGATCGTCATAGAATTAGAACTCACTTCTTCTTTTCACGATAAAAACAAGAAATTAAAAAAGTCGTCATTTTATTTTGCAAAAATCTGATGGTGTTAAAATATCCTAGTGGTATAATTTTAAGACATAAATAATTTTAAAAAGTTTCAAATGGTACTAAAATTGTAAACTACCTTTACGTATGTGTGTCTGGTTGTTATAGTGTAGCTTTCTTATTCTCACCCTCTTTTACATGGACAGCTGACGTGTCCAAAGATAGCTGATATAACCTAAACATCTCTGACGTTTCCGTACATTTTTACTTTAGCTATAAAGGTAAAGACTTGAGCGTAGTTGCAGTGTATGAAGGTCAGGTTTCCTTGTTTGAGACATGGACATGTTTTGTACAATTTCTTGCATTTTGTAGTAGATACTCTTCAAAGTGTAGTATAATGCTTAATATAGATTGGGTTATAGGAAATCACCCGTTTGACTAAAGTGCATCAATTGTTGGAAGAATTCATGCTTATTGTTAAATCTCAGATTTATTTGATATGTATTTTTAATGAATCAATAGCCATGGGAAAATTTTCTTAAGAATCTGTTTATCTGCTAGTCAATTAATTTGAGGTAGTTAGCCTGTCTATACCAAGCCAAACAATTCGGTAATGCGCTATACAGTAACTGAAACAAAACAGACATATCAAATGAAATGATGGAAGGAAATTATTATTCATATCTTTATATCACTTGAATTATTTAGATTAACAGTCATTTTCTCAAATGTTCCTTGCATATGTACATCTCATTTTTTTCGTAAATAAAAGGTATATGGTAAGACTAAACTTCTTGCTGTCAAGACATGACCGTTTGGCGAATCTTGTGCAAGACATTTTTTCACTTTTAAAGTACATTACTTGATATTAAACAGTTTGTAAATATATTCAATATTTTCGTTTGCTTTTTTCAATATTCGCTTAACGTTGCTGAACCATTTGAGTGTTTTCTTCTAATAGACATGGAGACTTTAATTGCTTGACACTTTGAATAGAAAGTTTTTTTTCAAAAAAAGAGTGTCTTTTAAATAAAGATTTAATTACCAAGCTTAAGGTTAGTGCTACTCTTCTACATTCAGTACCTGATATCTAGAATAATTAACTTCTAGTATGCATTGCACCGTTCATGTCAGCTTTTAATTACCATTGCTGGGCGTATTGATCTTAAAACAATCAGCAGAGTTGCAAAAGTATATCTTCCTAAGCTTTGAACTTGATTTTGATCTCATCCTGAAATAATTTGATACAACTGGGCAATAATCCAACTGTTGTATTATCAGTGTTTTTACTGGACGCAATGATATGTATCTCATCTGACGAAACACGAAAGGAAAAAGTGCTATCCCCTGCCTAACACTGCTTTCAGACATAGGCTTTTGGTCATATGTTAACACTTCTCAGGTTATCAGTGGTTTGATATCACACGGAACAAATTTTACCTCTAACCAGAATATTATAACAACTAATTATCTTTAAATTGAATTATCTTATTGCTTTAAAATAAATGATTTGGTTGGTATATTCTGCGTTTGTTTTTGTGTCGGAGATGAAATTTTGACAAAGTGTAATCTGAGAAACAAGTTTGATGAAGTTAATTGAAATAGAACCTTATCACCTATGTAACGTAATTTATTGGCATACAATGTATAGAAGGTTGTTTGGTCTAGAAAAAGACTTTAAGTTAATAAATATATACATTTTTACAGTAAATTGTAAACACATTTAAATCGACTTACTCACAGAATTTTGCTGAATTTTTTTTCTTTAAAATTTAAGAGAATTTAATATACTATGAAAAAAAACATAATATTTTGCTTCTATACACCATGAAAACTGAAAAAAAGGTTTTGACTTAACCAGGATTCGAACTCACGACGTTTCGGTCAGTAAAGTAAGAAGCAACTATCGTGACCACTGAGCCACAGCGCCTCCTTGTAAGGTTGCGTCAAAATTAATTATATAACTAAAGTATCTACCCCGTGACTAACGGAATAAATTTTTTACAAATAAAAGTGTGTAAAACTTTATATTTTGATGTTTTTCTGTATCAAAAATGAATCAGTAACTTAGTTTAAATATGTTCTTCCCAATTGCAGCAAAAATTTCAAGATGTAAGAACATTTTGTTTTCATCATCGGCCCATCTGTGAGTCAGTCGCTGTAAACTTGTATTATTTTCCTTAATATTTTTCGTGATAAATTCATGAAACCTTTTCAAATATGTAATCTATACTGATGCTTAGTAACATATATATGTTCTTGCATGATGTGTGTCTAGGGGCAATGAATCGTATATCATATAAATGTTGAGTATTATATATTGAGTGTTAATTACGTGATGTCTACAATCCATTAATGTAGTTTGTTCCACAAAACTGCTCGTGTTTCCAAATTATCAACGCATTTAAACGTAGATACTGCTTGGGCTTGCAAACGATAAATAAATTTATTCTGTTTTATATACAACTTGTAATATTATAATCATGTTGTTATGTAATACTGTAAAGGGTTTATAGAACATTGCGCTGACCAGAAAAGGTGCATAGTTAGAGATACAAGTCTTTTGCAGAACATTTCGCTGACCAGAAAAGGTGCATAGTTAGAGATACAAGTCTTTTGCAGAACATTGCGCTGACCAGAGAAGGTGAAGAGTTAGAGATACAAGTCTTTTGCAGAACATTGCGCTGACCAGAAAAAGGTGCATAGTTAGAGATACAAGTCTTTTGCAGAACATTGCGCTGACCAGAAAAGGTGCATAGTTAGAGATACAAGTCTGTTGCAGAACATTGCGCTGACCAGAAAAGGTGCATAGTTAGAGATACAAGTCTTTTGCAGAACATTGCGCTGACCAGAGAAGGTGAAGAGTTAGAGATACAAGTCTTTTGCAGAACATTGCGCTGACCAGAAAAGGTGCATAGTTAGAGATACAAGTCTTTTGCAGAACATTGCGCTGACCAGAAAAGGTGCAAAGTTATAGATACAAGTCTTTTGCTTTGTTACATAAAGTATACTGTCACACTTTTCATCGCGGGTTGTTTCTCAACAACTCCAGGTTGATATTTATTAAACATTATCTCTGCCAAGAAGAGTAATGCGTATAGAATCAAAGTTATTCATTTTTTACAGATTTATGGGCTCTTTGATTTGCTTCATAAAATATAAAAATAGCTATACTCGTGCCATGGCTATTTTTATGCAACCATTGGTTGGAATTTAATTTCACTTCTTAGAAAGTTTCAGTATCAAGCAGAGATGTGCCTATAAAAATCATAAATGAGGCTGGTATTTATGGGCACGGTATACTGATTTGCTACATGAAATATACTAGCACTTTTATTGGCAAGGCACCTGTGAAATTATTACAATCTCATTTCCTCAGCTCTAAGAGGAAATGCATATATTACTAATATAGTGAGTAATGAAAGTAATGAAACTTTATAGTTAGCATCTGTATCAAAGGGGGATGGACATATTACCAGCACGATCGGATTCAGATTCAACAGATTGGATGACAATTTAAAGAAGCTGGTAGAAGCACACACAATCCTTCTGTTCAATATTTTCTCAAAGAGCTATAAGTAAACAAAGACCAGCATGTGTTTCGGCAGCATCCATCATTTCCAACGTTTTTTTGTTTCATGATCACAATCTTCTTAAATTTATAACCTGCAAAGTATAAGCTTGCTTTTAGCGTCAGCAGATGTTGAGAAATGAAGAAACATTAACAGATTAAAATGTTTCTACTGCTTTTGCAGCTGTCGATTGTCGTATTGATGTACGGTTTTCTGGCAGAGTATATTTTTTTGTAAAATATGCTTGTCAGCGTAGCAAACAGAATTACTCTTATCTTTGAAAGCCGTTGTCAAGCTGTTAATGGATAAGAAAAGTAATGCTGGTAAAGACTCTTACGTAATAACAGTCCTTTAAATAGCCTGCGTAATATGATTACTTCCCTGCATGCACTCGCCTTGTTAACTCCTTCACAGGACTCCACCATTATTATTGAGGCAAGGTCAATGGAAATATGAACATAGGTCTACCTTAGTCAACAGTCAGTAAAGACGTTATTCTACCGTAATTACAAGGACTGGCAATCAAGTATAAGTCTCTTGTAAAAGTAACTAAAACAGAAAGACAAACGTTTTGTTAAGTTAAAGACTGATAAATATTTTTTTATTTCTTCTGTATAAATAAAGAAATAAATCGGAAGAGCTTTTTATCAACACTGTTGGTCTCTGTTAACGTGAAGCAGGTGCTTACAGTTGATAAGGGAAGCTAAAGTTTAATTAAAAGCATTCTTTGTTTTGCACGTTAGTATTATTACTCATCTAAAAGGGAAAAACTTCTATCATATGAAGGGCACATCTATTTGATACTGATAGCCTTAAATGGTAAACAGGATTTAATAACATTGCATGCTTTTCTATGTTCTCAGCTCCTTGACGGAACTGTTTTAGTATTGGCTATAAAGCAATGTCTCAGGAAAAGATGGAATTACGTCTCGGCTTTAGTACGAGTCAATAACTGGGTTCTGTTAAAGGTCTTTGTAGGCTGGAGAGCCTAAATGATTCTTAAACAGATATTTTATTCAGTGTTACTCTCATTGATATGTCTGTACGTGTTTTTGCTAATACTACTTGTGCTTATACTTACTTACCACTTTTGAGACTTTTATTTATACTCAAATACTAGGTTTCACCTTTAAACGCGTCGATTAACTTTAGCTTTAGAGTGAGTGACTTAGTAAATTGACTCAGTTTTAAAAAAATACAAACCGCACCTAGTGCTTTCAGATTATGAAACAAATCACCTAACAAGAAGGTCTTTATAGCCATTTTTCACTAACTATAAATCATTAACTAAATTAGTAAAATAACAAAAATATTTTCAGAAACCAAAAAGCTTAGAGTTTAAATTAATTGTGCGCGGCAATGTATGGTGTTTTTTTTCACAAACAGTTTAAATCATGCCCCATGTGTTTTAACCGGCCCATCCCTAAGAGTTACTAACTTAACTCGTGTAGGCTTTGTTTCCTTAAAATAAGGCCAAAGGCATAGATATATAGTGTGTAGCACGGTGTTGCAGTTTTGTACCAGGGATTTTCAAATCATGTCCAACGAGTCAAAAATGACCCCGCCAAAGAGATCAGTAGCTTTATATAGATTGATATGGAAAAAATGAAAAATGGGTAGATAATTTTATGACGAATCTTCTTATTCACGTTTGTATACCCCCGGAGGGAGCATATTGTTTTGGTCTGTCTGTCTGTCTGTCTTTCAATCCTTCCACCTACAGATTCCAAACTTCATAGGTCATGCACCTTGATGAGCTTTACCCGCCAGACCAACTTACAGGTCACGGGGTCAAAGGTGAAGCCCCCCGGGGAGCATGGCGTTCATTCCGATGTAGTGCTGTTAACTTTGTTCCTGAACTTCTTGTAGCATTTAAACTGAACTAAATCTTCCTTGTTTTTGCAACTTCAGCACTGTTATATAATTTTGTAAACATATTTCAGTTTTTCACTTAAGCGGATTTTGACACGTTTTGCATGTAGATTTCAGCGTTGATATTAGAAGAACTTACCCTGAGCTACTTTCTTATTAGCTACAGCATTGAAATTTTAACTAGGTGCTTGATTTTGCATAAAATTTCAACTTCCGCTTAAGGTGACCATGATATACTGACCTGCTTTCTGTTTTGGGCACTATATACTAGTATTTGAAATTTGGACTTTGTGTGAATATTCGCTTATACATTTCAAGGCGGACTGTAGCTGGCCTTGATATTCGACTTAATTTCTTTAGAAGTTAGCGTTGCAGAAATGAATTTCACTTTGGCCCCGTCCAAGCATCACAAGTTAAAAATGCAAATTATATTCACACAGTGTGAAATCCGGTGATATACTGGTAAAGGACGAGGTTACGAACTTTCTGGTAGGAAAACAATGAGTGTGTTATTCTTAATCGGATGTCTTTCAATGGCCCAGTCTGATTCAAATCAGCTCCTTAATAACACCTCGTTTGTTGTTGAAGCAATAGTACTCATGTGAGTGATATGGGTCCAGTATGGCCTTCTTGTTTCAGATAATGCTACCACACTGAAATACTTTTGTAATCATCTGAATTATACATTTTTTTCTCTAATTATATCAAATGATTGAACGTTCATAGTAATCGAATGTCCTATTTTCATAACAGTTTAGGCTATAAACAAAAAGATATTGAGTTTAATGCTGAAAGTGTCAATATCATTTTAAATGAAATAAATGTATATCAATATTTATTCATATTTATTATATATTTATTCCATTTAGTATGATTTTTCATTATCAAAACGTTTTATATTTAATTTACGGCTGTAATAATGTTAGGTAATTATTACTGCATGATTGTCAGACGCAAGTAATCTTACAATTACGAATTCTGCTCTAAAATTTCATAACATTTTTAACCAATGGCAAACGTCCCTCTTCAGCTGAAGATTTTGTATCTATCATTCGTTACAAATGTACGTAAAAATCGATTTTAATACAGCTACGCCGAAAAACAGCACTTTACTTCTAAAGCATCGAGTCAGCATAGTTGTATTTTCATGCCCACGAAGGGTGGCATATAGTAGTCGCACTGTTCTTCCGTTATTCCGTCCGTCCGTCTGTCCGTCCCATCTTTTCTGCGCCTCTCCTACATTCACCAAACTTTTGCATAATGTTCATTATTTAGTGACGCAATGCATATACCCCGGCTTTTGCGATTCGAGTATTTTTGACATACTTCTTGCCCTTTGTTAAATTTTACTTAATATTCCTTCTGTTCGCAACACCTATAATTTTATAAATGAACTATATTTTCGCCAATGTTGTTCAACTGGAGAATAAAAATCCAAAAGTTAAGAGGTAACAAGCTGTGTTTAAACACTTTGTCTGTAAAATACATGTGGTGACTTATGGGTACAAAACACTAGATCAATATCTTTTGAAACACATGAATTTTTTTTTCATTTTATCACCATGAAAATAGGTAAAGGACATATAATATACTTAGCCTTGGATGTATGGGTACTTTGTTCATTTCACAGACTGCAGTTGTCAAGGTAACATCTAATTATCAGCTACATTATCTGTAACATTGCCATGTTTCGGGGGCATTCGTGTCTGTGACACATTGCTTGTTTATTTCTATCACAGCATATGTTATTTCAGGACATGTCGAGACAATGAAGACAGCTTTTCTATAGATGTCATGACATTTGCCTTTACAATGGCATTACTCCCATACTTTACTCTTAACATCAAATCTTCGAGTGATGTTAATATGCTCTGAAAATACACAATAAGCGTAAAGCAGATTGTTTTTATCTTCCGTCTGTGTTACCATGCCAATGTCTTTATGCTTTCTGTAGACAATAACACTCGTTTAAGCCTTCTTATATCACGTTTGAACCTCTGATCCTTTTTTCAGATAAGACCAGAGTTTTTTTTCAGATTAGACCAAAGTTTTTTTCAGATTAGACCAAAGTTTTTTTCAGATTAGACCAAAGTTTTTTCAGATTAGACCAAAGTTGTATCTTATCCTTTTCAAGACTGAATAACTTTAAGCACTTAGTTATTGACTATGAATATTGGTATGCCAACAAAGATTCATTCACCACTATCAACCACGTTGATATTACAAGGGGCATCATCACTGTGTGATAAGATGGCATATAGATTGTAATAGCACGTGACCAATTGTGTTTCCCGCAGTCGTCTACAGGTTTCACGATAGTGGAACAAAACTTCACTGAAGCAGAAAGTATGTTTTGGGCAAATATCTCAAACCAGCAAATGTATAGCCCAACCTGCAACTTAGCTATCTTTACATACACAGAAAAAAAGTAAAATATTATTAAATAACTAAATAACATTGAAATTGTTAGTAAATTTCATATAGAAAAATGCTCGGAAAAAATAAGGGATATGTTTATCTAAAGTCGAAATAGATTGGGGTAGTCAAAATATAATGTAGATAGTTTCTGAAAAGAGGTGCGTTTCTATAATTACAGTATGTACCATTAAGATCGAAACATTGTTTAAGTCCATTGCAACCTAAGTTACCTAAAACAAAAATAAATAATAATGAAAAAATACACTGGTGATATGAAATAAGTGACAACAAGCACAATTCAATTAACTCTTTGTTGATTTCAAAATAAGCATGTTTTTATCAATATAATTGTTTTATGATATCACTTTGCATGATATAAGTAGAAAGAAGATTTAATAGGAGATATCGTTTTTTGCAAACATTGCGTTATCTTTTTATCTGATAAGACACAAGTCGGGTGTGCAGATGCCGATAGGCCGTATTTTTATGGTATCGGTAGTGTCTTTCTATGGGTCATAACTTTGTTTGTATTACACATATTTATAAAAGCTTTGTATCAAGGAAAAGGTAATTAATCTAACAGTCATTAAGATATATTTTATTTATATATTAAAATGAACGAACTATGAAGACTTAACTTGCACTATTTTTCTAAATAGTTTTCACAGTCATCTGGCCTTACAAAATAGTAAATGTCACTAAAAAGGGTTTTTCATTTTTTAATCATATTTTAATATAAAAACAGGAAAATTACTCGTTATTCAGTACCATTTAAATTTTGAAATTTCATAAAATAACAAAAAAAGTTATGAAAGTTTAAAAATTCCTGTCCTGTTGTCAACTATTGTTTATGTTATTGTTTTTGCCCACCAGACATCGTATCTGTTTTGCCGTGTGACGTCACAGCGATCTCTCCTATTGGGTATTGACGAATTCATTTATGACCCTTTAAAACGTGTTTTCTCTTGTTTTGATTGGGGATTGAGCGTGTGGTGAAATGAGCCTGGAGAATCGAGCCTGCGGAGAATTGAGCCTGTGGCCTAAATTAAATGCTTTAAAGTTTTCAAATAACCTTTGATATGTAATAGTCTTAACAGTTCACATGACTTCAAACATCTCCGAAATTTCGGTTTAATTTCGGGCTTATCAACTTGTAAGGTTAGTTTCGTTATGTTTATACAAAATATAGATTGTTATATCTTAATTCAATCAAACCCTTTACTCTAAAGTCTTTTATTGTTAACAATTTCTTACAAATTTTAAAGTTAAGAAGTTCACTGTCCTAAAGTAGTACGATGTATAAGTTCGTCAGTCCATAACTTCCAAATTATAGTCAAATGTTTAAGTTTTTAGAGAAAATCAGGACTTGACCCAAACAAAACATACGCTCCAAAATCCAGATGTCTGATTCTTTCTACTTCAGTATTACTCACTGCATTTTAATGATCAAAATCCTAAGAAAATAACTTTTTTTCCTTCAATTCTTAACTATTACCCAGCAATTCTATATTGCCTTATTTTCGATATATTTGATTTAGAATAATTTCCCTCTCATGAATGAACTGAAATATTTTGACCACAGGTGATTCCTTGTTTATTGTAAATTATATTCCTTTCAGAAATCAACCTTTGATCAACATGGCTTCGCCATGCAGCCACTTAGATGTATGTTGCAGCAGTTGTTTACTTGTTTGTTACTAGTGAAAGCGTTCATATTTAATTCAAGGAGAAGTTATTTTGTCTGACTGGAATAAGCATGGAGTAAAAAATTTTCACATACACTTCCCTTGACATCTGTATTTTTCTGTACAAAGCAAATTCGCTTTCATTTATATAACCTTTGTTTTTTTCTTTAAGAACAGATTCTCACCTTAATGTTACTTTGTTACAGAAGCTTTACATGAATAAAATGAAATTGAGTTTTGTGTTTATTGACGCTTCAGCAATGATTATTTCCCTGAAGCTTATGATTCCTTTAATGTGACACTTTTGTTTTTGTAACATTGATGAAAGTAAACGAACGAACAATTATATCAAAGTTTAACGAAATCATTACACCGCCTTGAAAGTTTTGTCATCTTTGACATGATATCAAGTAAATGAAAACTTCGTGAAATTGAAAATGTCACAGTACATTATCATTTCACCGATATAGAAGTGAGATGATAAAAAATATCTGTCTGGTAATCGTAAAAGAAAATCATTCCAACCAAGATCGATAATTTGTTTTTACACTTCGTGAAAGGCAATATTGCATTTATATTAAAATGAGAAAAAGCGGTCAACATGTTTCATTTGTGCTATCATGGAATGATTTTTGTTACTGACAGAGAAAATATTCACAATTTTTGCATTCTTTAAAGAATGCTAGCGAGTTCGTCCATTCGGAGCACATTAAAGAACATTAAATATTTTTCAAGATCACGGTAAAGATGGAACAATCTATATCTTTGTGTTTGAATGGACAATGGGCTGTAAAAATTCTCAATATTCCCTTTTATAACTTTACATCTTTTTTGCTTATATTCAAAACTATGCAACTTATAGACTAAAAGATATATATACTTTAGTAAATTTTGGTGTTGTATGTTGATATTTTTTACCTGCTGCTTCCTTACCGTTGTACAATACAAGTGAAATAGTATGATAACGGATACAAATGAAATAGTATGATAAACGGATACAAGTGAAATAGTATGATAACGGATACAAGTGAAATAGTATGATAACGGATACAAGTGAAATAGTATGATAACGGATACAAGTGAAATAGTATGATAACGGATACAAGTGAAATAGTATGATAACGGATACAAGTGAAATAGTATGATAACGGATACAAGTGAAATAGTATGATAACGGATACAAGTGAAATAGTATGATAACGGATACAAGTGAAATAGTATGATAAACGGATACAAGTGAAATAGTATGATAAACGGATACAAGTGAAATAGTATGATAACGGATACAAGTGAAATAGTATGATAAACGGATACAAGTGAAATAGTATGATAAACGGATACAAGTGAAATAGTATGATAACGGATACAAGTGAAATAGTATGATAACGGATACAAGTTAAATAGTATGATAAACGGATACAAGTGAAATAGTATGATAACGGGACCTATTTATAAATTAAAAATGGATCGTTATACCGGTTCTATCCTAAACATGCTTTACTGTAAATCTCATGGGTTTGGTCCATAGAGAATACATGTTGGTACCGAGATGGAGAAGGTCTATCCAGTGAGTGAGAAACCGTATCCTGGCGAGCTTTAGGGAGTAAGTTAGTCTCTTTTGGTCTGTCTGTGTGTCACACTTCATTTCCGTTTAATAACTTGAGTACCAGTTGACCCAGAGCCTTCAAACTTTACAGGTTTATTGCCTTTATTGTATAGAAAAAATGTTTTTGGGTCAAAGGTCAAGGTCAGAGGAACCTCTAGCGTGAAAACCGTTTCCACTCAGTAACAGGAGTACCATTTCACCCAGAGCCTTCAAACTTCATAGTATGGTTGCTTTTACTAAATAGAAGAACTATATTGTTTTGGAATTAGTAGGTCAAGGTCACAGGGACCTGTACAGTGAAAAGTATTTCTGCTGAGTAACTGTAGTACCATTACACTCAGAGCCTTCAAACTTTATAGGGTAAATATATTAGAAGAACCCTATTGTTTTTAGGGGGTCAAGTTCACAGGGACCTGAAAACAGTTTCTGCTTAGTAACTGGAGTACCATTTTACCCAGAGCCTTCAAGCACCATCGGATGATTGCCCTTGCACAGTAAAAGAATCCTATCGTTTTTTGGGTCAGTAGGTCAAAAGTCAAGGTCTCAGGGACCTGTAGAGTGAAAACTACTTCTGCTCAGTAACTGGAGTGCCATTACGTCCATTACCTTCAAACTTCATAGGGTAATTATATTAGAAGAACCCTATTGTTTTTGGGGGGAGGTTCGTAGGTCAAAGGTCAAGTTCACAGGGACCTGTAGAGTAAAACTATTTCTGCTCAAAAATTTGAGTACCATTACACCCAGAATCTTCAAACTTATTGCAAACTTATTCAAACTTGCGAACAGCGAACACCCATAACAACTAATAACGATACTTGAAACTTAAGCAATGGGACTCGGGTGAGCGATTTAGGGCCATCATGGCCCTCGTGTAAAAGATAATGACTGAGTGAAATGCATATATATTATAGCATCGATATAGAAGTGTATAAGCATTAACGTAAGTTTCCACTTTTCATGATGATCCAGCTGCCAGTTTCGATCATTCTGAAATTTTATTCAGCTATCTTCTTAGCCTAGTTGCAAAAATAAGCCATGTAAAACATGTCAAAATATGACAATACATTTTCGCTTGATATCCTAACTTGGTAACACTCCACTGTTAGGGCCTTGTTGTAACATAGGCTAACACTGAAAATTAGTGTATTTGTTTATTTGGACTCTGTGTCTTTGTTTTAAAACATGAATGAAACACAAAAATATATACCAGTTAAATGATATACCTGTCAATTAATTTCAACTTACTGGTCTAAAACTCTAATATTTTTTATTTAAACTCAGTTTGTTTGTCTGCTTGTTTTGTTCAGAATCAACTTCAGGATGTGGACGACTGGAATCAATTCTCATCAATAAAAACAGAAAACCACTTTGCAAATTTGTGTTGTCACCACATCAATATCAACATCCCTTATTTGCATCATTCCTATTGAAGATTTACTTATGGGTTGCACTCTTTCTATAGCAGACAGTCAATGACATCTAAACTGCACTATTTACACAGTAGTAATGTCTTTACTTTGATGTGTCTAAGCTTTAACGAACCATTCTCGACTTACCGCTATCTGATCATAACAGGAACATCCAATGCATGGTCAGATGGTTGACTTATAATTTTATTATATGCCATGCGGTCTAGAATTATTCAAATATAGTACAGAAATAAACATTAATACTGATAAACATTAATTAATTAACAAATAGTGTTGTTTAAAGATATATATAAAAATTATCTCCTCTCGATATCTTTAATGAAACTTATTAACTAGACACTTCCAGAAGAAGTTAGCAGAACTATGGAACCAATTATTCTCTATTAATCCAATTAAAGGCTGAACTTCGAATATATCATTTATTACGACTCTTTGAAAAAAGGCCGAAACAAGCTCATGCATTGTTGTAAAAACAAGACTTTTAGATTATAGACAAAAATGTCGGTAACAATGGAAATGGTATTTGAACTTGGTCATGGCCTAGAAACATTGACTTCGGGAAAAATAGCCATTGAAACTTCCGCGTTAGAGCTAATGACCTCAAAAAATTTCACAGAGTAGAGCAATTTTTGCTAAAAAGAGAGGACATATTTTGAAAATGAGGCAGATTTATTCAGAAATAAAAATTCTTTACCTGTATGCAATATGGTTTGCAGTCATTACGTTTGTCTTTACCTGTATGCAATATGGTTTGCAGTCATTACGTTTGTCTTTACCTGTATGCAATATGGTTTGCAGTCATTACGTTTGTCTTTACCTTTATGCAATATGGTTTGCAGTCATTACGTTTGTCTTTACCTGTATGCAATATGGTTTGCAGTCATTACGTTTGTCTTTACCTGTATGCAATATGGTTTGCAGTCATTACGTTTGTCTTTACCTGTATGCAATATGGTTTGCAGTCATTACGTTTGTCTTTACCTGTATGCAATATGGTTTGCAGTAATTACGTTTGTCTTTACCTGTATGCAATATGGTTTGCAGTCATTACGTTTGTCTTTACCTGTATGCAATATGGTTTGCAGTCATTACGTTTGTCTTTACCTGTATGCAATATGGTTTGCAGTCATTACGTTTGTCTTTACCTGTATGCAATATGGTTTGCAGTCATTACGTTTGTCTTTACCTGTATGCAATATGGTTTGCAGTCATTACGTTTGTCTTTACCTGTATGCAATATGGTTCGCAGTTATAACGTTTGTCTTTACCTGTATGCAATATTGTTTGCAGTCATTACGTTTGTCTTTATCTGTATGCAATATGGTTTGCAGTCATTACGTTTGTCTTTACCTGTATGCAATATGGTTTGCAGTCATTACGTTTGTCTTTACCTGTATGCAATATGGTTTGCAGTCATTACGTTTGTCTTTACCTGTATGCAATCTGGTTTGCAGTCATTACGTTTGTCTTTACCTGTATGCAATATGGTTTGCAGTCATTACGTTTGTCTTTACCTATATGCAATCTGGTTTGCAGTCATTACGTTTGTCTTTACCTGAGGCTTTTTGCAACTTGTAAAATAAGTTCATGTCGGTAGTGTTATTGAATATCTTTTACTTGAAACCCAGACTTTATTTGGAACAATTAGCTATCATAATTCATCTGCCAAATGCAGTGATGATTCTCGTAGCACTTAGCTGCACGTTTAGGGAATAAGTGAAACCAACCTGTCATATACTGTTAATATTTTGCTTATCTACACAAAGCTGTTGACAGTTTTCCTCAAATCAGTACTATATTTTTTATAAAGTTACTTTTGCTTCCTTTTGATGTCGTCATACTATTCTATAGACATTACATTTTCCTATTCATTTTGACAGTTTACTGAATATTCCTTTGATTGTCTAAATCTGAGGACAGGACGCTGCAGAATATGGCAAGAAATCCCTGAGTAGCAATGGATTCTGCAGAATATAGTTATAAAAACATCCTAGGACATCTAAGGTGGCAGTTTTTGTAGTTTTTTTTGTATTAATAATGACGTAGAAAATGATTGTAGTCTGGCGTAAAGTTAAGAACAGCAATAACAAGCGCAGTCCTGCATACGTCTGTTATATGTTTTTATTTGACAATACTAAATAGGTTTGTTTCTTGTAGTTTTAAACGGAATCTATAAAATAAAAATAAATAAAGTGTTAAAACGCTTTGAAAATCGCAAAATCTTATCACTGATATCTGTATAATTGTAACAGCAATTTATATTAAGCTATATTTAGTAATTTCATACTAATTTGTTATCAAGATTGCTACACTTGGTCAAATAGAAGGGAAAACTTTTTTGACAGCACATCCAAGTGGCTACCAGTATCGAATATACTATAATGTGTATCATATTTGCATTGTTGTTAGCCACTCGACAGAAGTGTCATCTTGTTTATAATAAACCAAGCTCTTGGAAAAGATGACATAAACTTCTCATGGCGTGACAACTGCGAATAACAACTGATCTATTTGTATTGTATGGAATACAATTCAGGTGAAATAAAAAGTTTAAAATAAGCACAATATAGTATGAATCTTTCAAAAAGGTTTGAAGTAATTATTTTGGCACAATGAATTAGAACATGGAATATGCTTATGTCTCTTATGTAAGATGGATTGCAAATATTTATGTTATTAATAAATAAAGTGATTGTTTTGCATTATCAAAATTCATTCATTTAACAAATTGTAGTTTCCAACTTTTATACATTGAAGTATTTAACATATTAGATTATTATGTGACCGTTTTCTAACGTTGGCTATATAAATAGATCTCATCATTTTAATATAAGAGTAACATTGCATAAATGATACTTTTCTTGAAAGTATACATGAGGTAAAAGCAAATATAATGATTGACTTCGTCTTCGAAATGCACATTTTATTTGCGCCTAAAATGACCTTAGTTGTCGACGGACCATAAAACTCCATTCATTCGAAATGCAAAACTTTCATTGCAAAAATTGCGACAAGCTTGGGCAAGAATAACAAAACACATTCAACAACTGATCGATGACATCGATGGATAATCCAAGACGCTGCTTTGACACGGTTAGAAAACATTGCCAACATAAAGCGAATGGAAACAAACTGGGGTACTTCAACAAATAAAAATATGTTTATATAGCTGAGGGATTTTCATGCCGGTTAAATATATTGAAATGAATCACGACATCACATAAGGCTGTAAGGTCTACGTTTGTCTGATATACTTTATTGTTGGTTGGTTCCGGTTGCCCATATAACCGACGCATTCCCGCCAAACTCCGCCCCTCCCATTCCCTCCCCCACGCCCCCTTCCCCCACATAAAGAGTTTAGTTTGCTTGAGTTGTAGAAGAACCCATTCTGGGGACATATGGTTTTACATGCTCAGTGTACAGCGCCTAAACATGGGACAACTTTTAAACGCCTTATTTGGAAGACAATTAGTAGTGTTAGTGGAATGTCGTGATCTCTGAAATACAAGTCATATACGTGACTACTGGACTATATATCTACCCTTCAGTTATATATGCACTGTGAATTATGAGATGTGTTATACACATTTTCCTGCAAACCAAAAATAGTATTATTTTGAATGTCAAATACGGCAAATGCAACTTTTCTCATATGTACGAAAGAACATCATTTCCTTAAAAAGAATTAAGGATTGCATCAGAAATGCCGGAAAAGTTTACATTTAGAAAATTAGAACTATCAAAACATTTGGAAAAGACAGCCATAACAACTGTAGGAAATCAGATATTCCTTTACACGTCGAGACACCATAGTGGTTTATCTGGAGTACTTTGACATTTTACTTCACGAATCCTTATTAGCAATCTACTGATGCATTGTAAATAGAAATCAAAACAAATCTTATTTCTAATTTTACAGTTAATGTCAATATAATAAGTGCATAATGTAAATTAAATGTTTACATACTTTTCCTCTTGTTTATTTGGAACAGAAGTTCAAATATATTTATCAGAAACATTCTTTGATTTATTACGTTGTTTGGACAAAATTGCTATTAGAAGACAACGTCGCGAAATGCACGTCTATTTTATTGTGATAAAGCCGTCAAATTGTCACAATTCGTGTTATAAATTATTTTAGAGAAATTATTGTTTTGTTGTTAGAAGAGACAGATATTAGTTTTCTGCAAATTGTGTGAAATGCTAACAATTTCATTCCTTTTGAGCACATAATAGTTGCAGGAGAAGGCAGACAGAATCCATTATTTTCATGACAAATTCGTGGATCTCTGCGAGAAATAAATCCTTATCCTCTTCATTGTAGGTCAAGTTTCAACTGTTAGTCATGCATTTCAAGTCAAAGTATAATAAGTAATTTCCGCAAGATTATCTGACATAGCAGACGGTTTTTATAATGCCTCTATGTGAATACCAAACTTACTGCTGCTAAGCTATAGTGTATCCCAGACGCTTGACAAATTGTTGTGATTACTTTGTGCCGTAGATGGCGGCTATGATGCAGTGCAATGATTATGAAGCACAGCGCCATATTAAGACAGAGATTGGTTAATATCATATAAAACAAAAATTATGGGACTTTGAAAGCATGTGCAATGTTACAACGAGAATAAAGAACAGGCTTGAAGGAAAATTGATAATCACTGCTACCATAAATTACTACGCGACTTCTTGACTTCGATGCGTTTTATATCCGCAATAACGGCCGAAAATGTCTCTCTCTCTCTCTCTCTCTCTCGTCAAAGTCGTAATTTCGAAAGCGCTTTGTTTTTAAGAATCGGCGAACTTCTTACCAGAGAAATCGATTCATTATTCCTGGGTATAAGCCGATTTTCGGGCCAGACCAACACGGTGGACCTTAGACAAATAACTGGTCTTTTATCACATTTATTTTTTCCTGATATTTTTCACATTTATAATATCCTGACATAAATATATCTACTTCAAATGTAATTAAGATTTACAAATTTTCTCATTGCAATATTTTAGGTCAGAGTTAACATTTAATCATATTTTTCTAGTTATTTAAATTGAGGAGATGGAAAAGTCATAAAAATTATATAATCAATATTTTCCCCTTAAATATGATAAAGGGCTTAATGATAAATCGCCATGCTGCATTTTTGGTGAACAGTGGTTCATATAAATAACACATTTGTCGAGCCTGCTTTCGATGAGCTCGATATAGTTTTTACAATGGCGGTTCAGTGTATGTGCTATCGTTACTGCGCCCGTTCGTCCGAGTTCGTCCGAGAAATAACTTAGCCGTGGATACAGGGATACTTAGATAACTTGGCACACATGGTTGCCTCAATGAGACGATGTGTCGCACGTAAGTACCTCATTGTTTGCTTGGATGTCAATGTCATACTAAACGATCAAACTTGTGTGCAATGTTGCTTGATCTTCATGAGACGGCGGGTTGCGTGCAAGACCCAGGTTCTTAGCTCAAAGGTCAAGGTCACAGTGACAACTAAAAGGTCAAAAAAGTTTATGATAGACATTTTCCGCACCGTAACTTCTACATTTATCACAGGATTTTAAATTCCCGTGTCACAAATGTTCTTTTAAATGAAACGGTATGTAACGGACAAGACCCAGGTCCTTACCTTAAAGGTCAAGGCCTCATTGACATCTTTATGAATAAATTTTGTCTGGACAATAACTCTTAAGGTATAAAAGCCACATACCTGAGATTATGTAAATCTTAGTTAGTGGGAGGGAGTATGAACTGAGCAAGAAAAGATATTTTAGTGTATCTTAGACTGCCAATGAATCTCCCACTATGAATAAATCTCCTATTCCTTTTATTGTCTCACATATACTGTATTACAATATAACAATTTATTATTTAGGATTTATTAAGAATTTGTGAGTTTTGACACTTTATTGCACGTACAGTTGCTTGTCTTCATTTGCGGTTAAGATACTGTTATCCGCGGTTGCTTATAACAGCTTTGAAACAGTAAATGTATGAACAAGATCATAGATGACAAGGAATTTCCGTCTATTTCCTGTTTGGCAATGCCTTTCTGAAGGCTTGGGTTGTTCTTAGACGTCAGAAAGCGGTAAACTTATTAGAGAACAAAGTGTTTAGATTTGACAACTTAACAAGCATAACTTATTTGAACAAAACAGGTCATTTTGAGAAGTGAAATCTAAAATCCACTGTCAACGTCTTTTTTCTATAGCACTAAGAACCTTTTCGCCTTGATTTATTTACGATGTAGGTATCTTTATATCCTTATCATTGTAACACGGTGATCTATAACTCATCAGCTTATTCTGTGAAAACAAACAAAACAGAATATGAAAATATACATCTTACTCAAGTGAATTTTTGTAATTCTCTTATGAGAGGATATGTCTTTTCTAGACCTTTATTAATTAAACAATGTAAGAAAACTAAAGTTATCCATCTGCATTATACAAAAAGTTGTAAAAAAGAGTAAAAATTTAGGTGTTTTATACACTGGTGGATTTATACTTCATAAAACAAATATCAAGTATTTCTATTGAAAAATTTAAAAACCAGGCTAACCATTATTCTTAATTATATGGAAGACTTGATACATTTCATTACGCAGTTTAATTAGCGCTAACTACTTATATGAAAACAATGCCTGTTTATATGATACTGAAAAAGAAAACTTTAGAAGTCAAACATTTTAAATGTTGTTGCGTCTGTTATACGGGACAAAACGTGTTTCGAAGCTTAAGGTGGGTATCATACTTTTAATAAACTTGTAATCCACCTTATTTCCATTCATATTGTTTAATTGAATATAAACTGTAGCTTGAAATTAAAATTGTATTTAAATCGTGAATAGTTACTGCACTATTGAGATGTGTGACTTCATGGTATCCATTACCTTCGACAGTGTAATTTTTTTGTTATATAATTACTGTGATATACCAAACCACATTAAAAATGTCAATCTGATTTTAACGACAGTTCTTAAAACATATTAGACTTCTTGTATCTTGTTAATATTTACTGCAAATAAAAATGAAACTAGAAGTGTCTACACAAAATCTCTTTATAGTTGTTTACAATTACTGAACGTTCTCTAGCACAAATAGATGGTCACATACATTGCTACAGCTTTTAACTGAGTGCAAAATACTTGAAGAAACAACTAAATGGGAACATATAAACACAACTGCACCTAAAACAATCTGATATATGTACGTTGACAGTACGGAAACTAGTAAAAAAAGTTCTTCAACAGTAAAAGATAAATATAATACTGGCAAGACATTGCTTATGAATAAGACGCACCAGAATGTTATTTGTCTAAAACTGTAAAATATCTGAAAACCAATAGTCTGTTTTCTGAAGTTAACGGTGTTGTTACTACTCTACTACTGTGTAGAATGTGGTTATTTTCATCTTCACGTGTTGCTCATTTTTTTTATTTATTCTGTATTTTCAAAAACATCGAACACGTTTTAACATACAGAAAAAGTACAGCGAATGAAGATGCAGTTAGAAATTATTTAAAGAAAAAACAGATATGATACATTAAATTGTTCAGACGTAGTCAAGCATTCTCTGAATACTTGTATAATTGTGGTTCTGTTTAACTCAGAGATTGTTTTTCAATGGTTGCCATGGATACATGCTTGTGATCTATTTCCAATTTCCCTTTTCTGAATGCTAAAGTTGTTAATAGTGAATAAAGCTATTCAGTTTAATTTGGAAGTTATTAAATGATGTAAAACTTTTCTACCTTTTGTAGGCTTCCATCTAGAGACAATAACAGGGAAAATCTTGTTTCTTATAAAAACATCAAGCTACAATGTTGACACAATGAATCCGTAACACAAATAGGACAACACTTTCTCCTGTTCGCGATAATGCCTTCATTGGTATAATGCAAGAATGCTAATGAAGTGTGATTCAAGTGGTAAAAGGTACAGAAAATGAAAAACACATTACAATCCTAAAATTGTCCGGTGATTCCATTAAATCAACATAAAATTCTTACCAATTACGTACCTATTTGTGTTAATTAAGGGCCTTATTTAAGTGCAACTTTACAAAAGTTGTAATCAACAAATAATAGCTGACACTTTAAAGTACTTGTTAGTGACAAACAACAAACATCCTTATTAAAGTGTGATTTGTAAAGTTTCAACAAATAATCGTTGACGCGCGTACTAAGTCTAATCAGTTCTCACCATCAATAAATTTTCACACCGGCTAACCGTGTGGAAAAATACATAGCGAAATATACGACGGGACCGAAAAGTGCGATCGACATAGCCGAAGTTGACACATGTCGAATTCGGCTTAACAGGAGTTACACAATGTAAATCAAGAAGGATTATCGACGGGACCTGAAAAATGATTCGACTCAGCCAGAAATTTGACATAAGCGACTTTGACATACCAAGTGTGGACTGTATTTCAATAGGAATCAAAAAAAGAAAATTATGTAATCTTGTATATCCAATGCCTTGTTTACAAAAAAGGACTTAGCATTCTGTGAGGGAAAGATACTTTTTTCTAACGTACTTTTAAGAAATAAATATACTTTTTTCAATAAACACATTATAAATTGCACTCTTTTTCTTGAGTTTATGTTTATTCAACGACAAGGCATTGAGAATGGTCCTGTCATCCTGTAAGATTTTTGTGGCTTTGAAAGACTGTATAGCTCATATTTTTATCAGAGAACAGATAACTGTCTGGTATCTTAACACTGCTGCCATTGTCTTTCCATCAATTTTGACGGTTTTATGGGCCGTGCTTTTGTTTGTCTGCATCAGTATTAATTTCATTCCGAATTGTATTAAGTTGTATTAATGCCGAACAAGTCAATCAATGACAAGGACTTCCCGCCAAATTCCCTTGCTGGCAAACAGTTTCATAAAGGAATCAACTGCATAAATGCTGCAGATTGTAGAAGATTAGTTCCTATAAGCCACAACATATTCCCATCGACTTTTCCATTTTACTGTTGAAAGTATAGAACAGAGCAATTATTTTATTGAGATTTTGAACATGTAGCTCCTCATTTACAACAAACAAATTACACACATCAGGGTCAATAACTTTGCCTATATCAAATAAAGTATACTTAGCATAAAGAGCAATGCTAATCATAGGTATATGTTGAAGGCATATATGTATGGTTAACATGTATGAATGGATTCTTTTAAAATATCTTACTCAGCAAATTTTTACGTATATTCAACAAACAACCTATATAACAAGCTATCTTATTTAAAATGTTACAATCCGTGGATGTCAGCAGCTGAACTAGTTTTAAGATGTGTGTTCTCTTGAAAAAATATTCGTCAATATAACGTTTTCTTATAGTGCTGTATCTGTCACATATCAATATCAGAAGGTATTCTTCTCGATATCTCCATTTTGACATACTTCACACAGTCTTTCATTTCTTTATATTCTATTTTGTCCATATCTACCACTTTCTATTCTCAATTTATGAGCACAAATTGTAAATTTAGTCAAAATACTTCTATACCTTTTATTTCTTAATCATATTCAAATAAAGTTCATATTGGTAATCATGTCGGCTAAATTACCCGCAGCTCCATTGAAAAACTGGAAAATGACCACTCCACCTAAAGCTTGAATATCCCTGTTCAGGTATTTTGCCAACGGTCTTCACACGGTTAAAACATGTAGATAAACTTATACCGTTTTTTTCTGTTTTTGCGATTGGTGTCAGAGGACAAGTTTCCACAGTACAAAATTTCGTTTGTACCCTTTTTAAATGTAGTAAAATGGTATGGGCTAGGCAATACTTCAAAAATGTCGTATCAAAATAAAAGTACGAAGTTCTGGAAAGTGCTTTATAGACTTTTCCACGGAAAAGCATTGTGTTTTATGTGTGGCATAAAATCAAAAGGTCAGATATTGACAGAAGAAACTGGACGTGGCTGCATTGACCCGCAATCTACATTTTTAAATTCGCTGTGCCCAGCATTAAAAAAGTTAGCAATTACGCCATGCCAGTTTATGTAAACGAAATGCCTAAAGAAATACAGAAATATAGAAGCAGGGATAGCCTTAAGACCAAAGGATAAATGTTATGTTCTAAGTGTAGACGGGAAGAAACTTGTAGGACTCTCTAAAAATGGTTTGTTTGGGCATGAAGAAAACGAGAAACTTGAAATGACAAAGCAAAGACTTGAAAATGAAATGAATACAGTACAGATTTTAGGGAAAAAATGGGATAAAATAAATGATGAAGAAAAAGTTGTAAAACTTTTGTCTGTTCGGATAGGGAACATCAAAAGTTATTTCTGAAACAAAATATGGCCCTTCTGAAGTTTACCAAAGAATCTGGAGAGAATTGGAGGGAGTCTAAGTACGTTTATGCGATCAGTAGTATAATGAAGGATCGATCATTTCTAATATCGTTCTTAATATCGTTCTTAGGTGTCTGGTTTTTATTTAAACTAATTGAGACACATCAGTATAACACACTGGAAATCTATGACCTTTGAAAGTCAGAAGACGGACACGTTAACGTGCGATAGAAGCGAATAACTGTAAGATAATTGATGAAAAAGTAAATTTAGCAAATTTCCCACACATACAAAATTCCGTTCGGGCACTACTTGCCTTTTCTTCTACCTACTAATATAGACAAACATATAGGCGCTGGTGTCAAAAACACATAGGGTGTCGTTTTCAAAATATTTCTCAAAATTGTGATTCACAGTTTAACTATATAAAATTATACGGAAAACATCATTTGGATATATCAGGAAATTCAGTATTCATGTCTTTAGCTGCGAATGATGGTCCGAAATATTCAAATATTGATTGAATCAGCGGAAATTCTGACATGCCTACACAAAAATAGATAGAATTAACAAGAAAAGGAAAGGAATTATAAAGATAGCAACAATTATTTGATAAGATCGAGGAGCCCGATCCATTCCTCAACATTGTTAGCATTCCGCTACATTTGTGTTGTTTTACAAAAGAATAATGAAAATAATAAAATAAACACAATTGTAGAAATATATGCAAACAACTCGTAGGTATGAAATCTTAGGGATTACGGAACGCAAATTACGCACTTAGACGCCGACTAGGTTTATCACCGTGACATTGAAATAGAACGTGGAAAATGCTTGTTTCTCTCATGTAAGATGGATATCAAATATTTACGATATCAATAATCATTATGGTGCATTATCAAAATTCACACATTTAAAAAACTTTAGTCTCTAACTTTTATGCATTGAAGTATATAACATATAAGATTATTATATTATGTTACCGTTTTCTAACGTTGGCTATAAACTTGGATGTCATCATTTTAATATAAGAGTAACATTGTATAAATGATACTTTTCCTGAAATTTTAAATCAAGTAAAAGCAAATATATAGAATGTCTTGGTCTCCAAAATGCAAATCCCACTGCAAATATCGCGAAAAGAATGGGGGGGGATCGATTGACACCGATGGAAGCTCCCCGACGCTGGGTTGACACAGCTAGAAAACATTGCCGTGAAAAAGCAAATGGAAACAAATCGGGGTACTTCAACAAGTAAAAAAATGTTTATATAGCTGAGGTATATTCATACCAGCTAAATATATTGTTATGAATCACGACCACTTATGTTGTCTGATTTTAGTTTGCTTGGGTTTAGTTTGTTGGGTTGTGGAAGAACCCATTCTGGGTCAACATGCTGGAGGTAAAGCATCTAAACATGGGACATCGTTTAAACGTCTTATCTGGAAGACAATAATTAGTTGTGTTAGTGGAAGGTCGCGACCTCTGAAATACAAGTTATATACGTGACTACTGGACTATTTATCTACCCTTCAGTTATATATGCACTGTGAATTCTGAGATGTGTTTTACATATTTTCAAACAAACCTGAAATAGTAATTATATTGATTGTCAGATAATAAAAATGCATTTTTGTCATATCGTACGAAAAATATTTCCTTAAAAGAAATGAAAGACTCCATCAGAAATGCCGGAAAAGTTTATAGTTAGAAAATAAGAACTATCAAAACAATGGGAAAGGGCAACCATAACAACGGTGGAAAAATCAGATACTCTTTTACACATGAGACACCACAGTTGTTTATCTGGAGTACTTTGACATTTTACTTCCTCCACGAATCACTCAAATTAGTAAACTACAAAGTGATATATGCATTGTTAATAGAATTTAAAACAAATCTAATTTCTAATTTTACATTTAATATCAATATAATAAGTGCGTAATGTAAATTAAATGTTTACATACTTTTCCTCTTGTTGATTTGAAACAGAAGTTCAAATTCATTTATCAGAAACATTCTATGATTTATAACTTTTTTTGGTCAAAATTACTCTTTAGAAGTCAACATCGCGAAATGCACGTCTATTTTATTGTGATAAAGCCGTCAAATTGTCGCAATTCGTGTTGTAAATTATTGCAGAGAAATAATTGTTTTGTTGTGTGAAAAGACAGATATTAGTTTTCTGCGAATTGTGTGAAATGCTAACAATTTCATTCCTTTTGAGCACATAACAGTTGCAAGAGAAGGCAAACAGAATCCATTATTTTCATGACAAATTCGTGTATCTCTGCGAGAAAAAAAATTCTTATCTTCTTCATTGTAGGTCAAGTTTCAACTGTTAGTCATGCATTTCAAGTCAAAGTATGACAAGTAATTTCCGCAAGATTATCTGACATAGCAGACGGTTTTTATAATGCCTCTATGTGAATACCAAGCTTACTGCTGCTAAGCTATAGTTGACAAATTGTTGTGATTACTTTGTGCCGTAGATGGCGGCTATGATGCAATGGAATGATTATGAAGCACAGCGCCATATACAGACACAGTCTGGTTAATATCATATAAAACTAAAATTATGGGACTTTGAAAGCCTGTGAATAAAGAACAGGAAAATTGATAATCACTGCTACCATAAATTACAACGCGACTTCTTGACTTCGATGCGTTTTTACATCCGCAATAACGGCCGAAAATATGGGATTAAGCGAATTCTCGGTCATTTATGTACGAATATTTTCAGAGTCTCTCTCTCTCTTTCTCTCTCTCACTCAGTTCAAAGTCGTAATTTCGAAAGCGCTTTCTTTTAGAATCGGCAAATAAATTTTACTTCTCGATTATTTCAGCATAACAGTGACCAGAGAAATCGATTCATTATTCTTTGGTATAAGCCGATATCTTCGGGCCAGGCCAACACGGTGGACCTTAGACAAATAACTGGCCTTTTATCACATTTATATTTTCCTGACATAAGTACATCTACTTCAAATGTAATCAAGATTTACAAATTTTTTCATCGCAATATTTTAGGTCAGAGTTAACACTTAATCGTGTATTTCTCGTTTTTTAAATTTGGGAGATGAAAAAGTCATAAAAATGTTATAATCAATATTTCCCCCCATGAATAGTAAAGGGATTAATGATAAATCAACATGCTGCATTTTTGGTAAATCTATGGTTCATATAAATATCATATTTGTCGATCCCGTTTGCGATGAGCTCGACATAGTTTTCACAATGGTGGTTCAGTGTATGTGCTATCGTTTGTCCGCTCGTTCGTCCGAGAACTAACTTAGCAATGGATACAGGGATGTTCAAATAACTTGGCACACATGGTTGCCTCAATGAGATGGTGTGTGACACGTAAGAACCTCATTGATTGCTCAGAAGTCAGTGTCATACTAAACGATCAAACTTGTGTGCAATTTTGCTTGACACGTTTGTTCACCTTCATGAAACGACGTGTCGCGTGCAAGACCAGATTCTTAGCTCAAAGGTCAAGGTCACTGTGACAGCTAAAAGATCATAAATGTTTATGCTATACATTTTCCGCACCAGACTTCTACATTCATCACAGGATTTTAAAATCCCTTGTCACATATGTTCTTTTAAATGAAACGGTGTGCAAGTCCTTAAAGGTCAAGAACTCACTGACACGTTTGTGAATAAATGGATACAGGGATGCTTAGATAACTTGGCACACATGGCTGCCTCAGTCACACGATGTGTCGCACGTAAGAACCTCATTGATTGCTCAGATGTCAATGTCATACTAAACGATCGAACTTGTGTGCAATTTTGCTTGGCCTTCATGAGATGGCGTGTTGCGTGCAAGACGCAGGTTCTTAGCTCAAAGGTCAAGGTCACAGTGACAGCTAAAAGGTCAAAATGTTTATGATAGACATTTTCCGCACCGTAACTTCTACATTCATCACAGGATTTTAAATTCGCGTGTCACAAATGTTCTTTTAAATGAAACTGTATGTAACGGACAAGACCCAGGTCCTTACCTTAAAGGTCAAGGCCTCATTGACATGTTTATGAATAAATTTTGTCTGGACAATAACTCTTAAGGTATAAAAGCCACATACTTGAATCTGACAGAAGGTAAATCTTAGTTATGGGGAGGGAGGATGCACTGGGCAAGATCTAGAAAAGTTATTTTAGTGTATCTTAGACTGTCAATGTATCTCCCACTGTCAATGAATCCCTTACTCCTTTCATTGTCTGACATGAACTGTATTACAATATTACAATTTATTATTTAGGATTTATTAAGCATTTGTAAGCTTTGGCACTTTATTGCACTTACAGTTGCCTGTCTTCATTTGCAGTGAATATGCTGTTATCCTCGGTTGCATACAACAGCTTAGAAACAGTAAATATACGAACAAGATCGTAAATCTCAAGAAATTTCCGTCTTGGAAATATAATGTATTTCCTGTCTGGCAGTGCCTCTCAGAAGGCTGTGGTTGTGCTAAGACGTCCGAAAGCGGTTAACTTATTAGAGTATAAAGTGTTTGGATTTGACAACAACATAAATTATATGAACAGAACAGAACAGGTCATGAAAATCTAAGAGTAAGTCTAAGAACTAAGAATCTTTTCGCCTCGATTTATTTACGATGTAAGTTTCTTTATATCTTTATCATTGTAACACGGTGATCTATTACTCAACAGCCTATTCTATGGAAACAAACAAAACAGAATATGAAAATATACATCTTACTCAAGTGAATTTTTGTAATTCTTTTACGATAGGAGATGTCTTTTCTAGACTTTTATTAATTAAATAATGTAAGACAACTGAAGTAATCCATCTGCATTATACAAAAAGTTGTAAAAGAGTAAAAAATTACATCAAACAAGTAGTTCTATTGAATAATTATAAAAACAGGCTAATCATTATTCTCAGTTACATGGAAGACTTTATACAGTTTATTTCGTAGTTTATTTAGCGCTAACTATTTATGTGAAAAAAAATACCTGTTCATATGATATTGAAAAAGAAAAACTTTAAAAGTCAAACATTTTCTGTTATACTGGACAAAACGTGTGTCGAAGCTTAAAGTGGATATCATAGGTTTAATAAAAATGAAACCCATCTTATTTACACTCATATTTTTAAGTTGAGTATAAACTGTAGCTTGGAATTAAATTTGTATTTAAATTGTGAATAATAGAATCTATCATTGGGGGTGGTTGAAGATCGGGATATCCAAACCCGAGGGTGACCCGTTCGCGCCGGAAACGAACCTCTGGCGAGTTTCCGGTCGGGAACCGCCACCCGAGGGTTTGGATAACCCGATCGTCAACCACGTCCAATGATTGATTTTTTTTTTCACTAACTCACTCATGGAACAAAAAATACTAACGAACGCAAAAAATATTTGGAACTATTTTTATGCGTTTCGACGCCTGTGAACCGCATAACAGCCAGATTTCCAATACACAATATTCAACATGGCGGAGACACGTTTCACTGATTCAATTAAATGTAGAGGGTGTGTTGATGACAACCAACTCTATCCAGAGTTCGATATATATTTTATTCAGACGAATAGTATGTAAAAACCTACAAATAAATATGACAACAATAAACATATGAACATATTCTAAAATCATAAAACATTATTTCAGCATTTCAATAATTCAATTCATTAAGTCAATACAACTTCATGAAAAGTAAATTCAAAGCAAAAATATAAAATCTTACCAGGTACATGTAATAAGCTGATCTTCTTATAGAAATATGAAGAGATGTCTATATGACTTTTTGTTGTAAATTCTGAATTATACAGAATTTCAATAACAGAATAAACTAGCGAAGTTGTTCTGTAAAGAACTGACTTGATAGCAAAACGTAAATTTCTTCAAGTGCCCTCACTATTTTCTAAAAATCTATATCTTCATGATGATAAGAATATGATGTGATTCTTTCATCCAATCAAACTATTCGCAATAAGCACAACAAGACAACAATTGGACAATACTGGGCAACACTGGACAAAACAAGAGACAGTTCACTAAACATGTTGACCTTAAAAATATAAACAAGAAAATACCCATAATACTCTGAAAGTGAATGAAAATGAAGTCATGTGACCATGAACAGTTATGAATGAACATGTGCAGTATTCACTACAGTGTTTACAGTTTTTACTATACACAGTAGCTTAATTATATACACAACGTATATCATGAAAAATTGACCTTATCTACATAAAAATGGATTAAAAGTAAATGTATTACGTAGGTTTAAACATCAGGAATAAGTAAAGTCGATGGATTAAAGTGATTTAAATGCAAATTAATCAGAGAACTTGTGATTTTCACGACAGTTCTTAAAACATATTACCCTTTTTGTATCTTCATATAACTATAAGTTACTGCAAATAAAAACGAAATTGAAAGTATCTACACAAGAACTCTTTATAGCTGTTAACAATTATTGAACGTTCTCTGGCACAAATAGATGGTCACATACATTGCTACAGCTTTGAACTGAGTGCAAAATACTTGAAGACACAATAAAATGGGAACATATAAACATAATTGCACCTGAAACAAGCTGGTATATGTTAGCTGACAGTACGGAAACTAGTAAAAAAAGTTCTTCAACAGTAAAAGATAAATATAATACTGGCAAGACATTGCTTATGAATAAGACGCACCAGAATGTTATTTGTCTAAAACTGTAAAATATCTGAAAACCAATTATAGTCTGTTTTCTGAAGTTAACAGTATTGTTACTACTGTATATGTGATTATTTTCACCTTCATGTGTTTCTCACTTTTCAATTTATTCTATATCTTCAAAAGAAAAACGAACACATGTTTACACACAGAAAAAGTACAGCGAATGAAGATGCAGTTAGAAATTATTAAAAGAAAAAAAACACAGATATGATACATTAAAATGTTCAGACGTTGTCAGGCATTCTCTGAATACCTGATAATTTTGATTTTTTATCATAAAATGATAGGTTATGTTTAACTCAGAGATTGTTTTTCAATGGTTGCCATGGAAACATGCTTGTGATCTATTTCCAATTTCCCTTCTCTAAATGCTAAAGTTGTTAATAGTGAATAAAGCTATTCAGTTTAATTTGGAAGTTATTAAATGATGTAAAACTTTTCTACCTTTTGTCGGCTTTTATCTAGAGACAATCACATATGAAATCTTGTTTCTTATAAAAACGTCACGCTACAATGTTGACACAATGAATCCGTAACACAAAAAGGACAACACTTTGCAAATAAAACTTCCTCTACTTCATTTATACAATGCAAAAATGCTCATGAAACGTGATTCAAGTGATAAAATGGTACCCAATGACGTTCACATTCAAATCAGTAATGTAGAGCACTACCCAACATATACTTCTAAACTTTTGTTATGCACCAAATCTTTTAGTGTGAATATTTTCGGCAATGATTTGATTACCGTCGTTCACATGATTTTTATGCCCCCGAAGGGAGGCATATAGTTTTTGAACTGTCCGTCCGTCCGTCAGTCAGTCCGTCCGTCAGTCCGTCCGAAAATTTTAACATTGGCAAAATTCTTCTTAGTAGTAGGATTTACTTCATACTTGCACACAACACCCCTTTGGACAAGACCTTTCCACTGACCTATATTTATTGACCCCTGAATGACCTTGACCCCTGAATATCCAATTGTCCAAAAACTAATATTTGGCCATAACTTCCAAATTGGTAAGTGGATACACTTCATA
The DNA here is from genome assembly GCA_012932295.1 of Cyclina sinensis. Lineage (NCBI taxonomy): Eukaryota > Metazoa > Mollusca > Bivalvia > Venerida > Veneridae > Cyclina > Cyclina sinensis. Next base: position 39,601,700 of record JAAONU010000003.1, on the reverse strand, counting down.
CTTAAACACAACGCCCCTTTGGACAAGGCCTTCCCACTGACCTATATTTATTTGACCTTGACCCCTGAATGACCTTCACCTTGAAGATCCAATTGTCCAAAAACTTTAACATTGCCCATAACTTCTTTATAAGTAAATGGAATTACTTTATACTTGGACAAACCCCCTTTGGATAAGACCTTCCCACTGACCTATATTTATTTGACCTTGACCACTGAATGACTGGTTCTCAGGTCAAAGGTCAAAGCACCACGTTCGGGGGCATTGTCATCTTACAGTGACAGTTCTTGTTAATGTCAATGTCATGTTTAATCAATTTGATTGAAGGACAAATTAAACATTTTTTTACTGATTTTGCATTAGTTATGTGCCAGAGAAGAGGAAGACCCGCTATATCCAAGAGTTTTGGACACGCAAATTGTTTTCCAAATTTTCACAACTCCATTTATGTTTACAAGTTTAGACACAATACTTAACGTGTGTGTGATCCATTGCTAACGACAACTGCTTATCAATGCCTTCTCATGCTTCCTATGATGTTTCTGAGAGTCCTAACGGGGATGGTGGCCCATTTTTTCACCAACATGGCCTCAAGCTCCTGGATGCTTCTAGGCTGCACCTGGCGAGCTGATATCCATAACCGCAGTTCATTCCACAGGTGCTCAGTTTGATTTAGGTCGGGTGATCGAGCTTGCCAGTCAAGGCGCTTAATACCCTCCCTCTGCAGGTAGTGATGCACCACCCAGGGCCTGTGGGGACGCGCAGTATCGTCCATTAAAATGAACTGATCGCCCGATGCCCGATTAGGCATACAGCCTAATCTGGGTGTCTAACATCTCATCGATGTACCGCTGACCAGTCAATTTACCTCTATTTAGCACAACGAGGTCAGTCCGTCCGTCCAAGCTAATGCTTCCCTACACCATAACTAACCCACCGCTGTAGCGGTCGTGCTCAGCAATATTTCCGGCTTGAAACCTTTCCTCAGGTTTTCTCCAGACTCTCGTCTGTCAGTAAAGTCTAGGTAAAACCTAGACTCATCAGTAAAGAGAACAAGTCTCCAGTTTTGTCTGGTCCACTTAACATGCTCCCTCGCCAATTGCAAACGAGCCTGGCGGTGACGAGGATTCAATGGAATTCTTATACATGGTCTTCTTGTTGGCAGATTACCCTCTAGCAACCTTCTACGCACCGTCTAGGTACAAACATTGACCCAAGAAGCATTAAAAAGGTCATTCCGAAGATGCGTTGCTGTTGCGAACCGTACTCGATGAGCCTGGATAATCAAGAATCGCTCTTGAGCTGCTGTCGTCACCCTTTGTCTGCCTCCGCCATGCTTCCTGAGGGGTGTACCATACTGCTGGTGCCTTGCTCAGGCTCTGGTGATGATGGTGTGGTGTGCACCAAGCGCCACACCAACCTCAGGGTTTGTGTACCCCTGCTCCACCATCCCTACAGCCCTCCACATCTCGGCTTTACTAAAATGCCGTTTTATCATAGTGTTTGCCATGTCAAACTGATCAATGTAAAAAAGTCTGACCTTTGAATGACCATAAATTTGTAATGTCTGTGTATAAGGACAATAATATGTTTCTGCTCCAACTAAAAAAACAACAGAAAAACGAGGGGTGCATGCTTTCCTTGACCACGTGGCGAGACCTACTCGATAAAATTGGGACCATTTCAGAACATTGCTGAATCAAACTATGCAAAATAAATAATTTAAAGCGACTGACTCACAGAATTTAGCTGATTTTTTTTTCTTTAAAATTTAAGAGAAGATAATATACTATTGAAAAACGTAATATTATGCTTCTATACACCATGAAAGCTGAGAAAAAGTTTTGACTTAACCAGGATTCGAACCCATGACCTTTCAGTTAGTAAAATATTGAGCGACGATCTACACCACTGAACCACAGAGACTGGTTAACAAGTTTCGTAAAAAATAATCTTATAACTAAAGTATTTACCCCATGACTAACGGGGTAAATATTTTACCCATAAAAGTGTGTAAAACTTTATATTTTGATATTTTTCTGTAACAAAAAAATTAGCCAGTAACTTAGTTTAGATATGTTCTTCACAATTACAACAAGAATTTCAAGTTCTTATAAACATTTCTTTTTTTTCATCGTCGGCCCATCTGTGAGTCAGTCGCTTTAATCCTTTTTATACTTTTCATAATATAGTGAAAAACTTTTGGTGCTTAGCAAAAGTTGAGTAGTATATATTCCACCAATATGTAGTTCTCCTACTTGGGCATATTAAAGTAGCCAATGTTCAATACCTTTTATTTAAAAAGAAGCAACGTTACAACACAGGTTAAAAAAAGAAACCTGAACACATGTTATAAAGCAACAGACAGTGGATATTGTTTAATACACACAAAATATCCTTTTTTAACGAAATTTACCTAACATAATATTTTTCGACGTATAGGCATAAAATATTTGTAGCTTACACAGATATAAAAACACATTTCAATGTTGAAAAAAAGACGGAAAACTGTCCGATGATATCATTAAATCAGCATACAATTCTTACCAATTACGTACCAATTTGTGTCAATTTAGTCCCTATTTAAGTGCAAATTTACAAAGGTTGCAATCAACAAACAAAAGGCGACATTTGAAAGTACCTGTTAGTGACAAATAACATCCTTATTAAAGTGTGATTTGTAAAGTTTCAACAAAATATTGTTGACACGTGTAATTATTCTGATCAGTTCTCACCATCAATAAGTTTTCACGTTTTCACACCGGCCTACCGTGTGGAAAAATACATACGACTGGACCGAAAAGTACGATCGATATAGTCGAAGTTTGCACATGTCGAATTCGGCTTAACAGGGTTTAAACAATATAAATCAAGAAGGGTTATCGACGGGACCAGAGAAAATAATTCGACTCAGCCAGAAATTTGACTTTAGCGACTTTGACATACCGAGTCTCATGGACTGTATATTAATAGGATTTGCAAAAGGAAATTATGTATTTCTCAGTGCTAGATGTGAATTATAAGCCAAGTCAAACAAGACGGCCAAGTGAAAAAAAATTGAGTGGGGGAGGGCAAGTACCTAGTCAAATAAGATGAAAAAAAAGATAAAAGAAAAATAATGAAAAAAAATTTGGTGTGTGTGTGTCGGGGGGGGGGGGGTGAGAGGTGGGTCCGCATGCAGGGGGGGGGATGAGTTAATTACCGATGTATTTAAAATAATAATGGAAGCAATTTGGTGGGGGTAGTGGGGGAGTACTGACCAATCTCATGTCTCATGTAAATTAAAATTTATTTCAGAGCTTAAAAAGAAGTTCCTTTCCAATATAGGAGAAAAAAGAATTTTTTCGGGAGGATGGGGTAACACGGGTTGGGGGAGGGGTTCCCATACATGGTCGGGGGAGTCAAGTACCTACATATTTAAAAAAAATAATTATAATTATGGGGGAAGGGGGTCCCCATGCAGAGGGGAGGGGGGAGGTACTAACCCATCCTATGTAAGATAATACTTTATTTCTAGACTTAAGAAGTTTTTTCCCTATATATAGTATAAGCAAAATCAAGTGACCCCTGGGGTGGGGCTAACTTTGATCCCAGGGACATGGGTACCAACAATATTTGCAGGGGCCTTGCTGGTGATCAAGTATTCCAAGTTCCAATACACTCTTTTTCTTGAGTTTATGTTTATTCAACGACAAGGCATTGAGAATGGTCCTGTCATCCTGTAAGATTTTTGTGGCTTTGAAAGACTGTATAGCTCATATTTTTATTAGAGAACAGACCACTGTCTGGTATCTTAACACTACTGCCAGTATCTATCCATCAATTTTGACAGTTTTATGGCACGTGCTTTTTTTGTCTGCATCAGTATCAATTTCATTCCGAAATGGATTAAGTTGCATTTCTAATGCCGAACAAGTCAAACAATGACGAGGACTTCCCGCCAGATTTCCTTACAGGAATCAACTATAAATGCTGCAGATTGTAAAAGATTAGTTTCGATAAGCCACAGCATATTCCTATCGATTTCTTTTATTTTAATGTTGAAAATATAGATTGACTAGTCACATTTGTTTGAATACCACCAATTATTGTAAACCATTAAAACTAAATTATAGACATCTGAAGATCAAGTTCAAAGTAATATGTTTACAATTTATTTAAAAGTTTTAGACATACGAGAAATATCTAAAGCAGGAGCTTCGCTACATCTCTTCAACTATTTGACAGCAAATTAATTTTCAAGTATGAACATAAAATCCTTGCTGCTAAGTAAGAAAGGTCGATTGGTTAGAGTAAGCCAGGTGTCACTGTTTAAATACCACCTTGGCAAAAATATCTTGTTACTTTCCGCATTTCACACTTTCAGCATGAATAGTGATTTGATATAAGGAGGCATTCATCTAGCAGGATTTATATACGAATCAACAAGTTGTTTTCAAATCTAAGAAAATAAAAAGGTTTGAATTAAACTAATTTCTACTATCAACTGAACCTTGAAACTATTCTCTAACGTGTTTGTTAATAAAAACGTTTGAATTAGCTTACCACAAATCAGCTTAGTTATAAAGTTTTAAGTCTTTAGTTTTTACTTCATAACGGGTTTTATACTTTAACTTGTAATTTTCATAGCAACTTGAGTTGATGAGTTTATTACTGTGGTAGGAGTTAAATCATTTTGACTGCTTTTTAACGAACTGATTTCAAATCTTTTGAATTACGAGAAATAATTAAATATGACAACTCAACAATTACAGTCCATGCAGATTCCTTGATAAAAACCAAATTTTCCTCAAAAAATGCAAAAACTGTCAAAGCTGACATATCTAGCCATACCCTTGGGACAGTTATTTCTGAAACTATCGTTCAATCTTCATCAATTTTCTTCGGGATTAAGCCTTCATATTAACACATTTGGCCTCGTAAAGTTATTACATGGGAACATATGAAAAAAAGACAGACATAACATTTAACTGCAATAGATTTCTATTAAATCAACATGCAACCTCTTTCCTCCTGGTGAGTATCGCATTTCTTTGGTAGCTAAATAGTCTAAAGAAAACGTAGTATGGGAAAAGTGAATGCATTCTAGACGACATATTACTTTATTAATTTGTATATATCAGACATATTGTAAAGTAACGAGGAATTATTGTGTAGTTTTGTTATTACATAACGACGCGCTATCAACGTTTTGTTCAGAAAAAGTGCCTTTCCGAACTTTGAAAGAAAAAGAAGTGATGGAAAACAGTGTCTACAATATTACTTTCTGTCTTTTTTCATCCAGCGAATAACTCACATCTTAGGAGATATCAACTTTTAACTTAAAATATCAGTAGATATTATTAACAAAAAAGTTCATTATACAGAATCATACTGCTTTTGTTATTTTTAAAGTTGTTTTATTTTTTATAATTATTTCTATCCTAGGGTTAGAACTGAAACTCCCATAATGGTATACACTCCAAACATCGTGTACACCATTAGTACAGCAATAAAGATTTTGTCAGGTTAATGACGATTGTCCAATGAAATCGATAATGCAAAAGTGCAGTATTACAGATACCTCTAAACGTGCATTGTACAAGACCTGATACTCTCTTTTTGCTATTTTGAGATATTTTTCTTTGATGTTTCAAACTTATTTTTGTCTGAAGCATAAATGCAACTTTCTGAGAATTGATAAAGAGTGATAGTCCTTTTCACATGGTTTCATTTTCAAAGCATTTATTCAAATCGGCATCGTCAAACTGACAATTGTGTGAGGGAGGAGTTCCTGGAACATCCGTCGCTTCCAAAGTATAGTCTTTTATTTTCCATGTTATTAATATGCAAACCATTTTTCAGTTAAAAAAGAATATGTAAGTGTTCCTATTTATTCTAAACACACTCAGAAGTCGGTTAGATTTCGGACAAGAAAAATTAACTTAATAGAGTGGTTTGAAATTTCTTTTTTTCTATTTAAATTTTAAGTTGACTTCCGGATGGTTGATGTAAGCTTGAGTCTGGTAATGTATGAAGCGACATTAATGTTAGAAGCAGACCTTGTGCAACAACAAGTATTGTATTTATGGTGTAGAAGCAGACCTTGTGCAACAACAAGTATTGTATTTATGGTGTAGAAGCAGACCTTGTGCAACAACAAGTATTGTATTTATGGTGTAGAAGCAGACCTTGTGCAACATCAAGTATTGTATTTATGGTGTAGAAGCAGACCTTGTGCAACAACAAGTATTGTATTTATGGTGTAGAAGCAGACCTTGTGCAACAACAAGTATTGTATTTATGGTGTAGAAGCAGACCTTGTGCAACAACAAGTATTGTATTTATGGTGTAGAAGCAGTCCTTGTGCAACAACAAGTATTGTATTTATGGTGTAGAAGCAGACCTTGTGCAACAACAAGTATTGTATTTATGGTGTAGAAGCAGTCCTTGTGCAACAACAAGTATTGTATTTATGGTGTAGAAGCAGACCTTGTGCAACAACAAGTATTGTATTTATGGTGTAGAAGCAGGCTATTTTAGTTGGACAGGTTATATATCAGCTTGCCTCATAAATGATTAAGTGGAAGTTATAAATCAGGAAAATCAATTCTTTATGTCGTATGAGGATTAAAGGATAAATCCAAGTCGCAATAACGCGACAGTTATGTATTGCTTCAATGAAGACGTCGTGAAAGGATTAAGATTGAAGTTTTTAAATGAACTTTTGTCTGAACAGAGTAAATTACACTCGCAACAAAACTGACTGTCTGAAGGTAACAGAACATTGGTAGACACGTAACCCTCGCCAAAATGCTGCAGTGAATGGTTCTTTTTCTACATTTCTTGGTGATATAACTATATTTGCCTCTTATGTGTAACTTTTATTTTTAGATCAATAGTTAGTTAGCAAATGCATTTGGTGTTAACAAATTTTGTAAAAACCCAGTAAAGGTTTAAAAACTCTTTTGCTTCATCGGCAATTTTGGTCCTCCGTAAACTAATTCTTTGTGACAAATTATTCCTATATCTCGTTATTAAGATATCTTATTTCAGCTGATCTGACGGACAACGGCCTGAAAGGTTATATCCTTTAAATATATGAATTCTTTTAATAAACTGTAAACTGGTTTGTCTTAAATTTTAGAACATTCCAGACCTTTAATAAAAAAACTTTCATTAGTAGCTATATATTCTGTCTGTGTGTGTGTGTGTGTGCGTATTATTCGCAGTCTTTGCACTGGGTGAAAATTTTAAAAAAAGGAAGTACAGATTATTTCGTTTTTTTTTATAAAAACAAGAAGTGCCGCAATGCGACGAAACCAGGTTTTCAACGACCAAGTATTGATGTGACAGGAATTTGGAATGAAATATGTCAGTGAAGAAAAAATGATGGTGTTATTTTGCTTGCATGCAGATAGTGATCTGTGTAGGGTTAGTAGAAATCCATATAGATTTAGTACAAAGGAAATGGTGAAGCACTGCAATAAATATATGATTGGGAAAAGTGGTTGATGAAACAAATCAATTATTGGGCTTGTTCCTGACCCTACACAGACATATAGGGGGTCAGTAATTTCAGTCCCATTTTTGCCGCAGCTAGTAATTCTTAATAATAATATATGTACCGTATTGATGTACTTTGTAAAATATATGGCTGTCCATACTATCTTGTGGTCACTCAATAGGTCTCAGCAAACTGAAGTTATTACGTGAGAACTGAATTTCTATTTTTAGCAACAGTGATAGACCACATACATTTGGTTAGTAATCCCAAGCTGCCTCTTGATATAAGCTACCCACACACCAAGTATTGCGTCAATAGGCCAAATCAAACTCAAGTTATTGAGCGGAAACTGAGTTTCTATTTTTAGCAACAGTGACATTGACCTTAATCACAGACATGTGGGTAGCAATCCCAAGCTGCCTCTTGATATAAGCTACCCACACACCAAGTTTGGCGTCAAAAGCCCAAAGCAAACTCAATTTATTGAGCGGAAACCAAAAGTTGACGCCCGCTCGCCGACTTCAGCATTACAATAACCGGTTTTCGTTGAAAACCTGGTTAGAAACGTTATACTTAGTTTTCTTGTCTGACATACATCTTGGCTGTTCTCTAATTCATTTAGCGCTAATCTGGATTCAGCAGTTTATTTTATAGAAGTAATTCTGTAAATAAACCAAGCATATAACAGGCGGAATTAGTATCATTAATTCTAACACGATCTCAAATATTTACTACATAAACATATAGGAAAACCAGTTGTTTTTTATTCTACGATAAAATATGGCTGTTACATTGTGCGCCCACCTATTCCACACTACACATAGTTTGATCGTATTTTCTCTTTTTGCCGTAAACTTAGTATAATTTCATTTCTTAAATGTGACAGTACAAAAAATAAATCCCTTTTCAGGTATACAAATATTAGGCACTAGTACTTAATAAGTACAAACTTATTTTTTCACCATGGGAAATGTTGCGATGCAAACGCTATGGAAATAGTTCCAATTTCCGGTTTATGAATGAAATCATATCACGTGACATATACAAAACGAAACGATCGTAGTAAATATTGTAGTAGTAGACAAACTTCCGGTTCGTCTGCAAAACCTACTAACACCGCAGAAACTGACAATAAAGTTTACTGTTATTGTTATTCATGGAATTTTGTTGTTTTAAAAAGTTTATCTACGTTTGTCTTTTGTTTAAATTAACTGCAGATTTTATGAATAAATAAGTATCGATAAATTTTGGTATGTACTCCTATCTACACTAGGTTGTAAATTGTAACAGCTTACGTCGCCTACTGACGAATTGCACACTTTACATAAATGCTTGCAAAAATAGTTCTAGATATTTTCGTGGTTAGAATCGAAATACGCACTCGTGATTTAATTCCTACGCATCCGAACTCCTGCCTATATTTTATTCACTCATAAAATATAGGAACATATTTATTATTTCTTAATTCACAAAATATTGTAGCACCAATGAAATGTCAGACTATTATTAAAAAACTCAGATGTATGTACAAGATAGATGATTGATGTTGCTAATCTATCAGAACATTTGTTTTATATATTGGTTGCGTAGAATAGAAATGTTTGCTTTTGTTAAATGAAGCAGAACCACAAGATGTTTCTACAGTGAAATAAGTATCTATATAAAGCAATTACGGTACTGAAAGAGAGTCTTTGATAATTGTTCTACAAATATATATTAAGCTGTGACTTAATAAAACATTTCTAAAGAACAACTGTTTATTGCACAAGCCTTTCTGAATGACATTTTTGTGGACTTTTACCAGACCGAGATTTTAGAGTAGATGGTGTTGTCGTTTTATTGTTGTTTTCAAAAATAAATTACCAAACTGGGAGACTTTGTTGTAAATGTTGTTGTAAAATATAATATATATATATTTTTTTTCCACATGTTTCATCAAATGAAATAAATATCGTGAAATATGATAGTGTTGCAATCTTCAGTTTTCTTGTTTTTTAGAATCAAACTAGACCTGTCGATGGAGACACCAGAATGATGAAAGGATTTTTTTTATTTGCTCTTGTGTAATAAATTGTTTAATTTAACACTATAAAACTGCTATTCTTCACATCTTTGCTTGGGTTGATGAAAGTCTAATTCTGCTAGACAAGACTGCGTAAGACTTAGATTTACTCAAAATACAGGTAGTTAATTTTTCAAAATAAGCATGTTTAACTTATAGAACTGTGAAACAATTTTTAAAACCCAGTTCACTTAGTAGTTTAGATTGTCCCATGGAAATCCGTAATAATTTGATTGGCTGGTTTGTTTTTTGACTGACTTGGTTGGTTTCTAACCATTGACTGATTGATTTTTTACCTCAAAGATAAATACCGTTGCAAAGATAAAAAGTGCTAAAATAATAGAATTTACATTTGTGTTTAAGATATGCTTCTAACAAATATTTTCAGAATTCAGTCGGCTAGATATAACCCCAAATCTGCATACACTTAAAGTTTCACTAACTTGAAAATGCAACCACGGTAATGTGCCATTTTCGTGTTTCGTCTTAAACATTAGGCAGATTTTAATTTTTAAATTAAACATAACTAATGTCGGAGGGCTCAAGACAGGGGATGGGAGAATAAGCAATATAAACAGTCTCAATTCAACTGTTAAACAGAATTTGCACTAAAATGAGTTGATTGAAATTGACGTTCACTTTCGGTTAATTATTGTTAACTAAACTAAAAACTAAAGTTTTTTTTAATATTTACACTGAAACGCTGTGTTATATCTAAAATGTTCTGTTGATAAAAAAAATAATATTTGAAAGCTAGATTTATCAAACATGCTGAACCTTAATGTGAACTTTCTACTTGGAAGTATTTGAGTGAAACTTAATGGGTTATATATATACTGATAATTGTTGTAATATTGTTATAAACCATCATCTATAACGCTGACTGACTACAACAATGGTAGTTTAATAGTGTTGAAGCAATCAATTTATAACATGGAAGCACTTAATAAGGACCTATTTTCCGTCATACTGTCGTCATTTAATTGAGTTCTGGCGAGAGTTTGAAGAGCTAGGCAAACATTTATGGATGCTACATTACATACTAGACTCAAGAGAAAATTGATCATGCATCTTTCTTGACTTGAATATCTCAAAATGCCTAGAATGCCTGTAGTCTTTTTTAGTATTTAAAGTGGTGATATTTTTTTGATAAAACTCTTTTTACTGAAGAAATTAACTGATTTGGAAATTAAAACGTTTCTATTGCATAGGTATATCTTTTTGATGAAACTCATACAGCAAAAATAATTTTGAAGGCCCAAATATTAATAAAAATATAAAATAAGGGTTCTGTAGATTTAAGCTTTTGCTTACATTTTGAAAAATAAAAACGTTTTCCTGAAATAGATATTTCCTGAAATAGATAAAAACATTGCTTCGATTTTATCTTTTCTCACCATGGCAGGGAATACCTTATATATTTAGGTAAGTAAACTTAATTCTACATTTTGTTGGATATGATATCCTCCTATCATAATGACTAATTTGTTTTGTTGGTGGTGGTGGTTGTTTTTCAATATAGAAAATTGTCAGTTTTATTATCGTTGACAATTATCTAACTACTAATTTTGGTTTCAAGCTGTACAATTCATACGAAAACATGAAAACGTCCACCAACACAGTATGTCATGTTAATGAAGCTGTTTGAAAGTTATCCGACAAAGGAAAAATGGATCTGCTTTGAGTTAACTTACCTCTGAGGCGACAGAACATTGCTTATCTCAATTGTTCGGCTAGATTAAAGTGGATTGCAAAAAGAGAATTATTGGATATGAAGTCATCTGTCCCTGACAATGCAATTAACATTGAGTGATTCGAAAAGTGCAACGCGGTGGGGAACAATGTGAAAAGGTGCTCAGAGTGCTATCTGCTTTGATATTTCTTAGCATGCACTCAGAGCTTTTTCGCATTCACTTCTCGAAATGCTGTCAATATGTAATGCAATATCAAATAAAAATGTCACTGGTCGACTTCTTGGCGTCTTCTTGTTTAGGTCCCTGGCATATATTGAACTTTTTAAAAAAAAAACAAAATAATAGAAAACGTGTCAGATGTACTGGTACTTGTTGAGTTTTGATGAGTCCGTGTTTAAATTTATAAAAGTCAAACGAGCAAAAATAGTAATAGATCTGCTTTCCAGCGGGCTCCTTTAAACTGCATTCTGCAAAGCCGTTGACGAAAGAATCTGAACAGAATTCAGTTATATACTATGTGTATCAAAAAAACAACAACATCATGTTAAGAATAAATGAAGCATTAATAGCTCTTTTCGAAAAGATCTGTTGCAATGATTACTGGTTGTTTTTGAGTCACTTGCGCTGACAAAAACCAATTGAAATTGGCAGAGGTGTTTAAATATTCTTAAGAAGCTATGGCTTGATTTGGCGGAATGAAAATAATATAAATTTAATACTTATTTTTAGAATTTTTAAAACAACTTTATGAAGTTCAAGTAATTTTTAATCCCCTTCCGCAAAGCGGGGAGAATATTATAGGAATGGCCTCCGTCTGTCAGACCGTCCATCCGTCAGTCCGTCCGTAACACTTTCGTGTCCGCTCCATAACTTTTAAACTGCTGAAAATTTTTTTAAATAACTTGGCACAAGTGATCACTATTATGAGACGATGTGCAGAGCGCAATAATTTGGTTGCTACCCCAAAGGTCAAGGTCACACTTAAAGGTCAAGTGTTAAAAAGTCTACATTTCGTGTCCGCTCCATAACATTTAAACTGCTGAAAATTTTTGGAAATAACTTGGCACAAGTGATCATCATTATGAGACGATGTGCAGAGCTTAATAATTGGGTTGCTACCCCAAAGGTCAAGGTCACACTTAAAGGTCAAATTTTAAAAGTTTACATTTCGTGTCCGCTTCATAACTTTTACCGGCTGAAAAAAAATTGAAATTACTTGGCACAAGTGATCACCATTATGAGACGATGTGAAAAGCGCAATAGTTTGGTTGCTACTGTCCGTCCGTAACACTTTCCTGTCCGCTCTATAACAAGTGATCACCATTATGAGACGATTTGCAAAAAGCAATAATTGGGTTGCTACCCTCAAGATCAAGGTCACACTCAAAGGTCAAGTGTTAAAAAGTCTACAGTTCGTGTCCGCTCCATAACTTTTAAACCGCTAAAAAAAATTTAAAATAACTTGGCACAAGTGATCACCATTATAAGACGATGTGCAAAGCACAATAATTTGGTTGCTACCCCCAAGGTTAAGGTCACACTTAAAGGTCAAGTGTTAAAAGTCTACATTTCGTGTCCGCTCCATAACTTTTAAACCGCTGAAAAATATTTGAAATAATTTGGCACAAGTGATCACCATTATGAGACGATGTACAGAGTGCAATAATTAGGTTGCTACCCACAAGGTCAAGGTCACAGTTAAAGGTCAAATATCCACATTTTACGTCTGCTGTATAACTTACTAACTTAGCTTACGAAAAGTTTTTTAATTACTCTGCATAAATGATCACCACTATGACACGATGTGCAAAACCCAACATCTAGGTTGCTACCCCCAAGGCCAAGGTCAAGGTTAAATGTTCTCCATAACATTTTGACTTTATGGAAGATTTTAAATAACTTGGCACAAATAATTTCTATCATGAGACTATGTGCTTATAATATGCATGGCACAACATGAAGGTCATGGTTTGTTAAAGGTCAAGAAGTACACACTCATGTCCGCTGTGGAAGGGGATTTAGCTGTCCTTCAGACTGTCTTGTTATTATTTTGTAAGCCTTGCTCTCTCATTATGGCAGTATAATCACAGAAGATAAACGTTAACAGAAGTGGTGTGATATCCCTAAAACAAAATTGTGGAGTTGTATTTTCTAAAGAAACATTGAACTTGATGTATTTAATTTTGTTTTGAAGTACAAAGGTAATTGACAATATCAAATATTGTGAACATAGTGATGAACATGAATGAAATATGCGCGCATAGGGCGCAAAGTTGTGATAAAATTTTATTACAAGTGACAGCAATATCTTCTTTAATGTGCTTTTTCCTCGAAAGGCAAATCTTATCATTGAATCACCTCAAGAACAAGCATTCGTTTCTTCATTTGCATGATAACTGAAACAAAAATGCTGATTTGTTTAGCTTGATATTATTTCCAAAGAGATTTTCGAAGACATAATGTCTGCTTTTGGGGGAGTAAATGCATTTTCCACAGTGTATCAATAAATAGAATCATAGATGATATCTCTCTGCACGCTAAACCGTAACTCGTTCGTTGCAATCTGGTTAAAATAGAGACATATTAACTGTTTCTTAGCAACACTTAAAACGTTGAATTTGCAGAAAATGGACAGGTTTATAGTTCTGCAACATTCAGTTTTGAAACAAAAGCAATGTTATTTAACAAAAATATATTCCTGTCGAAGTCGGCGCTGTCACATTAGCCTAAGAATGTTTATTTAAATGATGATTAATTCAATTCTTTATTTTACATCAGAATGATATAAAATTACAGACTGATATAAATGTATGATAAACGAAGGCGTATTCTCTTATTTTCCTGAATATACCTGCTCCTCTTTGTACAGGAGCTATTTTGGTAGAAACTGAACAGACTTGCTAAAGTAAAACAAATTTTAATAACCAATGAAATTTTTTCTACTTTTTAATGCAAATAAAAGCAAATATTGTGACAAACTATTTCATTTGTTAGTATCTGAAAGGGGTTGACAAAGTTGAAATTTAGGGTAAATGAAATACAGAACTCTATAAATTTTTAAGACATTTTTTTTACCGATGATACATGAATATCTGTGTAAAATTAATAGGAAATCTGACTGCTAACAAAAGAGTTATAACAATGAAAAAATACTGCAGTATAATTGTTTTGTTGTACTTCAGCACCATCAGCTGTACTTCTATTGACATCTTAATAACCTGTAACAATATTGTGACATTCACAAAATGCAGTAAAGTTTCTCGATTTAATGCAAGATATTTAGACTTGCTTCAATGCATGATGTTTGATGATGGACAAATTCTTTACCTCTTTCCCATTGTTTGAGGTTAGGAATTCGACTGTTTGAACAAGTTATGACTAAATACACAGTATGGTTTTACGGATGTCATCATACTATTCTTGGCATGGGAATTAAGTGTTTCAATGTTGACAGTTAAGTAATGAACACTTTTTCGGCTTTAATTGCTGACTGCTCTGCCATTCTGTATAGACCGGTTTTTACTAAAAAAAAGTCCGACAAAGGAAATCTAATACACGCTATGTATATCACTGCCATTTTACACCCACGTTTCATTCCTTGACAATTGACCGCTATTTTAGAATACTAACATCTTAGTATTCTAAAAGCTTACTATTATTTCCCATTCAATACAATATGGCTGTTGATGTAATATATTAAAGTTACATCGTCAACTAAAAGTATGATTAAAACTTGTATTTAATCTGGTGTCAGTACCTCTACTCAATAAATTGGCGAATATTTCATTTCTACGTAAAGAAAAGTTGAATACTTGAGCTACGTAGAGCTTACGTGGACCTTATAGACAGTCAAATATGTCACTTAATATGACTTGCTATGGGCTTTTACTTTAACAGAGTTATAAATGCGTTTTATAGAAATTAAGAAAAAAGACACAAACTCCTTGACTGGTTAGTACTTTACAATCTTGATCTATTTACACTGTTAAAGGCTGGCTCTTTATAAAACCACAAATTCACTGTTTTCTGCCTTTAATACACAGATACATTTTGGCAAAAGAATAAAATAAACTGTCATTACCCAGAGCGAACCAATTACCATTTTTAGTCCGGTCATGATGGCGTCTTTATTTTTAATATTGAAAATTGTGCAAGTAGTTTTGGAGTATAGATGTCGGGCAATATCCTGCTCATTTGCACAGCCAAATCGGTGTTATGATAAGATTTAATGTTCCGAGATTTATGTTTTGTCTGGGAAAATTGCAGATATTATTCGTCTATTCTTTATATGCATCCCCCACCTCCAAAATAAATGAATACGATAGAAATAAAATCGAAAACAATTGCGGCCTTCGTTTTTAGACAAAAATGTTATACCACAAATATCTTAGGAGTTTAGACAAAAAAAATGAATGCTCTTATCAAAGAATATTACACCCACCTTCACAATCATCAGCCGTGGATAAGTGTTGAAGTTAAGTCAGTCTTCAAGCAAGATCTTGATGTCTGAAGTATTTATCATTAGGCGCTGATATCATCGTCTGTGTCAGAGATTGACTGCAAAGTAACAGTGACTTTTTGAAGGAAAATAAATGCATAAATAAATCACACATAATAATATTCTTTCAACTATAAAATTGATTGTTTGATCATTTCACAGGTCGAAATATTATTTATATTATTTATTGCAGCAGTGTCAAGATAATGATAACTTGACATATACTAATTTTGTATAACTGAATTTTCATTTAGATTTGGCTTACCCTTTGTTTCAAGGATAAACCGTGTCAGTGTATGTAATCACTACGCAGACAGTTTGCTGTTTAAAATAGTCACGAGACAAAATTCCTGTAGCTTTTTTATGCATTTGACAACTCATCAGAGACAAATATCTTGTTTTATTATGAGTTTTATGCATTTGACAAGGTTTCAGTACATTAAGTTCCTGCAATAGTCCTTGGATAAGATCACAAAGACGAACTAGTCGCTCCCATGGAAACAGGTTGATTCAATTATCTTTTCTAAATACGTTTGTTAGTCTGTAACATTTGAAAAAGTCCCAAACAAACTGTTGTTTTAGAAATAAATATACCTAAAATTGAAACTAGCATTTAGGGCAATGATTGATATATATTACAAGTTCAATTTTCACTTTGTTGTTAGTATTCTGACGTATAGATTTAACTCAGGGGAGACAAACATTTCTGTATTAATCAAGATGACCAAAGAAAAATAAATAAATAAATAAAAGTTATAAACGAAAAGCACGTTTCAGATTTCTTTATTTTAAGGTTAAAATGATATCTAACCAAATGAGTTTAAAGTATTTAATACAGAATTGTTCACTATCTACAAGTATTTAGGTTCCTGCATAAAGTAGAAGGTTTTTTACTGACTTCAATTCCAAAACAGAAAAGTGTGCATGCTGTAGAGTTCCAATAACTTTTTTTAACGTTCTCAATTTGAAGTGCTTTTAAAATCAGGTACGTAAGTCCCTATTTTTGTTTAATTTTCGAATAATTCTGAATAAACATAATTGCTGTGGTGATGTCTCTTTTTTGTCAAACTTGTTGTCGCCCATTTCGTGCATATATAAACTATAGGACATTACCGTTACATGTCAGGAACAATAACATATATATCAAATATATGACACGTTTACTTTTGTTCAAGAAAGATTATTGAGATTTGCATTCGAAATTTCTGAATCAGGAAATAACCAATGCTATGTTTTACACTAGATGATTCGCGCAGGCATAAATAATCCGTAGTATTTCTACAGAAATAAGGCAGTTTGTACCGTTTCAAAATCAGTCAAGATGTATCTTAAAATAATAGCTGACACGGTGTTAGAACTTCAAATAGTCGACACGGTGTACGAATCATCTTAAAATGCACGTTGTATAATCAATACCAATAGACGGATTCAGTTGTATGACTATATATATATGGCCGCTTCGTGGTAACATCAAAATCACATCTAGCTGTAGGTGGTGCAAAATTTAAGGAATTCGTACAAAGAATATTCTTATGTAAGGATTGACCCTTAATCTTTCAAAACTTGACGCATCCTTACAGTTCGTTCCTTTTTTATGTTCTTGTTGTTGTTTTGCCAGTTTTGCATTGATATTAGATTAATCGAGCCTTGGATTACTTCTGCATTTAAATGATTTTGATTGTAAATGTCTTGTAATCCTCCGCCGGGAGAGCGGGGAGTCTAGGATCTATGTCTTCGTCCATCTCTCCGTCCGTCCGTCCTGCGTCTGTTTGCCATGTTCGTGTCTGCAGGAAATATCACCTATTCAAATGGGTTATATAACAAAACTGAATTAAATAGGAAAGCGGCACTCCATATATGCAACGTTTGAACTACTCAGTTTCAAAATAACCTAGCGCTAATTGTCTACTTACTAAACGTAGCTGGTTTTCCATCACCTCACAACGACAAACTAAACAATAAAACTTTAAAAATATTTTAATTTTAAATTTTGAGGGCTGTCCCCAATACTGTCTTCGCTACCTTCTACTACTAATATGTATTTACAACAGCTTTACATCCAACCCCTATCATATGGATGAATTGGCGGCGGAGGATATATCTGCCATTTAGTCTGCTTTCTTGTGTTTTGAATAAGGTTTATGTTTCTTCAAACGTTATATCTTGTTCTTGAATTATTCATGCAAATACAATAGCTTTTATCTCAATATCCATGATAACTAAAACAAAAAAAATGCAGATTTGCTTACCTGATACCATTTTCAACGCGGTTTTGAAGACATAATGTCTGCTTTTTGGAAAATACACAAATATTTTACAATTAATAATGATTCAAACCACAGATGACAATGTTATTTACCAGTCAGTTTTAAATGCAGCTATTGCAGTTTTACAAAATAATTCTTCTGATGAAAAGTATTCATAAGTATTAATTTTGACGCTGGATCAAAAGAAAGAAATGTCAAAAAAATGCAGTTAATGCCGAAACGGCGGCAATTGTTTTGCGATAAGGGATGATTTCAAAGGATCAGTTTCACTGTAAGTACACTAAAAGCAAGATTTACATATGGGTCACAACTACGCTTCAATGAATGTCCGATGTTATAAGAGTAATATTTGTAACACATATATAAATCCTCTTAAGTAAAGCTTATCTTTGCAATTGGATCTTAATACTTCAGATATTAGATTAAGAACGAAATAAACAATGAGACTACAAAATGACCGTCATGTAGTACTGCAACAAGTGTATAGAGCAATGGCAAATGGATGTGTATAGAGCAATGGCAAATGGATGTGTATAGAGCAATGGCAAATGGATGTGTATAGAGCAATGGCAAATGGATGTGTATAGAGCAATGGCAAATGGATGTGTATAGAGCAATGGCAAATGGATGTGTATAGAGCAATGGCAAATGGATGGGCCTGAACCATTGTATCTTGTTTATTTAGTTATTTCTTTCATTCAAGTTATAATGAGTGATGCAGTTTTAACGACGTACTGCATAATTATAAAGAAAATGTAACTGAATTATGTGGCTGACTGAAATCTGAAAAAAAAATTAGTTAGGCTGATACAGAGGAATTTACATACCACGGTTTAGAAGTACATTTTATAGTGAATTTTTACATGCAGTCAGGTACCAGAGATCGAAATATCTTTCTAACTTTTCCCTCATGGCAAAGTTGCCTCTAAACAACAAGTTTAAATAAAACTTATGTTTGATTATACCACTTGACTCCTTCCAGTCACAAAAGGTTTTTATCCGAATTTTATCAATCCTAAACTTACAGCGAAATGTTAACACTGACATAATGTTAAAAGAGTGATGAATTTTGAGAAATACTCGATTTGATTTTCCTTTTCTCATAAGTCAAACTAAACTTGGAGGTTGAAGATAGCATGCAATAATGCTTATAATCTTATGTACCTTGCATTCCTATATTTCGGTCCGGTATCATTAGTTCTAACAGTTGTCCATCTTACCTTGATTTCCATGTAACTGCATCCATCTGAAACAATCTGATGTCGTTGTATCTTTCCTTAACCACAGAAGATTTATACACATTTACACGGAATACATTATTTTAGCTGGGAAAATGATGATGACTATCAATCGTAACGCCTAAATACGGTAAAACAGACTGTCACGTGGTACTGAAGTGGGTTATGAATAATACGACAGCAAATAATCATATAAAACACAGTTATGTTGGCGTCTTGAATTTCAGTTTTATATTTATGAAAACTTAACAGAATTCAAGATGATATATTCAACATTCATTTTATCTGCAAAACCAAATCAAATGTCAGTATATGTTTCTTAAGAATATTTGTTGTGAAAGAGTTCTTTCTGTCTGTTATTGCGCTATATTTGTCATAAACCATGGTTGGCGACTTCTCACCCAGGGCAATGAAGTGGGAAATACTGGGCAATAAAAAGTATTTCTGTTTAATACATATACAGTTAACTGTGAGGATATTCATTGTAATCAAAAGTCTAAAACAACCATAAAATTAATAAGATGATAATCAGAAGTAACTTACGGCCAAGTGCCTTTCTCTTAATAGGTTTTTGTGGCTTGTCGGTAGTTAGAGACTCCTGTATACAACATTCTGCTTTTCCACTTGGAGAACTTATATTCAAAGGTTGATCTTAATCTACCACACTTCATACATTTCAGGCTATGAGTTTCAGTCTCTTAATTTTGGCACTGGACCAGTGCCAAATTCTTGACATTTTGCAGTCTTTAATCATCTTCAGAAATATTAAAACAATTCCTCACAGGGTCTGTTATGTGAAGGAAATGACAATGTGATCTAAATTAGAATCTGATTTTCATAAATTTTTAGAGTAAAATGATCAGATTTAAGTTGTTAACACTTCTTTAATCCGCTAATGTTCAGTCATCACCATTGTAGTGCCTATTTAATAGATTGTTATAGACATTGTAGCCTTAGGCATGCAAGTGTCACTGACTAAAGTGTTGAAATATGTGTTAAAGTATGAACTGAAAGATAGTCCAGTATTGCCCACTATTGCCAAGGAAAACCCGGGTTTTCCCATTATTACCAATTGGGGTAGGTATTTGCTTAAAACCCGGGTTTTTGTTAACCCTATCGTAAACATGAATGCTTGCAAATTTTGATATTCATAAAGTTATTTTTTCAAAGTTTTCGTTCTGTTTTCTTGCGGGAGGCATAGACACTGTACACATTGTCTTTATTGCATGTAAATAAAAAAGCTATTGAGAGAGATTCTTACCAGGTATGAAATAGGCATGAAATTTTCCGAATCTGCATATCATAAACACGCAGAATAAACAACGTAGCTTGAATAGATGAATTTGCTTTTACATACATGATATATTAACACGGTCTCTAAATTAGGGAGCCCGTTTTTGATAATGTATTATATGTATAATACACCAGCTTTCCAGAGTAAAATGTTCTTATATGGACCATATATGAATCACGCGCAGTGTCTCGTTCCATCAGTTTGTCTGATTGTATAATACAACCTTGAATAGTATAGGCATTTCACAACTAAGACAGATTTTTTAACACTTAAGATGTGTAAAAAGCTATATATATATATTATGCATTTGCATCTGTATTGACTATTGTTGTATATCTATAACTGTCATATTATTGTATTATTGTCTTATCATTTCTAAAAAACACCACTGAAGTATGTTTGTACAGTTAAAAGATTATGGACATCGCTTCTGATAATTTTCATGCAACATGAAACGTAAAATTATTTTTGTCTTACTTTTCAATTTATCGTTAAAAGATGCATTGTCTTGGCTGTTCGTCTGCCATGCAACATATAATCATATTGTTTGTCTACTTGCAGTCGTAACAAGTTTTCTCGATAAATGTTAATGCAAATATTTTCTGAGTTATTTCTGTAAAAATAATTTCCGACATCAGAATACAAAATAATTTCCGACATCAGAATACAAACAATACAGTAAACAGGAAATCTGTAATACATATCTATCATTGTGCTAAATCCAACATTCATTCGTACGTATTTGTTTTCTAAAATAACTTTTTAGGTTCTTTCAAATTAAACATTTAGAAACGGTAATTGCATATCAACGCACTTGAATACCATGTTATACCAAGGAGACATCAGTGGAAAGCCATGACTGTCTTATACCGTTGTTATGCCCCACCAATCTTTTGTAATTAATACAGCCTTTGTGTAATATATCAGTTCGTTTCAACAATATGATAAATGAAAACATATTTATATTGAACCGAAAATCATTATAGAAATTCACAGTTACAATATATTGATTAGAATCGTCGATGTATGGAACCAATGTACCTTTATATAGATTCAATCTTAGTATGTTTGTGATGGAAACATCGTCTTTCATGTATAGTTTCGCATTTATGTAATATTAAAGCAACTGTCTTTGTATTGATCCGACTCGCTACTGTTTTAGTTTTTGAAATGTATAAATTGAAAATGCGCTAAAATAAAACCAGTTATCAATATATAGATTACTATGCTGAATATATGACATGAAAATATCAACACACGAAACTTATTGTCTTTATATGGAACCGGGTTTATTTTTACTGCGAAGAAATGATGTAGTGGTATTACTTTCAAATGGCTAGTTACTTTAATTATCTTCGCATTGGCGCGGTTATTGCAGTTAAAACCTTAATGGCATTAAACAGAACAAAGTAAGCCACCATTTCACTTATTAACATTCGAAACCACAAGATAAAGATTTTGCATCGTTCGTGATGATCATTTTTAGATAAGGAATTTAGATTTTAACTCTTCTTACGAAGAAATGGCTCGTTGGTCTAGGGGTATGATTCTCGCTTTGGGTGCGAGAGGTCCCGGGTTCAAATCCCTGATGACCCCATTGACATTTTTGTGGGTTGTTAGTTTCCTTTTTTTATTTTTTCATATTTCATAGTTAAGTTTGACTCCAAATTAAAGTTTTTGGGATCCTAGGGTTAACTTACTTACAATGAAAGCAATGAGTATTTATCAAAGTAAAATTAGGTTAATATATAGTAAAGGTTGTATTTATTAACAAACATTAATAAAATCCTGCCTGGTTGGCATATATTGATTATATTTTGTATTTTGACTAAAGTAGCAGTGAATGCTGATTTCAAAGGTAAACTACGTTACCCCAATGCGTTTGTGCATAATATAGTCTCAACCACTTATATGTATCAATAATTTCTTCTTGCAAAATGTCCTCGTCCGGGATTTGAACCCGGGACCTCTCGCACTGTAAACTAGTCATACTCCTAGACCGATGAGCCCGCTAGCAGCTGTATGTTTATGTTGCATATAAGATTGTATTTATGGATTCACCAGCAAAACTAAAATATTTACCCACAGACAGTTTCATAAACTATTGAGTTATTCTTGCTTACAGTGGAAGTATAATCGTACTTTTATATTAAAGACAGCAATTGTGAGGGATCAAAAATCCATCAACTGGTTAATGAGTATATGATATATGAAACTAATAAACATTTTTGCGTTATAAAATTTTCACTACTCCATGTCCTAAATTATTTTAAAGAGATTAAAAGTATACAAGTGAACAGAGTAAGTGTGGCTCGTTGGTCTAGGGGTATGATTCTCGCTTCGGGTGCGAGAGGTCCCGGGTTCAATTCCCGGACGAGCCCCAAATATTTTACTATTTCCTATATATTACAAAATGTATAACGTGTGTTATTATGTTTCGTCTTTTTCACAAGTTCATCATTTGAGATCTCAGATTTTCATTTTCGTATAAGTACAGACTAAATCACCGTATATGCCTGCCTATATTTGTGACAAAAAGCGTACACAAGAATAAAACAGAAATCTCTGACACCTTTTTGCAGGAAATCATGTTTTCAAAATTCAGTTTTTCAAAAATTCAGGAACAATAATCACACAGAGCTATGAAGCTCAAACCTAACCACATATGTATCACACAAGGTACTTTGAATTCCTGAAGAGGCCAATTTAGCATACATTTGTATGTTGTTACTCTAATGGCAACTGCAATGACTCTCTCAGTTTTGTCCGATATTTGTTTAACTACTGTAACTATCATAACATTGCCTTTTATTTCTTGTGCAGAAGCTGTTTCCCTGTTGACCCGATTTTCAAGCATAATGCGAAGTGAAAAATACTATGAAATGTGGCAAGGAAAATAAGAACACAATCGGGTCCATACTGGATTCGAAACTGGGACTTCTGGCACAAAAAGCGATAATCATGCCCCAAGACCATCAAGCCATATCTTCGCTACTACCTTTTTTAATTTTACATGTCTTAAATTCACGCACATTACCACAACAGATGAGAGAAAAAAGGAAAAATTCTTATCTTTGTCCTATTGTTTCGAAAGGATGTAAAACTGTTTATTTCTACCGTGACTCGTTAAACAAAGGAAAACTGGTTCCATACATTTCCATAGTAGTTCAACAGATTTCTACCTAGTTATATGTAGTTACAAAAACACAGCTTATGTGAGCTTTTAGGATTACAGGCTGTCCAAAATTCTCCCACTAAAGGGGCCACTGGGATTTTTAGACTGACATAGGTAAGAATATATGAATATAAATAAGAATATATATTGTCAAAAACCTTAAGGCCTGCAGTTTAGATCTTAACTGTGTGAATAAAAGCAGTTGCAGTTGTACTGAGGCGAACGATAAAATAAGGGCCAGTGTGGTCCTCTTGTTGAATTATTGCTTCACAGTTAATTAAAATATTTCCATATGTCCCCGATATTTAAATCAGACTTTATTGGGAGAAAGAACATCTGTTTGGTTTCCCCTAGATATCATATTGTTTCTGTTATTTTTTATTATTATTTTTGTTGTTGACACTGGAAACTTAATACATAGATTTTTAATCAAACGGCAGTGTTAGGGGGAAAAGGCAATGTTTCATGTTTAAAAAAAGTAAAAAAAATGCATTTAAGAATAAACCACAGTCAGAAAATACAACCTCCCTACACAGTGAAAAAGTACAGAGGAAAAGAGAGTTTGGAAGAGCAATCAGAGAATGTTACAAAAGGCTATAAAGAAGACTTGCAACTTATTGCGTCAGTGACGTTGCCATCAAAGGAATACCACACGTTATTTGGGCTCCGCTTGAATTTGTTTTACACAGAATGAAAAAGTGTGTGACATTTCTGTTGTTTTTTCTTGCACACTTTTGTCATAGGTATTTTAATTACGATGCAAACTCTGTTGATCTATAACTGTTATACTTAGGCAAATTAATATTAAATCATAAATGTTCATCATTCAGAATTATCCTAATCATGTTTTATATATTTATTTGCCATCGGCATCGGTAAATATCTAGCAATCTTCACTACCACATTAACTTTTGGATTTACTTTAGAAAAGTTGTGTTGTTTTAACAAGAAGTGGCTGATTGCTCACCTTACGCTCCTCTGTAAGCGGTAAATATATTTTCTTGATGGAGAATTAAAACAGATGTTTTGAATCCCTGTACTTTTAGTACTTTAATATGTAACGCTAAACTGAATTTTATAAAAATCGTGGTCTGCTGGCATAGCACACAATTTACAAACTAAATAATTAAATAACTTGCATTTTTAAGCAAAGTGGGAAATTGGTATATATCAAAAGAAAGTATGACTATGCGACAGAGGAAAAAAAAAGGTGGGCTCGACCGGGATTTGAACCCGGGACCTCTCGCACCCAAAGTGAGAATCATACCCCTAGACCAACGAGCCACAGTCGACAAATAACTTAGCCTTAAATGAAATATACTTGGAAAAGAATATCATCACTATATAACATTAATAGTATAATCATTCGAATGTAATTATATGTAGATTTAATCTCAATCCCTTATTGTTTGGATCTAGAAGGTTTAATCTTTCCATGTTCATCAAAGATCACTGAATATAATGTTTCTCCCCCAAAATAAAGAAGAACCGAGTGATGATGATATATCGTAACAATTTGATTTTGAAAATGGGACCACGGATAGTTAAACGATGAAAATAATTACTGATAATAAATACAATTTCAGATGTTACTACTTTTCGTTAATAGTTGAATAATCCTTCGAAATTGGCATTCATTTTAGTAGAGTGAAAGTTTCCTGCGTACTGCAGTTGCAACTAATTTGTTAAAACACTAGAATAACATTTCAAAATGTTACATTGTATTATGACATTTATTAATCCCCTTCCGCAAAACGGGGAGGGAATTATAGGAATAGCCTCCGTCTGTCCGTCCGTCAGTCCGTCTGTCCGTCCGTAACACTTTCGTATCCGCTCCATAACTTTTAAACTGCTGAAAATTTTTTGAAATAACTTGGCACAAGTGATCAACATTATTAGACGATATGCAGAGCGCGTTAATTTGGTTGCTAGCCCCAAGGTCAAGGTCACACTTAAAGGTCAAGTGTTAAAAAGTCTACATTTTGTGTCCGTTCCATAACTTTTAAACCGCTGAATTTTTTTGAAATAACTTGGCACAAGTGATCACCATTATGAGACGATGTGCAAAGCACAATAATTGGGTTGCTACTGTCCGTCCGTCTGTCTGTACGAATCACTTTCGTGTCCGCTCCATAACTTTCAAACTGCTAAAAAGCTTTTGAAATAACTTGGCTCAAGTGATCTCCATTATGAGACGATGTGCAGAGCGCAATTATTGGGTTGCTACCCCCAAGGTCAATGTCACACTTAAAGGTCAAGTGCTAAAAAGTCTACATTTCGTGCTCCATAACTTTTAAACCGCTGAATGTTTTTGAAATAACTTGGCACAAATGATCACCATTATGAAATGATGTGCAGTGCACAATAATTAGTTGCTACCCCTAAAGTCAATGACACACTTAAAGGTTAAGTGTTAAAAGTCTACATTTCGTGTCCGCTCCATTACTTTTAAACCGCTGAATTTTTTTTTTTTAAATAAGGCACAAATGATCACCATTATGAAACGATGTGCAGAGCGCACTAATTAGGTTGCTACCCACAAGGTCAAGGTCACAGTTAAAGGTCAAATATCCACATTTCGTGTCTGCTCTATAACTTACTAACTTGGCTTACGAAAAGTTTTTTAATTACTTTCCACAAATGATCACCACTATGACACGATGTGCAGAACCCAACATCCAGGTTGCTACCCCCAAGGTCAAGGTTAAATGTTCTCCATAACATTTTGACTTTAGGAAGATTTTAAATAACTTGGCACAAATAATTACTATCATGAGACTATGTGCTTATAATATGCCTGACACAACATCAAGGTCATGGCTGGCTAAAGGTCAAGAAGTACACATTCATTCATTCGCTGCAGAAGGGGATTTAGCTTTCCTTCAGACTGCCTTGTTTTGATAGTGAACGTTAAAGTGTTAAAACTGTTAAATTAGTAATTAAATGGCAGAGAAAGTGGACAGTTGCTAGTTCAAAGACGTTGCAAAGAATGGTTTGAATAATAGATGAATGCAAGTGTTTTCTCGATCAGCTATGTGAGGAAAAGATATCAAGCAAATGTAAAAATGTAAATGATTCAGCATTTTCTTGCAAAAACGACAGGTTTACATATTAAGTTTCAACTATTAAACTTTGGTTTCATGTTACTTTATTCCTTAGAAGATAAATTATTTCAAGTGAACGCATTTACGCAAAGCCTCGTATTTATTACATTCATTATTTTCTTGAGGGCAGGTAAAACTACAAAGCACCACTGATATATGTTTGTACAGTTTAACATAGTTAAATTAAAAAGATTATTGACATTGCTTCTGATAACTTCCATGCAACATGAAACGTGAAATTATTTTTGTTTTACTTTTCAATTTCTCGTTTATAAAGGAGGTGTCTTGGCTCTTCGAATGTCATGCAACATATAATCATATTGTTTGTCCACTTGCAGTCGTAACAAGCTTCTTGATAAATGTTCATGCAAATATTTTCTGAATTATTTCTGTCAAAATAATTTCAGACATCACAATACAAACAATACAGTAAAGAGGAAATTTGTAATACGTATCAATCATTGTGCTAAATCCAACTTTCATTTGTAGGTATTTGCTTTCTAGAAAGACCTTTTAAGGTCCTTTCAAATTAAAAAGTCGGAAACGGTAATTGCATGTAAACGCACTTGAATACCATGTAATACCTAGGAGAAATCAGTGGAAAGCCATGGCTGTCTTATACTGTTGTTTTGCCCCACCAATTTTTGTACATAATACAGCCGTTTGTGTAATATAACAGTTCGTTTCAACAATATGTAAATTGAAAACATAGTTATATCGAACCGAAAAACATTATAGAAATTCACAGTTACGTTTGTAATGGAAACATCGTCTGTCATGTATAGTTTCGCATTTATGTAATATTAAAGCAACTGTCTTTGTATTGATTCGACTCGCTACTATTTTAGTTTTTGAAATGTATAAATTGAAAATGCGCTTACATAAAACCAGCTATTAATATATGGATTACTATGCTGAATATATCACATGAAAATATCAACACACGAAACTAACTGTCTTTATATGGAACCGGTTTTGCGAAGAAATGATGTAGTGGTATTACTTTCAAATAGCTAGTTCATTTAATTTTTTCGCATTGGCGCGGTTATTGCAAATATGCAGGTGACATTAAAACCATAATAGCATTAAACAGAACAAAGTAAGCCACCACTTCACTTATTTACATTCGAAACAACAAGATAAAGATTTTGCAGCGTTCGTGATGATTATGTATAGATAAAGAATTTAAATTTTAACTCTTCTTAGGAAGAAATGGCTCGTTGGTCTAGGGGTATGATTCTTGCTTTGGGTGCGAGAGGTCCCGGGTTCAAATCCCGGACGAGCCCATTGACATTTTTATGGGTTGTTAGTTTCCTTTTTTATCTTTTCATATTTCATAGTTAAGTTTGACTCCAAAAACAAGATTTGCCGTTTCAAATTTTGGGATCCTAAGGTTAACTAACTTACAAAGAAAGCAATGAGTATTTATCAAAGTAAAATTATGTTAATATATAGTATAGCATGTTTTTATTAACAAGCATTAATAAAATCCTTCCTGGTTGGCATATATTGATTATATTTTGTATTTTGACTATAGAAAAACAATTGACTAAAGCAGCAGTGAATGCTGATTTCACAGGTAAACTACGTTACTCCAATGCGTTTGTGCATAATATAGTCTCAACCACATATATGTATCAGTAATTTCTTCTCGCAAAATGTGCTCGTCCGGGATTTGAACCCGGGACCTCTAGCACCGTAAACTAGAGTCATACCCAAAGACCGATGAGCCCGCTAGCAGCTGTATATTTATGTTGCATATATCAACGGCTTCACCAGCAAAACTAAAATATTTACCCACAGACAGTTTCATAAACTATTGCGTTATTCTTGCTTGCAGTGGAAGTATAATCGTACTTTTATATTAAAGAAAGCAAATGTGAGGGATCAAAAATCCATCAACTAGTTAATGAGTATATAGAATATGAAACTAATAAACATTTTTGCGTTATAAAATTTTCACTTCTCCATGTCCTAAAGTATCTTAAAGAGATTAAAAGTATACAAGAGAACAGAGTAAGTGTGGCTCGTTGGTCTAGGGGTATGATTCCCGCTTCGGGTGCGAGAGGTCCCGGGTTCAAATCCCGGACGAGCCCCAAAAATTTTACTATTTCCTATATATTACAAAATGTATTACGTGTTTCGTCTTTCTCACAAGTTCATCAGTTGAGATTTCTTTCACAGATTTTCATTTTCGTATAGGTACAGACTAAATCACCGTATATGCCTGCTTATATTTGTGACAAAAAGCGTACACAAGAAGAAAACAGAAATCTCTGACACCTTTTTGCAGGAAATCATGTTTTCAAAATATAGTATTTCAAAATTCAGGAACAATAATCATACAGAGCTCTGAAGCTCAAACCTAACCTATGTATCACACAAGGTACTTTGAATTCCTGAAGAGGCCAATTTAGCATACATGTGTGTTGTTTCTCTAATGGCAACTGCAGTGACTCTCTCAGTTTTGTCCGATATTTGTTTAACTACTGTATACATCATAACATTGCCTTTTATTTCTTGTGTAGAAGCTGTTTTCCCTGTTGCTTAGCTTGGATATTTCATAAAATAAACAATTCTATACCTACTGATAAAACATTTCGTCTTCTAGAACTGCTATTTGTGTATAAAGCAATGGCAAATAAATATTCCTGTCCCATTCATGTCAAGTCCATTTAGTTACTTCTTTCGCACAACTGATAATAAAAGAAGTTTCAGTAATATATGGCATGCAAGTTTTCACGACGTACTGCATATAAACAAAATTGTTATTGTGATGAAATCCATGGCTGGCAGAAATCAGGAAGAAAACTAGGTTGAAATAAAGGAATTTACAGATCGCAGTTTAAAGACATTTTCTGGTAAATTACTTGCATAATCTGGTATCAGAAATTAATCACTTGATAAGTTCCAATCACAAAAGGTTTGTGTACCAGTATTCCTATATTGAATATAACAGTTGTCCAACATACCTAAAGCTCCAAAAG
The DNA here is from genome assembly GCA_012932295.1 of Cyclina sinensis. Taxonomy (NCBI): domain Eukaryota; kingdom Metazoa; phylum Mollusca; class Bivalvia; order Venerida; family Veneridae; genus Cyclina; species Cyclina sinensis. The sequence goes on along the minus strand of JAAONU010000003.1, from coordinate 39,571,895 downwards.
GTTGCATATTTGCTGAAGCAATTCGACATCGTTGTATGCTTTAGTTCAAAAGACAGAAGATCCATAATCACTTCCATGGACGACTGCATTTGACAAATGTTTAGAAAATGTTTGTTTCAGACCATCAGTTGCAACACCCAGCTACGATAAAACAGACTGTCACAGGGTGCTAAGTGGCTTATGAATATTACCACAACAAATAATTATATTTGTCACAGTCATGTTGGCGTCTTAGTTTTCACTTTTATATTTATGAGATTTGTGAGCAGAATTCAAGATGATAGATTCAATATTCTTTTCATCGGCAAAACAATATCTAATGTCAGGATTTAGTTTCTAATGTATATATGCTGTGTCTATGGAAAAAAATAATATTGCAGATAGAGTTTGATTGGTCTATTTCTGTGCTTCCTTCATCGTAAACATGAATTATTGCAGAGTTTGATATTTAAGGCTTTAGTTTGAAATGCCAGTTTTGTTTTCTTACAAGAGGAATAAACATTGTAAACAGTTTCTATGAAGCATGTTATTAAAAGGTTCTTGAGTGGTGGGAGTCTGAACAGGTTATGTTTGAGATAGGCATGAATTGTTTTCCGAATAAGCCGCCTCAATAGATTAGATTTTCCTGTTTTATATGATATATCAGCGCAATCTCTAAAGTAGGAAGGCCTACTTTGAGTATGATATTTGTTGATACACTAGCTTCCCAGAGTGAAGGGCCATATACGACTAACCTGCGGTGTCTCATCCAATCCGCTTGTCAGTTTGTGTAATCTTGAAAATCTTCGTCATTGCATATCTTAGCTGTTTGAAACTTAAGATGTCAAGATACTCACTATGCACATGCATCAATTTTGAAATATAGGCCAATTTAGTTGATTAAACCTATGTCGAATGTAAATTGTGTGCCTTTACAAAGTGATACCTTGAGATCAAACTCAAAGTCACACAGATGGTTATTTGAGCTTCAGAGCTGAGAATGTCTTTTGTTACTGAGTTCCACAATGTTGATTTTGAAAACACGATTTCCTGCAAAAAATGTCATAGATTTGTTTTTCACTCTGTACAGGTTATGTTACAGATATAACAGAAATATAGCATTGTGCCTTTTCGGCAATGAAAATCTGTTTAAAAAAGAAGAAACAGATTAACACACGTCACAGATAATACAAAATACTGAGAATGGTAAAAATAGAAGACCTCGTCCCGGCATTGAACTTCGGAACTCAAGCACTCGAAGTGAGAATCATACCCCTGCACCAACAAGCAATAATTTATGTACCTTTATATTATTTTTGTCTGTGAAAAATAATAAAAGCTTTACTCTTTTGCTTGTTTTTGGTTTAACGCCAGTTTCAGTTTCTTTTTGGTCATATCCGGACGGTCAGTCCACCTTACAATTGGTCATGGGTATCCAACTAGTTTACAAACCAGTCACTTCGCAAGTGACTGATTGCTTTCTTACTTCAATAAGAGGTGAGAGACAAATGACTGCCAGTCGCATTGTCCAAGATTAATTATCACTGAGATAATTAAGTTGGTCGTAGTGGTGTTTGAACCGAGAAACAGAAGCTCTACCAACTGAGCTAACAGGGTCGGCTAAACATCTTTAGAATAAGGAAATTTGTGTATATAATTTTCACATTCTTTGGACCTTGATCCTTCACATTCGCATATTTTAATAAAGAAGTACGTGTAGTACGTATATTTCCATTGCAGAGAAGTATAACACCAGAAAGCATGTTGGGTTTGTGGTTAATCTAATGTTTTAGATTAAGGGTCAAGTGAAAGATCCATGAAAATAACCCGAGGCAGATTCGACTTTTTAATTTCTATACATTTCAATGAATGTAACAGGATGATAAAGCAGTTAGTTTCATGTCAGGTACTGGCTCGTTGGTCTACGAAGATGATTCTAGATTAGGGTGTGAGAGGTATCTGGTTTGAATCCCGGACAAGTCCTACTTTTCGAGAAATAACGATTGATATATGTAAAAAAATCTGGTTAGTGGCTGAATTATATTTTGTATAATCGCAGTACAGTATTTTTCAAATTGATAAACGTCTATTTGAGTTAATCAGTATTCACTCGGCTTGAATAAATTGTTCGAATTCAGAAACTAAGTTTCAACCACTCAGCCAAACAAGAATATTTTTATTTATATCTTTTAATAAACACAAATATATTGGAGCAATCTTTTCCTTCTTTAATGTCACAGAAGTCATTTTAGTAGTTATGACATCAACTTTATTTTGCTTTGATAAATACTTCTTCTGATGGTGTACTTTCATTATAGGAAGTTGTCTTTAGGATTCTAACTAAAATGGCAAAAGACACATTTTTACATATACAAACCCGATTTTCAAGAATAATGCGAAGTGGAAAATACTATGAAATATGGCAAGGAGAACAAGAACACAATCGGGTCCATACTGGACTCGACACTGGGACTTCTAGCACGAAAAGCGTAAATCATGCCCCAAGACCATCAAGCCATATCTTCGCTACTACCTTTTTTTAATTTTTACGTGTCTTAAATTCACGCACATTACCACAAAAGATGAGAGATAAAAGGCAAAATCATTATCTTTGTCCTATGTTTCGAAAGGAAGTAAAACTGTTTTATTTCTACCGTGACTCGTTCAACAGAGTAAAACTGGTTCCATACATTTCCATAGCAGTTCTACAGATTTCTACATAGTTATATGTAGTTACAGAACCACAGCTCATGTAAGCTTTTAGGATTACTGGCTGTCCAAAATTCTCCCACCAAAGGGGCCACTGGTTTTTTTTTAGACTGACATAGGTAAGAATATATGAATATAAATAAGAATACGAGAATAAGAATCGTATATATTGTCAAAAACTTTAAGGCCTGCAGTTTAGATATTAACTGTGTGAATGAAAGCAGTTGCAGTTGTACTCAGGTGAGCGATAAAACAGGGCCATCGTGGTCCTCTTGTTGAATTATTGCTTCACAGTTAATTAAAATATTTTCATTTGTCACCGATATTTAAATCAGACTTTATTGGGAGAAAGAAAATCTGTTTGGTTTCTCCTAGATATCATATTGTTTCTGTTATTTATATTATTATTGTTGTTGTTGGCACTGGAAACTAAATACAGAGATTTTGAATCAAACGGCAGTGTTAGGGGAAAAGGCAATGTTTCATGTTTGAAAAAAGTTTTAAAAAATGCATTTAAGGATAAACCACAGTCAGAAAATACAGCCTCCTCCCTACACAGTGAAAAAGTACAAAGGAAAAGAGATTTTGGAAACAGAGCAATCAGCAGCTTAAACATGAGAGAATGTTACAAAAGGCTATAAAGAAGACTTGTAACGTATTGCGTCAGTGACGTTGTTATCAGGGGAATACCAAACGTTATTTGGACTCCGATTGAATTTGTTGTACACATGATGAAAAACTGTGTGACATTTCTGTTGTGTTTTTTTTTCTTGCACACTTTTGTAATTGTATTTCAATTACGATGCAAACTCTGTTGATCTATAACTGTTATACTTAGGCAAATTAATATCAAATCATAAATGTTCATCATTCAAAATTATTTTTATCATGTTCTATATATTTATTTGCCATCGGCATCGGTGAATATCTACCAATCTTCACTGCCATATTAACTTTTGGATTCACTTAAAAAAAATTGAGTTGTTTTAACAAGAAGTGGCTGATTGCTCACTTTACGCTCCTCTGTAAGCGGTAAATATATTTTCTTGATGGAGAATTAAAAAAGATTTTTTGAATCCCTGTACTCTCAGTACTTCTTTAACATTAGTATAGCTAAACTGAATTTAATAAAAACCGTCGTCTGATGGCATAGCCCACGATTTACAAACTAAAAAACTTGCATTTAAAAGAAAGTATGACTATGCGACAGATGAAAAAACATATGGGCTCGTCCGGGATTTGAACCCGGGACCTCTCGCACCCTAAGCGAGAATCATACCCCTAGACCAACGAGCCACAGTCGACAATTAACTTGGCCTAAAATGATATATACTTTGAAAAGAATATTATAACTTTTTAACATTAATAGTATAATCATTCGAATGTAATTATATGTAGATTTAATCTCAAACCCTTATGGTTTGGATCTATAAGGTTTAATCTTTCCGTGTTCATCAAAGATCACTTAATATAATGTTTTCCCCCAAAATAAAGAAGAACCGAGTGAAGAAATGATATATCGTAACAATTTGATTTTGAAGTTTGGACCACGGATAGTTGAACGATGAAAATAATTATTGATAATAAATACAATCACAGATGGTTATTACTTTTCGTTAATAGTTGAATAATCCTTCGAAATTGGCATTCATTTTAGTAAAGTGAAAGTTTCTTGCGTACGGTATACTGACAATTGCAACTTATTTGCTGAAACACTAGAATAACATTTCAAAATGTTATAATGTATTATGACATTAATTTTGATAGTGAACGTTAAAGCGTTAAAAGTGTTAGCTTAGTAATTAAATGGCAGAGAAAGTGGACAGTTGCTAGTTCAAAGACGTTGCAAAGAATGGTTTGAATAATAGATGAATGCAAGTATTTTCTCGATCAGCTAGTTGAGGAAAAGATCTCAAGCAAATGTAAAAATGTAAATGATTCAGCAGTTTCTTGCATAAACGATGTGTTTACATTTTAATTTTCAACCATTAAACTTTGGTTTCATGTTACTTCATTCCTAGGAAGATAAATTATTTCAAGTGAACGCATTTATGCAAAGCCTCGTATTTATTACATTCATTATTTTCTTGAGGACAGTTAAAACTACAGAGCAGTTGACCCTACGGCAAATTATATTAGATACATAATGTAAAGTCTTGATATACAGCGCTTAATTAAACGTGTTTGTACTAGGAAAATATTTTACGTCAATGCAATATACCTCTGCTATACCTACGATGTTAAAATGAGTTCTTCGTTGTGACTTGAATGTTTTAATACGGGGTTTCGGTTCTGTGATACCATCGTCATCAAACAATCAATGAGATTTATACTAAGACATCTGAAAAAAAACTAAGGAGACAAAAATATTGTCAAAATATATATTTGAGAATTGGTCAATAGATTGTAGTTTTAAATGGTTTGAGTTTAGTCCCAGAATGAATTCAAGTTACTATTTTAGTGATATTTGCTGTGTCTAAGTCAAAGGAACGAAGGTAATTATATTAGTTTTCTGGGGATATTTATTCTTTAACACTTATAAGATATGCTTGCTGATTTGCTGAAATGAGTAAAATCATCATTTTTATTAAGAGATCTGGAAAGATTCGTTAATAATTTTAGACACAGTATTATTTGTAACTGTGTTATTATGAGTTTTTTATTATGTCGATTGTCACAGTTTATGACAATGTTATGTCTTCCTATCTGTTTTTGAATAAATCTTTGATGTTATCAGTACATTGTCTTCAGCTTCTTCAAAAATTGATTAATCATGTTGTTATATTTGTCTGTGAGTTTTGATTGTTTGATTGTTTCCCTAATGTAGTCAGTTTCGACTGAATTACTGCTTTTTTTCTGAAATCATTAGATATCGAAACTCGGCTTTTATATAAGTGACTGTCACCTTTGTGGACTATTGTCACCTTAATAGACTGTTACCTTTGTGGATACTGTTAAGTATAAGCTGAAGATAAAATCTAATCTCAGAAATCATATAAAGATATTTTTCAGTTCTAAGAAAAATATATATAAATGATTATGTATCATCCAGTTTAATTTCGAAAGTTTATTGTTTTACGTTTACAGTCAAAAGAGTTTTGCTAAAAAATAATTCTGATTCTTTCATTACTGACATTAGTCTACAAAATCGTTACATAATATATTTTGCAGAGTGCGACATGACACCAAAGAAGAAAAATGTTAAGTACCTAATATGATCACTTTTTATACACTTGCAGCAGTAATAAATTTAGTCTTCATCGTGTGCAACGTTTCATTTCTATTTTGTAAATATTGATTCTTTATTCAGCATCTTTTGTCGTAGCTGTATAGCAATTACATAAACAGTGCGTTTGACCCCAAAGTGCGTTGTTACATAGCCTTAGGTATGCAAATGTCACTGACTAAGTGTTGAAATATGTGTTTGAACTGAAAGATAGTCCAGTATTACCCACTACTGAAAGTAAAACCCGGGTTTTCCCATTATTACCAACTGGGCTAGGCATTTGCTTAAAACCCGGGCTTTTGCAAACCCTGTGCTAAACATGAATGATTGCAAATTTTGATATTTTTCAAAGTTTCCGTTCTGTTTTCTTACGGGAGGTATAAATAGTGTACAGACTGACTTTATTGCATGTAAATAAAAAAGCTATTGCGAGAGATTCTTACCAGGTAAAGCTTGAAATAGGCATGACATTTTCCGAATCCGCACGTCATAAACACGCAGAATAGACAGTGTTGCTTGAATGGATAAATTGCTTTTTCATAACTTACATGATATATTAACACGGTCTCTAGATTAGGGAGACCGTCTTGATAATGTATTATATTTATAATACACCAGGTTTAAAGAGTAAAATGCTTTCATCAGGGCCATAAATGAATCACGCGCAGTGTCTCGTTCCGTCCGTTTGTCTGAGTGTGTAATAGTATACGCATTTCACAACTTAGATTTGTTTTTAAACTTAAGATGTGTAAAAGGCTATACATGCATATGCACCAGTATTGACTATTATTTATATATCTATTATTGTCATATTGTTGCTATTATTGTCTTATTACTTCTATGAAACACCACTGAAATATGTTTGTACAGTTTAACATAGTTAAATCAAAAAGATTATGGACATCGCTTCTGATAATTTTCATGCAACATGAAATGTGAAATTATGTTTGTCTTACTTTTCAATTTCTCGTTAATAGATGAAGTGTCTTGGCTCTTTGTCTGCCATGCAACATCTAATCATATTGTTTGCAAATAAGCAGGAGAAATTAAAACCATAATAGCAATAAATAGAACAAAGTAAGCCACGACTTCACTTATTAGCATTCGAAACCCCCAATATCAAAATTTTGCATTCTTCGTGATGATTATGTATAAAGAAGAAATTTAGATTTTAACTCTTATTACGAAGAAAATGTGACATAGCCCATTGTCGTTTCAGTATTTGGGATTCTAAGGTTAACTAACTTACAAAGAAAGCAATGAGTATTTATCAAAGTAAAATTAGGTTAATATCTTACTATGAATGACATTTTTGGCATTAAAGAACCACATGGTTGTTTATAGTATAGCTTGTGTTTATAAACAAGCATTAATAAAATCAAATCATTCCTGGTTGGCATAGTGATTAAATTATATTTTGTATTTTGACTATAGAAAAACATTTGACTAAAGTAGCAGTGAATGCTGATTTCACAGCTTAACTACGTTGCTCCAATGCGTTTGTGCATAATATAGTCTCAGCCACTTATATGTATCAGTGATTTCGTTTCGCAAAATGTGCTCGTCCGGGATTTGAACTCGACACCTCTCGCACCCTATACTAGATTACACTCCTATACCGATTACCCCGCTAGCAGCTGCATGTTTATGTTGCATATAAGATTATATTAATGGGTCAACGGCTTCACTTGTAAACTTAAAATATTTACCTACAGACAGTTTCATAAACAGTTGCGTTATTCTTGTTTGCAATGAGAGCATAACTGTACTTTTATATTAAAGAAGGCATTTGTGAGGGATCAAAAATCCATCAATTGGCTAATGAGTATATGAAATATGAAAATAATAAACATTTTTGCATTATAAAATTTTCACTACTCTATGTCGTAAATTATTTTAAAAAGAGATTAAAAGTATACAAGAAGAGAGAGTAAGTGTGGCTCGTTGGTCTAGGGGCATGATTTTCGCTTCGGGTGCGAGAGGTCCCGGGTTCAATTCCCGGACGAGCCCAAATATTTTACTAAATATTACAAAATGTAATACGCGTGCTTAAATGTTTCTCTTTCACAAATTTTTGTATAGGTACAGACTAGATCACCGTATATGCCAGCTTATATTTGTGACAAAAAGCGTACACGAGAATAAAACAGAAATCTCTGACACCTTTTTGCAGATATCATGTTTTCAAAATTTTGTATTTAAGAATTCAGGAACAATAATCATACAGAGCTCTGAAGCTCAAACCTAACCTATGTATCACACAAGGTACTTTGAATTCTTGAAGAGGCCAGTTTAGCATACATATGTGTGTTTACTGTTGTTCCTGTAATGTGAACTGCTGTGACCCTCTTTAATAGTTGGCTTTTTATTGTTATTTTTATTGTTTTCCAGAATCTGGTGCAGTTTGTTAAGGCTGAATGATCTTTGCTTGTTTAAGCTCAGAATCCTCAGTCCCCCCCCCCCCCCCAATTGTCTTCGATATTGGTTTAACTACTGTATACATCATAACATTGTCTTGTATTTCTTGTGCAGAAGCTGTTTTCTATGTTGCACAGCTTGAATATTAAATAAAATAAACAAGTCTATACATACTGATAAAACATTTCGTCTTATAGAACTGCTATTATTGTATAAAGCAATGGCAAATAAATATTCCTGACTCATTCGTGTCAAGTCCATTTAGTTATGTCTTTCGTACAATTGATGATAATAGAAGTTTCAGTTGTAGCTATCAAGCAGGTTTTCACGACGTACTGCAAAAAAACAAAATGTTATAAAATTTATCTTTTCTATGTATTCTTGTTTATTCTTCTATTAACCTTCTTATCTCAGTCTAGTAATGACTTTATCATCTATTCTCATATTCTGTTACTATATTTTTATTTTCTTATGATCGCTTATTTTTCGTGACTTTTTGACTTTTATAACGTTAGCATTGATGTATACAAAATAAATTCTTTTAGATAAAATATTAAGCAAAATGTATGGTTTAATATTTAAAGTACAAGCATAACTTTACAATATATATATTTATGTTTGTTACCGAAACTAGTTGTATAAACAATATATGTAAAGGAAAGAGTTTCAAATGAGCTTTAAGCTTTCTACTCGATCCTTATTGAGTTTTTTTCTATGTATATGTACTATTATATATTTTCTTGGATAAATACTGTTAAACTATTGTAATGAAATCTATGGCTGGCTAGAAAAAAAACTAGGTTGAAATAAAGAAATTTACAGATCACAGTTTAGTAAGACACTTTCTGGTAAATTACTTGTAGCGTCAGGTATATATTTCAGAATATTTAGAATATTTCCATTTGTCATCGATATTTAAATCAGACTTTATTTTGAGAAAGAACATCTGTTAGGTGTCTCCTAGTGATCATATTGTTTCTGCTCTTTATTTTGTTATTGTTGGCACAGGAATCTAAATAAACAGACTTTTGAATCAAACGGTTGTGTCAGGGGGAAAAGACAATGTTTCAAGTTTTAAAAAAGTCAAAAATGCATATAAGGAAAAACCACAGTCAGAAAATACAACCTCCGTCACAGTCAAAACGTAGAGAGGAAAAGAGTATTGGGAATCAGAGCAATCAGCAGCTTAAACATGAGAGAATGTTACAAAAGGCTATAAAGAAGACTTGTAACTTATTGCGTCAGTGACGTTGCCATAGTGGAATACCACACATGTTATTTGGACTCCGCTTGAATTCGTTGTACACAGGATGAAAAAGTGTGTAACCTTTCGGTTGTTTTTTCTGGCACACTTTTGTCATAGGTATTTTAATTACGATGCAAACTCTGTTTTATCTATAACTGTTATGCTTAGGCCAATTAATATTAAATCATAAATGTTAATCATTCAGAATTATATTAATCATGTTCTGTATATTTATTTGCCATCGGCATCGGTGAATATTTAGCAATCTTCACTGCCATATTAACTTTTGGATTCACTTAAGAAAAGTTGAGTTGTTTTAACAAGAAAGGAGCTGATTGCTCACCTTACGCTTCTCTGTATGCGGTAAAACGCTCCTCTGTAACCCGTAAATATATTTTCTTGATGGAGAACTAAAAAAGGATTTTAGAATCCGTGTACTCTTTGTACTTCCTTAACATTTGTAATGCTAAACTGAATTTGATAAAATTGTCGTCGGATGGCATAGCACACGAATTTCAAACTAAATTATTAGCATTTTTAAGCATAGTACGAAAAAGAAAATATGAGTATGCGACAGAAAACAGATATGGGCTCGTCCGGGATTTGAACCCGGGACCTCTCGCACCCAAAGCGAGAATCATACCCCTAGACCAACGAGCCACAGTTAACAATGACCATGGCGTAAAATGATATATACTTTTAAAAGAATATCATCACAACGTAATAGAAATAGTATAATCATTGGAATGTAATTATATGTAGATTTAATCTCAATCCCTTATTGTTTGGATCTAGAAGGTTTAATCCTTCCATTTCATCAAAGATCACTTAATATAATGTTTTTCCCAAAAAATGTGGAGGAAGAACTGCGTGAAGAAATTAAATATTTTGGAGTTGGGACCTCGGATAATTAAACGATGAAAATAATTATTGATAGTAAATACAACAAGTTCAGCTTTTAAAAAAGCTAGTAGCGGCTCGCTTAGATGTTTGTATTCAGTAACTATGGGTGACTGTGTTGCAGCTTACTTTTCTGCTACCACTCACAAAAAGAGTTAATTTACTAACGGCATTTCGGTAACATATGAATGTTGCAATACCACACACTGTTGAAAGAAGCAAGAAGTCATTACAGGCTTCTAGAGAAAGCATACAATGAGCTAGTCTGTATTGTTATTGTATTAGTCAATTGCAACACCCCCCCCCCCTCAAACGCCCCCTGGATCGGGGAATAGCTGTGATATTGACATGTTTGAATGTTTTACGGATATATGGAAATGACGACAAAAGTTTTGATCAAACAAAAGGAAGCTGTGAACATATATCCGAGGAAGGCACTTGTGCACACCGCAGTCGGTTTAAAAGCTGCTGTTTCGTGTGAAAGCGCTTACGGTTTGGTATGATATCATATATATATATGTATACAGATAATTTCCGCTTCTCACCTGCGATATGTCCTTTATCTAATGTGCTCACTATTATTAAAACAACAGACGTCCATTTCGTAGGTATTTTTGAAAGAGAATGTCCATTCCGTAGGGCACGGTCACAATAAATGGTTATATTTGGAACATCTATTACTTAAACATAATATAATAGGAGGCATAATATAGGTATATCTTTTATTTATTACATTTAACCAAGAAAATGCAGATAATACAAATATTTAAGCCACAATTAATAAATTAAAAGTCCATTTCGTAGACGTAAAGTCCATTTCGCAAAATGGGCTCCATTTCGTACTCTATCCTAACCCCCGAAAGACGCGGGAGAAACGAAAAGAGCTTGAGTGATGATAACAACAGTTCGAGAAACGAAAAAAAAAGTCGATGTTACTCTTGCTCTATATTTGGCTTAGATATTGTTTTCTATTATGTAATGATGGTAATTTTAAGTTAACAGTATATAAAAAAGAATAGATTATCAAGGCATCTTACTGCAACGTTTCATGCGCCTTTGCGCTTTAAAGTGTGCTTTGCGTAATTATGATGATGTCCTCCAAATACGGGGGCATATGTCTGCTTTGAAAGCGGGCTTTCTATTGATTGATTTGCCGTACCGTAATATTTGGTTATAGCTTTTCTGAACAACAATCTCTTGAAAGTGGAAGCCAGGCGGCTATGAAGCTTCGGAAGTGTTCTGAGTTCTAGCTTGGTTTTCGTTATTTTTCAAGTAAAATCCTATCGTAATACCGGCTCGCTGAGGCGAGCCGTCATTTTAGATGTTACTACATTTCGTTAAGGCCACACCAAATTAATATCTTGTTCTTCGGATTTTTTTGAGAAAAATATGGGGCGAGCGAGCGAAAAAAAAATTAAAATATTTTTTTTCTGATCAGTCATTTAGTGGAGCGAGCGAAGAGCGAAGAAAAAAAATGTAAACCATGATAGCGTTTAATGAGTATGTTAAAACCACTTTTAATTTATCGATTTCAAAAGAATGATTTAAACATGAAAAAGCCTTTTTGAGAAAAACAGCTCTACATATATACATACATTTTAACAATTCAGTTAGAAACAGATAAGCAGAGTGCACATCAAGTATAATGATCAAGATGCCAGTTACACGTCATATGATGATCATTTATGCCAATTTATTTTAAAATCCCGTCATGCTTGACAAAGTTATAAGCCAGACACTAACATCTACGCATAAACTTTGAGCAAATGACATGGTTCATGCACGTGACACATTGTCTTCATATTATGATCATTTATATCATTTTTTTCCCCGAAATCTCATCATGCATGTCAAAGATATGAGGCGGACACAAAATTTGACAAGGACAGATGGATGGACAAACCAACCGATAGGGTAAATGTTACATGCCGTCCTGCCATTTTATGGCAGGGGCAAAAAAATTGTAAAAATCTATTGCTAGTAACTGTTACCCTTGACCATGATCCCTAGAGACCCAAACTGCACCCAATGTTAGAGGATATTAAAAGGAACCTGCCTATAAATGTGAACACAATTTGTTAATACATAACGCCTGTATGAACAAAGGTATGAAAAATAACAAAGGGCAATAACTAGAAAATTATAAATGGAAGAGTTATCTTTCTTGTGCGATGCACTTTTACTTTATGCAATCTATCTACCTATGAAGTTTCAAATTTCTATCTCAAATACTTTTCTAGTTATGCTCCTGACAAAAAAAAATATGCATAAAAATTATCAAAGGGCAACAACTCAGAAAGTATGGAAATATGTGTTACGTTTCTTGTGCACTGCACTTTTCCTTAATGAGATCTATCTACCGATGAAGTTTCAAGTTGCTAGATGAAACACTTCTGGAGAAATGCTCCAGACAAATTTAAATTACAATACACGGCTGCAGCTCTGAACAGTTCGTTGAAGTCTGCATTAAGAGGTATTTCTACTGCAGTCGGTGGAAAAATGGCTTTATTGTCATCACCCTCGCAACAGGAAACAACAAACACGTAAGAGGCCATTTTCCTTTGTTGATTTATGATGTGATCCAAAAATATGACATTCATTTGGTAATCGAGCAAATCATTACCTAACGCCCAGTAACGGGTCTCTACCGCGCGGAATAGTGTCGCGTAACTGAGTATTAAACCGAAGAACATATTCTGTAGACATTTGCACTATAAATTACAATCAAAAGTAATAACTTTTTTTTCGCACCGGGCGATTTCGACCCAGTGCAAATTTTACGACAGGAGCGGGCGGTGAGAAAAAAAATAAAATATTTTTTTTTCATTTCTTCGAAAATTGATGCGGGAAATCCGACGAACAGGAGATCATTTTGGTGTGGCCTAATAGTAGAATAACATTTCAAAATATCACATTGTGTTATGACATTTATTTTGATGGTGAACATTTTACACTTCTCAGTTTAATCACGCTAAAAGTGTTAAATGAAGTGTCAGAGAAAGTGGTTAGTTGCTGGTTCAAAGACTTTGCATAGAATGGGTTGGATAATAGATAAATGCGAGTGTTTTCTCGGTGAGCTTGTTGAGGAAAAGTTATCAAGCAAATGTAAATGGTTCAGCATTTTCTTGCATAAACGACGTGTTTAAATATTAATTTCCAACCATTAAACTTTGGTTTTATGTTACTTCATTCCTTAGAATATTAATTATTTCAAGTGAACGCATGTATACAAAGCCTCGTATTCAATACATTCATTATTTTCTTGATTGTAGACAAAACTACAGAGCAGTTGACCCTACTACAAATTATATTAGGTCCTGACGCTAACTTCAACGTTTTTGCACTAGGAAAATATTTTACGTCAATGCAATATACCTCTGCTATACCTACGACGTTAAAATGAGGTTCTTCATTGTGACTTGGACGTTTTTATAGGGGGGTTTGCGTTCTATGGTGCCATCGTCATCAAACAATCAATGAGACTTATGATAACACATCGGGAAAAAAAACTATAGAGTCAAAAATTGTCAAAATATATATTTGAAAATTGGTCAATACATAGTAGTGTTTAACAGTTTGAGTTTACCCAGAATGAATTTATGTTACTGATGTTATTTGATATTGTGATATTTGCTGTGTCTAAGTCACTCAAAGGAACGAAGGTAATAATATTAGTTTTCTAGGGATATTTATTCTTTAACACTTATAAGATATGTTTGCTGCTTTTGCTGAAATAAGTAAAAACAATTTGTCTTTTCTTTTCTTCTTGAAATCATCATTTTTGCCAAGTGATCTGGAAAGATTCGTTAATAATTTTAGACACAGTGTTATTTGTCTGAAATGCAGGGGAATAACATAACTGGTTTCCTCTTTAACGGTTTCTTTTTCTTAAACTTGTAACTTTTACTACAGAAAACACTATATTTTATCGTTTTATGTAAACTGTGGTATTAAGATTTTTTGTGCGTGTCGGCTGTCACAATTTATGACAAAGTCATATCCTCCTATCTGTCTTTGAATAAATCTTTGAATTTATCAGTGCATTGTCTTCAGCTTTTTCAAAAGTTGATTAGTATTATTGTTATACTTGTCTGTGAGTTTTGATTGATTCCCTAATGTAGTCAGTATCGACTGAATTATTGTTTTTCTCTGAAATCTTTAAATATCGAAACTCGGCTTTTATATAAGTGACTGTCACCTTTGTGGACAGTTACCTTTGTGGACTGTCACCTTTGTGAACTGTCACCTTTGTGGACTGTTACATTTGTGAACAATTAGGGTATAAGCTGAAGGCAAAATCTACTCTCAGAAATCATTTGTAGACTTTTTTTCAGTTCTAAGATAGATAGATATAAATGATTATGCATCATCCGGTTTAATTTCGAAAGTTTATTCCTTTAATTTTACAGTCAAAAGAATTTTGCTAAAAGACCTAATTCTGATTCTTTCATTCTTGTCGAGCTCGCTTGCGGATAGCTCGACATAGTAGTTCGGTGTATATACGTGCGTGGGTGCGTCCGTCCGTCCAGATTGCCTTTTCTGGGCCATAACTTCTCTGTACATAAAAGGATTTTGAAATACCTCGGCACATTTGTTCTCCTTGATGAGGCGGTGTGTAGTGTGCAAGACCCAAGTTCCAAGCTCAAAAGTCAAGTTCTCAGTGCCAGGTCAAAGGTCCAAATTTTGATGATAGACCTTGTCCGGGCCATAACTTCTCTCTGCATGGAAGGATTAAAAAATATCTTGGCACATTTGTTCACCTTGATGAGATGGTGTGTCGCATGCATGACCCAGATTCCTAGCTTAGAGGTCAAGGTTACAGTGACAGCTCAAATATCCAAAATGTTGATGATAGACCTTGCCAGGGCCATTACTTCTCCATGCATGGAAGAATTTGAAAATACCGTGATACATTTGCTATGTCTCTGAAAGAGACATCATATAGGCCTGCCTTGTCCTTCCATCACTGTCTTCCCACAGTTTCCATTTCACTGTCCCGTCCCCATAAATGGCTTTCCATTGGCGGGCTCTAAATGCTGCCCATGGACATTCTACTTGACATTTGTCTACGAAATCGTTACATAATATATTTTGTAGAGTGCGACACAACACAAAAGAAGAAACATTTTAAGTAGCTAATACGATTAAGGATCACTTCTTATACACTTGCAGCAGTAATAAATTCACAGTCTGCATCATGTGCAATGTTTCATTTCTGTTTTGTAGATATTGATTCTTTATGCAACATCTTGTGTCGTAGCTGTATAGAAGTTACATAAACAGATATGTCCGAACTTGACGTCTTTATTTTCATAGAAGTATACGTTTGTTTGCAGTTTTCACAAATTCTTCAGTATAAACTTAAAAAAAAATAATAATACCGCTTGCAAAACTGAGTTTCACGTATTCCCAACGCAATAAAAAGTGACGTAACGATGTTTTTTTCAGTAGCTTAAACTTTACTGATCATCCACTCACAGCGCGGCAGTTTTCTCAGGTATACCTGTCAATAAAACTGCGTCTTGCAATCTACCCGCAGCCAGAAAAATGTGCCTGGGCGGCGCCAAAGTTGCTGTGTCGTAATTGTCGCTGCGTTGCTACAAGAAATCTTCCCTCAATGCTTTTTTTCCTAACCGCTTTTCCATTTCGTACACAGAATGACACTAGAATGACACTATGGACAGGCGGAGTTTGAAAGAAACACATTGGGCGGCGTTTTAATTGATTTGTGACAGGTGTACCAACGAGTCTCGTTACTAATAACATCCTCAGTTCCGAAGCAGTCTTGCGAGGGTTTTAATCACATTTAGTGATATTTCTAGTTTATATATCCGTTAAAGTATATTCTTTGTAGATTTATTACTTCAGACAATATTATTTGTCTGAGAACGCAGATTGACAACATTACTTCTTCCATCTTCAGTATTTTCTGTTTCGCTTACTTTAAAGTTTAACGTCAGAAAACACAGTATTTTTAGGCATTATATGTAAACTCTGTTTTGATAAATAGTGTTTATTGTGTCGGCTGTTAAATTTATTACAAAGATATTGATTCCTTTTTGTCTTTTGATTAATCTTTAATGTTATCTCTACGATGTCTTACAGAATATTTGAAAAAATGGAAAACCTCGGTAAATTGGATTTCATACTGCAGTTGCTCTTGTCCGATATTTCGTTTGTCATTCAGTTAATAATTCTTTGTCTGTTGAACAGTTGCAGATATTTATACTGCAGCTCCTTGAAAAGTTTATTTGCACAAATGCTTTATCGTATCAAACCTCACATTTACACAGGAGTTGTCATCATCTTGGTGCTGTCAAGATAGAAGTTGAAAACAGAAGAAACGCTAAAAAATGATGTAATAAATTGGTACTAATGACACGTTTCACATCTAATCAACATAAATTAATATTTACCGTCTGGTTTAGTTTTGCCAAGCTTTTATAATACAGATGCAGAAAAAACTTATTCGAAGCTCAACAGAAAAAGGATCTTTGCCTGTAAAAAATTTATAGTTATCATCATTGCAAAATGTTTCATTGTTTTATTTTGCAGTTATTGATTCCTTTCAGTGTCACCTTACTTTGTATCCGAATAGTGACGTAACAAAAATATGCAGAAACTTAAGATGTTTCTTTTTAATGAGGAATCTAGATCTTTTCAGATTTCTTAACAAAGAGAAACAGGCAGTACTCCTGTTTAAAGGTAAATCTAATGAGAACTTCACCTCAAGTGAAGACGTCAGAGAAATCAACGTAAGAAATTGTTTGTGATTTATCGTTTTAACCTGACTAAAATATTAAAACTCGGACGAATAGAAATATGTTAATGATAGAGATGAAAGAGGATTAAAAGGCATTAGGATAGCAGCTTGAGAGAAGTACAAAGCCTATGAAAATAATTTTAGAAATATCGAAGATCATGGGCCATTAGTTGCACCGGCCATAGTCTTTATTTTTTTGGCGGGGAGTTGAATAATATTACCTAGCTATTGTAAAACTGTCTGGATATTCATGGTGTTTATCGCAGGCAAATTGATATTTATATATTTGCCGAAGAAATCATTATCTGTACGATGCACAAATACTGCATTTCTATTTATTCACCATAAAACCTTTAGGGAAACAAGAACTTGATATTTATGGAAGCAGGTCCGTAAAAAATGTCAACACTATGCAATCATATAAATTATATAAGATGTCTCCGCGTGCATATTTCACAAATCAAACTGCTTTTCAATAATAAGAGATTAAAATGAGACATTTTTTATAGTACTGTGGTCGTCATTAATTGATTTAACATCAAAAAGACGTGCCTGGTTCCCACATCTGTTGTTGATATATTAAGCTGTTGTTTTGACTGTGTTGTGCAAAAGTTTTCAGATCATAACTGACATACAGGAATTATGTTGGCTTGATTATTGATGACATGAGTCATCTCCTGGGGGAAAAGGTCAGTTAGGATAACAGAACATGTAGTGTAGTTTCGCATTCATAAACTTTATAGGCATGTTAAAATCTTACAGGTTTCCCCTGGCACAAAAGAATAAAAATGCTTGATCTATATTTTGGAATCTGGGTTAGCATTTACATTTGTAATTTCGCGGCAATTTGAATGAATTCAGATCAATGGCTAGTTATTTCCTTTCTACATTCCGTAAGACAATATTATATCAGGCAAAATTCAGATGTGACACGAAGCGTTCATGTTTACCATATCTTAAACGTAAAGTTGGGAAAAGGCGAAACAATGATACCTTCAAAGGCTACTTTGTTAAATAGAAATCTATAAAGTATGAATATCATTTCCTAACAAAAACGTTTGTGCTAAGCTTGAAAAATACAAAATAGTGACGTCAGTGATAAGTTTTAAACTATGATAAGTGTTTTATGACACTACGTTAGTACCTTATATGGCTTCCATTGCACCTTGTAAATTAAGAGAAATAGAGACAAATAATTTAGAGAGGGGTTTTAGAATAACTGATATTTTTATGTTCCAATGTGAGCCCATACTTAGATACTGTAATGTATGTGATACAGCAAGAATGGATGACAGATACTGTAATGTATGTGATACAGCAAGAATGGAAGACAATGCAGTAGGAGCAATACCTGTTATTAAAGTTGTTGGTGTAGAAGTTGATGACCTTCGTCGTGTGTTAAAGTATAACAGAAACATGTCCGCAAATCTAAATCGTCATTTAATAAATTATTGTATTGTATTGCTTAAAAATGATATCAGCCTCCTGTTTCGGTCCTTCAATGTTTGTGGGCACTATAACGCCAGGAAGCCCTCAGCGGCGTGCCCTGTTCCTTAAATAAAATAGATTTTATGCGTATGCGTTTAACAAATGAAACAAATTCCTATTTAACTCTCAGGTATATCTTTTTACGGTTCGGCTTACTTTGTATAAATGCACTAAACTGTGTTTAAGACTTAAGTGTATACTGACTTTACATATTGTTTGATATTGATGGTATCATAGCACTTGCCATACACTCATAAAGTAGTCTATTCAAACATAAAGTTGATATTGAATCGTAGAAGTTTTTACTGCGGTTCCAGTGGGAAGAAAATACTATAAAACCAGCCTATCCATAATGACACTGATTAAAATTATCAACGAGTCTGTGGTGACTTACTAACGTATCGCCGTACAAACCAGCACCTTCGGTGTTTGTGTATCACTGCAGTTCGTGACAAGTGATGTCTCATGTATTTTGAAGGCTAGCCCCTCTTAATATTTGGCAGGCATTTTACTTGATTTTCATCTAGCTTTAACTTTTAAAAGTAAGACGGACTTGCCACGATTGACCCAGTTCTAAAGAAAAGTACGAAAAGATATTGGAACAAAATCTCACCGTCAAATCTGGTGTTTCCTAGCTTTTGTCTGTCTGATAATGAAAATCTGTGAATAGTATTCGAGACATTTTTTAAAGACACAAACGATAGGAATAAATTTGTTTTTTTCGTTGATATTGTTTAATATGTAGGGAACGGTGAAATGGTAATATTTATTCTGGAATTGAACACGGGTTTCTTCTAGCTAGAAGCCTGAATCATAACTTTGGTCAAGAAGACACTGTTCAGTCATGAGAACTTTTTGAGGACTTTTTCCGGGAGTTCCCGGGTTCAATCCCGGAAGAGCGCTACGTTTCGTTTTTTAAACGGAAGAAATTTGTTGAACCTGTATTTTATCTTGTCGTACTAGTACCTTTCACATTTGTTCAAATTTAATTATCGATATACGACTTTCGATGCCAAGTTGTAATTTTAAAAGTCATGTTTGCTAATTAACATTCTGAAACTCATTGTCTTATGACATAGCACAAATCTACCAATCTTAAAACTTGAATTTTGAAAGAAAAAAGTTTTTAAAAGGTTATGAATAAACGGCAGAAAAATATCACAGGGCTCGTCCAGGATTTGAACCCGGGACCTCTCGCACCCTAAGCGAGAATCATACCCCTAGACCAACGAGCCACATTAAATGCTTGAAGTGATATTTCTAAAATAAATAATTGCCACTCATTCACCATTATATTATTTCTCGAATTGAGATCTATGTTCCCCCGTATTCTCCGAAGACTAAATCTATGCATTAACATCAAGGATCTTTCCCACCACTAACGGTTTGCGTCATAATTATCACACATACTTTTGGATTTATACATCAACTGTCGAATCTTTGATTACGCTGCATTGTTAAATTAATAACAATAGTGTAGAAATATTTCTACTTATATTATGTTTGAATCGTCGGATGCATGGAATTGGTTGGATAACAGATAAATGCAAGTATTCTCTAGATAAGCTTATTCAAGAATAGTCAATAACCAAGTCTAAACTATATAAATTTGGGGAATTAATATGGCTACTGTGGCATCATTTGAATCAGACTCTCAGTGAGAATTATGTTTTAAGACCTCTGTATAAAATTTGGCATAAAGGTTCACAAATATTTTAGAAAGATGATTAAATAAATCTTGTTGTGAAACTTAGACCACTGCTTATGATATCATCTTAAACTAGAACATCGAGATCCTTTTGGTGTCCTGGAACCGTTCACTTGTAGTGATAGCATAGAACATCGAGATCCTTTTGGTGTCATGGAACCGTTCACTTGTAGTGATAGCATAGAACATCGAGATCCTTTTGGTGTCCTGGAACCGTTCACTTGTAGTGATAGCATAGAACATCGAGATCCTTTTGGTGTCCTGGAACCGTTCACTTGTAGTGATAGCATAGAACATCGAGATCCTTTTGGTGTCCTGGAACCGTTCACTTGTAGTGATAGCATAGAACATCGAGATCCTTTTGGTGTCCTGGAACCGTTCACTTGTAGTGATAGCATAGAACATCGAGATCCTTTTGGTGTCCTGGAACCGTTCACTTGTAGTGATAGCAGACACTAATAACAACCATCACCAAATGATATGAAAATGTTATATTTCTTGTAGCAAATTACAACATACCGATTATAATGTGTCCATATATATCATTATTCTAGAAATACTGAGTGTTCTTTAACAAAAGTAGCAAAAGTTACAATAGCAGTAGGAGCAAAAGTAGTAGCAACAGAGGAAGGATGATATATATCAAACAGTCATAGACACTTGGCATAAAACAACTGATTTCACCTTTAGTGGCATTAAATTGTTACTCTAATACTAATTGTCTCCTTTAAGAAGCTTTCACTGTAAAAGCAACCATTTTTATGACTGATTCTTTATTGACAGAAACACTATGCTTTAAGATTTTTTAGTATATGGCGTCATTGCATTTGACATACCATCTGTGTATTTTCGTGATATAAAATGTGCATCCATTTGGAAGATGTATGAAATCAACATTCGACTGTGCAAAGTGGTAGAAATGAATTCTAAACTTCTAGACTTTAGATTTTTTAATGACGTCAAGATATTCCACATTCGAATTCTTACAGGTTTAAAGATTATGCATATTCAGTATCGTACAAGTCATCAAGACAGGCGATATTTGATTTCTAAAAATCTTTTAAAATGGAATGTTCGGCCATTTGATGTTCGACTTTAACATTTTAAATGTCATCTCAAAGACATAACATATTCGAATTTTCAACTGAAGAACAGCATAAATAATAATAAGTAACTTAATGGCAATTTCGTTTTCTGGACACTGTTTTCTATCATCTGATTAGATTTTATATTGTGTGAAAATCATTTGGAATAAAAAGTTGTGAATCCTTAGACGGGGCCAGATCTAAAATTTATTTTCTGCACCTTCTGAAACAATGTGACAGATAATCTTGTGGAAAAAACTCAGCATGTGCAACACACGTAACTTGAATGTTTTCCGTGAATATTGGAAATCTTTAGAAGTTATGTTGCAATTACAAATAGTATAGAATTAGTTTGTTTGAATACTGAGGAGTTCAATCAGATGACACAACAAATCCAAAATGAAGACGATAAGGAAAACATAATAAATAATTTAATTTATTGGTAATTTAAACACCTTTAATATAGTTAAAACGGACTACTAATTATGGAATCTCTGTCTGCGTTTGATTGTCATTTCGCAATATCGAATCAATGGCTTATTTGTATACTGCATTCGGTAAATTACCATCTATTTATCTTGCAATATTCACTTTAATCCGACGTCTTTATGTGCGATATTGCTTAATCCAGACCATGAAGCGCAGATTTCATACTTTAAAAAAGTGTCTACATGTATACGAATTTATTAGATCGACATTTTGGAATGCAGCAAACAGATGTATTCTTATCTTTTTTCATAGGAAGGAATATATGATTCAGCAGGGTACGAAAAATGAATATTCAACCCGTAGAGGAAACTTTAACTGAAACAAAGGTTTCGGAGACAAATTGTCGTACCTGGAAATGAGCACATTTTGTTGAGATTTTCCTGTTGAATGGCGCGACGGTGGTGTCAGGTGTATTTGAGTATTCTTCATCGAGTAGGCTCGCTAAATTGTTATGACTTGTTGTGACGTTCGTCTAATTCGGTCAATCTTGTGTTGGGTGGGGAAAAGGCGTTGCATTCGTATTGTTGTTTTCTTTCAAATGAAAGGGGACTAATGCATACAGTATTACTTGATTATTGATAGAATTTCAAGCTCCTGTGTTACAACGATAAAAGGTTAACTCTTAGGAAGGCATTCTGTCACAATTTGTCAGAAAAAAAATTTATTATATAAAAAGCTATTTTGTTTTCTCCTAGATGTTTGCCGAGGAACCAAAAAAAACCAAAAGTTAAATTTGCAACAGCTTTATCGAATAGCATCTTTGGTTTATTTCTGAAATGCTTAAATGGTTTGGTTCCTTAATAATGTAAATAAAATGTTAATAAATTAGGAAAGAAGAAAAAACGTGGCAGTGTCAAAACATTAATAAGGCAACATTTTACCGTAGAATCTGGTGCTGCTGTAGATCTTTGTTGTTATCTTCCTTTTGCCTCTCATACAATGAAAATATGTAAATATTATTTAAGAAACTATTGTGAAAAAGATGAATAAAACTAACACGATAGAAATAATTTTGTTTTTCGTTGATATTGATTTATGTATGGGGAAAGGTGAAATTGTAAGACTTAATCGGGAACTGAACCCTAAATTTCTTCTAACCAAAGGCAGAAAATCGTGACTTTGGACAAGATTCCACTCTTATTTTCAGTTGCGAGATCTCTTTTATGCCATGAAAACAATGCAGCATAAATGACCTACCTGTACACCTTTCACACACTTAAAAATTTCATGCCATTAATCCCTGGCCTTTATATTTGATAATTCAATAATTATATTTTAACCAATCATCTATATCAAAAGAGCACACGGCAATGTTAATGGACAAACCTGTTGTTACACGATTAATGGAACCGTGATTGTGGATCCATGAATACGATATGCTGAAGTCTTCCCCTTTCGTTTACAACTGGCTCGTTGGTCTAGGGGTATGATTCTCGCTTAGGGTGCGAGAGGTCCCGGGTTCAAATCCCGGACGAGCCCTACGTTTTGGAAAAGACGTAACTGTTGGGTTTTTTTAAACGACAGAAATTTGTTTTGCGGTTGAACATGTATTTTTATCTAATCGTATCAAAGTACATTTCAAATTTGTCATAATCATCATAAACTGTTACCTTAGTGTCATATTAACCTAATCGATTGATATTAGCTGAAAATTTGTGTCTTTAAACTTTAAGTGAAGAACAAAAATAATATTAGGCTTCTATACACCTTGAACAGTGAAGAAGAAAAAATGTTTTCACCATTCGGACACACACCCTTTCGGTCTGTAAAATGTAGGGCGACGATCTACACCATTGAGCCACAAAGACTAATAATTTAGTCTTGTCAAAACCAATAATGTAAATAAATTATGTACCCCGTGACTAACGGTGTAAATTTTTTACCGATAAAAGTGTGAAAAACTTTAAATTGTAATGTGTTTCTGTGACAATAAATGAGTCAGTAACTTAGTTTAGACATGTTCTCTACAAGTACAGCTAGAATTTCTACTTAAATTGATATTTCTGTATTAAAAATGTTAAATTCCTGTCTATTCGTTTCTTTTATGTAAGTCAAGAAACTATCTTATTGTTTATTTAGGGTCTTGTTCTGATATTGATCAATATACTCACGAACTGATGGGAGCCAAAGAAACTCAAACATGTTGAGCATAAAATGTACTTAATATTCATGAAAACAGTTCAACATAAAATACAAACACTTTGGACAATTTTATATGCCGGAAGTTCCTCTAGCATATTTCAAATATCGTAATTCTACTCATGTCACCAATTAAGATTAGAAAAATGACATTTTTATAATATTATGGTTATGAATTAATAATATTTTATCAAATAAACGTGTCTGATTCCCGCTTCTTATCGTCAATATTTGTTGCTCAATTTACAGGATTATGAATTATATATGGCGAACAGGTTTTATGTAAGTTTTGTTTCTGAATTAAAAATCTCCAGAGAAAGGCAGTCGAAAAAGATAACAGAACATGTGATGTAATTTGATTTTGACTCTACGTATTGGCTTGTTTCAATACTTCAGTGCTGATACAGTTAATGTAAAATATATCGGGATGATAACAAATTTTATGGTTTCTTTAACCAGAGGATTTTAGTTTTCCAGTTTAATTGTCATGACAACCAGAGTTCTGCATAGAATCGATTTTTTTGCAAATTTGTAGAAGCTCATCACAGAGGTAGTCCAGTAATTTTTTTTTTCAAAATATTTCCAGTGATTTCAGGAGAAATTTCATTTGATAAAATATAGATGATGCACGGCGCACTACAGATGACACTTTATTCTGTAAGACATTTCTGTAAAATGTTGAAAGAGTAACTATTTATGGATGCTAAATATTACCCCGCTTACATCCATTGTACTTTAGGTGCTGAAAAATTCGTTTTAACCTAAGTCCTAGTATCACATTGTATTTCATGAAAAAAATGTAATGATAGGATAAATATTGAACAATGTTCTGTTCACTGCCAAACAACGTTGACATGTGTCTTACTTTTGTGTCCAGGTCATTCCTTTATGAAAAATCCATTCCCTACAATATCACTGAAAAATATACAACGTGTTCATTCATTTAAACATTGAAATAAGGAACGAATTTGGGATAATTAAATATCATTTAAGCAAATAAGACATCTTTCTTGGTAAAATAAGGACTACTTGGGACTTTTTTTGAAATATTTTGAAATATTGATTTTCTTCTAGAAAATACGACGTGCTGTCAAAAGTGTCAGAAAAGATGTTTCTCTTGGACAAAATTAGAAAACAAGGCATTTTTAGCTCGTCTGTTTCGAAGAAAATGTCGCGCTATTATGATCACTGCGTCTTCGTTGTCGTCGTCGTGCAAAAACTTTAATGTAGCCCATTTCTCAAACAATTTAAAAGGTATCAATATGAAATTTGAATGCTTGCTTATAGTGACAAGAGCCATTTGTAATACAAGGGGCATTATTCTGAAAGCTATATTGTTGGAATTCTGCTCCTTTTTAACTTACAATTTTTGTCAAAATTCCTTATTAAGTTGAATGATTTCAAAACTATAAAAAATATCAATATGAAACTTGGATTTCTTGCTTATCATGACAGGTGGCAGTTGTAACACAAGGGGCATTATTCTGAAAGCTATATTTTTGGAGTTATGTCCCGATTTAACTTACAGTTTATGTCAGAAGTGCTTATTAAGCTTAATGATCATAGGTATCAATATGAACAATATCAACATCTTGACATGAAGTGTCAGAGGTATATAGACCTCCTTCAGGAGTAGTGCACATAAACCATAACTATACCCCCATTGTCGACATATAAAACAGATCAGCGTTGGCGCCGCTCTGCGGAGCTCTTGTAATATCATTTTTTTAAAGCAGCTTATTCACAGAAATTGAATCCTTTCAAAATAGTTTAAATTATTATGAATGATCAGTAAAACATGTTTTCAGTGTAGATTTTATAATGTGTCGCTTAATGTTTTAAATGTGTATAGCGTGACGAACGGTATAGTCATTTAAAAGTTGCGGCGCCGTTCAACCAAAGTACATTTTGGTCGCATTTTCTCAAAATTCTTAGCAAAGTTTCGATTGTAATGTTGATAATAGTTTTGACTATACATTTGTGATTGCAAAAGTGTATTTGAGATGGAATTCTGGTTTTCACCAGAAGAGTGTGAATGAACTGGTTCAAATCCATTTTAGATATTAATCTTCTAAGTCAAGTTAGTCTTTGATATATTTAATATTCGTTCTGTTGAATACATAACATAAAATAAAGATATAATATCAAGGCAGTTATATAACTCGCCCTTTAGTGTAGGGGTATATTTCTCGCTAAAGGTTCAAATCTCTGACGAGCACTACGTTTTTGAGAAGAAGCAACTGTTTTAAATACTGTGAGAAAAACGTTTAGCGGTTGAACCTGTATTTTATGTTATTGCTTTGTAGTATTTTTTTCAAATTTGTTGACAGTTTATTTGAGTAAATTAGCATACATTTTAACCTCAGTGTCACCTGAGCCTAAACGATTGATATTAGTCAGTAATGAAATTAAACTGCCCACGCTTTGCCAAACTTACTTAACATAGATGAATGCGTCTTTCTATGTCATGTTTAAATGTTAAGCACATAAAATTCTGAAACTAATCATACTTTTGTCTTATGGTTAACATAAATTTTACACAAACTTAACACTTGCAGTTTGAAGCGTAATACGAAGTCAAGAAAAGTAAAGATATGAAAAGAAAACAGGGAAAAACTCGATGGGCTCGTCCGGGATGTGAACGCACACAAAGCGAGAATCATACCCCTAGACCAACGAGCCACCTTTTACAAGTTAAGGTCGAATATAGTATTTTTTTAATATATAATTGCCACCAGTTCAACATGATCATGCGGAAGAAATTGTGTAAATGTTAGAATGTATTTTGATTTATACTCTTTTTCGTATCCTTTAAATCTAGAAGCTAAAATAATATGTATATTATCTAAACTTTTGTGAGACAACATTATGCCGTACAGTCTGAACTTTTGTTAGTTTCTTTGAAACAATAGCAAATACGAGTCTGTTATGACTGATGTTCGTGACTAGTGACATCTCCTGTATTTTGACGGCTAGACCATCTGAAAATTTAACGCTTAAATAAATTCACAGTTTTACTTTATTTTCAACTAACTGTAACATTTAAAAGTGAGACAGACTTGTCGCGATTAACCCAGTTCTAAAGAAAAATACGAAAAGATATCTGCACAATAACTCACCGTCGAATCTTACGTCGAGTCTTTCCATCCTTATGGTTCTCTGGCTCTCGTCTGTCTGATGATGAAAATTTGTGGATATTTTTCAAGACACTTCTAAAAAAGATACAAACGATAAGAATAATTTTTTTCGTTGATATTGATTGATCGGGAATGGTGAAATTGTAACATTTAGCCGAGAATTGAAACTAAAAGCGTGAATCATAACCTGGACAAGAAACCACTCTTATGTTCAGTTGTGAGAACTGTTTGAGAATTTTTTATGTCTAAAAAACAATTCAAATGGTCTACAACTTTATAATGTATATACCTTTAACATCCTTAATAGTTCATTTTATTAATACCTGCCTTTCACATTGAATAATTCAATAATTATAGTTTAAGTACAAATATCACAAGAGCAATGTTAATGTTTTTGGGTACAGTAAAGTTTTTGGGCAAGTCTATGATGACGTTGTTTGTCCATGAATAAAATCTATTCAAGATAACTTAGACAAGCACGTTTCTGAGATATTGTCCCTTAATTTTAATACATAACATTAACACAAAAATATTGAAAAAAGCCAGCATATGACTGGCACGATCTAGGAGTTTGATTCTCGCTTAGAATGAGAGAATTCATGGGTTCAAATCCAGGGCGAGCCCTGCGTTTTCGAAAACAAGCAACATATTTTTAAACGAAAGAAATTTGTTCAGCGGTTGAACCTGTATTTTTTCTAATCCTACCACAGTTCTTTTCAAATTTGACACAATAATAACAGTTTATTTGCGTTACCTCAGTGTCACCTGAAGCAAATCGATTGGTATTAATCATTACAAAAAATATTTTAAAATTCAGCGTTACACTTTTTAAGTAAGCTGTAATGAAATTAACCTGACCTTGTGTTACTGAAACTGGCCACTCATCTACAATCTTATTTTTCATCGATATACGTCTTTCGATAGCATGATATAATTTCAAAAGTCATGCTTGCTGAAAAACATTCTAAAACTGACAATATCTTTGTCATATGACATAGCACAAATCTAACAATCTAACAACTTGCATTCTGAAGCATATACAAAGTTTAAAAGTTTTTTAAAGGTTATGAATAAACGGCAGAAAAAAGTATGGGCTCGTCCGGGAACCCGGGACCTCTCGCACCCAAAGCGAGAATCATACACCCAGACCAACGAGCCACAATTTGCGTTTTACATGGCCTGAAATTATTTTAAAATAAATAATCGCCACTAATTCACCATTACCATGTAGTAGAAATGGTATAAATACTCGAATTAAGATCTATTTTTTTTCCCTTATGCTCAGAAGTCTAAATCTATGCATTTACATCAAGGATCTTTTCCATCACTAACTGTTTGCGTCATAATTATCAAACATATTTTTGAATTTATGCAAATTGATATGTATTATGACATTTATTTTGATAGTGAAAGTTTGACAATTAAGCAGGAATTGTCGACCGTTTGATTATGCTGTATTGTTAAATTCTTTTTCTTTCCTTGAACCGTTCACTTGTCGTGAAAGCAGACTGATAACCACCCTTACCCAAATGATATGAATATGTCTTTTAGTAGATGTCTGAAATATTGACAATTGTTTTGCCTTAGTACAACATAACGCTTATTATGTATATGTATATATCATTATTCTAGAAATACCGAGTATTCTTTCACAACAGTAACAGCAGTTACAACAGCAGTAGAAGTAAATGTTGTAGAAATAGAGGAAAAATAATATTATTAAAAGGTCATAGACACTTGACATAAAATAACTGATTTCACCTTTAGTGATGTACTCGAAATTATCACAGAATACACTATATTGTATGCCATATTTTGTAATTTGTGGGATGATAAATATTGATCATGCTTGTGGCTGACACAATTTATGATAAAGCTATGTCTTTCTATCTGTTTTTGAAATATTGCTTGGTGTTATTTATACTTTGTCTTGTTGAACATTGGAAAAAAAGAAAAAAAGATCACTTGTTCACACTGCTGCTCCTTCATAATTGTATCATTATACCCCATAAGTTTTGGGGTATACTGGGGTCACCTTGTAACGTCACCTCAGTACGTGCTAACCTTCGAAAAAAATCTATAACTCTGTCATTCATGGATATATATTTTGAAAAAAAAACTTGGCAGAAACGTTCACCAACATGAGACAATATCTCACGCGCAAGACCCAGATTCCTACCTCAAATGCCAAGGTCACACTTAAAGGTGAAATCTCAAAAAGTTGGGGTTCTATTTTGTGTTCGTTCCATAATTCTGTGATTTATAATGGATTTTGGAAAAGGTTGTCAGAAATGTTCAACAACATGAGACAATGTGTTATGCACATGACCCAGGTTCATAACTCTAAGGCTAAGGTCACGCTTATTGGTGACAGCTCAAAAAGTTATTTTTCGTGTTTGTCCCGTAACTCTGTCATTAAAAAATGATTTCGTTATTATTTGGCAGAAATGTTCAACATGAGACAATATGCCATGCGCAAAACCAAGGTCTCAAAGATCAAGGTCACACTTAGAGGTGAGTGGGAAAAAAGTTGGGTCTCTTTGTTCGTGTCCGTTCAACTACTCTGTCATTTATTGATTGATTTCGAAAATCCCTGTCAGACATATTCAACAACGTCAGACAATATGTCAAGCGTAAAACCTATGGTCAGTACCTCAAAGGTCAAGGTCAGACTTAGAGGTCAAAGTTCAAAAGGTCCGTACTTCAAAGGTTAAGGTCATACTTAGAGGTCAAAGTTCAAACTTTTGTCTGTATTTCGTGTCGTCTCGATGATTCTTGTCAAATATAGATTGATTTCGGAGTTCATCAACATGAGTCGATGTGTCATGCGCAATAACCAAGTCCGTACCTCAAAGGTCAAGGTCACACTTAAAGGTGAATGGTAAAAAGTTAGGTCTGTACCTCATGTCCGTTCAATAACTCTGTCATTATACCCCAACAAAACGAAGATGTGGGAACTATACTGAAGTCGTAATACCAATGTGTGCGTCCGTGCGTCCGTTCATAAATAAATCTATAACTCTGTTTAGTTTATAACTTGATATTTGCCTCTTTCATCTGACAAAGCGCTATTGTGGGGGTATTAATCACATTAATGATAGATCTAGTTTATTATACCTTTTGAGATCAGAAAGTCATTTATACAAACTTTAGGTCGCAGTATTGAATAAAAAAGTGTCAAATTTTGAAAATCGGGAATGTCTTTAAATTGTTAAGTTTCATGTCTCTTCCTTTTTCTATGTAAGTACAACAACAGTTTAAAGCGACTGACTCACAGAATTTTTCTGAATTTTTTTTTCTTTAAAATTTAAGATAATTGAATATACCGTGGAAAAAAACATAATATTATGCTTGTATACACCATGAAAACTGAAAAAAAGGTTTTGACTTAACCAGGATTTGAACCCACGACCTTTCGGTCAGTGAAATATAGAGCGACGATCTAGACCACTGAGCCACAGCGCCTGCTTTTAAAGATGCATCAAAATTAATTTTTTAACTAAAGTGTCTACCCCGTAATTTTTTACTGATAAAAGTGTGTAAAACTTTATATTTTAATGTTTTTCTGTATCAAAAATGAATCTGTTCAGTAACTTAGTTTAAATATGTTCTTCACAATTGCAGCAAAAATTTCAAGATGTAAAAACATTTTTTTTTCATCGTCGGCCCATCTGTGAGTCAGTCGCTTTAATATTTATTCAAAGTCTTTATCGGGCATTTTTGATATTAGTCAATATAGCTACGATCTAATGCAAGCAAAACTAAACCTCAAGCTGTACCATTCAGAAAAAAATTAGTAATTTCTCTTGCTTTAACACGTCACGCGTAAAAATACATTTGATATTCATGAACAGCAACACTTTATGCAGTTTTGTATGCTAGAATTTCCTCTACCACTTTTCAGATATCGTACTGCTACTCATATAACCAATGAAATATTAAAACTTTGATATTTTTATAGTACTATGGAAATGAATTAATAATATTTTATTATATAAAAAAGACATCGATAGAACAAATTCTAAGTCTGCCTCATTTTAAAAGTACGCAATACGAATGAAATAGGAGTCAAAGATTCATTTAAGATGGTGCTACGTGATAGCTTAATATTTCCTACACTCTAGTGTATACATGAAAAGGAATTGTTTAATGGATTTGTTTTCAGTTTCAGAAATGAGGTGTCCTAAGATATTGATTAAGTCTACTGATAATTGTGATCATTGTGTCGCTTACGTTTATTTTTTGTGGAACTATATGACTTTATCTAGCCCGTAACAAAAAGTCCAGTTAGATCCTTATTGACAATAGCCAAATGTATTCGCCCAAGGACCGAGACTCAAACACGTTGATAATTATGAAAATCTTTAGTTACCAATAAACCATATATGACCAATGTACATACATATGCTGAACAAAAAAAATGAAGCAGTGGCAAAATGGCAAACGAGATCAATATATAAATATTGAATAAAAAAAATAGTACAACCAGAACTTATATCGTGAGAGACTGTGGCTGAGCTTAAAAGTGACTGTGCATAATTTAAATGGATACTGAAACAATTTTTTCACGGTAATACTCACAACGATATTCCGTAAAGAGCTTTAAATTGTTACTCTAATACTAATCGTCTTTTTTAAAAAGCTTTATATGTAAAAGTAGCCATTTTTATGACCGATTTGTTATTGACTGAGAGTTTTTTTAATATATATGGCGTCATTGCACTTGACATACCATCTGTGTGTTTACATGATACAAAATGTACATCCATTTAAATGATATAAATGTTAATCTATGTGAAATCAACATTCGGCTGTGCAAATTAGCAGAAATTAATACTAATTACACTAGATATTTTTGATGTCGTCAAGCTATACCACATTAAGATTATTCAAAATATTATTCAAATTCACTATCGTACCAGTCATCAAGATCTGCGATATTTCACTCCTAAAATCTTTTAGAACAGAACGTTCTGCCAATACAATGTTCGCCTTTCACATTTTAAATGTCATCTCAAAAATATACCATATTCAAATTTTCAACTGAAGAACAGCATAAATAACAATAATTAACTTAATGGCAAGTTCGTTTGCTAGACATTGTTTTCTGTGTGAAAGTAATTTGGACTATAAAATTGTGAATCCTTATACGGTGCCAGTTCTAAAATTTCTTTTTCTGTACCTTCTAAAAGAATGTGACAGATACTCTTGTTGAAAAAAAAACTCAGCAAGTGCAACACACGTAACTGGAATCTTTTTTTTTTTTGAATTTTAGATATTGTTAGACGTTAAATTGCAATAACAAATAGCATACAACAATTAGTTTGTTTGTATACTAATGACATAAAAATCTCTAAAAAGTAGTTCATTAAGGTAACACAACAAATCTAAAAAGAAGGCGATAAGGAAAGCATAACAAATAATATGTGCTATAGATGCTTGTTTATTGTAACACTTTAAATTTAGTAAAAACGCAGTACTAAAAATGGAATCTCTGTCCGCTTTTGGTTGTCATTTCGCACTATCGAATCAATGACTTATTTGTATACTACATTCAGTAAAGTACCATCTATTTATCATGTAGTATTCACATTAATCCGACGTCTTCATGTCCTATTACATAGCACTAATCTAACAAACTAAACACTTGCACTTTGTATCGTTATACATAGCCAAAAAAAGGATTTTTAAAAAGCCAGAAAAAATCTATCGGGTCGTCCGGGATTCGAACCCATGGCCTCTTGCACCCAGTGAGAATCATACCCCTAGACCAACTAGCCACGCCTTGCATGTTCAATGGCCAAAAATTGATATTTATAAAATAAAAAATCGCCACTAATTCCCCATTACCATTTAATAGAAATTTATAACTATTCGAATTTAGATATCTTTTTTTGCCCGTAAGGAAATACTTAAATGGTTTGCTTCCTTGATAATGCAAATAAAAATGTTTATGAAACAAGAAGAAGAAAAGACGCGGCATTGTCAAAACTTTCATAAGGCAACTTTATGTTCGTAAAATTAATTCGTCCCATAAGTAAATTTCTCTTTAATAAATACGTGCCAGTCTTGACTTCCTAATACACCATGCCTCCGCACAAAGCACCATCTCCGGTGTTTGTATTTTATTTTATTTTATTTTGATTTATTTCATCTTATCTAAAACTTTTATCAATAAGTCAAAGTTGTCATGATTGACACAGTTTGATATATCATGTTGGGATGTATATAAAGAACAATATGAAATAATATTAAAATAAAAACTCACCACAGAATCTGGTGATTTTGTAGGTCTTTATGCTTCTCTAGCTTTTGCCTTTCAGAAAATGAGTATCTGTAAATATTATTTAAGACATTATTGAGAAAAAGATGAATTAGATGAAACTCACACGATAGGAATAAATTTGTTTTTCGTTGATACTGATGAATATCTGGGGAAAGGTGAAATAGTAAGACTTAATCTGGAATTGAACCCTAAATCTCTTCTAACCAAATACAGAAAATCTTCACCTCGGAGAAGCCACTCCTATTTTCAGTTGCGAGTTCACTTTTATGTCTTAAGTCTTAAAAAATCGGCATAAATGACTTACACCCTTGAAATGTATATTCCTTTCACATACATAAACATTTCATTTCATTAACGCCTGGCCTTCACATTTAATAATTAAATAAATATAATTTAACCACACATCTATGTAAAAAGAGCGCATGGCAATGGTAATTGGCAAATTTAAAGTTACACGATTGAAGGATCCTTGAATATGCTTAGTCAGATTAGTCTTTAATATATTATCCCTGATTTCAAAAAAGACATTAAAATAAAGAAATTGTTAACCATATTGTGTACAACTACATTTTTTCATTAAACGATAGAAATTTATTTACTTATTTTTTATATAATCTTCAAATTTGTTGACAGTTTATTTGAGAAAGTCTCAACAGCATTCGCTGGATTGACTCCTTTTTACGGCCAAGAAGCTGCCGAGTAAGTGTTAACTCTGTTCTCTCATCTGCACGTCCGCTGGAATGTAGTGTGCCTCAAGGAAGTTGCCTTGGACCTTGGCTGTACCTTACATACGCGGGGACATTATTTGACGTTGTCCCACCATCAATCACTGTCTATGGCTTTGCAGATGATCACACAGCAAACAAGCGCTTCTGTACATCATCATCAGAATCTGAACCAAATGCCATCCATGAACCGGAAAAATGTGCAATACAAATCAACAACTGGATGAATAAAAATAAACTGAAAACGAACACGTCAAAAACCGAATTCATCATGTTTGGTAGCAGGCAACAACTTGAAAAGTGTACGACGAAAACAATCAATATAGCTGGTGATAACATCAATGCAGACTACTCTATTCGTTATCTTGGGGCTTTTTTGGATCAGACATTAAAATTAAAAGAACCTATCAAACGAAAATGCCGCACAGCTATGTTCAATTATTTAAAAATCAAAAACATATGAAAATATTAAACCAAGGAGGCCACTGAAATTCTTGTGCTTTCCCTAGTTGTTTCCCACTTGGATTATTGTAATGTCATATTGTACGGAATATCTCAAGGTGAAATACAGAAAATGCAGCGTATTTAAAACATGTGTGCCAAACGTGTTCTCAAATGTGGGAAATATGACGGTTCCAAACAATCGCTATATGAGCTTCATTGGCTGCTTGTGAAAGCAAGAATTACTTTCAAAATCTTAACATTCATGTTCAACTGCTCAACCGGTAATGCACCAGCCTATTTGACTGAACTTTCAAAACAAATACCAGCACGTCAGTTACGTTCCGCAGTGTCCTCAGTGGGGTGTTATGTGGTTCCGTTCAACAGGAGGAAAATATTTAGCGACAGAAGCTTCACTACTGTGGGTCCTAGACTATGGAATGAACTACCCATTGACATCCGGGGTTCTGAAACATTAGACATTTTTAAAAGGAAGCTTAAGATATGGTATTTCAGAGACTTTAATAACTTATTCTAGGTAAACGGTGTTATATCAGTAACTGTGGAACTTACTATTGTGTCTTACTGTACCTGCTTGGTTTTAGCTTAGTTTTAAAGTGTGAATTTATGTACTTTTGTTTTATGCTATTTTACATGAATCTTAAGCTGTCTTTTTTATTTTTTTTATTTTAGTATGTTAATTGCTTTTTATAATGTGTTTATGTACAACTCCATTGAATATTGCTATAGAAATAGGCGTTTAATTAAATAAAGAGTTTCAAGTTTCAAGTTTCAAAGTCAGCATATGCTATTTCCTAATTGTCGATTGTTGTCAATACAAGATATAATTTAAACTTCAGAGTTAGACTTTATAAGTAAGAAGTTATGAAATTAAACTGACCATGCATAAAAAATACTGTCAACTCATCTAAAATCTTCCTTAAAGTGACATATGTGTTCAAAGTGACCATCACTGTTTTGAAATATACATTTTTTGATTGATTGATTTATTCGTGAAATAAACATAAAAATACGCAAGTATCAATATAAAATATCATATTATATTATAAAATCTTCATTTATTATCACAGGATCTTATATCACAAAATTATTATCTCTCATTTATCATTATCACATTATATCTGATTTTTCATTAAAATATAATCATATTTTCATATAAAATATAACATATCACAAGTTGACATATAATCACAGGATAACCCATAAAGTCGAAAATCCATAAATAATCGACTTATTTCCAATGGGGTCCTAATTACATGACAATTGTAATTGCATTCAGTATATGCAGTGGAAGAAATAGGTTAATATATTCCATGAATAGATTCAAATATTACTAAATAGTAACTTACTAATTCAAAATGCTATAAGATTTGAGATAGTACTAGAAAACACTAGTATACTGCTGATATATTTTATGTAAAAAACTTATGTAAAAACTGAACGTTTAATGATAAAACACCTAAAAGACATTTATCTCACGAAATGCTAATTTAAACAGCATTTAGATAAGAAATCCTAAGTAGAATAAAAAAAAACAACTAAAAACTCATAAAATCAGACTTTTCCTTCTGTTCCATTGAGTATATAAGATGATCTTTCAATAACTTCTTAAATGATTGTTTAGATTTAACACTCTTAATAATAGATGGAAGGCTATTCCAGTCTTTAATGGCATTATAGTAGAATGTTGCTGATGTAAAACTGTCAACCTGTGGAACATAAAAATTATGAGACCTATTCCTACTACTATAAGTTTGAGAAACAAGAGTAAAATTGTCTTTCATATAAGATGGACACCTGTCATTAAAAATTTGTGTACATGATTGAGGCGTAGTTGTTTTACTCTGTTTTCAACATTTAACAATCCTATTTTTTATTATCTTGAACGTTAAGAGATGTTCTGAAAGAATACCCATGTATGTATCTAATAATCTTATTCTGTGTCACCTGTACCCTGTTCTTCAGTTGCTTTGTAAGTCCACAATACCACGAAGAACTAGCATAGTCGAAGTGACACTGAATAAGTGCATTACACAGCATTTTTCTCAAATTGAAACCATTTGTTTCTAATCACAGAAAAACAAAAAAATTTTAGGTTATAGCTAAATTAAATGATTGCATATAACAGTTTCATTCCTATTGAACATAGTTGCAAAATGATAAAATCTTTTTTGACTAGCCCAGTCTTTTATAAATTTTCAGTTAAACTTTGTATGATAATGTTTTGTATACTTTGAAGAAAACAATAGTATGTTATTATTTGGTGAAAGTTACAATATTTCTAAACATATATAATGTTTCAAACGTTTTACATGACCGTACAATTTCCGTTCTTTCCGTTCTTTTTGAACACATATGTCACTTTAACATCTGTGTCCGTCTTTCGAAGTCACCTTTCCTAAATAACATTCGAGAGCTGACAATATCTTTGTCCTATGACATAGCACTAATCTAACAAACTAAAAACTTGCACTCTGAATCGTTATACATAGCCAAAAAAGATTTTATAAAAGCAGAAAAAAAATCTATGGGCTCGTCCGGGATTTGAACCCGGGACCTCTCGCACCCAAAGCGAGAATCATACCCCTAGACCAACGAGCCACGAATTGCATATAAAATGGCCAAAAATTGATATTTATGAAATAAATAATCGCCACTAATTCCCCAAACTATTTGACTTTAGATATATTCTTTTGCCCTTATTCTAAGAAGGCTAAATCTATGCATTTCCATCAAAGATCTTTCCCACCACTAACGGTTTGCATCATAATTATCACACATATTTTTAGATTTATGCGAAATCATACGTATTATGACATCATTTTGATAGTGAAAGTTTAACAACAAAACATGAATTGTCGACCGTTTGATTATGCTGCATTGTTAAATTAACAACAATAGTGCAAGCAAATAATTATGTTTAATTGCGTTATGTTTCAATCGTCAAATGCATGGACTGTGTTGAATACAGATAACTGCAAGTATTCTTCAGAGAAGCTTACTTAAGAATAGTCCAAAAGGCAAATCTAAACTGAATGTTTCGGATTTTTTCCCATCTATGTAGTATACTACTCACCTTTTGCTAAGTTTCTCACTATATTATGAAAAGTATAAAAAGGGTTCAATTATTTATTTTGCATAGTTTGATCCAGCAATGTTTTGAGATGGCCCCAACCTAAATGCAAGCTGTTTTATCGGGTAGCTCTCACCACGTGGTCACGGAAAGCATGCACCCCTCGTTTGTCTGTTTTTTTAAGTGGGAGTAGAGATATAATATTATCCTTATACACTGACATTACAAATTTATGGCAATTCAAAGGTCAGATTTTTTTATATCGGTCACTTTGACACGGCAAACGCTATGATAAGACGGCATTTGAGCCAAGCAGAGATGTCGAGGGCTGTAGGGATCGTGGAGCAGGGGGCCACACACTGTGAGGTTGGTTTGGCGCTTGGTGCACACCACACCATCATCACCTGAGCCCGGGCAAGGCACGAGCAGCATGGTAAACCCGTCAGGAGGCGTGGCGGAAGTACCCAAATGGTGACGACAGCAGCTCAAGACCGATCCTTGATTATCCAGACCCGTCAAGGACAGTTTGCGACTGCAACGCATCTTCGTAATGATCTTCTTAATGCTTCTGGGGTCAATGTTTGTACTCAGTCTGTGCGTAGAAGGTGGCATGATCAAGAAGACCCTGTTTAAGAATTCCATTGACTCGTCGTCACCGCCATGCACGTTTGGAACTGGTGAAGGAGCATGTTAGGTGGACCAGATAAAACTGGAGACATTCGCGCATGCGCAATATCTATTTTTACATTTCCGTTGTAAACAGACGACAATTATGGCAAGCAATTAAATACCATTATTGAATGAAGTTGTTCATGGTTTGAATGGTTTTTCGGTATAATAAAATACATGTTACATGTCTGACAGGATGACAGTAAAATTGTCAACTTTCGAAAATACTGTCAACCGAGGCGAAGTTGACAATTTTACTGTCACCCTGTCAGACATGTAATATTTATATAATATACAAATGTACATTGATATAATGTCGTAGAAAGGTAGCACTTACTATATATGCATGTTCTAATGTTACACACTGAATGACTACACAACCGTTGCACTTAAGTTTACACAGTTTAAAGTCCTTAGTCTATCTTTTTAAGCTTATTTATCGTCGGTACCGGTTGGCCATATGACGGACGCCCCCTGGAGAGTTTAGTTATTTTATGCGGTGGGGGTAGTGCAAGATACAGAAAGCATTTCATTCCAGAGACACTCCTGCTTCTTTTACATGCTCAGTGTATAGCACTGATACATAGGACCTCGGTTTAAAGTCTCATGCGAAAGACTATTAGTAATGTTAGTGGAGGAGCGGGGGATCGAACTCGGGACCCCTGGTAAACCAGTCCAGCGCGTTACCACTGGACCACACCCGCTCCCAAAGTCCTTAGTAGTTTTGTATCACACATTTCAAGCGATACAACTTGTCCACATTTTATACCGTTGGTAACTTTTGACATGTTATCACTCAAAACGTTTTGTGTAACAATCAAACAAACCCACTTGTTCTTTGCAGCATATCGTGCCACTGTTACTTGGGGCGATAATTGCCTAATGACAGTAAACAAAAGGTGATCTGCGCGAGTAACAAGTATCAGTCAAAGAGGTGTGAAACCTGTCTGACGGCGATTCGTTATATTGCATCTTTATTTCACCGTTAATTACATTATGGGACCGTGATAATTGTTCGCTCAATTGCATTTTTCTTTAAATCGCATTTCGTTAAATCGCATTTCGTCTTAATTGAATAAAGAAGAAAAAATGACGGGACCGATCACTTTTTTTCGTAGTACACTGTTATTTCGTTATACTGCGATTCATAGCAGTGGGATTGGACTGTATTAACACTTTGGACAGTTCAGTTTGCCAGAAGTTCCTATAGCACATTTCAGATATCGTACTGCTGTCCATATCACCAGTGACCTATTAGAAAATTGACATTTTTATAGTACTATGGTAATGAATTAATAATATTCTATCAAATAAACATGCCTGATTCCCGCTTCTTATCGTCAATATCTAAAGTTGCTGTCTTTACAGGATTCTGCAAACGATTTTAAATTATAAATGGCGAACTTTGATTATGTAGATTGTGTTAGTTAAAAAAAATCTCCAGAAAAGGGCAGTCAATAAAGATAACAGAAAATGTGATGTAGTATTTCATTGATTTTACATATTAGCTTGTTGTAATACTTCAGTGTTTATGCAAATAAAATAACATGTTAGAATAATAAAAAGATGGGTCAGTTTTTTATTCTGTCATTTCGCATGAGAAATGAAATTCGAATCGATGGCTTGTTATTTCTTTGCTGCATCAGTTATGTTCTTTAGATATGAATTACAACTTTATATCATGCATTATTCACATTCATGCAACGTATTAAAATTCAATTGAAAAGTTAAAGTTTACTCATTCGCGAGAGTTAAATAGGCTCAAAGGATTCATGATTTCTAAGAAGCTTGAGTATCATATCATTTAAAATAATTTCCAGCAATACCTCATTTTTGTAGCTCGTAATAGTACAGACGAAATCGGTGACAAAATTGCATTCAAGATGACGCTACATGAGAGATTAATATGGTTTTTATTGTATCGCGTATATAAAAAAGAATGATTTTATCGAGTTTATTTTTCAAGGTGCAGAGGTTTCTTAAGTTATTAATTTAAAATATAAATAACTGTAAACTTTATGTTACTTATGTCAGGTGGTTGTCGAACTATTTAAGTTCTTGTAGCACTTAATATCAAATGCATTAAGATCCTCATTGATAAGAGTCAAATGTAATCCTCCGAGGGCGAAACACTTGACCCGAACCTCAAACACGATAGAGATTAATAACAAAAAAGGTAAGACAACAAATCCTAAAAGAAGGAAATAAGGAAAACATAACAAATGATTTGATTTATTGGTAATGTGCCATAGATGATTGTTTATTGAAACACCTTTAATATAGCAAAACAAGAGTGCTAAATTATGGAATCTCTGTCCGCTTTTTGTTGTCATTTCGCAATATCGAATCAATGGCTTTTTTGTATACTACATTTAGTAAAGTACCATCTATTTATGATGCAATATTCACATTAATCCGACGTCTTCATGTGCGATAGTGGTTTTAAAGTTTTGCTTAATCAAGACTATGAAGCGCAGATTTCATATATTTTGCAAATGTTTACATGTATAAGACCTTATTAGTTTGACAGGTTAGAAAGAGCAAACAGATGTAGTCTTATCGTATTTCTTAGGAAGGAATATATGATTCAGCAGGTTACAAAAATAAATATTACAACCGTAGAGGAAAGTTTGACTAAAATAATTTGAAGTTAACTTATTGAAATTTGAACATTTACAAAATGCACTTGTTTCTGAAAAGCAATTTCTTTATAACAACAGACGGTACACTCTTAAGAAGTCTTACTTTTTATGGCGTTTTTTGTTTGCCATCAAGTGAATAACAAACATTATTATGGTGCTAACTTGGTTCCCTCTTAAATGAATTGCGCTTAGATGATACATAAATACCTTAGCATACTTGCTGAAAATATCAATCGTTAGTATGTTTTAAGACATTCACTTTTCTAGGAAACATGGTTTTCTGTCACAAATTGTCATAAAAAATGTATAAAATGCTATTTTGACTTTGTATTTGTAAGCGGAGGAACCAAATAAAACCAAAATAAAACATGAAATTTGCCAGAACTTTTCCGAATGGCAGCTTTGATTGATTTCTGAAAGGAAATTCTTAAATGGTTTGGTTCCTTGATAATATAAATAAAAA
This sequence comes from Cyclina sinensis, assembly GCA_012932295.1. Taxonomy (NCBI): domain Eukaryota; kingdom Metazoa; phylum Mollusca; class Bivalvia; order Venerida; family Veneridae; genus Cyclina; species Cyclina sinensis. Next base: position 39,530,288 of record JAAONU010000003.1, on the reverse strand, counting down.
TGTTCATGAATTAGGAATGGAAAAAACGTGGTATTGTCAACACATTCATGGGGCAACATTTTACCGTAGAATCTGGTGCTGCTGTATTTCCTTGTTTTTCATTAGATTTTGCCTATCATACATTGAAAATATGTAAATATTATTAAAGAAACTATTGAGAAAAAGATGAATTAGATGTAACTCACACGGTAGGAATAAATTTGTTTTTTGTTGATATTGATTAATGTATGGGAAAAGGTGAAAGAGTAAGTTCAAATCGGGATTTGAACCCTAAATTTCTTTAACCAAAAACAGAAAATCTTTACGTTGGGCAAGAAGCCACTCTTATTTTCAGTTGCGAGATCTCTTTTATGTCTATAAAGCAATTCAGGATAAATGACCTACATCCATGATATATATATACCTTCACATACATAAACATTTAATTTCATTAATCCCTGGGCTTCACATTTAATAATTCAGTAATTATATTTGAACTACACATCTATATAAAAAATGCACACGGCACTGTTTATGGAAAAACCTATTGTTACACGATGTAAGGATCCATGAATAAAAGATAAATTAGTAATATTACTCTTTTGGTTTTTTTAAATGACCTTAAACTAAAGAAATTATACACTAGTTATTTCCATAACTGGCTCGTTGGTCTAGGGGTATGATTCTCGCTTAGGGTGCGAGAGGTCCCGGGTTCAAATCCCGGACGAGCCCTACGTTTTCGAAAAGAAGTAACTGTCTTTTAATTGATCGAAATCAATGCGAAATTTGTCTAGCGGTCGAACTTATCCAATATCACTACAGAACTTTACAAATTTTTTGACAGTTTTAAGGAAGTCAGCAAATACTGTTACCTCAGTGTCACCTTAACCTGATCGATTAATTTAAGTAAGTACAAGATATAATTTAAACTCAGAGTAAGACTTTATAAGTAAGTAGTTAAGAAATTAAACTGACTATGTGTAAATAAACTGGCCACTCATCGACAATCTTACTTAACATCGATATATGTGTTTCGATGTCATGTTATAATTTAAATGCCACGTTTGCAGAATAACATTCTTAAATTGACAATATATTTGTACTATAACATAGCACAAATCTAAAAAAGAAAACACTTGCATTTTGAATACAAAAAAGCTTTTAAAAAGCAGGAAAAATATCTACGGGCTAGTCCGGGATTTGAACCCGGGACCTCTTGCACCCAAAGCGATAATTATCCCTAGACCAACGAGCCACACTTTTCATGATAAATGGCCTGAAATTATATTTTCAAAATAAATGATCGCGACTAATTCATCATAACCATGTAGCAGAAATTGTATAAATACTCGAATTTAGATCTATTCTTTTTCCCTTATGCTCAGAAGTCTAAATATATGCATTTACATCAAGGAACTTTTCCACCTCTAACGGTTTGCGTCATCATTATTACACATACTTTTGAATTTATGCAAAATGATAATTATGTACTATGACATTCATTTGGATAGTGAAAGTTCAACAACAAAACATGAATTGTCGACCGTTTGATTATGCTGCATTGTTAAATTAACAATAATTTTGCCATGAAATATGTTTAATAACATTACGTTTGAATCGTCAGATGCATGGAATGGGTTGAATACAGATAAATGTAAATATTCTCAAAATACGCTTATTCAAAAATAGGCAAAAAACAAATCTAAACTGAATGATTCGGATTTTCTCCAATTAATGTAGTATTAAACTATGATTCTTTTCTTAATATGTAAAAAGAACAACTCAATTTTGTATTCTGCCATTCGCTACAAAAATGTTAAATCTATTTTTGTTACACGCGTGTAAGATAAAGCTCGTGATTCAGCATAGATTTATAATCTTAAGATCAATAATAAATAGATCAGGTGATATTAAGAGTTGCAGTTTTGTGTAACACAAGCCTCAAATCTTCAAATACATTATGTAGTCTTAAGTGACAGCATAAAAAGGGAACAGTTTACTTTTAATTTTTTTAGCTATAGAAGTAGTGATAAAATTTTACATCGTTAACAACAGACTTAGTCTACATATGTCATATAGAAATGAAAGAGTTTTTTTCAGTATAAAATGAACGAATAAATTTGTGAAATTAATATGGCTTCTGTGGCATAATTTGAACCAAATTCTCAATGAATTATGTTTTATGTCTGTATAAAAGATATGGCGCCAAAAGCATCCAGAATTATACTAGAACATTGAGTAAATACATTTTGATGTGTTACTTATGCCAATGCGTATGACAACAACTAAATCAAGACTTTATCGAGCTTCTTTTGCTTTCCCTGTATTATTTGCTCATAGTGATAGCTGACTGTTAATATACGTTATTTTTTGCAAACTGTAGGATGATAAATATTGGATATGGTATAGCCTGTTACAAGTTTTGACTAAGTTATGCCTTCCTATCTGTCTTGCAATTAATTCTTGGTGTTATTTATATTTTTTGGCGGAATATTGAAAAAAAAATGAAAATTCTCAATTTTTTAATGTGGTTGTTTTCCCGATACTACGTTTATCAATAAATTAATATTCTGTGTCTGGTGTACTACTGTAGATGTATATATTTTAAACTGCAGCTCTTTCAAATCTGTATATATTGTTATACCTTCTGCGCTCAAATTATTCGCTTTTAAAAGGAATTACAATCATCAAAGTCGTTTATATAAATTGTATGTCGGATATGGAATACAAACAGTTGGTCGTGTAAATGCTAATTTGTTTTGTTAATTTTGTTAAATTTACCATGTATATACATGTGACATTTTGATAAATAAACAAAGTTTAAACTAAGCGATGCTAAATGCAATTTAAACAATCACAATCAAGTGCCAATACAATACCAATCACAATCAAGTGCCAATACAATACCAATCACAGTCAAGTGCCAATACAATACCAATCACAATCAAGTGCCAATACAATACCAATCACAATCAAGTGCCAATACAATACCAATGCAATAGCATTAAAGCGACAGACTCACAGAATATAGCTGATGTTTTTTTCTTTAAAATTTTAGAGAAGAACAAAAATATTATTAGGCTTCTATACACCATGAAAACTGAAGAAATAATTATTTCACCAGGATGCGAACCAATACACTTTCGGTCAGCGATCTACACCACTGAGCCACAAAGACTAATAATTTAGTCTTGTCAAAATCAATAATATAAATAAAGTATGTACCCTGTGACTGAGGAAGTGTAAAACTTTAAATTGTTATGTGTTTCTTTGACAATAAAATGAGTCAGTAACTTAGTTTAGACATGTTCTCCACAATTACAGCTAGAATTTCTAGACGTATAAACATTTTTTTTGCATCGTCAACCTACCTGTGATTCAGCCGCTTTTAAATGTTTCGTCCGTTCTTGTACTTGTTAAATTGACATTTCTATATAAAAAAATTAAATTCCTGTCTATTCGTTTCTTTTATGTAAGTAAAGCAACTATCTTATTGTTTATTTAGGGTCTTGATATTGATCACGAACTGATGGGAGCCAAAGAAACCTCTAGCTCTACCATTCTGAAAAAATTGAATATATTCTATTACTCAAACAGGTTAAGCATAAAATTTACTTAATATTCATGAAAACAGTTCAGCATAAAATACCAACACTTTGGACAATTTCGTATGCTGGAAGTTCCTCTAGCACCAATATCGTACTTCTACTCATATAACCAATTAAGATTAGAAATATGACTTTTTTAAAGCATTATGGTTAAGAATTGATCATATTTTATCAAATAAACGTGTCTGATTCCCGCTTCTTATCGTCAATATTTGTTGCTCACTTCACAGGATTGTGCAGAAGATTTTGAATTATAAATGGCAAACAAGGTTTATGTTGATACAGTTAGAATAAGATAAGTCGATGAGTTTTTTCACCAAAAGTGTGAATGAGTTTAAATCCATTTTAGATTTTCGTAGTCAAGTATATAAAGACAGTTATAAAACCAGCTAGTTAGAGTAGGGGTATGATTCTCGCTAAGGGTTCAAATCACTGACGACCCCTACGTTTTTGAGAAGAAGCAACTGTTATAAATACTCTGAGAAATACGTTAAGCGATTGAACCTGTAATTGCAGTTTGTTTTCAATATGGTTGACATTCTTTTTTGAGTAAATTGGCATACACTGTTACTCCAGTGTCACCTGAACCTAATCGATTGATATTAGTCAGTAATGAAATTAAACTGGCCGCGCTTTGACAAACTTACTTAACACTGATAGATACGCCTTTTGATGTCATGTTTTAGTTTTAAACTTGAAAAGTGTACGACGAAAACAATCAATATAGCTGGTGATAACATCAAGGCAGACAACTCTATTCGTTATCTTGGGGCTTTTTTGGATCAGACATTAAAATTAAAAGAACATATCAAATGAAAATGCCGCACAGCTATGTTCAATTATTTAAAAATCAAAAACATATGAAAATATTAAACCAAGGAGACCACTGAAATTCTTGTGCTTTCCCTAGTTGTTTCCCACTTGGATTATTGTAATGTGATATTGTACGGAATATCTCAAGGTGAAATACAGAAAATGCAGCGTATTTAAAACATGTGTGCCAAACTTGTTCTCAAACGTGGGAAATATGACGGTTCCAAACAATCGCTATATGAGTTTCATTGGCTGCTTGTGAAAGCAAGAATTACTTTCAAAATCTTAACATTCATGTTCAACTGCTCAACCGGTAATGCACCAGCCTATTTGACTGAACTTTCAAAACAAATACCAGCACGTCAGTTACGTTCCGCAGTGTCCTCAGTGGGGTGTTATGTGGTTCCGTTCAACAGGAGGAAAATATTTAGCGACAGAAGCTTCACTACTGTGGGTCCTAGACTATGGAATGAACTACCCATTGACACCCGGGGTTCTGAAACATTAGACATTTTTAAAAGGAAGCTTAAAATATGGTATTTCAGAGACTTTAATAACTTATTCTAGGTAAACGGTGTTATATCAGTAACTGTGGAACTTACTATTGTGTCTTACTGTACCTGCTTGGTTTTAGCTTAGTTTTAAAGTGTGAATTTTTGTACTTTTGTTTTATGCTATTTTACATGAATCTTAAGCTGTCTTTTTTATTTTTTTTATTTTAGTATGTTAATTGCTTTTTATAATGTGTTTATGTACAACTCCATTGAATATTGCTATAGAAATAGGCGTTTAATTAAATAAAGAGTTTCAAGTTTCAAAGTCAGCATCTGCTATTTCCTAATTGTCGATTGTTGTCAATACAAGATATAATTTAAACTTCAGAGTTAGACTTTATAAGTAAGAAGTTATGAAATTAAACTGACCATTCATAAAAAATACTGTCAACTCATCTAAAATCTTCCTTAAAGTGACATATGTGTTCAAAGTGACCATCACTGTTTTGAAATATACATTTTTGATTGATTGATTTATTCGTGAAATAAACATAAAAATACGCAAGTATCAATATAAAATATCATATTATATTATAAAATCTTCATTAATTATCACAGGATCTTATATCACAAAATTATTATCTCTTATTTATCATTATCACATTATATCTGATTTTTCATTAAAATATAATCATATTTTCATATAAAATATAACATATCACAAGTTGACATATAATCACAGGATAACCCATAAAGTCGAAAATCCATAAATAATCGACTTATTTCTAATGGGGTCCTAATTACATGACAATTGTAATTGCATTCAGTATATGCAGTGGAAGAAATAGGTTAATATATTCCATGAATAGATTCAAATATTACTAAATAGTAACTTACTAATTCAAAATGCTATAAGATTTGAGATAATACTATAAAACACTAGTATACTGCTGATATATTTTATGTCAAAAATTATATAAAAAAACTGAACGTTTAATGATAAAACACCTAAAAGACATTTATCTCACGAAATGCTAATTTAAACAGCATTTAGATAAGAAATCCTAAGTAGAATAAAAAAAAACAACTAAAAACTCATAAAATCAGACTTTTCCTTCTGTTCCATTGAGTATATAAGATGATCTTTCAATAACTTCTTAAATGATTGTTTAGATTTAACACTCTTAATAATAGATGGAAGGCTATTCCAGTCTTTAATGGCATTATAGTAGAATGTTGCTGATGTAAAACTGTCAACCTGTGGAACATAAAAATTATGAGACCTATTCCTACTACTATAAGAATGAGTTTGAGAAACAAGAGTAAAATTGTCTTTCATATAAGATGGACACCTGTCATTAAAAAATTTGTGTACATGATTGAGGCGTAGTTGTTTTACCCTGTTTTCAACATTTAACAATCCTATTTTTTATTATCTTGAACGTTAAGAGATGTTCTGAAAGAATACCCATGTATGTATCTAATAATCTTATTCTGTGTCACCTGTACCCTGTTCTTCAGTTGCTTTGTAAGTCCACAATACCACGAAGAACTAGCATAGTCGAAGTGACACTGAATAAGTGCATTACACAGCATTTTTCTCAAATTGAAACCATTTGTTTCTAATCACAGAAAAACAAAACAATTTTAGGTTATAGCTAAATTAAATGATTGCATATAACAGTTTCATTCCTATTGATCATAGTTGCAAAATGATAAAATCTTTTTTGACTAGCCCAGTCTTTTATAAATTTTCAGTTAAACTTTGTATGATAATGTTTTGTATACTTTGAAGAAAACAATAGTATGTTATTATTTGGTGAAAGTTACAATATTTCTAAACATATATAATGTTTCAAACGTTTTACATGACCGTACAATTTCCGTTCTTTCCGTTCTTTTTGAACACATATGTCACTTTAACATCTGTGTCCGTCTTTCGAAGTCACCTTTCCTAAATAACATTCGAGAGCTGACAATATCTTTGTCCTATGACATAGCACTAATCTAACAAACTAAAAACTTGCACTCTGAATCGTTATACATAGCCAAAAAAGATTTTATAAAAGCAGAAAAAAAATCTATGGGCTCGTCCGGGATTTGAACCCGGGACCTCTCGCACCCAAAGCGAGAATCATACCCCTAGACCAACGAGCCACGAATTGCATATAAAATGGCCAAAAATTGATATTTATGAAATAAATAATCGCCACTAATTCCCCAAACTATTTGACTTTAGATATATTCTTTTGCCCTTATTCTAAGAAGGCTAAATCTATGCATTTCCATCAAAGATCTTTCCCACCACTAACGGTTTGCATCATTATTATCACACATATTTTTAGATTTATGCGAAATCATACGTATTATGACATCATTTTGATAGTGAAAGTTTAACAACAAAACATGAATTGTCGACCGTTTGATTATGCTGCATTGTTAAATTAACAACAATAGTGCAAGCAAATAATTATGTTTAATTGCGTTATGTTTCAATCGTCAAATGCATGGACTGTGTTGAATACAGATAATTGCAAGTATTCTTCAGAGAAGCTTACTTAAGAATAGTCCAAAAGGCAAATCTAAACTGAATGTTTCGGATTTTTTCCCATCTATGTAGTATACTACTCACCTTTTGCTAAGTTTCTCACTATATTATGAAAAGTATAAAAAGGGTTCAATTATTTATTTTGCATACAGTAGTTTGATCCAGCAATGTTTTGAGATGGCCCCCAACCTAAATGCAAGCTGTTTTATCGGGTAGCTCTCACCACGTGGTCACGGAAAGCATGCACCCCTCGTTTGTCTGTTTTTTTAAGTGGGAGTAGAGATATAATATTATCCTTATACACTGACATTACAAATTTATGGCAATTCAAAGGTCAGATTTTTTTATATCGGTCACTTTGACACGGCAAACGCTATGATAAGACGGCATTTGAGTCAAGCAGAGATGTCGAGGGCTGTAGGGATCGTGGAGCAGGGGGCCACACACTGTGAGGTTGGTTTGGCGCTTGGTGCACACCACACCATCATCACCTGAGCCCGGGCAAGGCACGAGCAGCATGGTAAACCCGTCAGGAGGCGTGGCGGAAGTACCCAAATGGTGACGACAGCAGCTCAAGACCGATCCTTGATTATCCAGACCCGTCAAGGACAGTTTGCGACTGCAACGCATCTTCGTAATGATCTTCTTAATGCTTCTGGGGTCAATGTTTGTACTCAGTCTGTGCGTAGAAGGTGGCATGAGGGTAATCTGCGATCAAGAAGACCCTGTTTAAGAATTCCATTGACTCGTCGTCACCGCCGTGCACGTTTGGAACTGGTGAAGGAGCATGTTAGGTGGACCAGATAAAACTGGAGACATTCGCGCATGCGCAATATCTATTTTTACATTTCCGTTGTAAACAGACGACAATTATGGCAAGCAATTAAATACCATTATTGAATGAAGTTGTTCATGGTTTGAATGGTTTTTCGGTATAATAAAATACATGTTACATGTCTGACAGGATGACAGTAAAATTGTCAACTTTCGAAAATACTGTCAACCGAGGCGAAGTTGACAATTTTACTGTCACCCTGTCAGACATGTAATATTTATATAATATACAAATGTACATTGATATAATGTCGTAGAAAGGTAGCACTTACTATATATGCATGTTCTAATGTTACACACTGAATGACTACACAACCGTTGCACTTAAGTTTACACAGTTTAAAGTCCTTAGTCTATCTTTTTAAGCTTATTTATCGTCGGTACCGGTTGGCCATATGACCGACGCCCCCTGGAGAGTTTAGTTATTTTATGCGGTGGGGGTAGTGCAAGATACAGAAAGCATTTCATTCCAGAGACACTCCTGCTTCTTTTACATGCTCAGTGTATAGCACTGATACATAGGACCTCGGTTTAAAGTCTCATGCGAAAGACTATTAGTAATGTTAGTGGAGGAGCGGGGGATCGAACTCGGGACCCCTGGTAAACCAGTCCAGCGCGTTACCACTGGACCACACCCGCTCCCAAAGTCCTTAGTAGTTTTGTATCACACATTTCAAGCGATACAACTTGTCCACATTTTATACCGTTGGTAACTTTTGACATGTTATCACTCAAAACGTTTTGTGTAACAATCAAACAAACCCACTTGTTCTTTGCAGCATATCGTGCCACTGTTACTTGGGGCGATAATTGCCTAATGACAGTAAACAAAAGGTGATCTGCGCGAGTAACAAGTATCAGTCAAAGAGGTGTGAAACCTGTCTGACGGCGATTCGTTATATTGCATCTTTATTTCACCGTTAATTACATTATGGGACCGTGATAATTGTTCGCTCAATTGCATTTTTCTTTAAATCGCATTTCGTTAAATCGCATTTCGTCTTAATTGAATAAAGAAGAAAAAATGACGGGACCGATCACTTATTTTCGTAGTACACTGTTATTTCGTTATACTGCGATTCATAGCAGTGGGATTGGACTGTATTAACACTTTGGACAGTTCAGTTTGCCAGAAGTTCCTATAGCACATTTCAGATATCGTACTGCTGTCCATATCACCTATTAGAAAATTGACATTTTTATAGTACTATGGTAATGAATTAATAATATTCTATCAAATAAACATGCCTGATTCCCGCTTCTTATCGTCAATATCTAAAGTTGCTGTCTTTACAGGATTCTGCAAACGATTTTAAATTATAAATGGCGAACTTTGATTATGTAGATTGTGTTAGTTAAAAAAAAATCTCCAGAAAAGGGCAGTCAATAAAGATAACAGAAAATGAGATGTAGTATTACATTGCTTTTACATAATAGCTTGTTGTAATACTTCAGTGTTGATGCAAATAAAATAACATGTTAGAATAATAAAAAGATGGGTCAGTTTTTTATTCTGTCATTTCGCATGAGAAATGAAATTCGAATCGATGGCTTGTTATTTCTTTGCTGCATCAGTTATGTTCTTTAGATATGAATTACAACTTTATATCATGCATTATTCACATTCATGCAACGTGTTAAAATTCAATTGAAAAGTTCAAGTTTACTCATTCGCGAGAGTTAAATAGGCTCAAAGGATTCATGTTAAATGATTTCTAAGAAGCTTGAGTATCATATCATTTAAAATAATTTCCTCATTTTTGTAGCTCGTAATAGTACAGACGAAATCGGTGACAAAATTGCATTCAAGATGACGCTACATGAGAGATTAATATGGTTTTTATTGTATCGCGTATATAAAAAAGAATGATTTTATCGAGTTTATTTTTCAAGGTGCAGAGGTTTCTTAAGTTATTAATTTAAAATATAAATAACTGTAAACTTTATGTTACTTATGTCAGGTGGTTGTCGAACTATTTAAGTTCTTGTAGCACTTAATATCAAATGCATTAAGATCCTCATTGATAAGAGTCAAATGTAATCCTCCGAGGGCGAAACACTTGACCCGAACCTCAAACACGATAGGGATTAATAACAAAAAAGGTAAGACAACAAATCCTAAAAGAAGGAAATAAGGAAAACATAACAAATGATTTGATTTATTGGTAATGTGCCATAGATGATTGTTTATTGAAACACCTTTAATATAGCAAAACAAGAGTGCTAAATTATGGAATCTCTGTCCGCTTTTTGTTGTCATTTCGCAATATCGAATCAATGGCTTTTTTGTATACTACATTTAGTAAAGTACCATCTATTTATGATGCAATATTCACATTAATCCGACGTCTTCATGTGCGATAGTGGTTTTAAAGTTTTGCTTAATCAAGACTATGAAGCGCAGATTTCATATATTTTGCAAATGTTTACATGTATAAGACCTTATTAGTTTGACAGGTTAGAAAGAGCAAACAGATGTAGTCTTATCGTATTTCTTAGGAAGGAATATATGATTCAGCAGGTTACAAAAATAAATATTACAACCGTAGAGGAAAGTTTGACTAAAACAATTTGAAGTTAACTTATTGAAATTTGAACATTTACAAAATGCACTTGTTTCTGAAAAGCAATTTCTTTATAACGACAGACGGTACACTCTTAAGAAGTCTTACTTTTTATGGCGTTTTTTGTTTGCCATCAAGTGAATAACAAACATTATTATGGTGCTAACTTGGTTCCCTCTTAAATGAATTGCGCTTAGATGATACATAAATACCTTAGCATACTTGCTGAAAATATCAATCGTTAGTATGTTTTAAGACATTCACTTTTCTAGGAAACATGGTTTTCTGTCACAAATTGTCATAAAAATGTATAAAATGCTATTTTGACTTTGTATTTGTAAGCGGAGGAACCAAATAAAACCAAAATAAAACATGAAATTTGCCAGAACTTTTCCGAATGGCAGCTTTGATTGATTTCTGAAAGGAAATTTTTAAATGGTTTGGTTCCGTGATAATATAAATAAAAATGTTCATGAATTAGGAATGGAAAAAACGTGGTATTGTCAACACATTCATGGGGCAACATTTTACCGTAGAATCTGGTGCTGCTGTATTTCCTTGTTTTTCATTAGATTTTGCCTATCATACATTGAAAATCTGTAAATATTATTTAAGAAACTATTGAGAAAAAGATGAATTAGATGTAACTCACACAGTAGGAATAAATTTGTTTTTTGTTGATATTGATTAATGTATGGGAAAAGGTGAAAGAGTAAGTTCAAATCGGGATTTGAAGCCTAAATTTCTTTAACCAAAAACAGAAAATCTTTACGTTGGGCAAGAAGCCACTCTTATTTTCAGTTGCGAGATCTCTTTTATGTCTATAAAGCAATTCAGGATAAATGACCTACATCCATGATATATATATACCTTCACATACATAAACATTTAATTTCATTAATCCCTGGGCTTCACATTTAATAATTCAGTAATTATATTTGAACTACACATCTATATAAAAAATGCACACGGCACTGTTTATGGAAAAACCTATTGTTACACGATGTAAGGATCCATGAATAAAAGATAAATTAGTAATATTACTCTTTTGGTTTTTTTAAATGACCTTAAACTAAAGAAATTATACACTAGTTATTTCATAACTGGCTCGTTGGTCTAGGGGTATGATTCTCGCTTAGGGTGCGAGAGGTCCCGGGTTCAAATCCCGGACGAGCCCTACGTTTTCGAAAAGAAGTAACTGTCTTTTAATTGATCGAAATCAATGCGGTCGAACTTGTGTTTTATCCAATATCACTACAGAACTTTACAAATTTTTTGACAGTTTTAAGGAAGTCAGCAAATACTGTTACCTCAGTGTCACCTTAACCTGATCGATTAATTTAAGTAAGTACAAGATATAATTTAAACTCAGAGTAAGACTTTATAAGTAAGTAGTTAAGAAATTAAACTGACTATGTGTAAATAAACTGGCCACTCATCGACAATCTTACTTAACATCGATATATGTGTTTCGATGTCATGTTATAATTTAAATGCCACGTTTGCAGAATAACATTCTTAAATTGACAATATCTTTGTCCTATAACATAGCACAAATCTAAAAAAGAAAACACTTGCATTTTGAATACAAAAAAGCTTTTAAAAAGCAGGAAAAAAATCTACGGGCTAGTCCGGGATTTGAACCCGGGACCTCTTGCACCCAAAGCGATAATTATCCCTAGACCAACGAGCCACACTTTTCATGATAAATGGCCTGAAATTATATTTTCAAAATAAATGATCGCGACTAATTCATCATAACCATGTAGCAGAAATTGTATAAATACTCGAATTTAGATCTATTCTTTTTCCCTTATGCTCAGAAGTCTAAATATATGCATTTACATCAAGGAACTTTTCCACCTCTAACGGTTTGCGTCATCATTATTACACATACTTTTGAATTTATGCAAAATGATAATTATGTACTATGACATTCATTTGGATAGTGAAAGTTCAACAACAAAACATGAATTGTCGACTGTTTGATTATGCTGCATTGTTAAATTAACAATAATTTTGCCATGAAATATGTTTAATAACATTACGTTTGAATCGTCAGATGCATGGAATGGGTTGAATACAGATAAATGTAAATATTCTCAAAATACGCTTATTCAAAAATAGGCAAAAAACAAATCTAAACTGAATGATTCGGATTTTCTCCAATTAATGTAGTATTAAACTATGATTCTTTTCTTAATATGTAAAAAGAACAACTCAATTTTGTATTGTGCCATTCGCTACAAAAATGTTAAATCTATTTTTGTTACACGCGTGTAAGATAAAGCTCGTGATTCAGCATAGATTTATAATCTTAAGATCAATAATAAATAGATCAGGTGATATTAAGAGTTGCAGTTTTGTGTAACACAAGCCTCAAATCTTCAAATACATTATGTAGTCTTAAGTGACAGCATAAAAAGGGAACAGTTTACTTTTTATTTTTTTAGCTATAGAAGTAGTGGTAAAATTTTACATCATTAACAAAAGACCTAGTCTACATCTGTCATATAGAAATGAAATAGTTTTTTTTTTCAGTATAAAATGAACGAATAAATTTGTGAAATTAATATGGCTTCTGTGGCATAATTTGAACCAAACTCTCGATGAGAAATATGTTTTGTGTCTGTATAAAAGATATGGCGCCAAAAGCATCCAGAATTATACTAGAACATTGAGTAAATACATTTTGATGTGTTACTTATGCCAATGCGTATGACAACAACTAAATCAAGACTTTATCGAGCTTCTTTTGCTTTCCCTGTATTATTTGCTCATAGTGATAGCTGACTGTTAATATACGTTATTTTTTGCAAACTGTAGGATGATAAATATTGGATATGGAATAGCCTGTTACAAGTTTTGACTAAGTTATGCCTTCCTATCTGTCATGCAATTAATTCTTGGTGTTATTTATATTTTTTGGCGGGATATTGAAAAAAATGAAAATTCTCAATTTTTTAATGTGGTTGTTTTCCTGATACTACGTTTATCATTAAATTAATATTCTGTGTCTGGTGTACTACTGTAGATGTATATATTTTAAACTGCAGCTCTTTCAAATCTGTATATATTGTTATACCTTCTGCGCTCAAATTATTCGCTTTTAAAAGGAATTACAATCATCAAAGTCGTTTATATAAATTGTATGTCGGATACGGAATACAAACAGTTGGTCGTGTTATAGAGATCAAAATGTGATAAGATCTATATTATGTAAATGCTATTTGTTAAATTTACCATGTATATACATGTGACATTTTGATAAATAAACAAAGTTTAAACTAAGCGATGCTAAATGCAATTTAAACAATCACAATCAAGTGCCAATACAATACCAATCACAATCAAGTGCCAATACAATACCAATCACAATCAAGTGCCAATACAATACCAGTCACAATCAAGTGCCAATACAATACCAATGCAATAGCACTAAAGCGACAGACTCACAGAATATAGCTTATGTTTTTTTCTTTAAAATTTTAGAGAAGAACAAAAATAATATTAGGCTTCTATACACCATGAAAACTGAAGAAATAATTATTTCACCAGGATGCGAACCAATACACTTTCGGTCAGCGATCTACACCACTGAGCCACAAAGACTAATAATTTAGTCTTGTCAAAATCAATAATATAGATAAAGTATGTACCCTGTGACTATGGAAGTGTAAAACTTTAAATTGTTATGTGTTTCTTTGACAATAAAATGAGTCAGTAACTTAGTTTAGACATGTTCTCCACAATTACAGCTAGAATTTCTAGATGTATAAACATTTTTTTTGCATCGTCAACCTACCCGTGATTCAGCCGCTTTTAAATGTTTCGTCCGTTCTTGTACTTGTTAAATTGAAATTTCTATATAAAAAAATTATATTCCTGTCTATTCGTTTCTTTTATGTAACTAAAGCAACTATCTTATTGTTTATTTAGGGTCTTGATATTGATCACGAACTGATGGGAGCCAAAGAAACCTCTAGCTCTACCATTCTGAAAGAATTGAATATATTTTATTACTCAAACATGTTAAGCATAAAATTTACTTAATAATTATGAAAACAGTTCAGCATAAAATACCAACACTTTGGACAATTTCGTATGCCGGAAGTTCCTCTAGCACCAATATCGTACTTCTACTCATATAACCAATTAAGATTAGAAATATGACATTTTTATAGCATTATGGTTATGAATTGATAATGTTTTATCAAATAAACGTGTCTGATTCCTGCTTCTTATCGTCAATATTTGTTGCTCACTTTACAGGATTGTGCAAAAGATTTTGAATTATAAATGGCAAACAAGGTTTATGTTGATACAGTTAGAGTAAGATAAGTCGATGAGTTTTTTCACCAAAAGTGTGAATGAGTTTAAATCCATTTTAGATTTTCGTAGTCAAGTCTTTGATGTATTATTCCTGCTTTTGAATACATAACATAAAAAAGAAACTATATATAAAGGCAGTTATAAACCTAGCTAGTTAGAGTAGGGGTATGATTCTCGCTAAGAGTTCAAATCACTGACGACCCCTACGTTTTTGAGAAGAAGCAACTGTTATAAATACTCTGAGCAATACGTTAAGCGCTTGAATCTGTAATTGCAGTTTGTTTTCAATATGGTTGACATATTTTTTTTTTTGAGTAAATTGGCATACACTGTCACTCCAGTGTCACCTGAACCTCATCGATTGATATTAGTCAGTAATGAAATTAAACTGGCCACGCTTTGACAAACTTACTTAACACTGATAGATACGCCTTTCGATGTCATGTTTTAGTTTTAAGAATGACATTCTAAAACTAATAATACCATTTTCTTATGGCTGGTACAAATTTTACAAACAAAAACTTGCGTTTTGAAGCGTATGAAGTCAAGAAAATATAAGATGTGAAAAGAAAACAGAAAAAAATATCTATGGGGTCGTCCGGAATTTGAACCCGGGACCTCTCGCACCCAAAGCGAGAATCATACCCCTAGACCAACGAGCCACACTTACAAGTAACATGGTCTTATGTAATATTTTTAAAGATAAATAATCTCCACTTATTTAAAACGACCATGAAGTTGAAATTGTATAAATGTAAGAATGTATTTAAACTATACATTGTCATCTTTCACGTATGTTTTGAATCTTGAATGTTAAGTCTATACATTTTCATTACCGCTTACGTTTATCGTCATATTTATTACGCATACTTTTAGAGATATGCAAAATGATAGGCTGTATTGTAGTGAAAGTTTGACAACTAACCAGGAATGCACGTCAGTTTGATTATGCTGTATTTTAAATTGATCTAAGTGTGGCTCGTTGGTCTAGGGGTATGATTCTCGCTTTGGGTGCGAGAGGTCCCGGGTTCAAATCCCGGACGAGCCCATAAGGTCTTGTGTAATATTTTTAAAGATAAATAATCGCCACAATGTAGATGAAATTGTATAAATGTTACAATGTATTTAGACTAAAGTTTATTATCTTTCCCATATGCTTTAAATCTTGAATGTTAAGTCTATACATTTTCATTACCGCTTACGTTTATCGTCATATTTATTACGCATACTTTTAGATTTATGCAAAATGATAGGCTGTATTGTAGTGAAAGTTTGACAACTAACCAGGAATGCGCGTCAGTTTGATTATGCTGTATTTTTAAATTAATAAACATAGTGCAAAGAAATATGCCTAATGTTTCTGTCATCAAATGCATTGAACAGATGAATTTAAATATTCTCCTGGAAAGCTTAATTGGGAATAGGCAACAAGGAAAACTAAACCGAATGAAACGGATTTTCTCCCATAAATGTTGTGTTTAACTATGATCCTTTCTTAATATGAAATAAAAACTCGGGAAGTAAGTGAATTGTTTATTATAGTTACTTGTGCTCTATATGTGCATGTGAAAAACTTTACATCATACAGACAAATTCAACACTTATATAACAGTATTGATCAATGACTTGTAACAAAATACGTAAATTAAGTTGAATAAACTATGAACAATTTCAAAGGTTATCTAACTGTACATTACAAAAAAGTGTGACAATATGCTGTGTCATTCCCTACAAAAATATTTATTTTGGATGCAGGCATAGATAATATAAGCTTATTTTTTAAAAAGTTAGATATAAACAAATTTTAGATACTTTATTGTTTGTCTAAGTATAGGGGCATACAATGACTGGTTTCTTCTTTGTTGGTTACAAAAAGTTGGCCGTGTTAAAGAGATCAAGACTTAATAAAATGTGTCAGGATTCTAGTAAGAAAATGCTATTTGTTAAATTATATATGTATATGCATGCGTCATTTTGATGAATTAGTTTAAAAGTAGGTATGTTAAATGCCATCTACAGAATCAGGTGTCAATTCAGGTGTTGGGTGTAAAACTGATGGGAGCGAAACGTCTAGCTGTACCATACAGAGACAAGATTAATTTTGATGCATAGCATCAAAGGCGGCGCACATGGTTTTGAAATAAGATAAATAATAAGTGTATAAATTAACCTTAACAATTGTACACGTGTGTAGTACATGTTGTACATTTTGATGATATAATCAAGTTATTTACAGATGGGATGTAAAAAGATTTTAAAGGGGGACATTTGAATTATATCCATGTTTTAATGACATTTATTGAAGTTGTGAAATCATGTTAATTTCACTTTTCTTCAACAAAATGACCAGATATGAATGACTATATTCTCATAAAAAATCATTTGATCTTTCACTTTTTATGAAAATTGCATATTATAATAATCAAGTGTTCTTCGTCTGCGACACAATTCAGCAGTTGAATATTCCAAATGTCTACTTTTGCTTTATTTCAACAATCTATACCCTTTTAATGATTTTAGTCTGTTTAAATCCTACTGTTTTGTGTCTTTTTCTATTCCATCCTGGTTGCGCAACCATGATAGACAGGATATAATCCAATTTTTACAAACTAAGATTTTCAATCTATTTCTTGAAGAAATGTTATGTTTTCATTGTTTATATTGTATGCATGAAGAAAATACCATCACACATGCACATGCAGTGGTCATAAGCTTTCGATGTACATTAAATACTATACTTTATATAGATTTGCAGCGATTGACCAAGGAACATTTTGGAACCATCAATAGCAAATTAAGTAAATTGAATCAAGGATGACTTCAGTGATCGGAATGTTTGAAAAGCGTTGCTAAGTTTATTTTCCAAAGTTTCTAGGCAGCCGAAGACATGTCAAAATTTCAAGTTTAAACCTTGAATGACAATTCCAAGACTATGTTTTTCTTCCCACAGAGAATGAGAATTTGAGATCCATGGACGGTTATTTCTTCTTTAGAAGAGAACTGTAGAAGAGAATGGTCATTATGAATTATTTAAAATCACCTCGTAATCTTGCTTTTTCCCCGGTCTGTTTTTAAGAGAAAATTACATCTAAGGAATTTACCGTCTCTGGTAGGAAACGGGAAACGAATTTTTTTGTAGCAGTAGCAGTAATACAGTGTGAGCGTATTTCTGAAATTGGAACAAAGAGAGCTGCCGACCTGACAGTGCTTCCAATAGGTAATCAACTATGGAGTACACATTCTCCTATAACAGATGAAGGGCTTTACTACTAAATATTTTCTTGTATGCATAATATTCCCAGATTTGGTGAAAAATATACCAAGATACTTGCCTCTGAAGGTGTGTCCTCGATTTTGAAATAACAATTCCTATATGTTATCGACATCCAAAAAATAAAACCTTACATGTAATATCTTTGTTCGAATTCCACATTTCACAGTATGGTATAACATCATTTCAAATATTTTTAATTTTTCTGCACTAGATAACACCCAAAGTACAACTGGTACTCTATCATATTCATGGTTAAACGGTTTAGTGGCGTAGTGAACAGATATGTTTTTGTAACTATAACAACTGAATTGACTCCAGCAAGGTAAGAATGTTCTTCAAATTCATCCTTGTGCCTGTATTCACAAAGACAGACCTATATCTTTATTATTGCATTAAAACGACAGATTTTGTACAATTTCTATTTTCAAGTTAATTATAACAAATCAATTTTATTTCGATTGTGACGAAAGCTTTTAGCTAATAGAATCATTCTCAAATCCGTCCCTGGAACCAACCAGTACTAAGTAATGAGAATAAAATTTCTTGCTGAAGGAATTAACCGATGCTGACACGGCCGCTGACGGGGTTCGAACTCGTGTCTTGACTAGCGATCCTTAGATTACAAGTCCACAAGTACACGACCTTTTAACCACTCGGCTTCACCTTTCTTTATATAGCTATAGTTTAAAGAATTAACAAAGATATGCATTTCAGATTAAGTAACAACACACTGCTAGATACATGCAGTGAATACACAAGTACTTGCAGCGCTTTGAATTGTTTTGGGGAAAGTCATTAAATCTGTAATTTTTGCATCAAAAACTTTTAATTAAAAATACAAACTGACCTGATTTGGATCAATTTATTTTTAAAATTTATAAATACGATTTATAAAGTGGCATATTTTAAGTGATGTACAGAATAATCGGATTTTTTTACATTGATAATGATCCAAGATTCTCCCATATTGATTACGTCAGCGCATGGTACAAAATGAAACACTATCCCAATATAGGCGTCGCCGTTCTCGGCGCCGCCAATAATTCAATCATGTCTGAGGCCTGAATACGTTCGGTGTAAAACTGATGGGAGCGAAACGTCTACCTGTACCATACAGAGATAATTCAATCATGTCTGAGGCCTGAATACGTTCGGTGTAAAACTGATGGGAGCGAAACGTCTAGCTGTACCATACAGAGATAATTCAATCATGTCTAAAGCTTCAACACGTTGGGTGTAAAACATATACTTAATATTCATGAAAACAGTTCACATAAAATACCAACTCTTTGGACAATTTAGTTTGCCAGAATTTTCCCCGAGCACATTTCAAATATCATACTGCTATCAATATCACGAATGAACCATTAGAAATTTGACATTTTAATAGTACTATTGTTAATGAATTTATAATATTCTATCAAATAAACATGTCTGCTTCCCGCTTCATATCGTCAATATTTAATGTTGCCTCACTTACAGGATTGTGTAAAAGATTTTGAATTATAAATAGCGAAAAGGGTTTAAAAGTAAAGTGCTTGTTAATAATAGTGTCACCCCTACTGAAAGGGCCGGCCTCTCGGGCTTATGAGACACCTCTGATTTGTTACTGAATGAGAAAAAAATCCCAGAAAAGGGCAGTCGGTAAAGATAACACAACGTGATGTAGTCTTGTTTTGAAAATACATATTGGCTTGTTTCAGTACTTCAGTGTTGATCCAACTAATATAAGATATATCTTAATGATAAAAACTTTAAGGTTTCTTTGACCAGAGGATTTTAGTTTTCTCTTTTAATTGTCATGACAGAGTTCTGCAAAGAATGGAATTCTTTTAGCAAATTTGTAGAAGCTCAGTCAAATATCATTTACACTAGTAAGACATCTTTCCTGGTAAAATCAGGACAACTTGGGATTTAATTATGAAATATTGATTTTCTTCTAGAAAAAAATATATACATGTACTGACAAAATTGGAAAACAAAGCATTTTTATATGCTTTGTGTTTAGGCAGCTTGTTCACAGAAAATGAATCCCTTTTGAAATAGTTTGAATACTTAGTATTACGAACGAATAATCAGTAAAACCTGTTTTCAGACTATATATTTATATGTCGCTTTGTTTTCTAAATACTACTCCAGACGAACGGTATACACGTTCACAAGATAGGCTTAGAGCGTGCAGTACCGTTAAACCAAAGTTTAAATACATTTTGGTCAGATTTTCTCAAAATTTTTAGTAAAGTTTTGTTGATTATAGTTTTGACTATACATTTGTGATTGCAAAATATATTTGAGAAAGAATTCATTTTTCCCCCAAACATGTAAATAAGCTGGTTTAAATCCATTTTAGATATTCTTAGTCAAGTCTTTGATATACTATTCCTACTTTCGAATACATAAAAAAAGAATATAAAGGCAGTTATATAACTAGCTCGTTAGAGTAGGGGTATGATTCTCGCCAAAGGTTCAAATCTCTGACGACCCCTACGTTTTTGAGAAGAAGCAACTGTTATGAATACTCTGAGCAATACGTTAAGCGCTTGAACCTGTATCTTATCTTATCCAATTGCAGTTTGTTTTCAATATGGTTGACATTCTTTTTTGAGTAAATTGGCATACACTGTTACTCCAGTGTCACCTGAACCTAATCGATTGATATTAATCAGTAATGAAATTAAACTGGCCGCGCTTTGACAAACTTACTTAACACTGATAGATACGCCTTTCGATGTCATGTTTTAGTTTTAAGAATGACATTCTAAAATTAATAATACCATTTTCTTATGGCTGGTACAAATTTTACAAACAAAAACTTGCGTTTTGAAGCGTATGAAGTCAAGAAAATATAAGATGTGAAAAGAAAACAGAAAAAAATATCAATGGGCTCGTCCGGGATTTGAACCCGGGACCTCTCGCACCCAAAGCGAGAATCATACCCCTAGACCAACGAGCCACACCTACAAGTTAAACGGTCTTATGTAATATTTTTAAAGATAAATAATCGCCTCCATGTAGATGAAATTGTATAAATGTAAGAATGTATTTAGACTAAAGTTTATTATCTTTCCCATATGCTTTAAATCTTGAAGGTTAAGTCTATACATTTTCATTACCGCTTACGTTTATCGTCATATTTATTACGCATACTTTTAGAGATATGCAAAATGATATGCTGTATTGTAAGTGAAAGTTTGACAACTAACCAGGAATGCACGTCAGTTTGATTGTGCTGTATTTTTAAATTAATAAATATAGTGCAAAGAAATATGCCTAATGTTTGGGTCATCAAATGCATTGAGCAGATGAATTTAAATATTCTCCTGAAAAGCTTAATTGGGAATAGGCAACAAGGAAAACTAAACTGAATGAAACGGATTTTCTCCCATAAATGTTGTGTTTAACTATGATCCTTTTTTAATATGAAATAAAAACTCGGGAAGTAAGTAAATTGTTTATTATAGTTACTTGTGCTATACATGTGCATGTAAAAGCTTTACATCATACAGAAAAATACATCACTTATAAAACAGTATTGATAAATGACATGTAACAAAATACGTAAATTAAGTTATCTAACTGTACATTACAAAAAAAGTGTGACAATATGCTGTGTCATTCCCTACAAAAATATTTATTTTGGATGCAGGTATAGATAATATTAGGATATTTGTTAAAAAGTTAAATATAAATTATGACAGTATTGTTTTTCTGAGGTTCAGGGGCATACAATGACAGGTTTCACCTTTGTTGGTTACAAAATGTTTGCCGTGATAAAGAGATCAAGACTTAATAAAATGTGTCAGGATTCTAGTAAGAAAATGCTTTTTGTTAAATTATATGAATATGTATGCGTCATTGTATTTAGTTTAAATTTAGGGATGCTAAATGCCATTTACAGAATCAGGTGTCAATTCAACAGCGTAAGCAATATCTTAAAAAAATGTTTCGCATATTTTGACACTTATTAAATTGATATATCTCCATAAACAAAATATTTTCTTTGTAAAAGTTGAATTCAGCTAAACCAAAGATCGGGAAATATTTTAAGATTGTTGAATTTCGCATTAATTCATTTTTTATGTAAGAAGTACAACAACAGATTTATTATTTATTCAAGGTCTTGATCACGCATTCTTAATCATAATCAGTATAGTTATAAACAAACTGATGGAAGCGAAACGTCTAGCTGTACCATACAGAGATAATTCAATCATGTCCAAGGCCTGAACACGTTTGGTGTAAAACATATACTTAATATTCATGAAAACAGTTCACATAAAATACCAACTCTTTGGACAGTTTAGTTTGCAAGAATTCCCCCCGAGCACTATCCATATCACCATTGAACTATTAGAAATTTGACATTTTTATAGTACTATTGTTAATGAATTTATAATATTCTATCAAATTAACATGTCTGATTTCCGCTTCGTATCGTCAATATTTAATGTTGCCCCACTTACAGGATTGTGCAAAAGATTTTGAATTATATATGGCGAAAAGGGTTTAAGAGTAAAATAAAGTAAAGTGCTTGTTTATTATAGTGTCACTCCTACTGAAAGGGCCTCTCTGGCTTATGAGACACCTCTGATTTGTTACTGAATGAGAAAAAATCCAGAAAAGGGCAGTCGATAAAGATAACAGAAAATGTGATGTAGTCTTGTTTTGATTATACAAATTGGCTTGTTTCAGTACTTCAGTGTTGACCCAACTAATATAAGATATATCTAAATGATAAAAACTTTAAGGTTTCTTTGACCAGATGATTTTAGTTTTCTCTTAATTGTCATGACAGAGTTCTGCATAGAATCGAATTCTTTTAGCAAATTTGTAGAAGCTCAATCGAGAAACAGTCCCGTAAAATTTGGTCAAAATATATCAAGTGATTTCAGGAGACGTTTCATTTGAAGAAAAGGTGGATGATGCACGGCGCACTACAGATGACATTGGTAGAAGAGCCACCTGCCAAAATGCGCTCTATTCTGTAAGACATTTCTGTAAAATGGAGGAGTAACTATTTATGGATGCTAAATTTTTACAGCTTAATCTGTTGTTCTTCAGGTGCTGAGAAATTCATTTTAATTAAGTCCCGGGATCATATTGATTTTCTGGAGAATAAAATATAAATGTTATGATAGGATAAATATTGAACCATGTTCTATTCACTCTATAATAAATGTTGACATATGTTTTACTTTTGAGTTCAGGTCATTCCTTTTATGAAAAATCCATTTTTTACAGTATCATTGTAAAAATACAACGTGTTAACTCATTTTAAAAAATCAGAGTTAGGAAGGATTTTGGAGCAAATGAATATCATTTACGCCAGTAAGACAACTTTCCTGGTAAAATAAGAACGACTTGGGACGTAGATTTAGAAATACTGATTTTCTTCTAGAAAATACAATATACTGTCAAAAACGTGTCAGAAAAGATAATAAAATATACTGTCAAAAACGTGCCAGAAAAGATGTTTCACTTGGACAAAATTAGAAAACAAATTTTTATATCAGCTTGTTCACAGAAACTGAATCCCTTTAGATAGTTCAAATATTTATTATCACGAACGAATAACCAGTAAAACCTGTTTTCATGGTAGATTTTTATGCTCCCCGAAGGCGAGCATATAGTTGCCGCTTTGTCCGTCCGTTCGTTCGTTCGTCCATCCGTCCGTCATTATTTTGTCCGGAGCATAACACAAAAACTATGGGAGATATCAAGACCAAACTTAATAGGTAGTTAGATCTCTTTTAGGAGCAGTGCAGTGCACAAGAATTATAACTCTCGCTTTATTAATTTTGAGTTATTGCCCTTTGAAATTTCTCATACTTATTTTTTGTCCGGGCATATCTCACAAAGTATAAGAGTTATCAACTTGAAACTTTACAAGTAGATAGATCTCATTGAGGAGAAGTGCAGCGTGCAAGAACCGTAACTCTATTTTGCATTATTTAGGAGTTACTGCCCTTTGTTATTTTTCATACTTAATACAAATACATATTAAACAATAGCCCTTTTGGAATTGGCATTTATTCGGGGAGCATCCATCGGTTCTGCCGATTTCTTGTTATAATGTGTCGCTTATTTTTTTTAAATACTAGTCTGCCTAGTTAACAATATAGGCTTAGATCGTTGTGGCGCCGTTCAACCAAAGTTCAAGTTCATTTTGGTCAGATTTTCTCAGAATTCTTGGTAAAGTTTTAATTGATTTGTTAATTATAGTTTTGACTATACATTTGTTATTGAAAATGTATTTGAAAAGGAATTCATTTTTTCCACAAAAATTGTAAAAGAAGTGGTTTACATCCATTTTAGATTTTCTTAGTCAAGTCTTTGGTATATTTTTCCATCTTCTGAATACATTAGACATTTGACATTTTTATAGTTCTATGGTAATGATTAATTAATTAATGATACTCAAATAAACATGTCTGATTCCCGTTTCTTATCGTCAATATTTAAAGTTGCTCTCTTTACAGGATTCTGCAAAAGATTTTAAATTATGAATGGCGACAAAAGATTGTGTTAGTGAATGAAAAATTGAAAAAAATATCCAGAAAAAGGCAGACGATAAAGATAACAGAAAATGTGATGTAGTATTTCATTGATTTTACATATTAGCTTGTTGTAATACTTCAGTGTTGATCGAAATAAAATATGTCAGAATGATAAAAAAATGGGTCAGTTTTTTATTCTGTCATTTCGCATGAGAAATGCAATTCAAATCAATGGCTTGTTATTTTTTTTTATTATTATTATTATTTTGCTGAATCAGTTATGTTCTTGAGATATGAATAACAACTTTATATCATATAATATTCACAATCATGAAATGTATAAATATTCAGTAGAAACACATAAAAATTTTACTTATACGAGAGTGTAAAGGAATGGTAATGTTAACTTGCAACAGTAAATATTAAGATTATTGCCATACTTGCAAAACAAAATAGATGAGACAGGAAACTTTTAACAATCTGAGAGTATATCCCCGATTTTTGGTTAAGCATAATTCAAAATTTTATCATAGATATCTTTTTTGTTTTAGAGAAATATAGATATAACAAGTCTTAGAATGGGCAAAACATTTCTGAAAGCTATTATACTGACTATTGTATTGACCACTGACTCTGTCACTGTAACAGGACAGATGAGACAGTACTGTATCAATGTCTTCTAACGAAATAAAAAAGATGCCAAAATAGCACAATCACACAATTGCTTGATTATAAATTGCAGTATATATTTTAAAAAAAATGTTACAAAAATTAGTGATACATATTTGTACGATAAATATTACAAAAGTAAGTATTGCATATTTATACACTAATGATAATTACATTAAACATAATTTATTTTTTCGTTTGTGTTGGCTTCAGTTCGAATATACATGCTCTCCTAAATAAATGTTCCCGCAAGCCGTTCAATATTATTATTGAATTCTTCTAGGCTTTTAATGGTATTTCATTTCTTGTAGAACGGTAAATATAGTTTAACCATGGTTTAACCATGAAAGAATATATGACTGTGACAGTGTAATAAAAGATACCGTTTTATGAGAACGAAAATAAATATTTGAACATAACAGTTTCTCACGTTGTTAAGTGTTTGGTTTGAAGAGAAGGCATACAAAACCTGTATTTTGTCATTTCTGTATGATTATTTCTGGAAACAGAACACCTTTATATTTCAACCTATGATATCATTAATCCTGTTTTTTAAGCTTATTCTGAGGGTTTATCTATGATGATTTTTCCGTGTTGGAATTAATGACTGGTTCAATAAATGTCTTTCCCCTCGTAACACAATGAGCAGGGAGTTTATTACCAAGGAAATGATTACGTAATATGGTCGTAATGACTGTCGTAGTCACACATTCAGCGTACATTAAAGTCACATCACATTTATATCGTTTTTGGCCTAACTCTAAAAGGTTTTAAGTAGCCCAAAATTTCATTGTTGAATATTTAGTGATTTCTTTCAGGTAAGTTTATGTTTTCGATGGCAAACTCCAATTTCCACTGACTTTGATTGAAACAGTCGTTGAAAATCATCTTTTGTACCAATTTTTGATGATATAAGATTCTTTCTCTTTTTAGGTGCTTAATTTCTCGATCGAATATGTTTCTGGGATTTATATGTATCTTTCCGTAACACTTCTGATGTTATGTCAAATGACTTTAGAAGACTGTAAGTACAGTATTGATTTTCATTTGAAACAGGGAAGTGCCCTAACAAAATATGTCTGATTTCAATGAGATGTTGATGTTTACTGTAGAATAACATATTGGACCATTTCATAGAAATACATAATCAAAGTAAGCATTATGATTGCAGTTTATTTATGAACTATCATGTTAGACTAAAACCATATCTGAAAAATGATGTCGTCTCAAAGCCATAAAAATCAGCATCTTCCGCGTTCGCTTATCACCTGACATTTGACTTTAGAACTAAGACAGCTATGCATGATAAGCCCCCATGAGGCGGCGTATAAACACATGAGAAGACGGACCAGTAGTACACACGTAATTTGACCCATAAGAAACTCTCTGCAGATCCGTATTGCTAGACGTGCAATACTCTCTGAACTTGAAAGAAAATTAGCTTTCTCACTGATAATTTACTGATTCTCTGGTAGTGCCAGCTAACGCTGTATAAGATAGATTACAAAACAGATTTGCAAAAACAGCTATTGATTTGATTACCCCGCATTTCCAGCCTATAGATAACCTAATTAAAGATTCAAGACAAGGGAGAAGAAAAAAACAGAGTAATTAACTGCACATTTATATCAAACTGCAGAAACAGAGAATTTAATCAGTATTATGCATGTGCGTGAAGCGGTGTAAACAAATATCATTCGCTAAATATGGTTCTAATTTAAGATTTGGATTATCTTTTTAACGATGAACCTTAACAATGTGCTATTTGAAAATTAATTTTATTCTTAAAGAAAATAAGAGTACACTTTACACTGGAAATGAGCAAAAGAATGACGTCTCTGCAATTGCCAAGAGACACAAAATGCCGCAGTGCATCTAACAGCCGTTCTGGAAGTCGGAAGTC
Source organism: Cyclina sinensis (assembly GCA_012932295.1). Taxonomy (NCBI): domain Eukaryota; kingdom Metazoa; phylum Mollusca; class Bivalvia; order Venerida; family Veneridae; genus Cyclina; species Cyclina sinensis. The sequence continues at coordinate 39,502,773 of JAAONU010000003.1, read as the reverse complement.
TTCACCTTTGATAACAGGACGGCGGCACTCGGGGGTTGTACAACCTTCAAATAACATATACGCAGAACTTGCACAAAGAGTGCATACGAATATTTTGAATTCCTGGGAGGGAATAAAGGTAATTTTTTCTATTAAATTGGCTTCATTGTGATTTTTCGAACAATTGCGAAAGCAACTTAAAACTTCGTTGTTAACTGACAAATTTTAATTGCAGTTCATACTGTTTTCTCACGTATAGGACCACGGGTACATGTTAGTACGTTTCTCAAACAGCTTTTCTAATAGATAAACACCGTGCAAAATGAACTAAGATAAATGGGATTAAATAAAAATGTACTGAAATATTGAAATTCGACCCATCTATTTCTTTTACGATAATGCATTAATACCAGAACAGAAAATAAATGTGTCCAATTCTGTCACATTGTCATTTGTCTGAGAAGGATTGTGCAAAAGAGTTGAATAAATGACAAGAAATGACATGAATTAATTAAAAAACAGAAGTGACTTTTCATACTGGAGCGTTAGTTTTGCTGGTTTGATTCTCGGTATGTTAGAAATATATCTTTTTCAGCTATAGATTTATCATTTTACGATAATCCCTCTCTCCGATGACCGTATTTTACCTCATTGTTCAAAAGTACGTTGTACTATTCTGCTAAAGTTTGGAAATTAAATAAAACCAAAATATCTGTCGATATTCACATCGAGGATGCGTTGTTTGTAAGCTTCCGATACTTTTAAGACCTTTCTTTCAGTTAAGAGATATGGCCGAAAAAGAAGTTTACAAAGAACTTGTAAATTGTGCAAAAGAGTTGAATAAATGACAAGAAATGACATGAATTAATTAAAAAACAGAAGTGACTTTTCATACTGGAGCGTTAGTTTTGCTGGTTTGATTCTCGGTATGTTAGAAATATATCTTTTTCAGCTATAGATTTATCATTTTACGATAATCCCTCTCTCCGATGACCGTATTTTACCTCATTGTTCAAAAGTACGTTGTACTATTCTGCTAAAGTTTGGAAATTAAATAAAACCAAAATATCTGTCGATATTCACATCGAGGATGCGTTGTTTGTAAGCTTCCGATACTTTTAAGACCTTTCTTTCAGTTAAGAGATATGGCCGAAAAAGAAGTTTACAAAGAACTTGTAAGAGTTCAGTGCATATCTGCTTATGTAACTTGTTTTCTGTTGAATGTGAATTTTGGATGGAGTGTAACGCATCTGAATTAAAACGTCGTGTCTTTTCCGCTACAGTAAGGTCATGCGAGGAAATTAAAACTACAGATCACGCGATATTCACATTTAGTCGGCGTCGCTTTCTACCGTAGAAGCTTCAAAAGTTAATCATGCAGATTAAAAAATGGAGGATTATATGCACTTTAATAATAGAATGCTGGTCTATTTCACTGTTCAGCATGTTCGGATAGAGTTATAAATGACGCCAGCAAAGTCTTTGGTCTGAGATTGTTCCAGTATCCTTCCAGTTTATTTTCGTAATAGCGGTTTTCAGTTTATCAGTTATGGAATGGTCTTTAATGGACAATATAAAAGATAATGATATTCGTCTTCTGTTTCATTGCATATGATACATTTACTTTCACTATGTTGTATATTTCCTCATCTTCCAGTTTGTACCAGTTGTTGATTCTTACAGAAAGGAAGTTCGTTACAGAAAGATGCAATGCATCTTAAAACAGAACACTCAGGGAGAGATTAGAACTCAGGTCCTCCTGCATCTAAAATAAGTATAGGCCGGTATGCACTAGGCCGTAAGTTTGATTATTTTTGTAAAGAGATACAACAGTTTTAGATAAATGACCTTGAGGTTTGTAAATAAACGAACTTCTTGCAGAATTTGTTTAGTAGTATTTATAAAAATGTGTAGGTGATGTGTTATCCACTTGTGGAAATTATTCCTAAATGAAATTACTTTAAATTTATGAAAATTGATTTAATTATCGATTTGCCGTAAAAAAATTACCAGATTCCTGAGTACTGAAATAGTTGCCCTATAACTAACATTGTTTAAGTTAATTGCTATCCGCAATTATGTTTGAGACAAACTGAAACTGATACAAAAATAAAATGTTCTATTCCAACACGATATGAAACATTTCCTATATGATCATATAGGGAAACCAGCTATACTTTATTATACGATAAAATATATGTGGTTGTTATGATTTCCTCCCATGAAATAAAAAGATTTTTCTCCATTGTTTAATTTTTTAGTTTTAGGCAAGTAACGGTCTAAAATGTCAGCTTTTAATCAGTTATTACATTCCAAAGCATGCATCGCAATCTTTGCTTGTTAGTTAAATAAAAATAACAATAGTTACATTGAATACCAAAAATGCAAAAAGTGCGCCAAAAGTTATAACAGCGTAATATACGTCACATTAGTAAAATGACGTCATGAGCTACCTTGAGTGGTCATTCTTTGTTTGTGTTTATTTAATAGCGTTTTTGACGCAACATATTGTTCTTATCTGTGATTTCAAATATTATGAATCTAGAAAATTGTTATCGATGCAGTTGTAACTGAGATGCTAAACTAAAGAAAAACAGAAACCGCATTATTGCCAAATTCCCTCGCTTTCGCCAGTGGGGTGTTAATTGTAACGGCAAAGAACCGAATGTCCGCAACTGAAGTTTGATTAACACAAAATATAATTCAAATTTCTTTCGTGATTAGAATCAAAATGATAAATACGTTTCTATATTTTATCGGTGAATAAAATATGGGCCGTCGTTCGGATGCTGAAAATTAAATCACTCGTGCTTCGCACTCGTGATTTAATTTCCTACGCATCCGAACTCCGCCCATATTTTATTCACTATTAAAATATAGGAACTTATTTATTTTTTCTTAATTAAAGTGCTCCTAGTAGTCATTTTTTAAAATAAGTTCACAAAATACATATTTAGAAACGTGCTTAACAGAACTCTGGTGCGTTGGTTGCCCGTTACTTCCAGATAATCTAATTAAAAATTTAAGGCGACGGAACAAAACTCAATTTACTGCATATTTATAATGCAGAAGTGGAAAATTAAATCAGAATTAACGTAATCACCTGGAATCTTATCTTTTTGTTTCATTTGTTTCCAATCCTTGATACCAAATTTTAACGCTGTCTCTAAATTTAGATCACGATAAGTTAGAAAATGTTTGGAATAACAATAAAGTCTAATCCTGAAGATCCACCATTTTGCTGCGTTAATTTCCATACTGTAATTGGAATCCGTCTTTCTCATTCAAATCAAAACAAATTTTAAATAATCATGTTAGAGCAAATGAATAAAAGTTGTCAGTAATGTTGTCAACATGTAAAGCACGCGTGTTCAAAGATTTATAGTCCATTCTATGGTCATTTCAGTAGAAAATACATTTTATAGCTCCAGAAATAGTCCGCTAAATCATTCAAAAATTACAATGACCTAACGAATGAAAAAAGTACAGATTTTATACTGTTCTCTGCATCTTACAGTATACGAGTTCAGATGTAATAAATATACGTCAGTAGCTCACATAAAACTAAAGATGAGTTGTATTTTATGTCTCTAAACAAAATAACAAATACGATAAAAGACCCAGTGAAAGTTTACCGTGTGTCATATAGCTAAATATAGCGTCGTCTTAAAATAGAAAACGCATTTTCAGTAATTGAAAAAAAAGAAAGAATAAAGAAAAGAGGGACACACACCTTAGAAGTATGGATTGTTTTTTTTTTATCATATGCATGATTTTTGTTCTCTAAAATATTTTTTTCCAGAGAAAGATGTTAAATCGTCAAAAGAAAATCATTTCTTATAAATTTAGACAAATGTTAAGAATTTATAGTTAAAATCATCAGTGTGTCCTCATTCGGTGTTGAACCATGCCATACCAGTCTTACTGTCTTAACAGACTTTCAAATGAAACCGATAGTGCGAGTCTTTCGAGTCAGACAAAAATAAAACGAAAATACTACCGCTTGCAAAACTGGTTAGAGTTTACACTATTAGGTAAAGAACGAGACCCGTCGGTACACCTGTCAAAAATCAATTAAAGCGCCGCCCAAAGTGTTTCTTTCAAACTCCGTCTTTTACATGTCAGTAGTGTCATTCTAGTGTCATTCTGTGTACGAAATGGAAAAGCGGTTAGGAAAAAAATGTTGAGTGAAAATTTCCGGTAGCAACGCAGCGACAGTTACGACACAGCCACTTTGGCACCGCCCAGGCACATTTTTTTTTGCATGACGCATTTTTATTGACTGGTATACCTGGGAAAACTGCCTCGCTGTGACTGGATGATCAGTAAAGTGACCTTTAAAGCTACTGAAATAAACATCGTCACGTCACTTTTTACCGCTTTCCGAATACGTGAAACTCTAATCAGTTTTGCAAGCGGTAGTAGTTATACCAACATCTGTTGAGAAATAATACAACTTCCGAAAAGATTTTGTTTTACTGGACAGATCATTCACACAACCATAAAAACACTTATATGCTGTTAAATTGGCTTTTATATTTACAAATGACATTGTATATACAATTACATATATTTATATATTTTTTTGCAATTGTTATTGAGGTATATTCACTTTATGATTGCTGAATATCAGACCGAAATACGACTGTATCATCATATGGGGACTGGTTCTAGCTTTTTCTAAAACATTTACATAACTACACGCACCAGGTCTATAATAAATGAGTCAAGTCGTTGTACCGAAGTGGAAATCACATAAAATAAAATGTCTGAGAAAATATGTTACCCTAGTTACAACAGAATACATTCAACGGTAATACCATTGACTAATGATGTCCTTGTGTGCCATTCAATTTTGTCGTCGTAGAAGAAATAACTCTCAGAGACAGGGCCGGATCCAGAAATTTTTGACTGGGGGGGCTTGGGGGAAGGTACGGAAGGGGGTGACCCCCTTCTGTAGGGGGGGTTTGGGGGGCCTCCCCCAAGAAAATTTTCTAAAAAGGTGGACTAAATGGCTCATTTTGGTGCATTTTAGGCATAAAAATATAATGAAATTTGTGTGAGAATTTAAAAGAAATATACTGGTATTTTTTTTTAATGTTCAACTAAAGCAAAAAACATATGACAAGTTTTAACTTTTTTTATTTTATATTTATAAAGTCCTCTGAAACAAATAATTTATCAATAAATTAATTTTCATAATAGATAACAACATATCACATTATCCAATCTCCTCGCAGTGATGTCCCCTTCATTCTTTGGAAAGATCTCTGTAGACACGGGTTAACCTTAGCTAGAGTTCAGCTATATAAACATGTATAAACTTTTTTAAAGAATTTATTTTTTTCTCTGTTTAATTTAGTTACAGTTGGAACTGCATCGATTAAACATGCCTGTGTGTAATTAAATTTTAAAAAGTGTAACTTGAAAAAAAGTTTAAAATTTTGTTTATTTACTTTCGACCATCATCACGTGACATGACTTTCGGCAGTGATTACTGTACTGAAAGTATGGAAGGGAAGTAACCGCTCTGTGGAGTTTGCACCATTCGGAACACCTCAGGCGACTTCAATATGTCTTTTTACGAAGTTGTCGGAAAGGCCGAGTTGTTACGATTGGAGTTTGCACAATATCATCAGGCAACGGATCATGGCCAGCAGACGCTCATTTAACAACTTTATCAAATATGTCAAGGTTACTAGACGCTTGAAAACTATACATCATGATCAGTCTGGAGAATTCTACGATAATCCGTGCCGCCGAATATACGGTACATTGTGTAATATACACGGCTGTAAAGTTGCGAACTAGTTATCAGTTGTTACGCAATATTGCATGACCATTGCAAATTGAAAGGTTGACTGTTTCTTTTACAAGGTGAAAAGAGCTGAAAAAAATGTTTTAGAGTCTTTGAAAATGAGCCCTTTTATTTTTTTACAAACGGGTCAGCTGGGGGGGCTTGGGCCCTATAAGCCCCCCCGGTAAATCCGTGCCTGAGAGAATTACTTTCCGTCCCGATATAGTTCTCAGAAAAATGTCTGCGTTAGACCCATAATCCCACACCTCATTAATATTCATGAGGAGATTAGGTTTTTTTCTGGTAGCCAGTTTAGTATGTAAGATTGTTCAACAGGCTTTTCTTTGAAGATCTTGTCAACAGTGGACTGAAATAATATCTTGTTTGAGTAAAAGTTCACTGAGTTGTTAATTAGAGAAAAAAATGTCACAGTTGTCAGTTCTCGTTCGTTTTAGTAAACTGTATTTACAAATTGAACTGGTTGTTGTCTATTAAATCTAATTCATTTCATTTTAAAAGCTGTATAAAAATTAATATTGTATGTTATATGAAACTGACACATACCAAACCATTTACACCTATGTGTTGCTACATCTATTTTTGTTCTTTACGTTGTACAGTAATCTAAAAATAGTATTTTTTTTTGGTCAAGACTAATAAGCACAATTCAAGCAATCATTTTATTAATCCGACACAGGACGACAATCAGTATTTAGAAATTTGGTTTTTATCAGAATTTAAGTTGAAGCTAGGGTGCCATTGTCACAAAATACGCCGGTCACTAAAGCTCTTGGTGAAGATGTGGGCATAATGGACAAAAAAAGGTGTTAGTAGGGAAGCAAGTTTGACTATTCCTGGTGCTGGACAGTGAAACATGCATTTTAAATGAACCTGAAAATAAAATTTGTACATATTTGAGTCCAAAAACTGGAACGATTGCAATGCAAATTGACATTTGGACAAAATAGTAGGCATCAATTTATGCCAGGTTTGAAGTACATGAAATTATACAGGGTCTTGAATTCTGCACATGGAACTCTGTCTGATAATTATGAACATTTGTACAGATCTAAATTACAATTCCTTAAAGCACGTGGACATTTATTCTTGTTTCAGACTGGCATATACTACCGCTTGCAAAACTGATTAGTTTCACGTATTTGGAACGCGGTAAAAAGTGATGTTACGATGTTTATTTCAGTAGCTTAAACTGTCACTTTACTGATTGACACTAGAACGACACTACTGACAGGTAAAAGGCGGAGTTTGAAAGAAACACATTGGGCGGCACTTTAATTGATATTTGACAGGTGAACCGACGAGTCTCGTTCTTTTCCTAACATTGTAAACTCTTATCAGTTTTGCAAGCGGTAGTATTAAGCTTCAGTACTGAGATGTAAGTGAAACTGTGCAACCAAAGAAAGTAACTCTTTATTTAAAATCAGAAGGTTGAGGAGGGTATATAACCAGAGGTCAGTTGGTAGGGCGGCCCGTTGCATTATTGCTTGTCCAGAGAATAACTCTAAAACTATTCAAAACATTGACTTGAAACTTGAAATATAGATACATGGTGACTGGGAGTGTGAATGGAAGAACCATTACTCTCACTTGTCCCATTTTTAAATTTTCTCCCTATTAGCAATTTCCTTCTCCGGTGAATAACTCCAAAACTATTGAATGGATTGACTTGAAACTTGAAATATATATATATGGTGACTAGGAGAAATGCAGAGTGAAAGAACCATAACTCTGTCTTGTCCCATTTTTTACTATCCCACTTTTGCAATTTTACTGCAAATTTCTTGTCCAAAGCATTACTCTAAAACTATTCAAAGGATTGACTTGAAATTTGAAATATAGAAACATCGTGATGAAGGAAAGTGCACAGTGAAAGAACCAGAACTCTTACTTGTCCCATTGTTAAATAAGTCCCCGTTTTGCATTTTCTTGTATGGAGCACAACTCTAAAAACTATTGAACAGATCGGCTTAAAACTTGAAATATAGACACATGGTGACTAGAGCTTTAAATATTGAACAGAGGATTGATTTTACAAAATGATGTTAATCATGCCACTGAATTTGAAAAATCATTAATGCAATTTTTTTAGGTCAATTCTTTTGAGTGATCTACTATGAAATACAATGACTTTTGGTTTGTAGCATTGTTACAAAAAATATGTAATCAAATTTAGCCCCGCTTTAAGGCAGGGGAAATAACAACTACTTGTAAAAAAGACATGTAATTGTATATTGTATACTTTACATTTAACACTTCAGCGTTAAAATAATTGTTAATATTCAAAACTTTCAAAGAAAAATATGTAGTATTAGAAAAAACTGATATTCACCCTAAAATATATGACTCATGGGCGAGCATTTCAAATTACTATATTCCATAATTTAGTATCAAAGCACTGTTCGGGGGTATTAATCACCTTCAGTGATAGCTCATGTTAGCTCTGGTTGCCATTTTGTGCAATGGAGCAACCATTTGTAAAATTGTAATAGGACATTTCTGTGAAATTTGGTGGAAAATGACTGTGCAGTTTATAAGATGTTTTTTCTATTTTATGCTTTTGCAGCCATTATGTGCAACGAAGCACAACGGTTTGATTAATTTTAGAAAAGGGCAATATCAGGAAGATTTCTGACAAGTTTGGTTAAAAGTGGCTTTGGAGATGATGCTATTCAATGTAAAATGTCGAGGACACAGGATGGATGCCACACAGGGTTTGCTCAGGTGAGCTAAAAAATATGAATGAAATCTGTGCATTTTTCTTTAAATGCATGGAAATAAAATGTGGAATCCAAACAGGGCCATAAATCTGATAAAACTGGAGGTGTAATGCCCAATTTCAAAAGGAACCTTAGTTTCATAAGACACATATAAATCAAAAATATGAATGAAATCTGTGCATTTTCCTTAAAATGTGCGAAAAGAAATTTGGATGGACAGACCGATGCACTGCTGGACAGGTGCAAGACTTATGCCCCATTTATTGAAGAAATATAGACCACCCACACATTGTAGTTTCATGATACCAACAAAACATCCCTCTCCAGACAAATCAATTCAACAGAGATCTATCCACCAGATTTATACATATTACCAGAGGAACAGCCATGGTACTTTACTAAAAGAAACCACAAAATCTATTCTATTTTTGATCTTTTATTTGACAAGGGCACAACATCTGGTACAGATGACACAAGATGAAATAAGCGTATCTAACATACAATAGAGCTAGAGAAATGTTTAAAATATTAAAAATTTGTAAAGCAAACAGCCATGCTCTAGCTTATAGAAAAATAATATAAATTAAAACCTCATGAACCAGTCAGTACCATAATTAAATTCAGGCTGTATTAACTAATATAGACCCTGTGCTCCAAGATTCAGCACTTTGTTACTTTACCTACCACGACCACCACATTTCAATTTTCACTGTCTAGTACCTGTTACACTGCCCCTTGTCCATAATGCGGCATAAAGGTCAAGTATGCTCATACCATATTAAAAACTGATGTTTTACCTGCTTGCAATGTCAAGTATGCTCATACCACATTAAAAACTGATGTTTTACCTGCTTGCAATGTCAAGTACGCTCATACCACATTAAAAACTGATGTTTTACCTGCTTACAATGTCAAGTATGCTCATACCACATTAAAAACTGATGTTTTACCTGCTTACAATGTCAAGTACACTCATACCACATTAAAAACTGATGTTTTACCTGCTTGCAATGTCAAGTACGCTCATACCACATTAAAAACTGATGTTTTAGCTGCTTACAATGTCAAGTATGCTCACACCACATTAAAAACTGATGTTTTTACCTCCTCACAAAGTCAAGCATGCTCAAACCACATCAAAAACCTGCTCTGTTTCCCTACCTTTGTTCAATCAGTTCCCAGTTTTGATTCTCAACTTTGTTGTAATTTTGTAAATGTTAACTCATTTCAATTAAAAACAAAACCAGATACTGAAAATTATAAGACTTAAAGCTCTATTTACCATTCCTACAAAACAGATCTTTTTTTTTATCAAATTCCGTAATAATTTTGGTGCATTAAAAAGAACAAAAAAACATTAAGATAGGTTTGAATGAAGTATCCCACTCAGATTCTGAGTTAGCCAACAGAAAAACTATCATCTCCCAACTTGCCAAGGTTGATTTTCTTCATCTTTACACTCAAATGTTCCTGTTTAACCTGTACCTTATTTAATGAAAACAAAAACAGAAATGCTGACAATGACCAAATAGTTTAACAATATTTATAGTGATTTAATCATTATTACCAATATGCCTTTCAGGCTTTCATCCAGACTTTTTGTCAAAAACCCTTTGTAAGAGTAATTTTGTTTTTCCATTAAAATCCATTTTCTACTGTTTCTGCTCTAAAATGAAAACCATCATGGAGTCAAGAAATGTGTGCATAAATCGAACAGAAAATTTCCTTTACAATTACACCCATCAAAGTTCAATTAAAGCAATGTCACAAAAAAGCAAGTAAAAAACATCGTGTGAAAAACATTACTCTGAAATGTGACAAGAAAACCAACTGTTGTGCTGCTTACACACCTTTACTATTTAAAAACAATTATAACAAGCAACTTGCTACTTTAAGATTAAACTTAAAAAATTTGACTTTCATTCATAAATTTATGTTCTATTTCTTACATCATGATTTATTGCACAAAACATACATAGGGTAGTTACATTCAGTGATAGAATGATCAAGTCACAAGGATGAATGGTAAATCTCACCAGCACATTAACAACATGAAAACTGAGTTTTTCCCCTTCTTACACAGTACCAGAGTCGAGTTAATATTTGGTTACACCAGAACACTAAAAACAATCATATAATACCCATGAATACAACCCCTGAAAGTAATTGAAACAATATCATACAAGTTGGTATTCTTGAGATTTTCTTCAGTATTTTTTTTTACATTTAACTATATGTAGTTTGTTAAAACAGTAGTACGCTCAAAAACATAATATATTGAATAAAATAAGAATGGAAATTAAGTTTTTAAATGAATATCAGGAAATTAAGCCATTTTAAACCCTTTCCTTCTGGTGAGTGTGGAAGATCTCAGATCTCCTAATCAGGTTACAAGTGAATATTTTGCTCAAGCACATTAATTACTGAAGCATTGGTCATTATCTTCATAAGTTATAACGAAAGACACTGCTGACAGATGTCAACTATCTATAACACAACAATGCATCACACTTCATTGAGTAGTCTGATATTTTACTCCACAGACACATCTTAAGTACTGAGTATTCAAGCCCCTCTAGTTGGCCTCCATTTCCTGTTCCTGGTACTCCCCATATTGCCCCTCTTCCTGTTCCTGGCCTTGACCCCCATTGTGGTACCCCCCACCATACTCTTCCTCATCATCATATGGCTCCTCCTTTATCACTGTTTCACGATACTCGCCTGGTTCACCCTCTGAAATATTGAATTAGCTTTCCATTACTTTTCTATGTACAGAGGGACATTGCTAACTCATACCTGCCCAATCTGAAACTTTTTTTAAATCAAATGCCATGGCCATTATTAGCAAAACCATGAAATCACTTCAAAACGGTGTAAGGTGGCACGTTCCCGTCTGAAATTTCACCTAGCTAGAAACTTGACTTTAGTTTTCTGCAAGCAAATTACTAATAGTGAAAAATGATTCTGCAAACTTCAAAATGACTACTATGATACCTGATGAGGAAAAGATCACAATCTCGAGAATTTCAGATACATAAAATGCTGTAACTTTTGTTTCAGTTACCGTATTTACAGAATTTGAGCTGTTTTGTGCAGCACTTTTTAAGCTTAACTAGAGTTGCTATAGCACAACAAATATTGGATATATATATATATGAAAATATTGATATATCTTACCTCCACCTTGTTCATCTGTGGATTCTTCTTTTGCCTTACGATCTCTGCTGCGTGTCCTCTTACGTTTACGATCTCTCTCCTTAGACCTGCTGCGCTTCTTGCTACGCTCTCTGTCACGTGATCGGCTCCGTCTGGATCGTTTCTTTCTATCCTTATCTTCATCCTCCCCACCTGTAAAATGATTAATTTACACAAAAGTCTGGTTTAATGACATTTTGGTAATATAAATGAACATTTCTACATGATTTTAAAGATATATAAACCAACTGTAAAATTATGTGAGGATGTCTCCAACAAGACTGGTATGTCTTGACACACAAAAAAGCAAGAGATATCCAATGTTTGTAATCCAAAACCAGTCTATTATAAAGGGTACATTTCAGTTGTATGTTCTGCAGCTCTTTAATGGTTTTTTTAGCAGAAAACTGAAAACTTGCATACAACAGTGTTCAGAAATCGTAAACAAGAAACACTGCCATGTGACAAAACCAGGTTTTCAATGTTTCACCAAATAATATTACAACAGAAAAATGTTTCTTTAAATAAAACTGTGAACCTGATCTAAACCCAAGAACTCATGACTAAGGACTCCTAAAAATCCATAACTATACCATAAAAACTAGAGACTATATGATTATTAAACATTTGAGCAATGCAACCTATAGTTTTATCTGCATGAAGCCATAAAAATAACTGTGAGTGCATACGAAATGCATGCAGGTGTCAGGATTCTACAAGGATGCTATATAAAAAGTATCATCAAGATCAGTCAATTTAAACCAAAATTATTTAACAGTAACTGATTTTCTATTTTTAGTAACAGTGACCTTGACCTGACTGATCCTATATACAATCCTAAGCTAGGTTCCGTGCAAAGGTGATAAGTTCGGTCAAGACTGACCTATAAAAACTTAAGTTACTGACCAGAAACCAGTTTTCTATTTATAGAAAACAGTGACCTTGACCTGACTGAACTCAAATACAATCCCAAAATAGGTCTCCACGCAAGGATGCTATATATCAAGTTTCCTAAAGATTAGTCAATCAAACTAAAGTAACTGAACGGAAACCATCAGTCTGACGTCCGCCCACCCGCCTGCCTGCCTGCCATACCCCAATCTAATAACCAGGTTTCAACATCATTGAAAACCTGATTGAAAATACTTAAAACTAGAACTGTGTCCATAGGACACGGATGCCCCCACTATGCATAAGTGCTCATAAACAAGAGCATGTATATTCTGTATGTAAGATTTAGGTGGGGAACAATTTTTTTCTGTAGTTGCAAATGAATTGAGGTGTTTTGTATATTATTAATGCTGTCCTTTTATTTCAAAATTAGATATTTTATACTGAAACAAGGGCTGTCGGATGGACAGCCACTTGACTATTCTTAGTGGTTGAAGGTATAATAAAAGCCTGAAATTAAAGATTTTTCGAAGTCTTAAAAGGGGAATAACTAATAAAAATGCTTAACAAAGTTACGGGCCTTGATGGAATGACGCAGTCTACGGCCAAGTTTAAACCAAATATCTGCAGTAGAAAGGGAAGAAATAGTAAAAATGAGAAGCTTGCCCTAAAACTTTAACCCGATAGCCACGCTGCAAGTACAATAGACCTCCTTATTCTTTGAATAGTTGACATAAAAATGTTGTAAATATTTATGTACTATGAGGAATCACATCAGCGAAGACGAAGAAAGAGACACACAAGTAATTACATGTTGCTGATATTAAAGTAAGCAGGTAAAATTTAAAAAATGTTACACATGAAAGTTAACTACAGATTAAAGTATAGAAACCCCAGGTGTGTCAGGTCCCGTAAAAAACATTACCCTTCCTTTACTATCATCTACACATTAAAGCTGTTCATCCCTGAAAGTTTAAGCAAGGTCTGCCATCCGGTTTATGAGGAGTTGCGTTCACAAATTTATTTGGCTATATGGTATATGGTGAAACGCAGCAAAAATTCCTTCCTTTACTACCATCTACACATTATGGTTGTTCATCCCTGGAAGTTTAAGCAAAATCTGCCATCCGGTTTAAGAGGAGTTGCGTTCACAAAATTTCTACATAGTATATAGTGAAAAAATCAACAAAGGGCCATAATTCTGTTAAATTTGGTCGCAGCGAAAATTCCTTCCTTTACAACCATCTACACATTAAGGTTGTTCATCCCTGGAAGTTTAAGCAAAATCTGCCATCCGGTTTAAGAGGAGTTGCGTTCACAAGATTTCGGGACGTACGGACAGACGTACGGACGGACGGACAGACGTACGGACGGACGGACGGACGGACAAGTGCAACGCTATATGCTCCCCACTTTGTGGAGGCATAACAAGATTAACCTGGTTGAAAATACTTAAAATAAGGTTGATACTGAGCTAGGCATATAAACAACAATATATCTGGATCACTTGTTGCCAAAACTTTTTGGAGGACACTGATACCATGTCACTGCCTACAAATTCACATGGTATCAAACACTTTTGACTAGTTTCGTTGGAATACACACAGCAGCAAAATAATCCCCTTTGAAATACTGCTAGCATGGATTTATTAAGTTCCATAAATAAATGCACCATGTATTAGTTCTTGTTGCTTTATATTTATTTTTAGCTATACCTTCTTTCTCCCTCTTCCTGTCCTTACTCCTGCTTCGACGTCGTCGTTCACGATCTCTGTCTCTGTCCCGAGATTTTGACCTACGTCTTCTTTCACGTTCTGGTTCCCGTTCTCTCTCTGCTCCTCCACGGAAGGTCTCGTTCCTGCCACCATAGTCATCACGTCCAGAGAATCGTGTATTCTCATCAGGACCACCTTTCCTTGTACCACCCAATCCTCCACCTGTTTCATTCAATATAAAGTACAATTGCTCACATCTCTGACTTTATTTTTCCATGGCATTACTTTGATCAATAACTTCAACCCTCAGCCTGCTAAATTTCTGTAATGGACTTGACAGTCTTTCAGTTTTGGCACTGCCATTTATAGGAATATTAGATGTAAAAATACTGACTGAATAGTGAACAGTGTAGATCATGATCTGACTGCACGGATGTGTATGCTGATCATGGTCTGCACTGGTAACAAAGGAAATAGAAATATGGAACCTTAATTTACCCTTCAAAGATTAGGTGTCTTAGTAGTTAGTCCCAACAACTGGACAGTCAACATTTTTTATGTTTGCCAAAAATGTGCCATAAATAAAGCTGTTATACCCAATCTCCTGGGCCGCCATCCTTTAACTGTTCGGCCTCGTTCTACGTCCACCAAGACTCTGCGACCATCTATCTTCTTACCATCAGCATGTTTATATGCAGCTAGAAAAGGTAAATGGGAAGAACAGTGGATGAATTACATGCCTAGAACCACTTCCTAGAAACAGTGTCAAAGGTATTTATCCCCATCTCACAAAGAAAAAATCAACCACATTGTCAAAGCACATTTACCATTATGCTCTGAAAATGGGTCGCCAGGGCCTAATTTAATAACTGCACCCAGTTTTTCAAACTGTAATCCAATCCCACATAGCCCAAATACCCCACCCAGCCATTTTTTCCTCAAATTTTGCTTAGAAACAAAGGCAGTAGCTACACAGTATGTCAATTGTGAAAACCTTCAGCTTCTTTTTATTATCACTTGATCACACAATTTACAAATGTTCACTAACGGCACTGGAATCATAACTGATACAGTCTATACTTAATAGTTTTGACAATATTGTGTCTAAAAAGCCAAATGTTTTATTGCAGCAGAACAGTTTATATCTCTTGAAATAGAACCCAATGTAAAAAACCACCTGGTTTTCACAATAAACATGCTTAATTTAACTGCCATTTTTTTTTAAACTGATGTAATTAAACTGTTTCAAAAGGTCTTCAACTGAAAAATCAAACAGCTAAAAATATTATCACAGAGAGAGAATGTCCTTGAAAAATTGGTGAACTCTTGAAAATTCAAGGATTTCTCAATACTTACCCTGAAAAAAAGATAATCTATAAAGTATTTTGAAATTCTATATATTGACATAAGGCTGTGTCCTATAACAACAGCTGTTAGTCTAACTGGTTCTCTTATGAGCTTATCACATTATTTTTTTGCTTTTTGGTTTTTTCAATACTCACTAAAAGGGTTTACATTTGTATGTGGTATGCATGGTCCTAATAAAACACCAATAATACAAAACAAACAACTTACACCTTACCCTACCCCTTCTTCCTTAAATGTGAAGATTTCTTGAAATTCGGGGAGCAAATTGCCCGTTCAGATGCTATACCTGGTGCAGCATGGGTCCATGTCTATAACCCTAGAAGGGTCAACCCAGCTTACCTGACCTTATGTCATACAAAACAAAAATAAAACCCCCATACTAAATTTGGACTCCATTGTGAAGACTTGAAAAAGTTAAACAGCGATTAAATTCATACCCCTTACAAGGTATGATGCTTGTGAAAAAATATCTTTCTGTTGTTTTAAAAGTTAAAGAACAATTTACTTATTACAAAATTGTCATTGAATTTCAACCCCAAGCTTACCATTGTTATACAAACCCTAATTCTAAAACTGAGGATTTCTTGTAACTAGACACTATCCAGCCCCAAGAGCTCTGGTGCTTTTTCCGGTGCAGCATGGGTCCTCGCAAAAGATCCACAAGGGATCAACCCAGCTTACCTGATTTTTTTTAACTTTAACAAAATTGAAAAATCCCCCCGAAGATCTTTAAATTTACATTTTTAAGTCATGCGAATAATTTATAAATGAAACGACGAACAACAGCTTATTTCATACCCCTTACACGGTATGAGACTGAATAGAAAAAAAAAAACCTCGTTTATTAATATTCATTCTTAACAGTTAAAATAGCAATTAACTATTATGAAGAATTTTGAGTGTTTATCATTTTAATTTTATAACCCCACTGCTTACCACTGTTATACAAACCCTAATTCTTGTGATATATTTTGAGCAGAAAATCAGGGACAAATTCGTTACTGAATGGCGGACCATCGTTTAGCACTCTGAAGCAAAAATAATAATAGACATATTAGTCCAGTTCTTAATCATTCTAAACATATATAACTGTAGTGATATTTTAACTTACGAATTATCCCCAAAAACTTACCAATTTTGTTTCAGAATTTTTTCTTTCTTATACAAAAAGTTCAACTTACTTACCCAAAGATACCAACTTATCTATTTCTTAAAATTTTTTTAAACTTACCATTTCTTGTAAGTGAATTTGTAATTTAAAATCTGTATAACCCCACCCCATATCAATTTTACCATATCTTACCACTGTTTTCCAATTTCAAAGTATTAAGGACACATTTTGAAAACTTACCACTCCTTATTTTTG
Organism: Cyclina sinensis; assembly: GCA_012932295.1. NCBI lineage: Eukaryota > Metazoa > Mollusca > Bivalvia > Venerida > Veneridae > Cyclina > Cyclina sinensis. The sequence goes on along the minus strand of JAAONU010000003.1, from coordinate 39,485,724 downwards.
CTTCAAATACCTGTGCGAACTCCGTCAGTAACTTATTTTCATACTATAAATGTAACAAAGTAAGGGATAGGTATGCATTCTATAACATATAACAGCCTTATAATACATACAGAATTATTATACACATATTTCCAATCTAAAACATATACCAGTGTATCTATGCTAAGTATCGAAGACCACAAAACCCTCAAGTTATTGCCTTGCCTTAAAATGTTTATTCTTGATCTTATATTTTAATGTCTTCTGCTTTGCATGAATTTAATGAAGACTAATTTAAAACCACACATAGCCCTCTGATTGGATCAAATTTACAGCCTATAACCAGCAATGCAAAATTTGACCAATGTTCTACAGAGTTTATTCGTATTTTTGCACTCTAACAGTGAATGGTAGTGTCTAAACTGCTTTCACTTACTGATTGATCAAATAACTGGTTGCCTGACTGACTGACTAACTGTTTGACTGATTCATGATAAGTTTTGATGTTGAACTTTTGTTGTTGTTTGACAAATACAAGGACAGGAATATGAGATTTCTCAGAGAACTTGGTTGAAGACTCCAAGCTATGGTATGTGTAACTTAAGGGAATGTTTAACAATATAACATGATAATATGGTTCTGTTCAATAGAAAGAAGGCACTTGATCATGAAAATCACTTTCCATCTTGTGAAGTCTACTTAGAGTCAATTTCTTAGAAGTGTTGCTAACTCAGAAACTTTAAGGCCTGATTTATGTGTTTTGAGCTATCAACTTCAGAAGTTATTTTAAGTCATTTATGTGAGAACGTTGTGCCATTAGCTGCAGAAACACATGGTGTAATATATGCAATACTTCAACAAGTCCTTAGTTCTAGAGTGCTTGAGTAAAAACATCAGCTAAGAGGTAAAGAAAACAAGATATACCTAGGCCAACATGGACTGCCAATTTTAAAACACCTAACATGACTTTTACCACTGTAGTAAAAATAAAAATTGGCCCTAAACTGAAGGTTGCATAATGGTAGGAGACAGAAAGCCAACAGAAGATTTCCATTTTTTTATTCATAGTGGTTGCTTTTGTGGTTGTTGTTGTTGAAATCTGAACCAGTATAAACTAGTATCCAAATCAAATCTGTGTTTCCCTGTAAACATCAGAACTTCATACAGGAACAAGTGTTTCAGCCTGACGTTGAAGGTTTCTCGTTTGCAGGTAGATTTAACGCTAGATTATTTTTCAGTGTCTGTGACGTTACAAATACCCGTTAATTATTATTACATATGGAATACACAAGTGAACGAATAGTGAACACTTGGGATTTAACATCATGTTTGAGGTGGAGTTTGCATCCTGTTCCCAGCATACCCATTCTGATCAGCAGGTACTAGTTTTATTTATTTCTTATTGTAAGTAATCTATGATCTGATCTTTACAGGGGTCAACAAATTGGAAGATTTTTTCAACAATTTTTTGATTTTATTATGTTCAAGAAGTAATAAATCAAACTCTACACTAAATAAGAAGTGCTGTCTAATCTCTTTAGATAAAGTGTTTAGACCTTAGATCATTGTTGTTTCACTGTCATAAAAATAACCAGCATGATAAGATCTTGGCAGAGTTGAGATTTTCTTTCATCTGTTTTTTTTTTCTTTCTTTTTAAAATGCACTCAAGGTGAAACTTTTTTTCACAGACAAATTCCAATTTATATTCCCTATTTAATATCTGTTTCATTGGCAAAATGTAAAAATTGGACTGGTCAGTAGTTAAAATGACCTTCTCAGTCTAGCTGCCTAGTGTATTAGTCTCTTGATGTCAACTAATTAGTTTAAATTGAATAAATCATGACTACATACTGGTCTTCTTTCTGATTTCTTGTTGCAAAAACAAGATAAAATATTTTATTTTCAAAACCATACAATTCTAACTAAAATGAATTTTTATGAATTCATCCAATTATTTTCTTAAAATGTTAACTAACTGGAATTAAACAATTAAGACTAATTAGATGCATATGTAAATCTTCAATTTACAGATTTAATTATTAAGTGCTGGTGTTCTCTAGATTTTATTCATCACCCTCGTTTCTACAGAATTTAGCAAGTTTTCGAAACTGCCTAGCAACCTGAAGTAAAAAGTTAGTTTGGTGCCAAGGAGGTATTAACAAAATATTTCATTACATGCTCTATTAACACTGCTTGTTGAAGTTGGTACCTTTTATTATTAATTAAGTACATCAGATTACATACATTGATTAATTAATGGTGAGTCTTTGAAGAAATATCTGAGGAAAATGGAACAATCCGAGAGCCAAGGCCATGACATGGCCAACAGGAACTACCAGGTTTTCATTTTGAACATTTCAATGTATAGGCCAAATTAAGAAATTCAGAAAGTTTGGCTAGTGTTAAATCATGGCCATTAAAAGATAAGAAGTTAACAAATTAAAGAATATATTACTGTACTTCTAAATCTCAATCTTTCAAAGTTAATGGAAACTATTGTGCATTTATGATCCAGCCCTACTCTGGACTCCCCAAGGAGTCAATCAATGTTGCACCAAGTTTTGAATTTCTCCTGATTTCTAGAACCATCTAAGTGTAATCTTTCTGTCCAACACACTTCTTAAATAATAGTTTCATACTTGACATCAACATTTTGTATTTCAACTTACGATCTTGTACAAAATGTAATGACCTACATTCTAGCTTGCTGACTTGTAATTCCGACTGTTCAGCTGTTACATACAGTGTACTTCTGCACATTAGCTGCAATTCTGCTGCTGGTGTTTCAATGTCAACCTATATTATTCTGCAGTTTCGTGAGAGCTAACTTCCTTTAGCAAGTGACAGACAGTTCTGTTTTAATGAACTGACATCTACTATTAACACAGTAAACTTATCTAGAGTCCTAAAGCCTTGTTTTAATCGCTGGCCCTTAAAATACACATTTTTTTTGTCATAGATTATCAGTTACAACACGACACTGCACAGTTAAGCTTTAAAAATATGGATGCTATTGATTACAATTGAGTTTCCTTCTTGAATCAGCAGTTTAGACACTTCCATTTGATGCTGTGTTTTATCCAATATATATTGACTTAAATGATTTAAATGCCACTAACTAAAATTTATGTTAAGTTCTCTTTAATGAACTGAAACTTTATTTTGCTATTCAAATTCCATATATTCCTAGTATGCAACAAAATTAAGGTTTTGCTTGCAGAAATGAAACTGCAAGTCAATATTGCCATAACATTATTTCTGGGAGGAAAAATGTCAAAATATCACCTGTAAAATGAAAGGTGTTCTGATTTTTTTTTTGTCTACAAATATTTTAAACCCTAATAGTTCAAAGGCAACACTGAAATAAGACAGAATTCTCTATGTAATAACTGATATACCAAATCATATGTTAATGTAATTACCCACAAAATATCATATATATATAAATGATGTATATACATGACATTTTAATGCAAGACAGCATGAGAATCAGAGATACTCCCTGGTGAGAAAAAAAAAGCAGGGGAAAGAAAACTGAAGAAAAAAGACTTTGCAATGATACAACATCTCAAAAAAAGGAGGTAGGATGATTCATCATCTATAGATTTTGTAATCAATTTAAACAGAAGAACTCTGATAGTAATACCTGTACAATTAAGAACAGCCTGTTAGCAGACAATGTTCTGGAAACAGAAAACATATTGCTATCTATAGACCACCTTAGTGAAATCTACAGATATCTGTCTAACCTGGTGTTGCCACCAAAAGTTGTTTCTGCTTTTTTATGAAAACATGCCCTTAAAAATTCCAGTAAGGGAAAGAACACTTGAAATCATAGTCAAGTGCTAAGTTTGAATGAATGACATGCTCCCGGTGGGGCCTCAAAAAGGTTAAAGTTTTGTGACAAGACAGACCAGAAACAATATGCCCTCCCTCCGGGTGCATAAAAAGTTACAAATCTGAGAACTAGTATCTATCCAAGTTGTAAAGTTAACTTTTGATATCAGAATATTCATGATGATGAACACCGTGATAGGTCTTAGCTAAGATCACTTTTACCTAATACTAAACCTTGATAAAAAGGTACCAACCACCTAGTTTTATTTTAACCATACACAATTTAAACGCCACACACTTTTGGCACTTCACCATCAAATCCAGTGACCCTTTCCAGTAAGGCTTCAATACCAAAAGTAATCATTTGGAGTATGCATATGAGTATACAAAGTACAAATAATGAGTCTTATTAGCGCCAGAACACTTTTTATTAATAAACCACCTCATTACGTGTCTAATCACCTGGCTATTACATTCTGGAAAACACAGCAGATTAACTTGTTTGCTATATTCATTTCTTATAAGCAAAGTAGATTACTTTGTCACATGACAAACATTGTTTGCAAAACAACAGAGCTGTTACATAGTTCCTTATATTATGCGCATGTAATATAACAGCAAACAAAACATTCTGCGTATAACATATCTTTTTTTTGCTGCACATTTTTTTCAGATTACTAGTGTCTTCTCTAACCAATGAAATTATTTCTTACATGGGAGGAATTTGACTACCTGGGTAGTCTGGGTATTCTTTACTATATTTCAGGTTTTGAAGTACACTTAGGTACTCAGACAATTTTTCTTATTTGTTTACAAGATAATAAACTACCAGGAATCACCAGTGTAAAAATCATTGTCAAAACCTTGCCAACATTAAACATTACAGGCTGACTGCAAAAGTTTTTCTCAGATTCTGAATGAGACTCTGGCCTGAAAATTACAAATGACATTTATGGTGACTGCACAAAAGCTATACTGAGAAAGTGGCATTTATACTATGTACACACACTTAGGCAACTGAATATCGCAACAACAAAATAGTTGCATGTTTTTCAATCATTTTGGAAATCTTATTTTCAGATGTCACCCTGGGAGTATCTGTGATATATCAGAAGTCCTAAATGGAAGTTATCTAAATAGGAATACTTACAGTGCATATCCCTCTCATGTTCATACTCGATAAATGCGTATCCTCTGGGCTTGCTTGATACTTTGTCACTGACCAATTTAATCTGAAAGTACAAAAAGAATTGGTTTCTCATTTGCTCAAGTCATTTATCTTCTTGCTTTGTCTGATTCTCCTATTCAGACTATCTGACAATAAAGTAATGGCATGCTGATGGATGACACAATATGTGTAAATAACCAAGGCTTTTAGGCTGCCAATACTGGATGTCATAACGTTTGCCCAAATCAGGACATTTGCCCCCCAGGACAATTTTTTGACCCTGTGATCTCTAAGTTGGTCTGGTGGGAAGAGCTCAAGGTGCATGCACCTGTGAAGTTTCGAGGCTGTGTGTGGAAAGTCTTCATGTTATGGTCAAGGTTAAAGTTTTGTGACAAATAAACAAACACACAGTCAGACCAAAAACAAACTGCTCTCCCTATGGGTGCATAACTTTTATAATGTTCAATGCTCATCCTTTTCTTGTCTGGATATGTCACAAAGCTTTCAAGTTCATAGTATAATAATGCTACAAAGTTCATAAGTTTTTGTTTGAAGTCATAAAGTTTGACTTTCCTTTGCTCAGATAAATCAGTTAACTCAGTATGTCAAGCAAAGCCTTTTAAATCAATACTAATGTCTGATAATGGAAGCCAAGAAAGACTGACTTCACAATTATAAGTAAACATAAATCCATAGTTTGTAAAAACGCAAGAAGCACAAAGGGTACCAGACAAATTATATGTAACTGAAAATATATTCTGCAAAAATTAGATAACAAAACATTTGGAACAGTCTGTACTAATTTCCAAATCATCTTCTGCATATAGCAAAAATATTAGCTTATAGACAAAGAATGCAATAAACAAACAAATAACAGAAAAGCAGTGCATGGTGTTCTATTTTTCCAACAATTTTGTCTCTATATATAACTTATCAAAGTATACCATTATATAAGAGGATAATTTCACATAATATTTGAATATAAAGATCTTGCACAAAAGCTTAGAGTGCATCTTATGTCCTGGAATACTCAGGTGAATGCTGTCAGGTCAAAGCTGTTATTCATTTCAATATACTGACTCTAAGTAAGCACTCAGACAGCAATGCTTGAACATTTCAAGGCATATCCACATTTATAAACACTTCTTTTATGAATTTTAAGATAGATTTTAATGCATACTACATTATACCATACAGCATTCAGACTAAACTCCATTAATGAGACCGAGGCCTGTCTATCAAAATAAGACAACCATTGTTTCTATAAAGATATTGGTACTGTGGAAATGACATCTAGCCAGCTTCAACTGTCTTTGATTTATAAGCAAGTTTACTTGCATGTTTGTAACAAGCCAAACTTTGGAAGTGTTTAAAGAACAAGCAGCTGCATTCAGGGTAATTTTCTCTGGTAATCTCAAGCATAATTAGTGATCTCCATTCCACGCTGTCTCAAAGGGGGGTAAAACTCACAAAACTCAGAATTACAGCAAGGGAAGTAACTGTTGCAACACTAAAATACACATTCAGGGAGCGAGGCAACTGATGCAACATCCAAGGGACTTTACTAATGCTGACTTTTCTGACTACTTTAATAAGAATTACTTTACCTGGTTTCAGATATCTTCTTGCTTCCAAATCATGTTTGTAGCTTTTACAATACTAATACTAATACGTAAGTTGTGACAGAACATAACTCTTTTTTTTATCTAAGCTGGCTGTTTTATTTGATAACATGTTGTCTTAATAATTTTAAATGTAAAGGAACAAGACCTGGCCATATGCTTATTTCTGTAGGGTATGTTTTCTCACAAAGTAACCATAACCTGTGTGAAATTGCCATTAAAGCGACTGACTCACAGAATTAAGCCTATTTTTTTTTCTTTAAAATTAATGAGAAGCTAACATGCTATGAATAAAACGTAATTTTATGCTTATATAGGTTATAAAAAATGAAGAAAAACAATCTGATTTTAACAGGATTTGAACCCATGCCTTCAGGTTAGCAACCTAGACCTGGTGACTGAGCCACGATGAAATGTTCTTTACAACGGTCAATACAATAACCAATGGTCAATACAATAACCATTTGAAACAAGTTTTATTAACAATGATAAGTAATGCTTAACAGAAATACTTTGTTTCTTATCATGAAATATTCTTAAATGTATAGTTTAGCTCATACAGTACGCGCCAGGAGGAACTCGTTTTCCTCGAGGTCGTCGCGGACTACCCATTCCATAAAACGTGACCAAATCTGCCGCATTTCGAGGATCCCCGGCGGACATCCGCTAAATGGTTCCGCGAACATTTTCACAGGTATAATTATTGATATCGAGGCTCTCACAGTTCCCTGTTACATGCATTTCAGCGAATTTAACGCTTTAAAGTATCAAATAAATGTATAAAACTCTCATTTTGATGCATTTGTTTACCAATGCTCCTATTTGTTAAAGCAAAGAATGACAATTCAAAGCAATTGCTACTTGAAACAGCTGACCGTATTTTCAGAAAATAAACTGACTGGTTTCCGATTGCAAAGTGTTAAAACTGTTTTCCTATTTAAAGAAAACAAACAACATGTAAACCCTACTGCGACATCTGTATCGTCTAGGCGCTTGGCAAAAATTATTGATTGATTTTGCTATGTAATAACAAGCGTGCTCAAAATTTCAACAACTGAAGAACACAATAAACTTACACAACAAATGTATTTGAAGTTTGATTATAATTTTACCAAATGTCACATAACTGGTAGACGTAAAATGCACAGTTTCATAACGGTCGTTTCATTAAATGTTCAGCTTATCCAGGTGAGTTATGACCCTAATTAATTTTGCGCTGGTCGTCAAATATCGCCACGATATTTCGCCATGTTGAGACATCGAGGACGTCCGTCTTTTTCCTCGCTGTTGCGGCGAATATTTCATTTTCCGCGTCCGCGCAAAAAAGCGGAAAATGTGAGTTCCTCGTGGCGCGTACTCTATTGCAAAGATTTATGAAAATAGTCTCTTATAATTCTTAAAGAATGACCACATTCATATTTTATGTTTTATTATTTGTATGACTGAATATTTTATTATTTCTACATGGATGAGACTCAATTTAAATAAATAAATAATAAAATTAACAATATAAACAAAGTATCTACCCCATCACTAATGGGATAAATATTTTACCAATAAAAGTGTGAAAACTTTATATTATGATGTGTTTCTGTAAACAAAAACGGAGACAGTAACTTAGTTTAGACATGTTCTTCACAACTACAACAAGAATTTTTACATATATAAACATTTTCTTTTTTTAAGCATCATCTACCCATCTGTGAGTCAGTCGCTTTAAGAAGAGTTTTATCTCTACAGTTACTGTAATATTATTAAGAACCAATTACAGGGTATTTGTGTAAGAGGAAAATATCAATCTACTGAAATAGAAGTATGTTATCTGAAACATTTCAAAGCAATTAATGTCAGTAAACATTTCTCAATATCTCAAGAATCTTCTAAATTTCTTTCTGCTCAAGGTATTTTATCCATCATGGAATCAATAATCTGTAATAATAAAGTCCCTCACATTGCTGGACTACAAGCAGGAAAAAACTTAGAAATTACTTCAAGGTAGTTCTGTCCTTGACAGTATGGACATTTAATATTTGTCAATTTATTGTTTTCGAACATTTTTATTACAGATTCCCCCAACCTCCCTCTTCAATATTACTTAAACCACAGCCTATAAGCAATCTTAACTGGTCTAAACAGTATTAAATTGCATTGTATTTGCCTGATGTACATCTAAAGTATGAGTAACTTACCAATTTAAATATATCTTGACTAGAATTTCCTCTACACCAACTCTGAACAAGCCTAAGAACTGTATGTTAATTACTTGGCTATAACAAGAGATGACAAGTGAACTAGTATTAATCAGTATGTGTTTTTATGCACACCTTCAACTACAGGGTTCGTGAAATATTGACGCAGATACCTGATAAAACTATTCAATAATTCATAGTCTATCTTGTAATCCAATTTACAGAATTTGGCATGTCCCAAGAGGCACAAGATCATTTTCTTTTAGTTCAAGAAGAAAGCAACAAAGCATAAGGTCACCTGACCATATTGGGTTGTTACAGAGAAATAAATAATTCCGTACATGCTATTTTTTTTTTGATAATCTTGTATATATTGACCATATCTGGAAATAAAATGAAGTGTAACATGATGCTATGTTTAAACTCAAGGTTGTGAAATGTTATCAAGCTATGAAGACATAAAGGAATAAGTGAAAAACTGAAATTAGAGACTAAGTGATATTGAAATTAAAATCAATTGGAATTAAAAACAGGTAAAGTAATAATAATGATGTATTTCTAATCATGAAAAGCCAAATTTCCCCCACCTTTTTTTTTTCAATTTGAACGTAAAATTTATTTATGCCAATGCAGAATATTTTACAACTTGTGCTCCATGAATGGAAGGATTTTTTTGTCACACAACATAGCATGCTAATGCCACAAACAAACAGATAACAAATCTAATGTATAAATTTTTGGTTAGGACAGAAACCTGTTCTATTTTCAGGATAGGAAATGTTTAATTCAGGTCAGTACAAAACGAAAAACAACAGGCTATTAATATGTTACCTCCCTTAGTCCAAATGACACCATTTACCAAGCCCAGAGCAAGCTGTCAATTTCATTCAACTAAATTATGTGACCAATAAACCAGTAAGTTCAGTGTGATCGTTTCTGTGTGTGACCTAAGACAACTTGTAGCTACATTCAACAGCATGTAGGCTTCTTCTGTAGCAACAATAAAATAATTAATGTAGGCAGAAAATTGAAGCACTTACATCACTAATGATTTGCATCAATTAAATAATTGAAAGCAGGTGGAAAACATTCATGTCTGCTTGAAAAAAAAGATGAGTCTGATTTTTAAAATTAGCATACCAATGTAACAAAGCAAGCACTTTTGATTAAATAGCTATAAATAACTTGCATTATGAGTTAGCTCAAATCTTTTAGCACTTTGTTCCACTAATAAAAGTTTTAATTACATCCATTCTTCAAGTTCAATGGGACATGGAATTCCTACTAAACTAATTTTACCACTAAAGAAGCAGTTACTGATAACACATGAAACTGATGCCAAAGAATCACAATAGTCTAGAAATTAGACACCTGTAGAAAACAGCAAGACAAAATATGATGTTCAAAACTTGTCCAGGGAAACACATTATACTATATACAATACAAAACAACACAATACGATACCATAAGATACGATACCATATGATACAAATACAATACAATACACAACATTATCTTCTTTTAAATAATGTTTTCTGAGAAAAAATAAGTTACTTTAACAAGGGCAACCTTTACCAAATAAAAACAAATTCAGGACAAGAAAAATCATTGCCATAAACATTAATAAATGTTCAGCAACAATTTTTCACACACTTAACAGCTTCTGTACCTCGGTACTAAATTATACAATCTTCATTATAATCTTGTCAACAACTAAGGTCATGCTACAATGTTAATTGGTTCTCATTGAAGCAATTACAATTCTTTATTTGAATCGAATCAAATTATGACAACATTTCCTGTGTTTTTGTCTTTTTTTTTTTTTTTACATTCAGCTCAAGGTCACATCTCAAAACCCAATGCAAATGAGTCAAAATTACTTGTACAAAGGAATTATTCAAAATTAACTTTGGGTCACACTGTCTTGTCATTGCTGAAATTCCAATTAAGACACTCAATATCTTTAATATATATAAAGATTTTTCACATGGTATGTTTTAGACAGAAATCTTGAAGTATTGTGGAAACTACACTTAAAAGTAAAGGTTACCAGTTTTTAAAACTATACAATTACAGTTTTATATCTTAAGCCTCTAATCAACAATGATATTTCAGCAATAAAAGGTTGCAGAGTTATACTTCAAATAGAATGCTCTGTGAAATTTTTTTTTCCTGACAAACAATTTACTTGAAGGTAATAGTGAAGTCCCTGTTTTCCCAGTGAAACGTTATTGCTTTTCATTGAATTTACTCCGAGTACAGTGCTGGACCATTTCCAATCTTCCTACCACACAAAAAAAATTGATAGATAGATAGAAACCCCCTTCTAACAAATTGACTGACATTTCATATGAATTAAAATATATACACACCTATCTAAGTGTTGGTGGAATTAGTCTGGAATACTAGTCAATATAGCATTTACTTCCTTTCTATTCATGTGAGCTATTTTCAAAGAGTTATTTTTGTGTGTGTGTGCTATCTAAAAGTATTGTTGAAGACTAGAGAAATTCAGAGTCTCATTTTTACTTGGAATTCTATGGGAGGAAATTACTTCAATCTGAGGGACTTTAAAATCAGTATTAACTGTTCACTTGTTTGAGTGTTTTTTTTAAATTTTATTACCTTCAACAAATCAAGTAACTTGAAAATTTACTGTATTTTGTTATTTTGTTTGAGATTGTGTGTGTGATCGAAAATGGATTAGCAACTTTTTTAAGCAGCTAAAAAAAATAATAAACTACGGGTTTTTCAATTCAACTTTTTTTTTTCATCAAATCAAACTTAGTGATTTTTCAAAGATTCCAATATTTTACCTCTTTTCATCACAAGTGAATTTATTTTCTTTCCAATCAAATGAATCAGTGTTTTTGAAAATCCTCTTTCAGGATTTTTTTTCTAGAGTTATCTGGACTTGGATACATTTTTCTAGAGTTATCAGAACTTGGATATATTTGAGTCAAGAACAACCATTCTTGTTGAGATAAGTGAAGGATTCTATGATTGTTAATCATGAGCTATAACTTATCTGGGGTTCAGGCTCTGCCTCAAAATGTGCATTCAAGCAGGCACACAAATTTCACACAAGGAATATGGGGCCCTGGTGGGGGTCAACGTGCAGCAAGGAGTTATGAAAGGGATCGAACACATTCAACCACTTCAGCAACTACAGCTAACACTGTTGATTCTGACGAGGTAATATACTTTATGTCTTTCAAGGCTGATTTTGTGATCTTAAACAAAGGCTCTAAGTATCTAGTATTTTTTGTTCTTCTCATGTACACTCAACTAGCCAAAAACCTGATCTGTTAACTTTTGTTTCTTTTTTAAATATCCCTTGCTCTCATAGTCTTTGACAAACCTACGTGAAATCTATGTACCTATACACGGGTTTCTATGAAACCCTTTGTGTACATAATGTTACACCTATTTATTCATGTCACTGTTGTATTTCACCATCTCAAGTATCTTTTACTTAACTGCACTTACAAGCAGATTTATAACATTTTTTACTCTACAAAATTTGCTACCACATTACAATTAAAACCCCTCACCAATCAGATATCAAACTAACTTTGGTTTGGATCTTCCCAAGCTCACCAAATGTTTCATTCAGGAATCTTGTGTATGAAGCGGTATTTCATTGCTATTTTTTGCTGCTAAATCTGAAACTCAAAACAAGTTTCAATATTTGAGTGACATTACTTTAAATCAAACTTGTATTGAAGACAGACTGTAATGCTAGAAAATGATGCTGGTGCCAGGAACTATGCAGAAGACAGACTGGACATGTTTAGACAACTCAATTGAAACTGGGCTGTTTGAAGTACCATATGCACAGTATGAACATTCCATGATAATCCAGGTAGCTGCCAATTTCTCTAATGAGCTTTCTATAAATAGAACCAGATTGTTAACAACCTGATTAATGTTCATGGACAGAAAAAGTTATAATCTATACATGAATTGATAAAAGACAGATATCGAAACAATTTATCAGGGGAACTGGTTACATATCTATTCTCTTGAAACAAGCCATCAATACCAATCATACTGTATTGGCAGTACTGCACATGCAATTTAATCTTTTCATGCTCAATTTCACACATCAACTTTATGAGAAAGAGAAAAGAATTATATCATTTGTAAAAACTCTCCTGCACCTCTGATCTTTTATTCGCAACTGGAACCATGGGATTAAAGCTTAATTGAAAATGCATGGATGATTGATACAGGACAATCTAGACTGATATAAAAACCAGAATTAATATTAGTGTTTTGTTACCTGCCTCATTCCAAAAGGTTCCCAATGAAATCAAGCATTATGTCATCAGTTACAGTCTTTCACCATCAATTATCATCTTGACAAATCAATAATTTGAAAATTCTCAGTTATAAATGCTTGCCAGATTGCTTTGTTGAACTAGCAGAGATGCCAACACATATTTAATATCAATCAGTCTGTGACAAGTATACTATGGCCAGGAACATCATCTAAAGCCTTACTCCCATTGCCGACTCTCCATTGCCAACTTAAAATAAATATTTTCTTATCTTATCTTATCTTATCTTATCTTTCCAACAATCACCAAACCTGAGGTGGTAACAACATGCTCACAGATTCAGTACTGGGCCCAGGTCATTGTGTCTTTCCATCTAATTCTATCTATCTTGTGTAACATTAATATAGCCTCATACTGGATTAAACTTCTGCTTCCTCTATCATTGTAACCAAGTATTGTCCAAGACTGAAATATGACCACTTTATAGAAACTTGATTGGGAACATGGTCCACTTTCATTCAACTCTCATTTCATTGAGGGGGAAGTTGCCATCAACTGTTACTTTCAATGTCCATATATAATGATGGAACAGTCTTACTCCTGAAAATACCTATAAATAATAAAGAAATTACAAATTAGTGGGTGGCTATCACTTTGTCCCGTCCTCTCCAGTCCGCTACATATGTTGTTTTTTTAACATCTTTTGAGTAAGTCCAGTTTCTAACTTGACAATTAAGATGTATATGAAAGATCGCAATGCTATTCCATGTGCCATGTTTGATAACTCTTGACCTGTACTCTGTAATTATTGCCCTTTTTCACTTTGATAATGTCCCAGAATTTACTTTTTCTTGAATATCTCTGAAATCAGTATTTATTATTAACCTAAACCTTGAAAAAGCTATTGAAGACCACAATGCAACTCCATGTGCCTAGTCTGATAACTCAGAGTTGTTATTTTGACTTAATTATACCCCTTTTTCACTTAGAAAATGTCCCATAATTTACATTTTTCTTGAATATCTGTGGAACCAATACAGTTATTAACTTGAAACTTAAAACAAATATGAAGAAAGATAGGCAATCTCCAAGAGCCAAGTTTGATAACTATGACTTGTCCTTTGATGTAATTATGCCTTCTTTTCAATTACCATCTGTTCCTGCTTATAAGGCATCCTCACTGATAAGTCGCATCCCAAAAATCTGTACTTTTTGCACTGACCCCCTTAATTATAAGACATGGTATGAAATGAATAAGATTCTATGTATGGTTTCTGGATGATTTAACAGATTTATACAGATTTCAGCTACATCTGCCTTCTCATTCAGCTTCTGCAATGATTCCAAATGCAAATTAGTTGGTAGCTTTTAAGATTTTCAAGAACAGACCTGGTACTGTTGATGTAATATGTATATACTGGCTGGCGGTGAATGACGTTCAGAAAAAGTTGTTCAGGGTTCTGCAAAGATTCTTTTTCTTGCAGAGTTGAATCACATTCAGCAATAGCTCTGTACAGATTTTATTTTATCTCAGAAATACTTTCAGGACAATAACTCCATTTCATAACAATACTTATGATACCAATGAAAACTGCGTCTCACTATATGTCCTGAAACAAACAGTCTTCATAAACTGTCTGTCCCTATATATAATTCCTTTAATCAGTAAAACTGTAATAATGCAGGCAGTAACACAGCTGAGTTAAATTATAGGAAAGCAGTTTGATTAAGTATGAATGTAGTAGCATGCCTGCACATCTAAACATTTCTAAACCAGTGCAACTGAAATCTGTTATGCCAAGACAAAACAGACATTCTATTTCAATAAAATTTAATTATGAAACTTGCCCACAACTGGGTTCACAGTGACCTTGGGTCTGCTGATCTCTGCAGCCATTCTTGCAATTACCTCTGGTCACATGACAGTACCATCTAAATGTGACAGTACCATCTAAATGTGTGACAGTACCACCTGAATGTGTGACAGTACCATCTGAATGTGTGAGTGACAAGATACTCTGAATGTGACAGTAACAGTTTAATATGTGAGTGACAATACAATCTGAATGTGTGACTGTACCATTTGAATGTGTGACAGTACCATTTGAATGTGTGACAGTACCATTTGAATGTGCGAATGACATTACAACCTGACTGTGTGACAGAACCATTTGAATGTGTGAATGACATTACAACCTGAATGTGTGACAGTACCATTTGAATGTGTGAATGACATTACAACCTGAATGTGTGACAGTACCATTTGAATGTGTGAGTGACATTACAACCTGAATGTGTGACAGTACCATTTGAATGTGTGAGTGACAAGACATTCTGAATATGTGACAGTACCATTTGAATGTGTGAGAGACATTACAACCTGAATGTGTGACAGTATCATTTGAATGTGTGAGTGACATTACAACCTGAATGTGTGACAGTACCATTTGAATGTGTGAATGACATTACAACCTGAATGTGTGACAGTACCATTTGGATGTGTGAATGACATTACAACCTGAATGTGTGACAGTACCATTTGAATGTGTGAGTGACAAGACATTCTGAATATGTGACAGTACCATTTGAATGTGAGTGACAATACAATCTGAATGTGTGACTGTACCATTTTAATGTGTGACAGTACTATTTGAATGTTTGACAGTACCATTTGAATGTGCGAGTGACAATACAATCTGGATACATAATTGGTGTTTCAAATTTTAACCTTTAACCTACAATACAGCCTTGACCATGGCACAGCTGTTTATTGCATGTGATCCAAAACATCATCATAAGAAGTATTTTTATAACAAGGAATAAAAAATTTTAGCATCTGACAATGTTCAATCTTTGAAAAAAATGTAATAGTAAAAACAGTGCAACAATAAAAGAAATGTTGATACTTTTTACTTCTGTCTTTGAATTTTTACCTCTGGAAATGAATTATCCAGTTCATCAATTCCATATGGATTATGGGTAGCTATGATTGCAATTCAAATAATATTGTCACTCAGCTACGAGGTACACCTATTACAGCAAGACATTACCAAAGCAGCAGGTATCTGGCAACTTAACACAGTCAACTGAGTCTCTCTTCTTGTTTACAGTTATTTGGTATTCTGTGTAATAAGTTCACACTGCTTTGTAGCATACCATCAAGTTATACTTCATAAATTGTGTATGGAGTTTTTGCCTCTCCTTATTCTTGCTGTTTCTCTCACTGTACAAGAAGTTTCCGCACTGTCATTAGTTATGGCAAAAGATGGTGCACTTAACAGGGGCAGACCCAGGATTTCAGTTTGGGGGGCGCAAAATGTTCGGCCCAATTTGTGTCTGTTTTCTACCTCAATTCAATGACTGTGGTTATGCTAGAGTATACTGATTTGGCAATATCACATGGGCTTCTGATTATTCAATTCAATGTTGAACAATAAACTATACATCATTTAAAGACATATTCAAAATAGACCTACAATAACACCTATGGTCCAGGAATTTTAAGAGGCGTGCTGGGTGCACCCCCCTCTGGATCAGCTAGTGCTTAACATTCAGTAATAATACAAACTCTGAAACAGCTAACTGTTCAGTTTAATTGCTTTAAATGTCTTCAGATGTAATTCTCCTGTGACCTACCATTAAAGGTGGACACTAAGTGGAAAACCCGTACTGTCCACTCTGTCAACTGGTGGGCATCTTTCGCAGCTTTCTATTTAAACTGCATGAGAAGGTTATTTTATGACATCTTTCTCTATTAGTAAATAAGTAAGTGAAGTGTTGGCAAGTCGTCAAGCTAGACATGAGATTTCTTCTGGCACCTGACGATTTTCCACAAGCACCTTGTGCAGTATACATACAATGAACTAGAAATCACACCTGCATTACAATTAGTGTATCTTTCGAGGAAACTCTTGTCAATTGTGATAACATTCTACCACTGTCATCTACCTCTCTTCGTCTTCTTGTTTTTGGAATGACAAAACTGATGGAATTATAATATAACAAGTGAACTTGTGAAAGATTCTTTTCTACTTTCACTTTCTACATACTCTGTTATGTCAGTGACGTAATGTAATTGGATGTAATTAATAAATATTTGAACAGACAAATGTAGAGTACTGAATTTTTTGCCAGAACAAGTGGCAGGCAACTGACTGAAAGAGGGGCTATTTTAAGAAACAATTAATATCATATTTCTAAATCTTGCACTCAAACTGTCAAATTCATTCAATGTTTTCAAAGCTTGTACATCGCAGTATACTGTAACGTGTGGACATTTTGTTGTTTTCGAGTTATAATGATACTCAATGTAATCAAATTAATATGTAGCTGTGAACGCTTGCCATTGTTTTTACTTCTTCATCTATTTTTCCCTCAGACATTCTGTTTAGAAAGATTAATTGGATATCATTAAAAAATGTTCATAACATTAATAAATTCAAAATATTATAATTTGCAATACTGGTAGCGTTTCACATTTATAGCACATGTACTGGTCTTCCTACTATTATGCTCCTCTGGGATATTTATAAAATGTCATTTGTCATCTGAATAATATGCAATCACACTTATGCCATTTATGAAACAAGTACTGGATTATATATTGTGAGTGTATAATTTTTTGGAGACAGAAAAGGGTTTTGATAGTGTATACATGTAACCATGGCGATGCGCCTTAGTGCCACCATCACACCAGGCCAAGGGCTCCAAGAACCCATCCAGGTAAAATATTCTTCAAATACTTGTTTTACTTCTATGGTAATTTCTTCCCTTTATTAATTTCGATTCCTGGGGGCTCTGATGCCTTTAAGATATAGACCTATGGATTAATGTTAGCACTGTAAGTGATACTAATCACTATAATATTATCTGAAACAAAAATAACGAATTAAACAAGTACAACAGCCAAAATATTTCATGCCAAAATGTTTGGGTATTCAAGCCACTATCTTGTGCTTTTTAATATACGAGGGTTTTTTTTTAAAAAAAAACAAAAAACAATTCTAGATAAAGCTGACAATAATCATGGTGTTTATGGCTTTATGCTTGTGTTTCACTCAACAGATTCTACTGAATGAGGACAATTTGCTATTAATTCTTTTTTAAACAACCAGGTTTGATTTATAAAACAATGGAAGATACATATGTATACTAGGAATTTGTCCAATAAGTCTAGATTTATGCTATGTAGAGAAGCCATTTAAAATCTCTAAAAAAAATGACAGAAACCCATCTCTGTTGTCAAGTGACTAAAGTCATTGACTTCAAATAACTTCACCTTTCACTTACTGATGGTGATGGGTTCAAGCCCCACTATCAACCATCACCATCTTAGGAAGAACTGGAGTCTACTACTGGTCATTCCAAGGAACTATGGTCATGTAAGTTTCCTGCCCAATATGACTCTGACTATTAGAGGGTGTTTAACTTGAAGTAAATAAAATGACAAAGCTACACTTCAACATAATCCTGCAATATAACTAAAAAGTGTCTTACGTATTACAGGTAAAACAGAAGATCCCTACTAGTGAAAGCCTAATCCATGTGACAGCAGGAGAGGTCATGATCTTCCTTTAGCCCCTTTAGCATATTGATATATGATTAATCTCTCAAATGTGAGCTCAACCTTTGAGCTTCAGTCATTATTTGTGTATATGGCATACCTGATTTAAGTTAACATTGATTTTTTTTGTGATATTAGCTTCAGAAAGACTAGAAACTTAGAATAGAACATTGGAGCTTAGTACTAGTTTAATACGAGTGGTGCAGCCACGAGTGAAAATATCAACATATGGTGTTCACGAGATGAAATAAATTCCCATCTTCCACTAAAAAACAAACAAATTTTCTTTTTATTTTATGCCAACACGTCAAAAATGGGTATTTTATGACATTTTTAATCAGGGCCTTCAATAAATTCCCCATGGTGAGCCCCAAATCAGTTAATGCGTACTTTGGTTACTCCGCACAAAAAAAAGTGCAAACAATCTCCAATACATATGATAACTTTACTTCTGCTGAAATAAACTGAATACACTTTTATCAAATAACATTTATTTTTCTCTACACAGTTTGTCAATATTTATTGAATTTTAGCCATACATACTTTAATTATAAAAGCGGATTAATACCAAGTAATATTCAATCAACTGAATTGAAAGTCGGCCATATTGGATATTGTCCATGTGAGTTATGTAAACAAATCAGACATTTTAAATAAATTATGGCGAATTTCATCATTGTTCACAACTAGTTAGGCTCAGGAATTCAATATTATAATTGGATTTAACAAGGTAAATAAATTTCACTCGCTGTCACAGTCTGAAATACAGCGGATTCTCTTGTATTTACGTGGTGGGGAAATTCCTGAAGTTTCATCAAGCAGTAGTTCCGGCACAAACAGTGTATTATCAAAATGATAATTTCACTGATTCAAAACAGTGGATTATCACTTTTATCTCACTGATATTTCCCTATATTTCATTGGTAGGCATAAAATAAAATGTTTCAACTTGAACAATAGTAGCCAATGAAACATAAAAAACAGTCCTAACTAAGTTGAAAATGCATTTCTATATAGAAAGACAGGGACATCGCTGCTGAGCCTGGTAGAACAGTAAGCAATGATTGAACTGTCACTGAACATGTATTGTTCATAAGGTACTGTCAATCAAGAAGCAAAATGAGAAGATAATTCTTGTCAGCAAAGTGTGACCACTCATTCCTCATTGCATTTATTTAGAGCTTCTTGACCATAGGTATTTAAGGGTCAAGTTAACACCTGATAAGCTGCTGACTCATCTTTGCAGACATTTTTCACCATCAGGATACTTTTGCCATATATGTTATCCAGATTATGAGACAGTGGTGAAAAACTCTTGTGACCTTGACCTAAACATGCACAACCTTTCCAAGCTATGATCAACTGCACTATAATGATAACATTCATGATTGGAAACTACCCAGATCTCCCTGTTTCTATGTCCTTCTGGTGTTGGCAACTAACATAAACCTATACAGAGGGGGCATATATAGTAAAACCTATACAGAGGGGGCATCTATAGTAAAACCTATACAGAGGGGCATCTATAGTTAAACCTATACAGAGGAGCAACTACAGTAAACCCTAAAGAGGGGCAACTACAGTAAAATCTGTACAGAAGGCCAACTTCAGTAAAACTTATATAGAGGCTCAACTATAGTAAAACCTATAAAGAGGGGCAACTACAGTAAAATCTGTACAGATGGCCAACTTCAGTAAAACTTATATAGAGGCTCAACTATAGTAAAACCTTTACAGAGGGGCATCTATAGTATTACAAATAGAGAGCAACTATAGTAAAACATATAGAGGGGGACAACTATAGTAAAACCTATAGAGGGGGCACCAAAACTTAAACCTATACAGAGAGGCAACTACAAAGTAAAACCTATACAGAAAGGCATATATAGTAAAACCAATAGATAGTCAACTACAGTAAAACCAATACAGCGAGACAAGAACAGCAAAACATTTACAGAGGAGCAACTATAGTAAAACCTATACAGAGGGGCAACTATAGTATAACCTATACAGAGGGGCAACTATAGTAAAACTATACAGAGGGGCAACTATAGTATAACTTATACAGAGGGGAATCTATAGTATAACCTATACAGAGGGGCAACTATAGTATAACCTATACAGAGGGGCATATGTATAGTAAAACCCATACAGAGGGACAACTATAGTAAAACCTATACAGAGGGGCATCTATGATAAAAGCTATAGAGGGAAAACTATAGTAAAACATATGGATGGGACAACTATAGTAAAACATATGGATGGGACAACTATAGTAAAACATGTGGGGGGCAACTACCGGTAAAGTAAAACCTATAGAGGGGCAACTATAGTAAAACCTTTAGAGGGTCAAACTATTGTAAAACCTATACAGAGGGGCATCTACAGTATAACCTATATATATAGTAAAACCTATAGATGGTCAACTACAGTAAAACCTATACAAAGGGGCAAGTATAGTTAAACCTTTATAGAGGGACAACTATAGTAAAACCTATATCGAGGGTCACAAAATCATGAGCTTAACTTGAGTACGATTTCTCTTTAAAGCATACTTCATTTTTCAAAACTGTGAGGGTTTACAAAAAGAAAATATACAGTGAATACTCAAATGATAAACGCTCGCATACTTCTGGTTTATAAAGGACATATATAAAGATGAATTCTATTACAGCACCCACATCTATAGACAACTATTTCCATAATTGGGAAGTTAGGATTCTGTGTGTTCTGGTGCAGTAAAGAGAAACATTCTGTCTGGCCAGGAGAATGACAATAATATAGTTTAACAACTAAGTTAACAAAATCTGTGTAGAAATAGTAAGAATATACATTTAGGTTCAATTCTAGTGCATTCTAGTTCTAGTGATAAGACAACTGAAAAAACAAGGAGCACTGTCATTAAAAGCTCATCAATAAAAGTCATGACACTATATGCTGTTAACAGAACTGACCAATTATATATATAGTTAGGACGGAAAATAATGCAGCGCCTATGTAGCTTTTTGCACTCAACAACTGAGCATGTTGTTGCTCTAAGGTCATACACAGACTTCTGATTCTGTTATGAGTAACATCATCACGAGTTTGACACTTGTTCTGTAACTTATTTTGAAGTAGCCCTTTTTCACAAAGCAAACAAAAAAATGAAGATACACTGGCAGACTCATATACTTGGCCAGTTGTTGTTGGTTGTTGACTTATTAACTGAACAGAAGTAAGTTACAAGATTATGTTTGACAGGTCAGCATTCCATCAATTACTGGCTAGATACAGTATCAGTATGACCTCTTGCCAGAATGTGGTCAACTACTGACTGATTAATTCTTCACTGGAACTCGATATCTGAAATCAATGTGTCTTAGATTTTGGTGCAAACTATAGAAAAAGCTCAAATGTAATTTTCATCACCCAATTCTACAGCTGTCAAATGGTTTTCAAGAATAGTATAGTATTTATTTCATAGTATTCACAGTATTAAAAGGTTATACTCGACCATCTTCAGGAAGTAATCATTAAACTCTTCATGTCTCTGACTGGTGAGATATGTGTGAAAAATATCATTAGAACCCTGCAATCAGAACAGCTATAAAGAGACTTACTGAATATATCCCGGACACAATTACAGATAGATTATGAAGTAACTCGTATGAAGTTTTATCTAGCTTTACGTCACTGAAGCTATAATACTGACATGTTAGTATTCAAGTTTAGCAATTTCCATCACCCTCGTGCCGTGATACATTGTTCAATGTCAGTTACAGAGCACTATGCCTTGCCAGAAAGGCTACACATTCACATTTCTGAGCATGTTTCTGATATGTTTATGAGCTGAAGAAACCACAAGATTGACTGAGGGTTGGTGTATTTGATAGATGTATATTTTAGATACCAGCAAGAGCTGTAGAGTGCTATCTGATATTAATAATGACCTATTGGAGCCTGTAATAAATTTTTAATTCCAGGTCTCAGCTTGTAAATTCTGGCTTGTAACAAACATATCTCACTATCTTACCACCTTCATTTCTTGTTGTTGGTTTTTTTTTGGTGGTCATTAAATTTTTCTGAACACATTCCAGAAGAAAAGAAACAGTTATATTTGTAGTTACTGCTCTCTGTAACAGTGGTGAAAACTGCTCCAGCCTTTCAGAATTACATATATCGAACACTTGCTAGATAAAAATGCATTTTATGATGCATGTTACGTCAGTCAGATTGCAGACACAATAACACTACTTTGTTAATATACTCAAGTAGGACAAAAATAGTTTGAAGATCATTTGTAAATCTAAGAGCACACTTCAGGTTTTTCAAGACTAAACAAATTTGTATTTACTCAAGAATGATTTAATTATGCCTGGAAATTTTTATGCCTGGAAATTTTTATTCCTGTGAATTTTGGGGTGCACACCAACCTCTGTATCAACCTAACAAATTGAGATAGCAGTCTGATATGTTTTGGGGCATTTCTAGTTGTTAAATATATTTGCAGTTACATTTGTCCATCTTCACTCTTGTATCAATTCAGCACAAGGGTGCATTAGGAAAATTCAGGAATCTCATATGCATATGCTAATACTAGAACAGCAGTGTACACCAGGAAAAGATTAATTTTTTGGCCTTTCCAGTAAAGCAAAGTCTAAAAAAAATGGCTTTGTTTTTTACGATTGAAATATAAATACTCAAAATTGATTTCAATGGAACCTGCAACATAATACCTATCTTAAATAAAATAAGATTCCGACATGTACTTTACTCAAAATTTCTACATAAGATCACAACAGCGTACTGAGTTCTAATACAAAAACAATCTGCAACGGTCCAGATTGCACGTAAAATTGAAGAAAATCTATAAAACTGCACCAGGCACTGCCAGCTCAAAAATAAATTATCTGCATAATTTTGTCATTCTTTAGAAAACACATCAAGACAAGTGTCTGGGTGTCTGAATCTGGTTTTATTTCATAGCCCCTGACAATATGGCTATCCTCTAGACAGTGATTCAATAATCAAGAATTCCTTGCTTTTAAAACAGGCACCAGTTACAAATATAAACATGTGAAAGGTTTCCAAAAATACAGATGAAAATTTAAACAGCCATGAAAAGACTTGGCAAAGGTGTTTTAATTGGATCATTAAATTGATGTATTATGGCATAAGTGACCACCCAAAAATCACAGACTAATGCAGCTACACTTAAATCAATGCTAACACATAAAACACGTGCAGATCGTGCAGATACTGCTATGAAATGTGAACAGAATTTAGTTGGGTTTTTCTTTCTCTCTCTCTCTCTCTCTCTCTCTCTTTCTCTTTCCTTATCTTTTTTTTCTTTTTTTTTAACCAGTACATACATCAGATTCAAAAGCAATCATTTCATGCATGAACTTTTCTAACAGATTAAAATTCTTACTTTTCTGATTGGTCCGTACACTTCAAACTCTCTTCGTATCTTGGACTCGCTTGTGTCATAGTTCTGTAACAAGAAAAGAAAAATTCCATGTACAAAGTCTTTCATGTAAATGCATTAACACATACATCAATAAAAATATATCTAGCTGGTAAAATGTACATACTTTTCTGGTAAAAGTTAAACAGTCATGTGAACTGTCAAACATTTCAAAATAGGTAAGTCAATAAAGGGCTCATCAGAGATATCATTCTTTATATATTTTCTGTTGCACGTTTTCTGTATGTCAAACATAAAGTTAAACTGTAAAATGTGGCAACTTTCAAAGATTTTTTTCTAAAATAACCCTTTCTATTTTTATTCATCGCTTGCAATCTTTATATGAAGTAGAAATTTATGCTATAAAGACGCAAAATTCTTATTTTTCAAATAGAATTTATACATTTCTTTTCAATCTACATTTTGTCTTAGTAAGATAAGAGAACTCTGCAAACACTGTTAAGGGACAGAAACAAGGGAGACAATCTATTCATAAATATATCAAGTGTAGAGAAATTTGTGTATAGTCAGTTTCGGCAAAAGATGAGTGCTAACATTCTGACACCTTTGTTAAAACCAGATCAATGAAATAAATCTAGGGAGTACATCAAGTTAATCATTCCCCAACATTTCAATTACTCTATATACATGTCAGAGTGAAGCTATCTCTTTTATTTAGCCAATTTTTCATGGCAAAACACAGCAAGAATAGTACATTGTCAAAGCCTTGTGGCAAATCAAAATCCCTCTGTAATAAGTATTCTGGAGTGAGAGAATTTTTGCTTAATCAACCAAACAAAATATCCAGGCTGACATTCAACAAAATGGAATAAATTGCTCAATTATTTTGGCTACCAGATCTTTAGTGCTGGGACAATATGATGCTAACAGTACCATATATAGAAATTAATGAGCATTCAGTTTGATGAAGCATAGAACTAAAAGCATTATCTATAATTGGAGGATTCAACATACCAGTGGCATGCAGCACAATATACTTTGCCCTATTAATTCAACTTGGTCAAAAATGAACTTTCCTTTCATATAGTTTATACACCAATTAAGAATGATGGAAAAAACAACAACAATAATTCAGTCAATGCCTGATCTAAAATACGATGGGGCAATAACTGTTGCAACTGATACAGATGTGACACTGTTCTACCTTTCCCAAACATCTCTATATGTCTATTAGTATATATCTGGTATTCTAGTAAGGAAAGTGGCCACAGGCTGTTGTCTGATGATATATCCACCAGCCAACTCTTTATTGAATGCTATTATTTCTTCACAAGAACAATATGCACTGCCATCTCCCATCTGAGAGCTATTATTCTGTTCTAAAGACAGAATGCACCTAATGTCAACACAGATAAAAAGGAAGATGTCTACCACTGACAATATTAATCATACATTGACAAAACATTGGCTTTATATGGTAAATAGTCTAAATACTTAAACTCTACTAGTCCAAGGAAAGTTAAGTGTTTCTTGCAGTTGCATTTGTCTGCTATTAATGATAATACTGAAAGATTTTCAGTTACTTTTTAAATGAAAAACCCATTTTCTGAAGGCAACTTGCAAAGTCTACTATTACAAGACATTTTCACTTACTTCAACTGGACTTTAAACATGAAACATTGTACCACTTAACATTTAATAAAGTGAATGACACAGAAAACCTTTCCTCTGATGAAATTTTCCTTTGAAGTTCAATACCTTTATTAAAAGATATATGTGTATTTTTCCTTTAAATTAAAAACTTCACCATGAATAACTCTGAAAGTCTGAATTTTCTGCTTAGTCTGTCAAAGATGATGTTCCTAGATAATCAGTTTTATGATATTATATCAAAATCAACTCAGTGCCACACCACCCACACTTTATATGGGAATGTCACGCACTTCATCTAGCATTCTGTAAAGTTTTCTAGAAATTCTCTATGAAAAAACCTGAAGCTGGGAAATAAATGTCGATCTTGTTTGAGTAAAATGGTTTAGAAAATACAACCTGAAAGGCTGAAATGAAGATTTTGTTGGCCATCAATTTAGAATTCTGATAAATGGAGAAAATCAGTAATTAACTTCTCTTGATTGCTCTCCCTGGTACAAATGAAAAAGGTGTGTGTGTGTGGGGGGGGGGGGGTATTTTACTTAGAGAAATACTGAAACATTTTGCTCTTATTTAAAATTTTACCCATTTTAGAATAGAAATGAGGCTTGGAGAAAAAACACAATCTATTTCACCTTTGACCTTAAGTGGGCATACATTCTTGTCCTTGCTAATGGTGGGCAGACAAGTAACAGCCAGCACATACCTGCAGTCTGGTAGTGATCTAACCTGTTCACCATCATTTCAGCCAGTAAGTTCAAACAAATAAGCATTCATGCGATCATTTGCATCCTCCATTTTATATAATGCGCAAGTCCATCTTTGAAAATTTTAATTTTTGCTGCTATTTGTTTATAAGAGTGTAGCTAATTGAAGCATAATGACAATTTTAGAAGAAAAAGGGGCAGTCCTGCAATGTGACACTAAAGTATCTCTTCCAAGATACTGACCCAACAATCATGTCCACTAACTGTATTCAGGATTCTTTTTCAATTACTTGAATTTTTGGATTATAGAACTTCCTCAAAGTTTTCCTCTCATTAATGCATCAATAGCTTTCATACCAACAATTTCTATGTACCAAAATATTGAGATATGGTTCAATATCTGTCCCAGAAGATTTGAATTCTGATGAAAAAAAAAACAGTTCTGTGAATAACATTATTAATCCCTTGGTAATTATTTGGAGTAATTTTCTTCTCAGAAATGTCTTTCTACAAATGATAAACACTGGCAGATTCTCATGGCCATTTTTTTTCTTTTTAAGATGATATAATTAATAGATACAGGCATTTTCCACAAGACTATGGATACAGAACTATATTATAAATATTGAGTTTGATTCTGAGTTTGAAGAAAATAAAAACAACAACTTGTCAAGCATGTGGATGACTTAAGATTTTGGTAACTCAAGTTCAGGGAGGTAAATGTATCTTCAATTAGATGGTTCCTGTCACTCATACTCATATAACCCTAACACCATACTGACTGATAGTCATGGGTTTAAGTCCCATAACAAACCAATAACATTTATGTTAGAAAGTTGCAAATTTCTACCAGAGAATGGAAGTATACCCTATACATGCTGCATTTTTGCATTAGCTTGATTTCTACATATTCTGATGCAAATATTGTCACAAACTGACATTAAAGCACTTTGTG
Source organism: Cyclina sinensis (assembly GCA_012932295.1). Taxonomy (NCBI): domain Eukaryota; kingdom Metazoa; phylum Mollusca; class Bivalvia; order Venerida; family Veneridae; genus Cyclina; species Cyclina sinensis. The sequence continues at coordinate 39,458,360 of JAAONU010000003.1, read as the reverse complement.
GAATGAGTCTTGAAGTGACATGAATGCTTCATATATGACCTAGAATTATTCTTCATAACTTCCAAGAAATTTTTCACTACAAATAATTACTGGGTTTTTTTATAACTCGCAATAGGTTTTAGATTTTATACAGCTAGTGTCTGCTTGTTTATTCATTTATGGTGTCCCTGATGTAAAATAACTCCCACTTTATGACTGTAACTTTTTACTGTCAAGACATATATGGCTTCAAGACTGCTATAAAGGACACCAGAATAAACTTATTTAATTATAAAACCCTCATTAAGTTCCATTCTTTTTCAGCTGAACAGCAATCTTTATGGTCATTCAGAAATTGAGGTCACAGGAAAAAAGCTGGCATTCTTTTACAGTATACCCCATAATATACAACATTATGCCAATAAAAGAATCTACACTGTACTCAAATTTACAGTTCCATTAACATAATTACCATAATGACTTATTGTTTTCCTACAAACAACCAGTAAGGACACAATATTGGCAACAAGTACTGTAACATTGCAAGAAGAAAAAGTCTAACCAGCAGGAGTTACCTAACTGTGACTTACAGAAGATCATCATCATTACTAATCAAAGAAGTATATTGTTTAATTGTTAAGAACAAAGACTTACAGACAGTAAACATGTAAAACTGAAGACAGTCTGGAGACTTTAACCCTGTTTTACTGGGACTATACTTACAGTGACTTTTTTTGCAAGGCTATAAAATTAATGAAAAGAATATATTTTGCTAATATTTTACTACAATGCACCAAGACAAAATATCAACTCTCTAAAAGATGTTTATTTATACACTTTAAAATTCCATTTTTCAAATGCATAAACAAGCCACTGTGGAAATTAACCAGACTTCACTATGTAAACAACAGTTACTGCAGTATATACTGATGGAAAAGCTGTGCAGACATCTGAATTCTAACACATACAAACTGCACAAAAAGTTGTACAAAAAAAGCTTCAATGAGCAACTTTCATCGCTAAGTGAAGAAGCTGGTTCTTGTTTTTCTTTGGCAAGACAAAGTGTAAACAAACAATACTACAGACTGCCCCACTATCTGGTGACAACTTCCGAGGTCCCTACTGCTTTATTTTCCGTCATTATGGGATGTTAAATTACTAGTTGGGGCAGCCTGATCAATCAATACAACTCTTACTAATGAAAGTACAACAAGCAATTACAAAATCACAAAAATTCTTTCTTAAAGCCGACAAATATGTCACAGACTATGTTTTATAAACAGACAAGGAGATTAAGCTTGCCAGAAGCATTCAAATGACAACATAAATAACACAGAAAGCTTCATGTGTGAGACCTGCAATAATACTGTCCAATTATAATGAAATAAAATTTGCATGTCTGTCTGGTATATTAAATAAGAGAGGAAGTTAAGGATGAAGAAAGCCTGGTATATTAAATCAAAGAGGGAGTTAGGGATGAAGAAAGCCTGGTATATTAAATCAGAGAGGGAGTTAGGGATGAAGAAAGCCTGGTATATTAAATCAAAGAGGGAGTTAGGGATGAAGAAAGCCTGGTATATTAAATCAAAGAGGGAGTTAGGGATGAAGAAAGCCTGGTATATTAAATCAAAGAGGGAGTTAGGGATGAAGAAAGCCTGGTATATTACGGTAAATCAGAGAGGGAGTTAGGGATGAAGAAAGCATAGTATATTAAATCAGAGAGTGAGTTAGGGATGAATAAAGCATGGTATATTAAATCAAAGAGGGAGTTAGGGATAAAGATGGCATGTTATATTAAATCAGAGAGGGAGTTAAGGATGAAGAAAGCCTGGTATATTACGGTAAATCAGAGAGGGAGTTAGGGATGAAGAAAGCCTGGTATATTATGGTATATCAGAGAGGGAGTTAGGGATGAAGAAAGCCTGGTATATTTTATGGTAAATCAGAGAGGAAGTTAGGGATGAAGAAAGCCTGGTATATTATGGTAAATCAAAGAGGGAGTTAGGGATGAAGAAAGCCTGGTATATTTTATGGTAAATCAGAGAGGGAGTTAGGGATGAAGAAAGCCTGGTATATTATGGTAAATCAGAGAGGGAGTTAGGGATGAAGAAAGCCTGGTATATTACGGTAAATCAGAGAGGGAGTTAGGGATGAAGAAAGCCTGGTATATTATGGTAAATCAGAGAGGGAGTTAGGGATGAAGAAAGCATCAAGGCCACTAAGCTTCACAGCAATAACATATTCAAAACAAGGCAGTCTGAAGGACAGTTATATGCCCTGCCGCAGCAGAAACTGGAATGGATAACAAGTGTGAAGACAGAAGGTTTGACCTCCCAATATGACACAGGATAATGATTTCTAGGGAAAATGGGTAGCTACATTTGGACCTCACATTTGTAGCAGTTTAAAAGTTATGGAGCAGACACAAAATGTGGACTTTTTTATATTGAACCTTTAAGTGTGACCTTGACCTTGGGGATAGTGACCTGGTTGTTGCGCTCTGCACATTGTCTCATAATGGTGATCATTTGTGCCAAGATATTTTAAAAACGCAGACAAGAAATGTGGACTTTTAAATGACCTTTAAGTGTTGACCTTGACCTTGGTGGTAGTGACCTGGTTTTGCGTTCTGCACATATTGTCATAATGGTGATCACTGTGCTACGTTATTTAAAAAACTTCCAAGCAGTTTTAAAGTTATGGAGCAGACACTAAATCTGGACTTTTTTATATGAGCTTTGTGACCTTGACCTATGGGGTAGCAACCTGGTTCTATGCTCTGCACATTGTCTCATAATGGTGATCATTTGTGCTAAGTTATTTTTAAAACTTTCCATGCGTTTCAAAGTTATGGAGTGGACATGAAGTTTCCGGACGGACTGACCGGGCCATTTCTATAATCCCCTCCCCACTACTTGGCATTGGATTGAAAACACAACAGCACACCCTTGAGATGTCTGCATCAAGACAGAATGTTAAAGATTCCAAGTTACGGCATGTTTTGCTTGCCAATAACACTTTTTATGCATAGACACGACAGTCTGAACTAAAGGCCTCAAAGCAAAAATTTCTGTCATTTCTGTCTTTATGTAAACTGACTTTTATAACTTTCTTGCGATTGTTTTCAATTGATCCTTTGAGGTAGAATAACATTTCTATGTATGAAAGATCCACTTGTACAGTAATTTTATTTCTTAATATGTCTTCAGCGTGACTTCTGAGTGCAGGTAAGTTAATTACAACTGTTCTATTCACTTGCTTTTCCTAAGAGATAAGAAGTCAATCAGTATTCTCACTATGTTTGTAAGAAATGTCACCAAGTTAACATGTAATAATTAGATTGTGCTGACAGCAGGTAAATACTACAGGCCAATTACTGGAAGTGTACTGATCAATCATGGTCTCTTTTAAAATGCATCAGTCTCTATATACTTACAGATTCTTTGATATTGATTTGCGATTGCAACAAGCCATGGAAGCAGCTTTTTAAAACTGAGCCAAAACATTGTAGATAGTTACATCTTTTTAAATTCCTAGCAACTGTTTTAGACACTGTTTTTTTTGCTCTAGTTTTCTGCAACATGAACATAGAAAATAAATATTTGTAAATGCAGTCACTTCATTGGTTTTGGTTTTTCCTTAGCAAGAGAGAACCTGTTTTTACCTTCCTTTTTATTTTTTTTCTTATAAGATTTATGCTACAAAAGATCTCTATATTAGTTTTAGATTTCAAAATTTAGGAAATATATCTCCTGATTTTCTTCAAGTGTTTTGCAATGCTGATTACATATTTTATACAACTGGTTTGAAAACAAAATCTGATGTACCAGTCTAGCTATAGAGTTTATTATGATGTGTGAACCATTTATTTTCAATCTGTACTCCCCTTCTGTTCACTGGTCTGGTGTATATATACATATATATCTTTGATCATATCTTCAGAGGGCTTAGTATTATAATGCCAGATGCCGCAACCTAATTACCAGTACTATGGTATAGTTTCCAACCATTATACCGTATCTGATTGTTTACTTAATGAAAAATTTTGTCTACTAGGATAAATACTTTTTTCTGATAAGCACATACCCTGAAGGTTAGGTGTTTGAACAATTATCTTCCATATTATCTCCTTCTTGTGGTCACCTTGGCTTTTCCATTTGGTACATAACACTGAACAATCATGCTTGATACAATCAGCTTGGACAATACTGCATCAAAAACCTGTCTCTGTTCTGACCTAATACAATCATGTATGATGAACTATTGTAAACGCAGGGAGGCAGGGAGACACTATAACAGAACTGACCAGATATTACAAAATATTTACTTATTTAATTTGATTATTTTATATAATTCTGTTCCAGAAAGTGCTGTCTGTGCAACATTCAATGTGGTGTTTTAAGTGGACAATTTACTGCCTTCAACAATTCTCCTACGAAACATCAATGAACTAATCTCGTTTGCAAGATTTTTTTTTTAATCTTGCCAGAGCAAATATATATACTGGCAACATTATTCATTCTTATTTGTGTGTTTATCATTGTAATTCAGACTGCTATGTGTAGATGGTACTTTTCCTTTGTTGTGCAGTTCTAAATGTCAATTTAAAAGGAAAGATGACCTTTTAGTTTACTAGATATCACAAAGAACAGTGAATCAAGAAATATTTCTGAGCCTACAATATGGCAACTTGCTTAAAGACAAACCAGCAACAATAATCTTCAAACATTGCCTGAAGAACACACAGGATAATTACATCTGAAAGTTTGGCATGGCACTGTCCTTGTGAGACCCCATATTGTATCATGCATTAACTTTGCACAATCATCTCTGGCAAAACATTTGCTGAATTTAGATGCAAAATCTGCTGTGCTGATTCAATTTGTCTGCTGTGAACACTTTAGAACTCTCACTCTTCTGTTTGTTTTTATGTCCAAAAACAGTCCATGTTGACTTCAAAACAGCCCAAGGTTTCTCTTAAAGCAGCGTTCAAAAAAGTTATGAAAATTTAAGACACTCGGAAAAAGACCTGCTCCTGCAATATTTAAGCTAGATGGACTACTCAAATTATTGTTCCTTTTACACATTTCATGACTCTTTATTTCTTTCTCAACCTGCTTTGGAAATTAAATATGTTCCTTTCTTTCGTTTAATTATGCCTCTATCTACTTATACCTACATTTCTGTTTTGTCTATCATAAACCCAAATCTCTGGTTTGTCTATCAGTCTCATTAAAACAATATTGAGATGATTTTCCAAGAAAACTCTTTAAAAGTAGACAGGAAAATATGTCTCAAACAATGATTTAAACTTTTTCTTTGCTTAGTTAACATTCTGTACACTGACTGTACACCAGGCTGTCTGTCCCTGTGTCTGAGATAATTCTTGCAGGATCTATTAAAAAAAATTTTCATGGTATGAAACTGTTCAAATGTGCACTTCAATCTTTTTCTTTAAAGAAAAAGTGTAGTCAAAAATGAAACTGAAAATCTGAAGTTGGTTTTAATGACCTGCCAAAAAAGTATCCAAAAATTAATTTCAAATGGCAAGTTTAAGACAGGGAACATATATAAGAACTTCGCACAGAAAAGGAAAATTTTCTGCCATATCACACCCTACAGAAACATCTAGGCATGTAACAGTTCAAAGAGATATAACTTTGTAGTCTTTTTAATAATTACAGTCGAACCTTCCCATAGTGATTACAATGATTCATGCAATAGTGTTGCAATTTTATAAAAGGTGAAGAAGCTCTTGACACAGCTGACTTAATTCCATTCAAGGACACATCCACTCCTGGCAAACCTACAGGGGCTTTTGATAACTACCAAACTATTTCACAGACAGAAACTCTTACCACTGTGAACTTTAATGGAAACAGGATGGTAAAATCTGTTCAAATGCAAATTCAATTTTCTAAAAGAAATTTCAATATAAGCTACATTTCCTCTGTGCAGAAAAATCAATGGAATGCAGTGGGACATGGCATAAAGTTAATGGTATAAACTGCAGGCCAGAATTAATCAAATTGAATTGTTGCTTGGATCTTCAAAATCCTTTTGTAAGCATTCTGCATTTCAAACATACTTTCAGCTAAATTTGGGAGAAGTCATGTGGAAAGACTTCTCAAGGGATCTCTTAAAATTAAATAATGCTGCTATTAGCTCACTTTTTCCTTATTGTTGTAGAGCAAGAAGTCTAATAAAGAATCACTTTTCAGAAAAAGCTGTCATTTTCTGAGCCTTTAAGGGCTAATAATTACAGCAGATTTTTTGTACCTGAACTACGTGTGCAACTACAGCTAGACAAGTTAATTAAAGGACAAATTTTAACATAAGCAGTGCACCACAAAAATTAATAGTAGTTGCACAATGTGGTCAATATATTTAGCCCTACTTGTCTCAAGTGTGACCATTTCAATAATGCTATGTTTGTGAAAGAATTATTGAAGATGAATCTCATTTACCAAGTCTATTACATAGAACAAATTGACTTTGAATCCATAACACTTGGCACAGAGTAACTTCTATCCAAATTTGCTACAAATTATGCCCAAGAGGATACAGGACATTCTGGAAATAACAGAGTACTGTCAACACAGTAAATACATACTGATAGAATAATTTATCGACTGAGTTATAAATGGTAAGGGTAAACATTATGTTTGTTTTGGACATGAACAGAGAATAACCATCAAATATTGATGCCTGTAATGGCTTGTTCTGGGCACAGATTGGGTTTCCCTGAGTGTAATTACAAATGAGGGAAAATCAAATACAGATAAGGACAATCAATTAGCTTTGTCATCATTTGAAATGCTTGTACAGCACTGCAAGGTTCAGAGGAAGTGCACAAAAATTGTCTCTTTTGTAATAGGGCTTTTTTTATTCTTCCAAACAAGTAAAATGTAGCCACATTGTGCTTTTTATCAGACACATAAGGATATTACAAAAGCCTTTGTCCTTTGACTTCATAGTCATGGTATATGCATGTATATATTCTGGTTTAAATATTCTAAAAATATGAAGACAGACAACCTTTTAACACCTTTTCAGAGTTCACCACACATCATTTATAGAACTAGCTTCAAGCAAGAATACAAAAATATCTGAAAATGTTGATACTTTAATGTTTATATAGACAACTCTATTCCTGCCATAGAATGAAGTCTATAAACATAAACATTTTGTCAAGAATGCTTGCCAATTTCTGCCAGATTGCTCCTTCATACATACTTCACTATTTGGAAACCAAATCATTAAAGGCTGAAAGACCCTAGCACTTGTTCATTATACGTACAATTTTGTATGGAGATAATAGGACATCCTTGTATAATGATGGATATATTCGGGAATATCAACCTTATATATTAATGTGAAAATTTCTCTCAAATATTTTGATTTGTAGCAGACCATAAGACACAGAATTTGTCCATCAGCCTCAGCTGCGGATTAAAGGAATTACTCACTGGAGTTACAGAATGTGATAAATTAATCTGGATTAAGATGATTCGACCTTAAACCATTTTCTCATTAGCCAGACGTTAGATGATAATCTTGTTTAAATTGGTATGATTATTGCCTACTTTTATTCTGACATAGAAATAGACATGTCACAATCACATTGAGATTTGAGAGACAGAATAATATTCAAATAATATGTCTTCTTTTTATTAAAGCTGATGTAGACATTTCAGTTAATCTGTGTTTCTTGGTGCCACATGATCACACTGTTGGCAGTTAATTGTTTAATAGGCACCTGATTCACCAGCAAAGCTCTAGATTTCTAAAACCAGACTTGTTTGAAATTAAAAAGAATGCAGTTTCACAAAATTGTTCCACTGATAACATAAGAAGTGGTCAATAAAGTTCTAAACAAAAAGCGTATTTATTTTGAAATTAGCTCAGCCTCTATCTCTTCATTTTCAATTCTAATTCGGAATGTGAACATTTAATGGATACTTTGATTGAACAATATAATAGACAGCTTGGGAAATATTTGCCAGGCAAACCTTACAAGGTATTGGCAAACTGCTGCTCCAATAGTTAAATAATAGGTGTCATAGGATACAAAATCTTTCTCTGCAGTAATTCTACTGTGATGTCATCAGATGACACTGTCAACATAAACGGCTTTAGTGAATATTAAATATATGTCCATTATATTACCAAGGGTTTTCATGAAACCGTGTAGTATTTATATCCTAAGAAACAAATCTGTGAACACAATAAGGATATGATTGATTATATCGACATTTGATTGGAGTACTGATTAGGACGAATGCTCAAATATATCCAGGGGTAAGATGCAAACCCCGTATCTACAGCAGATATCAGCTGATGGACAATAATAATTGGATCACAGCTGGGATTTTAATTGTTACTGGCCCTGTGTAACAACAGCTGCAGCTATTGTGTCTGTATAAGCATGACTGAGAACAGCTACTCTTGAAAGAATAATATTCAGAAAAAACACGTGGATATATATACCATAAATGGCAATTTTAATCTAGACCTGTTAGAGGCTGTTACATGACAATTTGTGTCAAATTATCCTCCAATAACTTAATTCTGGTTGGTTACACATTCCTGTCAGCATTGTAATTCATTTTTAGATTATTATGTAAATTTATATTGAACAGTGTGATGGACTTACAACTCATACAAAAAAGTGTAAAAAAAGTGATTGCAATGGATTTTGTTCAGTTATCATCATCTTGGATGCAATTAAAGTGAAAATAAATATTGATTGGATAAACAGAAACACGTTTATTATATTGTGACACTGAATATATTCTTCCGTGACATAGAGCTTTGTGTTTTCAATGTTACAAGTTCACCCAACAAAAGACAGTATGATTTCGTATAGCAATTCTGGTGTAACGGTAGGTGTCTTTATTGTTCTTTGTAGCTGTTTCAACAATTAATGAAGTAATTTAAGGCATGAAATCTGCACAAAACTTTAAAATCATTCTGTCACAAGATGTCTTCTTAAATTCAACAGACAAAATAAGACAGAAGTAAAAATATTATCACCATGTCTAATTATAAACCTTACTCAACTAATGTGCCAAGTTCAGACAACTTTGGTAAAAGCTCAAATTCAGTACAAAAGTCAATCATTAAATTAAACTGCATTTACGACTGAATGTGAAAATACAAGAAAAGACCAAGTTTCCCATCAGGCTGATGGCTTATAATTATTGTCAGTTAAAGAATATAACTTATATAGCCAAGTCTGAAACACTGTCTAGTGACACCTTCCTATAATTGTATAAATACAACCTCTGACAACTGCGTCAGGGAATCGATTCTTTGGCTCAGTGGGAGATCGAAGTTCGAATCCCGCTCTGGGTTGTGTATTCTAAGATGCATTGCATCTTTCTGTTACAGAATTTCGTGTTGGTAAGATGTGGGCTTATCCGGGATTTCCCCATACTGGACTTTAGTTGCGAAAATTAAATAAAAAAAAAAAAATCTTTCAAGATTTCTATCTGATCCATTGATCTAAAAAATACACAACACCATTCGTAATCATAAATGACTTTCTCAAGAGGGGATGTGTTATGGTCTTGTATACCTTCCAATAATTGTGTAAATACAACCTCTGACAACTGCATCAGGGAATCAATTCTTTGGCTCAGTGGTTAGCGCGCTGATGTGTCACGTGGGAGATCAAAGTTCGAATCCCATTCTTGGTTGTGTATTCTAAGATGCATTGCATCTTTCTGTTACGGACTTTCTACTCTCTCAGAAAAGTTCTTCTAAATTGGGCATAGTAGTAAAAATTCTTTGTTTTCAATGACTTAACAGTCCTAGTCATCATGCAGACTGTCTCCTCATTTTTTTTTTTTTGTACTTAAATTTTATGAAATTTCCTTTTGAGATCTTAAAAAAATCAATCATATAGACATTTACTGAAGAAAGCCAAGAAAGCTCTTGAATGTATTTCCACTGTTAAGACAGCATGGAATCTGTCCGGATCATTTAATTCAGAGTGAGAGAATGACATTACTAAGCTCACACAATGTTGCTTTGAGCAAGAGATATATCTGTTACACCATTTATCATCCATCATCAACTTTGAAAGCAATCAAATAAAAATAAAAAAAATAAGCTGACCTATCTACCCATTTATAAAAGAGACACTGCTGAAAGAAGTTTCTTTCCTATTTGGTCTAAGTTTTATAACTTATCTAAAACTCTGGTATAAATCTCTTGTTTTCTTTTAATTTACTTCTCTTAGGCCCCTTTGTTCTCTTCATCTAGTAAGTCTGACAGAAATAACCCTCCAGTCAGCACTGACCCTTAGGATGCAGCCTTAAAGTTCAGTCTGATATCATGGCGAGAGAAGCTCATCTTTAATATGTAATGCAACTTCTAAGAGCTTTCTTAAATTTTATGACATTCCTAGTCAAAAGCCCTCTCCAATAACTAAATACCTTCAGTTTAATTTATAGTAAGTGTCTCTTCTTTCTGGAAAGTGTAACCCAATATAATTCTCCTGGCATCTTGATGGATTGGAAGTTCTTCCATTTGAAACAATGGACACATAATTCTTTCTCTCATATAAAGGATTTCAGTTTTCATAATTACAAAAGTATCAATTACATCTCAGAGTACATCTGATACTTACAATGTATGATTATATCTTCAATATATTTCCTACTGAAAATCTTACACATATTTCTACAACATTATCAAGCTTATTTATAGACTTTTAATGTAAGGCAAAATGCATTCTTGATCATTCAAAATACACTTCTGTCTGTTCTTTACTGCTCATTTTCAAGAGTATGTGAAACAACATAAAAATTTAATAACTTCAAATTCCATTAAAATGCTGTTACACTATTCTGTGTAAGACATCATATAGAACATTACTGTGGAATATATGTTGAGTTAGGATTATATCTTCAACAACTGTGGTCAAAAGAGGTAAGTGAAAGTAAAACAGTCAACAACTTTAAATAATGAAAATCACTAACAATGTTATTATCATCTTTGCGCTGTCTATCTATCTATTTGAGTTTATTTATCGTGGGTAAAAGTTGCCCCCTACAGAGGTTAGTTATTCTACGTTGTGGGGGATAATGCAAGATACAGAAAGCATCCCATTCCAGAGACACTCCTGGTTCTTTTGCATGCTCAGTATACAGCACTGATATATGGGACTTCAGTTTAACGTCTCATCCGAAAGACAATTTGTAATGTTAGTGGAGGAGCGGGGGATCAATCTCATGACCCCAGGGTTTTCAGTCCTGCGCATTACCACTGGACCATTGATCTGCTCCTTGTACTGTCTAAACTAATTCTGTTCTTGAAGTACAATGGGTGTTCATAAACTTCTTGTTTACTGGCTGCTGTTTATTTTCTACAACCAGTAAGGAGAGCTGTTACATTAAGCCTTTATTTACGAATTTATAAATGTTTGCATACATATTTCTTGTCTACATATTTCTTGTCATACAGTATTGGCAAAATGATAAAAAAATAGCAACAGCTTGAACAAGATATATCTAAAACTTTTCACAACATGAATATTACATTGTGCTGCTCTTAGAAAGAAATGGCATAAACCTACAATTTCTTAGCTAAAATCACAAATATGAGTTTTTTATGTATGACATAATTATAGTCTATGACAGACCAAAATATCTGTGTCTGACAGTCTCAATTACAGATCACAAAATATGTGGCAGGAAGCCTCTATCACTAACCACAAAAATAATAACTGGAAGCCTCTATGACTTACCACCCAATTTATGACTGGAAGCCTCTTGGACTGATCACAAAATTTATGACTGGAAGCCTCTAGGACTGATCACAACATTAATGACTGGAAGGCTCAATGACTAACCACCCAATTTATGACTGGATGCCTCTAGGACTGATCACAACATTAATGACTGGAAGCCTCTAGGACTGATCACAACATTTAAAACTTCAAGCCTCTAGGACTGATCACAACATTAATGACTGGAAGCCTCCAGGACTACCCACCCAATTTTTGACTGGAAGCCTCTAGGACTGATCACAACATTTAAGGCTGGAAGCCTCTAGGACTGATCACAACATGAATGACTGAATGCCTCTATGACTAACAACCCAATTTATGACTGGAAGCCTTTAGGACTGATCACAACATTAATGACTGGAAGCCTCTAATGAATGAATGGAATCATCTGACTGACTAAACATCTATGACTGACCACAAAATTTATGACTGGAAGCCTCAATGACAGACAATAAATTCCTGCCTCAATGACATAACATTAATTTGTTGCTCAAAGCCTCTATGAATGTTGTTTATTTACCTTTTCAGTGTTTTAAATGACAAAGTGGCTACTAAACAGAATTAGTTCATCTTCTTAGTTGTAATTCTGAGCAAGAAATAGATATAGCTATTCCATCACCAATACCAGATGGTCTAAAAAATGGTGAAATAATCTATTACAATTCTATACTTAACAAAAAGTTCTGACCAATGCTTCTGAAAGACTGATGAAAACCAGGCCTGAAATAATTTGTCTGGGAAATGTCTACTTTTCACAGTTAATGCCATAATGATTATATAATACCCCACCCACACAGTCACAATAATAACATGCTGTGGCCAGACTGTGCTTCAAGAGACACACTATGCCTTTATTACCTAATGCATTAAGAAGGTACAGGTTATATTAACACAATATCTTACAATCAATCTCAATTTAAAACTTATTACTGTTCATTTCAGATAAAAAAGCTTATTATTCGGGTGTAATAAAAAGTGCAGTCATTTCTTTCCCTTGCCTAAAATAAAACATTTTAAATCTGCATTCAATATTACTCAGAATATTTTCTAAAACACCCCAACTTGCCTTCACATTTACTAATAGCTGTTTAACTTTTTTTTCTTGAATAGAGATTTACCCTAAAGAAACTTACTGCTTTGCATCATTCTGACAGTCTTAACTAGAAATGGTTTTTGATTGAACAAAAACATATGTCTCCCCCTAGCCAGTTGCTGCAGGCAGTATTGAATCAGACGATTGTAAAATTTGACATTTAACCTCCAAGTGTGACCTTGACCTTGAGACACCACACCCGCATAGTGGGTTCTGCATGTCGCCTTGATGAGGTGAACATCTGACCCAAGTTTCATAAAAATCCTTCAAGGGCTTTTGAAGATACAGAGCGGACATGATTTTGTGGCATTTGACATTTAACCTCCAAATGTGACCTTGACCTTGAGACACCACACCTGCAAAGTGGGTTCTGCATGTCGCCTTGATGAGACAAACATCTGACCCAAGTTTCATAAAAATCCTTCAAGGGCTTTGGTAGATACAGAGCGGACACGATTTTGTGACAGACAGACGGACGGACAGACAACCGGGGGAAAAACTATATGTCTCCCCCGATGAGGTGAACATCTGACCCAAGTTTCATAAAAATCCTTCAAGGGCTTTTGAAGATACAGAGCGGACACGATTTTGTGGCATTTGACATTTAACCTCCAAGTGTGACCTTGACCTTGAGACACCACACCCGCAAAGTGGGTTCTGCACGTCGCCTTGATGAGGTGAACATCTGACCCAAGTTTCATAAAAATCCTTCAAGGGCTTTTGAAGATACAGAGCGGACACGATTTTGTTGCATTTGACACTTAACCTCCAAGTGTGAACTTGACCTTGAGACACCACACCCGCAAAGTGGGTTCTGCACGTCGCCTTGATGAAGTGAACATCTGACCCAAGTTTCATAAAAATCCTTCAAGGGCTTTAGAAGATACAGAGTGGACACGATTTTGTGACGGACAGACGGACGGACGGACGGACGGACGGCCGGACGGACGGACGGACGGACGGACAACCAGGGGAAAAACAATATGTCTCCCCCATTTTTGGGGGGAGACATAACTATTGTGATGTCTTCCATTAAAAGTAAGCATACAAGTATAAGATAATATTTTTTAATCACCTCAGTTGAAGTTTTAGTGCCATCCTGCCTGGAATTAATCACAACCAATAGTTTAATTGCATCAGTTGTCACGAATATTTAACACTGCCACAATGATTTCCAGGAAAATCGTATAATCTAGCAAAAACTTTCTCCCTTATTTTAAGAGAAATCCTGTTATTGTCATGGTTTCATAACAGCTTAGAAACTGCATACAGATATTTCTTTCTTTGTTTATTTGTTTAAAGTTTCCTAGCTTCAGTCAAAACCATGGGTAAAAAACAACCCTTTCATCTTCTGTTCTGGAAAGATTAATCTAAGAAGAATGGCCAGAAAGTCTTCAGTCAGAAGTTTCTATTACACTGGTTACTGGCTGACACACAGAAATGGTGAACACTACACTGGTTACCAGCAGACACACAGAAGTGCACTGGTAAACACTACACTGGTTACTGGTAGAGACACAGAAGTGGTAAACACTACACTGGTTACTGGTAGACACACAGAAGTGGTAAACACTACACTGGTTACTGGCAGACACACAGAAGTGGTTAAGACTACACTGGTTACTGGTAGACACACAGAAGTGGTAAACACTACACTGGTTACTGGCAGACACACAGAAGTGGTTAAGACTACACTGGTTACTGGTAGACACACAGAAGTGGTTAAGACTACACTGGTTACTGGTAGACACACAGAAGTGGTAAACACTACACTGGTTACTGGCAGACACACTGAAGTGGTTAAGACTACACTGGTTACTGGTAGACACACAGAAGTGGTTAAGACTACACTGGTTACTGGTAGACACACAGTAGTGGTAAACACTTCACTGGTTACTGGCAGACACACTGAAGTGGTTAAGACTACACTGGTTACTAGCAGACACACAGAAGTGCACTGGTAAACACTGCACTGGTTACTGGTAGACACACAGAAGTGGTTAAGACTACACTGGTTACTGGTAGACACACAGAAGTGGTAAACACTACACTGGTTACTGGCAGACACACTGAAGTGGTTAAGACTACACTGGTTACTGGCAGACACACAGAAGTGGTTAAGACTACACTGGTTACTGGTAGACACACAGTAGTGGTAAACACTTCACTGGTTACTGGCAGACACACTGAAGTGGTTAAGACTACACTGGTTACTGGCAGACACACAGAAGTGGTAAACACTACACTGGTTACTGGCAGACACACAGAAGTGGTTAAGACTACACTGGTTACTGGTAGACACACAGAAGTGGTAAACACTACACTGGTTACCAGCAGACACAAAGAAGTGCACTGGTAAACACTACACTGGTTACTGGTAGAGACACAGCAGTGGTAAACACTACACTGGTTACTGGTAGACACACAGAAGTGGTAAACACTACACTGGTTACTGGTAGACACACAAAAGTGCACAAGTAAACACTACACTGGTTACTGGTAGACGCACAAAAGTGGTAAACACTACACTGGTTACTGGCAGACACACAGAAGTGGTAAACACTTCACTGGTTACTGGTAGACACACAGAAGTGCACTGGTAAACACTACACTGGTTACTGGCAGACACACAAAAGTGGTAAACACTACACTGGTTACTGGCAGACACACAGAAGTGCACTGGTAAACACTGCACTGGTTACTGGTATAGACACAGAAGTGGTAAACACTACACTGGTTACTGGTAGAGACACAGAAGTGGTAAACACTACACTGGTTACTGGCAGACACACAGAAGTGCACTGGTAAACACTGCACTGGTTACTGGTAGACACACAGAAGTGGTAAACACTACACTGGTTACTGGGACACACAGAAACAACAGCAGCCATTACACTGGTTATTGGAAGATACACAGAAATGGAGGACACTATACTGGTTACTGGTAGACACAAAGACATGGTAGATACAGAGAAACTGCATCCCAGTAGTCAGTTCAATACTGCCTTACAGACGGATGCTGATTATAATCATGTCCTTTGAAATTCACCACAAAGCACGCCCTCATTTCAGGCCAACAGATTTCCACTTTGTCTGAAAACAGGAAGACGTTATATTTTTCTGAAGGTGAAAGGGACTTGACAAATCTCACAGCTAGCTGGTCTTAAAGAAAGAGAGACTGTGTGATCTTCAGTGTTATTCTTCCAACATAATCACAAAGCTAAACAAGTCTTGGAAAACATTCTTTTCATGGGTTGAAGCTTCTCACATTTAGTGAGAATGAAATACAATAGAATAATGACTGCTTCATTGCTGAAGTGTGTATTATCTTAGTAGTTTGATATAAAATCTCTTCCTTGAGGGCAGAGGCAGCTATTTTGGGGAAAGCAAAAAATAGCTCAGCTGACAACCTCCTGATTGAGCTGTTTCAGCTGCTCCTATGGCCTGGAAAACCCTCTCACAACACACAACTGTGGTGGTCACCTTGCCAAAGTTTACCTGAGACAGAATTCATTATTCTATTGAAAGATGTTTCAAAATTAGGTGTTAACATGATTTCAGCTGAAAGGGTAGGGCAGTTTAAGTTGGTTCTTGTACAACAGTTTGCAAGGTAAAAGAAAATGGGTTGCTCTTGAATTTGAATCAGTAATACAACTTCTTTTCATTAAGTGTTTCTCAGTTCAACTGTGGGTGCAATACATTCTTCATCTTTCCTGCAGAGTATCAAGAGTCATGGAACACCTTATGCAAACTAAACCTGCTATTTTTGTATGCAATTAACACAAGCACAACTGGAAACACAAAAAGGTCAAGGTTAACTGCTTCTGATGCCATATACTTGATCAGCATACCTGAGTGTGCTGCCAGTATTTCAATCTAAATTTTACAGCACGGTAATTTTCAATTTAAAGCTCACCACTTAGGTGTAGTACTTAAAATATAAATTTAGAAAAGAGGCCATTATAATAAAGATAGAATGATGCTGTGTGATATCCAGCTAAACCCTTACATGTTTTTTTCTCTCCCAACAGTTGGCTCAACTATTTTTGTTCAAGTAAATGGTATTAATAGGGGAGTATACAGCAGGTTAGCATTAGGTGGGGGAGGATGATGGCTCATGATAAAGTCTGTCTATAGAGCTAATTTACTACAGGTATACACTCCTCAACAAAAGTTACGCTGCACCCCTTCTGTCTAAAATGACCAACAGCCATTACAGTCAGGTTACAGGTAAAAACAGAACAAGAACGTTAGAAAACTTTTTAAAAAGTTATAACTTCTTCTTTATTTAAACTGCAAATTATCCTTAGAAAAACAGAATGAAAGGACTGTTAAAACATTTTTCTTTTCTAACTTTGCCTTTGACTTTCTTATATAAACATACAACACATCTTCAGTTTTTATCAACTCCCACATACTACACCATGTACTGTGCATTAAAAAGCCAAGGTTATGTCAGAGAAGTGATTCAAAATTTAAAGGTCCTTACAATATTCGCGTAAAAGCTTTAATTGCTGCATACATGTACATCAGGCAGAGTTTTTTCTATCATTTCCTGTGATCCTGTTACTTTTGTTCAGCAGTATAATAAACACGGTATCACTACAGAGACAGTGAGAGGAGCCAGAAGCACTGCACCAAGAATCTTTTCTATCTACTCATACCTGCCAAATATTATAAGAAAAGCATTTTCTTTACCTTCAGCCTGTGTTCTAATAATCATACATGTAATATATACAGTGAGGAAAAACAGCTGCTGAAACAACTGTAGGTATACCTAATCAATGTGTTGTAACAGTGAATTTCCTCCACTTATTCTTGGATTTTAAGACTTTTGAAAGGTACGTCTCTTTTGACTTTGAATAAATTGATAAATCAAGTGGGTGGGGTAATCATTTGCATCAGTTTACTGTAAGGTGAAAATAAGAAAATTCAAGCATAAATCGTGATAGTAACTGACAAGAGGCTGTACTCTATGCATAATTCATGGAATTTCTCAGCAACCTAGTTCTTTAAAGCTATAAAGAAAATATAAACTTTACTGGATGTCAATTACAAGTTTTGCATATTGCTGTAAATATCATTCAAGTCATACAAATGACGGAATAATTCCACTTGTTTCTTTTTGGTTTGTTTGTTTTTGGTTTTTGGTTTTTTTTAATAAGTCCATGCCCTCTACTAAATTTTTTGGTCCGTTATGTGATACTGTCTCAAACTTGAGCCACCTTACTCTGGTATACAGCAACTGCCTTGTCTAATCAAAACATATTTTGAATTTTATGTAAGTTTTCTCATTCAAACTACCCTTGCTAATGATTGATCAGACATATACATGTTATTATTCTAGGTAGTTACGAATCACTGACATTAAATAAAATGGCCTACAAGATAAAAAAAGTAACTGCCTGAAACAAAATGCTTATGAAATGATCTATGCATGAAACATTTTCTAAGTATTCTTAAAAATTATATTGAAAAACTGTTTTCCATGATAATCTCAGTGGAAATTTGCAACCAAATGAGCTACAGATATTTTTGTATTTAACATTTTTCCCCTTTTAAACAAACTGCTTAATCTCCTTAAGCCATTTTCCCAGAAACTTTGATATGGGATCAGATTAGAGCAGCTGTGTGATGGCACTGCTCTGAGAGATGACCATCTCATCTCAGAGAGATAATCAGCAAGAAAATTGAGCTAGTTAACCTTTGTGAAGGATAGATTGGCAATAGATATACAGTATTCTTAGCAGAAAGCAAGAGCGATTGATCAGAATCTATTGCTGTATAGGTGTAAACAATCAAAATCAATCATCTTTAATTGATAGCGGACTAAAGTATTGTCCTCAGCAATATATTGATCAGTGTTTGAACTACAAATAGTTTGCATTCACTATTGCTTAATTAGAATTTTTGCATGTATGTCCATCAATTAAACATAATATACATGTGAAGTTCCTAAGTACTCTACAAATACTGACAGAGTTATTCAGATTTTTATCTCCACTGTTTCAATAATATAAGACTAGAAAGTAACTTTTTTGCTTACTGAAAAATTATTCAGACTGGTACCATTTTCAAGCAATCTACTAACAAGTTGCTTACAGTCTGAGAAGCCAGTCATTACTAGTGTCTTTAACAGACTGTTCATTCAGCTAATTCTTAGGCCAGACTTTTAGGTACCTACTTTATTCTTGAAGCTATATTTTATGTACACAACATGCTGCAGCATTATTTATTGCTATGTCTTTATAGGTCACTAGAAATTCCTGCATTTTTGAGGACGAGGCAGTGTTCATGTACTGATTCTATAATGTGATTTCAAGTCAATACAAAATGTAATTTAGACAGAAGAGACAACTTTCACTCTTTATATCAAGGGTTGATCAGACCAGAATCAACTGCTCACTGACCTGTACCTATTTTATATCACAAACAACAGATGCCAAATGCAAATGAATTTTTTAAAGACAAGTTTTTTTATTATTATTTTTCTTTGAGGTTTACAAATACAAATTATAATGTACATGTTGAACCCTGTCTGAGCCTACTAAATACTGCATCACTAGATCTGATACCATTCTCAGGGAAATGTGAAAATCTAAGATCAAGTTTTTGAGCAGTTAAATCTTTCCAAGTTAATTACCAGAATGGTGAAAAATCATTTTCCAAGAAAGTTATTTTCAGTGAGTGATTAGACCATATCACAAGTGTATGATCTGGTGATGTATTTTTTATCATTTGTTTGTAATTATCAGCATGTGATTAAAATGTAACAGAGCTACTGGGTCTCTGGGTTGTAATGAAACAATAATCAGCATTTTTCTGGGTCTGTTTCAGTCATTTAATATTCTTAATACCACTGTATGATTGTAATTGCATATTATTTTTGTCTGCTAAGAGGAAATAATACTGATTGAATAAACATTGACTTCTGGCTTACATTTCCCTTGCATTATGCTTTCTTTCACTCACAGATCAATAAAGGAAATTCAAGCACCTTTCAGTTAACAACTGTCTGTAACTATTTGCACACTTTATCAAGCAGCCAGGAGTGTGTAAAATTTATATTTTCATCTTGAAATCAGTGAATTGTGTGCAAGAAGAATACAGAATTATAGATGTCTGTCTTGTAGGATGTGTCTCTAACCAAAGGAGACATTTATTAGGGCATGTCAGTAGTTTGTGCAATCAATAATACACCATCAGAATCTAAAATTTCCATGAACACCATTAACAGTAGTGCTACAAAAATGTAGGCATAATGCTGGTGTTTGGATCTTGACCCACACAGTTATTATCCTGGCTTCCCAGTTCCTTTAGAACCCTATCCAACCTAAGTACAATTTCTATCAAATAGTATAAACTCAGTTTAATAATGTTCAAGGTTACATGCCTCTTTCAATGTAACACTAGGATACACTAGAGGTCTTATAAAACATGCATCATGAAGTATACAAATCTTAACTAATTCTGAGAAGCTGAGAAAGTTAACAAGCAGGCTTTATAAATGCTAATCATGCTATGCTTGAAATAATTGATATTACACCTGCTTTCCTGTCATGTTTACATTTTTATTCTGCCAGTTATTTAAGAGCTTTATAACAAAAACTTGGACTGGACTCATGGAGTGGACTCAACTAGTGGACTGGATTTGGTGATTCTCACCCTTCTTTTACTTTATTACTTACTGGAAGTCTGCATGTGAAGGACATATGGCCTATCTAGCCATGTACTTGAAAATAATACTGATGAACATCATCTTTTTATGGTTCTGAAAGTGTTGCATGTTACACATCAATAAATAAAATACATGAAAAGCACTTGAATCATTGCTCACACAGATAGGTCCAATATAGCAAGCTAAGCTTATCACAAAGGAATAGCAAATTACATTTTGTGTTCCTTGTCTTATTACATGTGCTGAAAAAGAAATAAAAACATTTTCTTATCTTCAGAGAGATAGGGAGAATGCCACTTCAGAGGTTGCTATTTTCAGAAAGGAAAGATTGAAATCTCATATTTATCCCAGCCCAACGGTAATAAAACCAAGCATTGCATTGTCTTAGCTACAATCTGGCTAAATTCTTCTTCTGCATCAAAATTGATATTTTTACAACTGCGCCTAGAATAAGTCTGCTCAGCCCTGACTGTCTTGTCTTCAAACAATTTACGGTGACATACTATACAGTTTTAACTGACCAATTGTCTTCAAACAATTTACGGTGACATACTATACAGTTTTAACTGACCAATTGTCTTCAAACAATTTATGGTGACATACTGTATACAGTTCTGACCGACCAATTGTCTTCAAACAATTAACGGTGACATACTTTACAGTTTTAACTGACCAATTGTCTTCAAACAATTTATGGTGACATACTATATACAGTTCTTACTGACCAATTGTCTTCAAACAATTTACAGTGACATACTATACAGTTTTAACTGACCAATTGTCTTCAAACAATTTACGGTGACATACTATATACAGTTCTGACTGACCAATTGTCTTCAAACAATTTACGGTGACATACTATATACATTTCTGACCGACCAATTGTCTTCAAACAATTTACGGTGACATACTATATACAGTTCTGACTGACCAATTGTCTTCAAACAATTTACATTGACATACTATATACATTTCTGACTGACCAATTGTCTTCAAACAATTTAAAGTGACATGCTATACAGTTCTGACTGACCAATTGTCTTCAAACAATTTACGGTGACTTACTATATACATTCCAGACCGACCAATTGTCTTTAAACAATTTACGGTGACATACTGTATACAGTTCTGACTGACCAATTGTCTTCAAACAATTTACGGTGACATACTATATACATTTCTGACCGACCAATTGTCTTCAAACAATTTACAGTGACATACTATACAGTTCTGACTGACCAATTGTCTTCAAACAATTTACATTGACATACTATATGCATTTCTGACTGACCAACTGTCTTCAAACAATTTAGGGTAACATACTATACAGTTTCATCTACTTTACCCTAACAGTCTTATATATGAGAAAATAGGCAGCTGAAATGCAATCTGTCATCAAAGCTTCTGAGTATTGCATGGATGATAACAATAAGTGTAGGAATTCTCTATCAGAGACATGATAAATATCTCCCACTGCATGCAATTTTCACATATAACCAGATTAGTTCAGGCTTTGCACTAGGGTTACTTAGGAAAATTATTACAGATTTCAAGAGCTTAACAAGTATGTTGCTACATTTCTAACAATTACAAAGAGTACACTTTTCTTTTTTGCTATTTACATTTATTATGTCATTTCAAGAGGATTAAAGTTTTTCCATTCATGTAGGTGATAACTAATCAAATGAATTTTTTTATCTATTACAGATTCTTTTGACAATTCTAATATCATAACTGTAATAATGAGAGCCTTGAGATCTCTCTCTTTAATGGGGATTCAAACCTCACATACTAAACAGCTGTAACAGACATAGGTGCTGACATACTTTTGCCTAAAATACAATGTACGTGTTACAGTTCATATTTTTTGAATACCCTCTGTTCAAGCAGCAAGGAATCCATAAAACCTCTCTAAACTACTACTTCAAACAATTACATGCACTGCAATCTGCTATCTTTGTATATTTGTTGGAAGATTTCCAGTCCCACTTCACTGCCAACCAAAGGACTAAGCAGTCATTTTAGCAATGGAAAAAACTCAGTATCCTTTTTGAGAAAACATTAATTCTAGGTTATTAACTGGTGCCCTTAGCAAATTAAGCAATCTGTCATCTAGCAAAGCTATTATAACTAGACAAAACCACAAGTCTATCTATTTGTAGCTTTCAAATTGTCCTGCTGTTATTGCCGACCTAACTGTTGAAATTTCTGCAGTTTGTTTAAATAGGAAGAGAAGTATCACCAGGCAAGTTCTCACTTACAACTATGAAAATGAAAATACCATAATGATTTATACTAGAATAAGATCTCAAAGTCATACAAGACAAATGACTTGGATACAGAAAGGAATAAGTCACTAGTACTGGTAACCATAGCAACATTTCACACCAGAATGTAGAAGAATAAAACTGTAACACTGAAATTTCAAAGCAATAAACAATACAGTAACAGATACCTTAAGAGCAAAATAATTAAGAACCTGATAGAGCAAGAAAGCAGAACTAGAAACCATTGTAAAATGTTTACCATCAAAAGAATGACAGCAGACTTGTTTTTAATTTATTTTTTTTTAATGGGGTTTAACGCCAGTTGTAACAACTAAGGTTATATCTCGGCAGTCAGTCCACCTAACCAGTGTTCCTGGGTATTCAACCAGTTTACTGACCAATCTCTGGCACGACTAAATCAATTGGTAGAGTACTGGATTGTCAACCTTGATGATCTTGGTTCAATCCCCATCAGGGCCAGCAAAATTTCTGCCTGGAAACTGATCTCAGACAATGTGTCTATATGTCATTTGTCCCTCATCTCTGAAGCAAGTGAGGAAGTAGTCACCTCACCTCTGAAGCAGGTGAGGAAGTAGTCAGTCACTTGCAGATAAATTGGATAGCAGATTTGTACATACATTATGTTCTTTTGCTAAACATAAAATTTTCAGAAGTCTCTGTGAAGATATTTGAAGCATACAGTGACAAGCCTTATATTTATGTCAATTATAACGGAGCTAAATTTAGCGTGCTTAAGGGACCATAAAACTCCTTCTAGCTTTGATGAGTTAGGAGACAACAGAGGCATTCTTCATCATACATGTATGCACTAAGTTAATTTTCAATTCAAGCAGAGAACTATATACATCACTGCACTTACCAAAAACATCAAATGAAAAAAAAAAAAAACCTCTGTATTATTAATTCACCTGGACTTGCTGATGGAATGATTTGTGAGGATAGATGAAATATTAATGTGAAATTAATGTATCAATAGATCCAGCATCAATATGTTCTACTTGACAAATGCTGGTTAATTCATCGACTAATTATTTCCAACATCTACTTACTTTAATGAACCAATTCTGCAAATTGATCTTATGTTTTTTGTTTGTATAAAAATGGCTGTGTCAAAGCAACATGTTTGAAGATCAGTATTTTCTTTGCCTTCAAAACTTATAAGCTTGCACAAATGGAAAACAAAATGCATTATTTTGCTGTCTTCAGTATCTACTTCCTGATTAAATTCTACTAGAAAACTCATTAATTCTGTCTTTCCTTTTAAGTTTTGTTAACGATTACAAGTAACATAAGCCCTGGCATTTACAGAGGAAACAACATATCATATAATATAGAGAAAAAATTCATTTTAAACCAACACTGTCCTTCGACAAACTGATTTCTACATTACATTTCTACCAAATACTGCTATTTGTTCTACATAAAATTTTAGACAAGATCTGGGGATCATGAAATTTTACAATGGGAGAAAAGAGGGACCTTTTTAGAATATCTAACTTTGTGTCATGGTCATTAATGGATTCATGAGAACCATGGATGATGCTCCTTTTCAACCGGTTACAGGGTATGGTGCACTTATGAGGTACCTATACTTTATCTTGGGAGGAACTACCTTATTGTCAGCTTTTTTTCTGAACATTATGTCATGTTGTTCTTCTGATTCCCTTTGTTAACAATGAAGTCTCCATAATAACTCTGTACCCACCAGAGAACACAAATTAATTTCAGTTTTCACCACTTGTGAGTTCAGGCTGACAAAGGCTGTATAGAAGTCTCTAGAAATTAAATATTAAAAGTCATGCCTTGGGGGAAAAGAGTAAATAAACTTCATATTGTCACTTTGTGATTAGTTTCCAGTCAATTTGTTCCGCATGGCTTTGCTGAGAATTCACTGATAACTTTTATATATTTTTTTTTCTTTTAAGAGGAGCATTTATAGTGTTCAACAGCAAGTTTCTATGTTATTTAAATGTAGAGACAATGCTTCAAATGATGTCACAGTTTTCACTTGTTTACAGGATTTTTAATACTAAATGATTTTTGGAGTTTAAAAATTTGTCTTACAATAACCTATGACAGCTGCTCTACTGGTTTTGTAATGATTGCTAGGCAGCTCTGGATACTGGAAATATAATCTGGTAGTTCTTAAATGAAACGGGCTATGAAAAAATGATAGCATTCTTTTGCTTAGAAAATGCAATAAAAATAGCATAATCTTAACAGCATTATTCTTACAGATATTGGTGATTTTTTTCCCAAACATGGGTGTGAAAAAATGAATATATGTTTTATAAGTCAATTTATTTATGAATTATCTGTTTCTTCAATCTTGAAATGTTCAGTCATTGGTAATTTTCTGGTAATTTTCTAAAAAGACAACATGTTTAAATATTGAGTTCACTGGTGTCATGAAAAACATTAAGACTTTTAAAGCAATTTTGAATAAGGAATCTTCAGGAGCATATTACAGTATGAAATAAAGATGATTATGGCTTAATGAAGAAACACTATTTGCTTTTAAAGTTTAACCTGCAGAATTTTTTTCATGGATTTGCCAAGCGTTAACAAGTTGTAACAGTTCATTCAAATTTTAAGGGATTTCAAAATCAAAATACAAAAACTGAACTACCAACAGTATAGAGCCTGGTCAGACTGCACGGATGTGCAGGCTGGCCTGACATACTGGTGGTAAAGGCTAATTACTTGCGGTTCCAGCAGGTTAGGCGTTAAGCAATAACTGTTTAAGAAAATTCTACATGTCATTTGTATAAAATATAATGTTATCTAACTGTCAGAAAGTGTTTATAAAAGCTTATATAACAGTAAGTGATGCCAATTCCAGACTTTCCAGACTTAAGACATAAAGCTTGAAGTCTGTGTTTGTAACATGTATCACAGTACTGTTTGGCAATTGTCTTCTGTAATGAATTAAAGCAAGGTGCTCTTTACACACCTGCTTGTGATTAACAACAGAATAACTACCTTCATAAAGAACAGACAATTCCATGAAACGGAATAAACTTTTGTAGGAATAAAATTCAGATAATATTATTGTCACATGCCATTCTTTTTCATGTGTTTATGCATGTTTATGGAATTTAACATCATTTACAAACTTAGGATCAAGTGTTAGTTTTCAGTTAATGCCATCACTGTACCTATGTTACAACTAAGTTATCATTCTGCGTAATTATCACAAGATGGGACTGTAAATGGTGATAATTACACACAATTATCAGATTTGTACATTTATGGAAACCATCATCAATGTTGTGACAAGACCAGATTGGAACTAGGAGTGTGATTTGGATAAAAGGATTGAAAGACAATATTTCTGTATTGTTTAAGTTTATATGGGAATCTTATTGTAAAGGATTAGTTTTATGTTGGAAATTTAAGACAGAAGGGTATCTTTTGTATTGCCATTTTAGGAATACACCCTTGAAATTTTGTAAGACAATCATGTTTAAATTACAAGTCAAAGAACCATTGAATGTCTTAAGATAATGCAGGGGCATTAAAAGCAGAATGTGAAATAATTTGTCTTGTCTGAAAACAAATACAAATCAATCAAGATTGTTGGAACAGTTTCCGTTCTTACAACACAATGCAGTTTTTATTACTTCCCTTTTACATGGATTTTCTTGGAATACCTCTCCAGAACTAATGACAAATTGATCATTTATTAAATAAATATTTGCCCATTTTATCTGCAAGTAATACATATTTCAGCATTAAACTGTTTCTTCATTACATACTAAACATACCAAAATGTGTAGTTCAAATAATATCGCAATTTTCACAAACTGTCTCAAGAAATGTGCCTGAAACATTTCCTTAGTGCCGAGTTCTTTTACAGTATACAATGAGTGTGAATTCCTAATGATATAAGGCAACATAAAGTGAGAAAGTCATCCTTCACTTGTGCCTACTGAAAGAGTGAAATAAAATCATATTTAAATTTCTGTCAGAGAGGTGAGGTAATTAACAAGAAGAACAATAGTTACTCATTTTCATTTATGGGTCTTTGAATAGTTTAAGTTACATAAACTTTATACTTAAAATGAAAACTTTTGCTATCCTTGGTTATTTTTGAGTGAGGTTAATTTTATATTCCATTACCATAGCGACAGATTCTTGAAAATACAACAGTAAATATTCTAGATTATTTGCATTTTCTGAGACAACAGAATTATACAAAAAGATGCCTGAGGAACATTAGTTGTGAACAATGTTGCCTATATAATGACAGAGAATATATATATATAGTAATGGTAAATTGATCATCACGCCACTGGACCTGCTAAATATTATGTGCTGACAGAAATGTATTTAAAAAAGATATAGAGTGAATTCTAACATATCACATTTACTTCACAGTTTCAAGAAAATGTTTCTTTTATGATCTTGGATTGATAAGCTCTAACTAAAAACAAAAACCAGTCAATTCTAGAATGTTTATACTTTCTTTGTGATACTGCAAGTGAAATGAATATTAATACTGTGAGAATTATACAAATCATGGACAGTGGACGATGGCACACACTGTGAGAATGTTTCACACACTAAATCCTCGCCCTGGGCAGGTAGGCACTTTGGAATTTATTTTTATTTTCCTCCCTTTTCTTTTATTCAATTTGAAACTATTTATTAAAATCAAGGTAGTAAACAGATCTAAAACTTGCAAAACTTTAACTGATGCATAGAGTGCATTCTGTATATATTCTTGCATTTTAATTTCTGTAACACAAGATGTCACGTCCTTCAGAGACTAGTGGTTTTAAACTGATGTATACCACTACTTGTATTAGTAAATTTTATGTTTTATGATTGTGCGGACACTGACAACCACAGATACCTTACTGGTCAGAGGTACACACCAGTGTTATTGACAGTCAGTACTACACTGTGCATTAGCAATGGCTTTTTATAATAACTGATTATAGCATTTTACTGATCATGTACAAATGAAAAGTGAAATAACATTTTCCTAATAAGCACTTCAACATTTCAACAGAAGCTGCTGCTGTTGATTTTCTAAGCCCATAATTAAGCTGATGTCAGTATTTGCAAATCAGTTAAATATAGAAGTGCTTTCAGGGTGTTTATGAAAATCATGTTAAGGAAATAGGCTTTCCTTGTATTTCAAGGCCAAGCATTATGAATTTTTACTTGGGTCACAATAACTTTTCTTCATCTACTTAGATTACCCACCTGTAACAAACTTCAATTACTGTGACAGTTGTCTGCCTTGATCTTTCACCTAATGCATCAAACCACTCCTGAGAAGTTATGTCAAATTTAGGAAATCTGCATTGTCACATAAAGCCAACACAGACATACAAGACACTCCTGAGATTTAAGCTTCCAGTTGCATGGTAGAGGACCATTTCTTCTCAATAACTATGGTTCATTATGCAGTCTGTAGGTGGACATTATTTACAATAGCATCACCTTTTCTCTCTGCTACACTAACTGTATTTCTCTGGCCCAATTTCAGCCCTCTACAGAACCAAAGCAAAGAAATAACACAAGAACTGTTGACAACATTGCCAGACCTATCTTATACACTTTCTCAGATTGCAATAGGGAAATTAATATCTCATTGATTATTCTATTCCCACTCTCCTGTATTAGGCTATGGTCATTTACTAGTAGAATTACGGTTGACTGGAAACACCTTAATACTGCTTTTATAACTGTTTTGTCTACGATAAGCTCAATATTAAAACAGGGTGTGGTTAAGGTAACAAAAGAAAGCAATTATTTCTGAAATTATACAAAGACTCAGACAAAAAATTATTATGTGGGCTGTGACCTTCATTAACTTACCTTATAATAACATGGAGAACAACTTTCAATTCACAGTTAAAACAGTAAGTAATTTAGTGTTCATGATTTTCATTTTCAACTTCTCAATGGAAATACAGTACATGTACACCACAATTCAGTTACACATAGTATTACATCTTGAACCTGTCCACGTCCCCCACACTTCATCTACATAAATGAGTAAACACAATATGAAATAACAGACAGTCTGTACCAGCCCATATTCTATACACTTGGTATTAAAACAAATTTAAATCAATTGTATCTTCTTCCCCCATTGCCTTTGTTTAAATGTCAGTTATTATTCATAGGCAAATCTATAAGAAGAATAATAGATTCCCACAGCCGATCCCTACAGAGTGGAAATGAACTGAATTATAACTGAATATATATTAAGGATCTTAAATTTCTGAGCTTGATACTGAAGGCATTCTTAGTAATTAAAGTAAACAGGGATAATTCCTCAGAATTCATTTTTCAAATACAATTCATACTGGGAAATAAATATTTCTCAGTGTTTGCATTACTACCACAAATGTCTTTAAAGCAGTGGAATTTGTCTTTGAATCAGAAATAATTATTAATAATCTTATTAATATTTTAATTATCTTAATGATTCAAATTAATTAATTGTACTGTTCCATATACATATACATGTTAGTATTTACAGTAATTAATTACTAGTATTATAATCAAAGTAATTGGTCAGTGACTTTTTAACTTGTAAACATTTTAAAAACAGTTCCTTGAATAGATTCTTGATATTTCAGGACACTGTTCTATGTTACAATCACCTTCAATTCATTTAAACGGAGTGAAAGGTACTGAAAAAAAAGACTTATTTCTAATTAAAACAATTAGCAATTGTAAAAATGACCTTCATCCGAGTTTTGGACATTTGGTGCATTCTGGCTTTGCAACTGGTCAAGACTGTAATAGTAAAAATGCTCAAATACTTTCAAGGTATCCAAACAGAAAATATCCTTTTTCTTCTCCATAACATATCATGTGAAGTCTCATATGTGAATCTGGTATTCAGGTGTTGTAAAAATTGGAAATATGAGTAGTACAAAGTGATTACTGGTTTAGTATTACTTTATACAGTCTATTGATTCCTGTTACAGAACATCTGCCTCCTAACAATGAACTTTAATACTATTTTAGTCATTCTGAAAAAAAAATTTAAAAAAAAAGAAAAAAAAATGATCAATGCAAAAATTGACATCATGTCAAAAATTTTAAAGACAGTCTGTATTTAAAATGAGGCAATATTTAAGCCCAGGTGTAACACAACTTTGGGTTTGCTAGAAGTTGCAGATTGTACCAGGTGCTTGAAAATCTGTAACTACCCTATAATGCACAACGTAAGTTCAGATGCTTGAAGAATTTTAACAAGTTCCCTAATTATCCATAGCATCTTTTTTCAGAATCTGTTCGGCAAGTCAAGGAACATTTGTTATTGTTCTGTTGATCATTGAAAATGAAATGGAATGATAGATACTTTACAATTCTTTTCACAACTTGGGTCCAAAACTGACCATGAAAACAACACTCATTTAAAGAAAATATTTAGACTGAACTGCAGCTGTGTCAATTTACATGACACAGAAACGACTTTAAAGTAAAAATCTAAGATTAAACAACAAGTGAGGAAAGATGATATTTTACAAACTTATTTCAGGAAGACTCAAGAGTTCTCTCCCTTTGAGGGATCTGTTATTTCCCACTTTTCCTTATTTTAACAGCTTCTGTTTGTAAAATTAAGTCTGTCATTCAGTTGGTTGTATATTTATTTCTTGATGTTGAATTTTCTGTTTAATCTAGATACAGATTCACCAATAATTACAAAATTCAAATAAAAGTAGTAAAGTATTAAAATCAAAACTGTAAAGTTTTTACTGCAATTCCACTATAAATTCACAGATAGCAGACATCACAGGGCAGAGCTTTAATGGAGCAAAATACAATAAAAAGCAAGCAAAAATTATTGTCTGATAGACTGAAAACAGAAAAAGACAGACTACCATTCAAGTTTTAAGTAAAATTGGTTACGTCAAAATGAGAAGAGAGAACAACAGAAGACAGTACAAACTGTTAAAAAGCTTGAGTTCTGTCTGTCTTTTTTCTTTGTTTATGGCCACCATAAAATATTTCAGTTAATGCACAAATGACTAGTAGAAATACATTGATGAAATTTCTTTTTTTAAGCAGTATCATAAAGTTTTATATGTTTTCAAAGCTTGTGTGTAAAACTGCATATTGTATGTATGACATCTGTTTGCTTCATACAGCTCCTAAATTCTGCTGTAAAGATAAAATGTTCAATTCCTTACTTCTCGACTTATGATAGGTAAAAATGTTCTGGTTACAAATTTACTTTAAATATGGGTAGTTAGTGACTTATTATGTATAAACATTTAATCATTTTCAAAGGTAATGCTGGCCTGACTGTAAATTTCAAGTAAATAATTTTTCACAACTTTTATCACAAAATAACAACAAGCTTCATTTATACTTTATCCTTTATCTGTTCAAGTGAAAATAATGCCATACAATTTCCCAACTAGTTTCCATTTTCCTGATGAGGACATGAATATTTGATATATGTCAGGAAAGAATAACTTTACAGCATCACTGTTAGAAGTTAATTGAATTTTAGCACTGAACCTAAGCTACAGTTTTCATCTCAGTAACATTTTTTTTTAAATGGTAGTTCTGCAGCCATTGAGCAGGATAGAAAAAAAACCCAAGGAAACAGACTATCACAATCTGTTTGCCTTGAAGTTCAGGTGCTGATATGTATATGCCCTACTTGCAATATCAAATTTTAAGCTCTTAGTTCTACAGATTATGTAATCAGAACCATATTCTTGAGTTATTACTTGTTTTTGTGTACTGATGCATCTCTGAAAATCATTTAAGAATAAAGTTTCTTAGTGATTTTAAGTTATTTTTGATTTTTGTAATAAAAATTTATTGGAATTTTCTTGACAGCTAGTAAATTCGGTAGTGACTTAATACCATTTACTAAATTCTAGATAACAATATTTTAGCATTTCAGATACTCTGTAATCCCTTCCTGGAGAATAAACCATTTTGTTTCTTTAAGTGTAAGTGACTGGCTGAATTGTCTCCCCTACACCACATACTACTGCTTGCTTATATTTGACTGTTCCTTACAATTTATGATTTAATCAATTTAAACTTTCCTACAATGTATGAAGTTTTGAGTGCTTACTTCAGAATGACTATTTATACATGAATTTTTTTGAAGGACACGGCTATCTTTTAACATATTAATGTGACGCCTCTGACACCACACCGTCAATGATATCGCGCTACAACATGCTGTGTTAAATGATCTAGTAAATTTTCTGTAATTAAGACAATGCTGCATTTAATCTTTTTTTTTTAAAACCCACTACAGATATCATATGACGATTTATTACATCAAAATGCTGCCAATTACGTCAATTTATACATCACTATTTTTCCTAACACGCTAATGCATCATGCAGTGTCTTTTTTGTTTAAATTAACATGAATATTTTCTAATCTATTCATCAGTATACGGTATAATACAATATTATCTTCTCAACTTATATCTTACTTACAAATGAAATACCTAATTAAAGATAAAGTATGTAATGACAGAACATTGTTAGCAATCACTCTAGTTAACTTGATCCATTAAACATACAGACAGGTTAATAACCTGACCCTATCAAAACTTTTTAGCACCTTCAATATTATAATTGTCTAGGAACTATATTAATGTGTTTGAAAAAAATCATTTTCTGTGAACAGTTACACAGATATTTCTTTTTGATTTGTAGGAATTTTAAAGTTCTTAGTGGACATTAAAACCAACTGTTGTTGTTTATACAAACTGCGCACATTGTGAAACAGGATAAAAATCTGACCATCTATTTCAAGACAATTTTAAGACTTAGTGTTACAGTATAAGTTGTATAACTCTTTGAATATTTGTCATTTTACTCAAATTGACCCAAATGCATGTATGACATTTGTCAAACAACTCTGTTCTTGATCAGAAATCTTGACTTTGTCTGATGTGTGAAAATACTACTGTCAAGACAGAAAAATATGGAATAGAGCATGCTTGAAAGTGAGGTGACAATTATACACATATTGAACAAATGACTTACTATTCTGGCTACAAACAGTGTCTTGTAAGGATCTGTCGATGTATTCTGTGAATGTGGGTCCCCTGGTTAATATTCAAAGGCAAAACAGGGTAAATATACACATATATATATGTTAATACTAAAAACAAGATAAAAGGGGATTTTTATGTACTTCTGACAAGACAAATGTTTATCAAACAGACCTTTTTTACTGTAGAAGACTACATTATTTAATGCAACATTTATTCTCATTCTAGCTGCTTGATAGAAGCCAAGCAAACTAACATGAATGTTACTTGGAAATCTTCAAAGGCTACTGGTTCTAATCCCAACATGAAATGTCTAAAGTTCTCATACCTAACAAATGTGCAGCAATGGCTTGTGCCTGTGTTTCATGTTTTTACTGAATTTTCCTTCTGATTACCCAATGAAATGCTTGATATTGTCTATATATACAAAAACCTTACTACCTAGCCTTCATTATCATATTCAGCAAGCTATGTTACTTTTTCTTCAGTATTGATATATAGTTTCTTCAATTCAGAACACAGCACACTTGTGAATGTATGTCTTATTTCCTGATAGGCCTTTGGGCTGGTTAAGAAATACTTACTGCTTGTTGACAGATCACAAATAATACTTACATAGAGCTAAATCTTGCTCAAGTTTGTATGCAATCTGCTCGGCTCTCTCTTTTCGCTGAAATTTCAAGTCATATCTTGGTTAGAGCACCATACGATATAACAAGTCCATGAAATAGCATATTCTGGCCAGAAAACAATCACACCTTTCCTATGTGTGTATGTATAAGGTGCAAAATGAAAGAGGGGCGGGGTATATTTTTAATTAACCTCTAGCACAATGTTGTATTCTAACTTTTCATAAGCTGAACTGCTGTCTATTGCCTCAAAACATGTCAAACTATTAAAACTATGTTAGTCACAAAAAAGTAAGCAGTAAAAATCCTTGCATTATTCACTGTTAACTACTTCAAAGTAAACTGTCAGTTACTGCCAAATTAATTGTCTCATTGATTGCATGATATGCATAACATTATTCAATATTAAGTAAATGATTCCTTTTATAAACCATATCTCTAAGACGCCTTTATTGTGTATCCCAAAATGGCCTATGATCTGCTGTCAAATCAGATTTGAAAAGACATTTATATAAGAAGTATTTAGTTACATAGATTCATTGTTTTTCTCAACTGCTTTATCAAACATTAAACCTTTTTTTACACATTACCATTAACAAATAAAAGGATGTTAATACATCAGAAATCTGATATAATTATATCTAATATTAACCTGTATAACCTGCTCTTATAGTATATCAAAAATTCTGGGGTGTATCAATGCCACTGAGATTAAAACTAGGGATGTTTTCTTATATTTGTTACTTTATTTATTCAATCATACTGACACCAACCTGAAAGAACCAGCACTGAATTATTCCCCAACCCTCTTTTTATTTCAATCAGGACTAAACTTAATGATCTCATGAACTATTCTCACAGGCATAAGAAATGGAAAACTGAAGTTTATCAACAGGCTACACTCCTGGAATTTTCTGTTCATACTAAGATCATAAACTGCAGAACTTTGATACAAAGACTGTTATAGGTTTGGTAAATTGTGTGCAATGCCAGGTAAAAACAGAAAAGAAAATAACTTGATGCATATTTCAACTATTTATCTCTTGTCCTATAGTCATGGAAACATGGATAACTCTAGATGTGGGGGAAAACACAACTTCAGATCAGGTACTTAAATTGTGTGTGTGTGTCATGAATAGGAAGTTTGCAATTAATTTTCTTTTCTTACAAAAGAACTGCTTGTGAAAATTGACCTTGTTAATTTACAATAGACTTTTGAATCTTTCAAACCGTTCCAGACTGCTGGTTTTCACACGATGATAAGAGTCTTATTTCAATTTAACAAGGTACGGAGAAGTTTTAAGACTTCATGTTTTGCTATATTATTGAATATCAGAAACAAACAAAGTACAGGAATACCTGGTTTATAAAATTATCTACCAGCTATAGAGGTTTTAATTCAATCATAAGATAAGGTATCACTGCTTTCATTAAACATATTTCATACTCAATATCATTGAATGTGTAATTTGATTGCAATATCAATGTAATTTTTTCAAAACTGTGACACAAGTCTTATTTTGAATACAGGTTCTACAAGATTTTATATATCGTTTATATTGAAAATTATAATTTAATGACACTGAGCGCATATGGATCATTTAGTAAGGAAATTCTGTGACACATAAATACATAATAGTGTTTAAACTGAGGGTATATTTATTTTGAAAAGGTAACATTTACTTCACTACTGTAAAGAAAGCTAAAAAGAAATTGTAATTAGCTTGTGAATTTCAATACTACTGTTATAAAACATTTTACTTTATTTTTCAATTATTTCTTCTGTCTTGCAAACAAAATATTCCACCAACATACACAGTAAGAATACTTCATTAGAAATTAGTCTTGCTGGATGTATCCATACTAGAAACTAATTTTTGCTGAAATCCCACAGTTGAGCTTAGTTTATCCTATAAATTCTTGAAAAAGGATAGCTAGTGTACGAGGCTCTTAAAAATATTTTATACAAAGCAATCTTACATTTTCTACCCAATTTTTACATGACTTTGTTACAGAAAAAAAAAGATTTAAAGAATGAAAATAACAAACCTGACATTTGTGTAGAAAATTTCCATAGATAACTGAAGAAATGTAAAGAATTAAAATCATTTTTTTCTTTTTCTTTTGATGCTTTACTTACCTTTCTCTCTTTCCTTTCTTCTTTTGTTTCCACTCTTGTTGGAGGTGGTGTGTCTTTAGGATCCTGTAAAAACAAAAGAACATTAAAACAAATGAGGGAGTTTGTTCATGCATTCCTATCAAATCTCTTATTGAAGGGTTCACAAAGTTCCAACTGAACAGGCTGAACCTGTTAGAAGTTACATATTTAATCATAACATACTGACTATTAACTTAAAAAGGGAGTATTAGCTATAACAGTGATAGCGCTAGTGAAAATCATTCTTGAAACCATCAAATGCTATTAAATGGAACTACTCAGTCAAGGATAAATGCAGGAGAATATGATCAATACAACAGGGGGAAAAAAAGAGATTTTTTCAATAACACTGTGACAGAAAATTCCTTCAGCTTCAGGTAATTACAAGCTGATCTGTTCTTACTCCCGAGAATTTTATCAATTGTTGTCAGATTTATTGAAATTAAGATCAATAGTGTTTCCTACAACATCCATCTTGACTGAACCAGACTCAGAATGTCTACACCAAGAAACTCCAACACAACAAATATGGATTTTTACTGTATAACTGACACAAATTAGTAAAATTTTATTTTTCCACAATTTCAGCCTAAAGATCTAGATGCCAGTGAATCACAGCGCCTTGAAAGAATACAAGCTGCAAAGCGAATACGACGGAGTAAGTCTGCACCAAGTAGTGCCCGATCTGGATCTGTGACTGCAAGTCAACATACAGAAGAGGAGACCACATCAACATGCCTTCCAAACATCTTCAAAATGCAACAGAAGTCGGATAAGCATAGAGACAAAGAAAAAGACGAAACATGTGCTGACATTCCTTCCCCTGTCTCAGATCCACCACCTTATGAATCTGTTAGGCATGATCATAATGAAAATGCTCATGGAGGGGTCACAACATACAAAAATTACCATGATGATGGAAATGAACTCAGGGATGAATCTACAGCACCACTGCTTGGAAACTGTGAACAGCCAAGGAGGTGAGTTAAACTTTTTCTAATAATACTTTCTGTCTCACTGTAAGCATCTATGTGTTCAGGATTTAAGGAAGATTTTCATTTAAACCTGTGCAAAACTTTAAGAGATAGCTTACTGGATAACCTTGCAATAATTGAGATAATTTGTTAAAATCTTTTATGTCACTTTCTTGTTCATATAAAATATATGGATTTACACCTTCACAAACTCTTTTGGCAGTGATTTCTAAAAATCTAATAACCTGTATCAATCAAGCATCTATTGGAAAAAATCTTAATATTCATGTTAACCATGAATGAAATTCAGTTTTATTGTTCAGCATATTCATATGATTTACTTATGTTGTACCGCCAAGAAAAACAAGAATACATTAAGACAGAGCTAGCTAGCGCTGTGAACTCTGCCTCAATACACACCAGATTATTGATTTCAAGCTGAATCAGATATTATTATCAGGTTCTAGCAACCATTCCTAGCTGTGGCAGCTACATTATTATAACGAACACAAATGAAGCATCTTGTATCAATAAATGAAAAGTTACTTTTTAAAGAAGTGTGTTTGCCTTTAATACCTCTATAGCTTGAACACTAATTGATGGATAATGCATGCTATTGGCTTCAACTTCACATTATGCTAAATAACAAGCTGCTTGTGAATAATTTATGGGATGAGTACTAAACTGGACTACTTATGTCTTGTCTGTGGTTCCTCTCTGGATATCTAAACTGTGTTAAATAATAAGTGTCATGGTTGTAAACAATTAACAAATTACTGGATTAACTATCAGGAGTACTGGTAAACGAGCTGATACATTCAATATGTATTTGCTCACTAACGCCGTACTACACACCAAACGATCATGACACAATGGCTACCCTAGTTTCCGCCATATTGGAAACGCTGTAAGTTTATATAGCACGAGTTATTTTTCTGGCGAATGTCATTTAAACTCAAAAAGTAATTAAAATTCTTAAGATCACTTACCTCGAATTCCTTGAGAAGATTTGCTACTCCTCCAAAACTGTTCCTTTTCTTTTCATGACCGAGTTTGTCAGCTGGTGGAAGGTATGGAATCGGGTCCCTAGCAGCAAACAATGCTAGTAAATTTGGTGGCAAAAATGCCGTCATGATAGGTCTCTTGCTTTCTACACTTGCAGAAATGTAATGCACTGGTTTATAACTTTCTAGTGGGTTTTATCGACGTTTTCCTGTTGGCTAAACCTCTCTGTATACAATCGATTACACGCTGAAACCTTGTACCTGAAAATAGCAATACTGCTTTACACGCTACGATAACATTCAATGCGTAAATATTTGACGTATACCTACGACTGTGGAACAGTTAACCACCGCAGTTAAATCTAACTTGTACGCTAAATGGTTGAAATATGTTCGAATTTATTTCTCGAAAAAAAATGATATTCTGATTTGAGTTTTGCATACTATCATTCGTAATGCTAAAAATGAAAACCGTACTTTTTCAACGGAAATTTACTCATTTAATTTCAGTTTGTATCTTAGTCATTTTGATTGGCCGACAAAAATCTAAATGTGTAAACGCTTGTTGACAACAACACGCGCTGATCTGTCAAAAAAGAAAAAAGTCGAATTTGTTTTTATATTTAAATTTCGCGACGAAGGGAGGTACTTCAAAAGAAGTATGCATTACCTGATATGGACGTTTTATTTACGAAATATATTTTACGAGAGAAAATGATATTGCATTTATCGATAGCACAGTAAATAACTGAATACGCATCATTTTCATTAGCTTTGAATTATCGCATGTTGCCTCCAGATAATAGATGGCACAAGAGTTATTGCTAGTTCATCAATATAAATGAGCGCAAATAGTGAACGGCTGTACTGTTAACGCTTTTTACTCGGTTTATGACGTCAGCAATTCGATCGCCTACCAACTTTGTTGCTTTAGCATAACGAGTTAGTGTGTGTTTGATTGTGTATAATCACGCTGTCAGTTGGTAAAAGTCAATGGCAGTAGCAAGTACTTGATGGAAATTACATGTTTATTGCTTGCAAGCATGCTGGATATTGCTTTGAGATATATTGTGTTTGGAACTGCATAGTAGATGATAATGCATGGATTAGATAGTGTAGAAAACTTTTTTACTGTAACTTGACCCAGTCTACTAAATCTGCTTCTGTGCAATCTGAAACACTGGGAAAACGTCAATAAACTCACAATGGTTTTTATTTGCTTAATGTTTGAGTTGAAGTTGAATTTTTGTTGAGGTTTTGTTTTAAACTAAAAGTCAGCATGGAGGTGGCTATGATGTGTAGTGAGGGGCAACAGGGTAATGGTGGACTAACATCCACTTATATTCCAATGAGTCAGCGTCCTCATCGTTCAAATCTTCAAAATTCCAGGTCTTTTCCAAAACTTACAGAAGATGATCATCTGCATCCAAATGATGGGATGGGCCAGCAAAGTGTGGATTACGAGGCATGTGAACGAGTGGTGATCAATGTCAGTGGTCTTCGCTTTGAAACACAGTTAAAAACTCTGAATCAGTTTCCAGAAACATTACTGGGGTGCCCCTCAAAACGGAACAGGTACTATGATCCATTGCGCAATGAATATTTTTTTGATCGGAACAGACCTTGCTTTGATGCAATCTTGTATTACTATCAGAGTGGTGGCAGGTTACGGAGGCCTGTGAATGTGCCACTGGACGTCTTTGCTGAAGAAATTAAATTCTATGAATTAGGACAAGCTGCTATTGAAAAATACCGTGAAGATGAAGGATTTATCAAAGAAGAAGAAAAGCCCCTTCCACAAAATGAATTTCAAAGAAGGGTATGGTTATTGTTTGAATACCCTGAAAGCTCAACTGCCGCAAGGATCATTGCCATTTTCTCAGTGCTAATTATATTGCTTTCCATTGTGATATTCTGCTTGGAAACTTTGCCTGAATTCAAGCATTACAGAGTTGTGAATGAAACAATTAATGGCACAGGTTCAATTGAGGAGGACGATATCCCAAAATTCAATGAACCATTCTTTATAATTGAAACATGTTGTATAATTTGGTTCACTTCAGAACTTTTAGTAAGGTATGCATCATGCCCAGAAAAACTTGGATTTTTTAAGAATATCATGAATGTTATAGATATTGTTGCAATCATTCCATATTTCATTACATTAGGGACAGTAATTGCAGATGAAAGCAAAAGTAATAATCAGGCAATGTCCCTCGCTATCCTAAGGGTGATAAGATTGGTCCGTGTCTTTCGAATTTTCAAGTTATCAAGACACTCTAAAGGACTTCAGATCCTTGGACAGACTCTGAAAGCCAGTATGCGAGAACTTGGATTGCTCATATTTTTCCTATTTATTGGAGTTATATTGTTTTCTAGTGCAGTTTATTTTGCTGAAGCAGATGCAGAAGCATCTCATTTCAAAAGTATACCTGATGCATTTTGGTGGGCTGTAGTGACTATGACAACTGTAGGTTATGGAGATATGCGCCCAATTGGTGTGTGGGGGAAATTAGTTGGATCACTGTGTGCCATTGCTGGTGTATTGACAATCGCGTTGCCTGTGCCTGTAATAGTTTCCAACTTCAATTACTTTTACCATCGAGAAACAGAATACGATGACAGACAATCATACCAACATGTACAGTCCTGTCCAGATTATCCAAAAAAGAAAGATTCGCTCATTTCGGGGGATAGTGGCTCTGACGTGCTAGAAATGGGTGAAGGTGGTAGTTTATACAATATTACTGAAAAAACAAATGAAAATCATACTAACAAAAATAATAATCCATCAAGCGTTAACAACTTGAGTATTGAAACAGACGTGTAATATAGTCTACCCACAATTTGCTACATTAGAAGAGAATTTTCATCAAAGTGAGAATTTTATAAATGGAGTCCTTTTGATATAGCACAGTGTTTAAGATGAAAGAACCTGACAAATATTTGTATCTGAATTGAGGAAAAAGTGAAGCAGAGTTTGATATTAGGTATGTGAAGAAAAAATGCGTTT
Organism: Cyclina sinensis; assembly: GCA_012932295.1. NCBI lineage: Eukaryota > Metazoa > Mollusca > Bivalvia > Venerida > Veneridae > Cyclina > Cyclina sinensis. The sequence continues at coordinate 39,417,738 of JAAONU010000003.1, read as the reverse complement.
GTACTCAGGAATTCAGGAACTACTGTTTAGAGGATGAGGTCTGAGGAAGTGAAGAGCAGCTTGTAAAAACTTGTTAAAAGTGAGCTTGGGAATATTTTAAGGACGATGGATCAAAAGATAAGATTTTTTGGAGAAGTTGCATTTTTGTGTGTGTGTTCTTTTCCATTTCTGAACGGTTACCTGCTGTGATAAGTTATGTATATATTATTTATGTACAGTCATTGACTAAAAGTTGGCAACAGTTTTTTACTTTTTCCAATCCATGTCTTTCTTGAGAAATCCTCACCCAAGTTGTGGACTTTTATCCATGGCACAGAGATTTTTACATTTTTTAATGTAGGGATAGTGTAATTCCTGCAGAAATGTTTGTAGAATTATAATGTTGTTGAAGTTATTATCTAAATGAGGCAATATGTATATAAACAGTGTTATATCAGCTCTTCTGATACTGCAGGTCGTTTTCAACAATAGATTTCTACGTCTACCTCAGAAAATTTGAAAGTAGCCACCTGTTAGTTAATTATGCTACTGAATGGCAAACACTGGATTAGAAAAACAAAAAAAACAAAAGAAGTATGAAGGAATTTTATAGTGGTACATGTTTTACCAAACAGACAAATCTGTGTGTAGGAAACACTTTCAGACTTGTTTTGAATCATCGTGTTTGAAGCGTTATATGACGTAGGTGTACTGATCACTTTTATACACTATGCAGTTTGAAAACTTTTATCATTGCACCATGTACCACTTTTTTTTTCTTTCTCTCTCAACATTGGACTTAATGATAAAGACTTGAGGCAAATATTCAGTTTAAGCTTAATAAGCTTAGAGCTCTAGACAGCAACAACTGGCACTAAGAGGATGATATTAAAGACACTATTCGAAGATGGCAGGGAGTGGGCTATATTTGAATACAATCAAGACTCCAACACAAGTATCTGGACCTCACAGATATTGCATCATGGTGAGTATCATCAGATGTTAATATTGTGTCAGTTTATTTTAAAGTAAGTTTTATACCTAATTTGACGATGTAATTAGTACAATGACATTTATACTTGAATAACCTTTTGATTTCCTGGTGAAACTTTACTGTTATTCCTGATGACTCCAGGCTGCAAATTCATATGAGACATGTTTTTCTTATTTACAGTTACCTGTTGTCTTCATTCTTCTGTGTTTAGATTTCTTTTTCTCACCTGTATTAGGTTAGATAACATTTCTCTGCCCCTCCCCCTCTTAAAAATCTGACAATTACTTGTTGCAGTATAACACTGACTATCTAGGATTTTGTTCAGAAGTAGGCCATTAGTCTAGGTAGAAACATCTGATTTGACTGTTACTTTCTTTGCCCTTTGTGAATTCTGTCAATATAAATATACATTGTGTCTAGAAATAATGCAAGCATTACATGACCTGACTTTCAGTGTAACTGTTATCAGTGTTATAACTCTACAAATGTAAATAATTGCCATGCACTCAGAACAGGTAAGTGTTGGCATTTGCATGAAGTGATCTTTTCCAAGTTGAAACTGCAGTTAGAAATTTCTCACAGTGTCTGAGGTGTGTGTGTGTTGTTGTTTTTTTTTCTTGATAATAGAGACAGCTGTGTAAAACTGATAATGCAGCTGTGACCTCTTCACACTTTAATGTCCAGGCTGACAAGTTATTTAAAATTAGCTTCTCCTATTGTATTGCCAGTGAAAAATTGACGATGGCAATAAGCAAATGACGTGAAGAAGTAAAATTTAACTTAACTAGCTCTGTTATTCTGTAATTGAAACTTAATTTTGATCAAATACACATTGTTAATCAGGGTTTAAGCAAGGGATTACAGATAATTGACTGATTTTTACAGCTTCATACAATGCATATAATCAGAGAACTCTGACATTAAATTTCAGATCTACAATAATAAATATAAAATCCTCATTAAGCTGTTGTAAAAACAGTCAGTTTCTAATTTTATATATATGAGATCATGCTTTAACTAAAAATTTTAAAGTACATTTTACAAGAGTCACTTTGGCTGAGTCTGTCTGGTAGTATCTTCCCAGCTTTTCCACAGACAGATTTTCTAGATTTTTATACACTAATTTAGCCTAAATGACCACCCATGATCATGTTTTAAAATCCTATCCATTGAGTCATTACATTATATTAATTGACCAGTGAAATTACTGAAAAAACAAACACAAGTTTTCTTTGTTTGTCCAAGCTACTTGAAATGTAAAATATTCTAAAATAACTTTGTCGTGATAAGTGAACTGTAGAATATTCTAAAATAACATTGTCGTAATAAGTTAACTGCAAAATATTCAAAAATAACTTTGTCGTGATAAGTGAACTGTAGAATATTCTAAAATAACATTGTCATGATAAGTTAACTGTAGAATATTCTAAAATAACATTGTCATGATAAGTTAACTGCAAAATATTCTAAAATAACATTGTCATGATAAGTTAACAGTAGAATATTCTAAAATAACTTTGTCATGATAAGTTAACTGCAAAATATTCTAAAATAACATTGTCATTCTAAGTTAACAGTAGAATATTCTAAAATAACATTGTCATGATAAGTTAACTGCAAAATATTCTAAAATAACTGTCGTGATATGTTAACTGCAAAATATTCTAAAATAACTGTCATGATATTAGTTAACTGCCCACGTTATTGTTGGTTAATCTGAGTGGATGGATATCTTTTATGTTAGAAAAAAAAAAACTCTGAAAAGCTCAATCTGGGTTACAAAACCTGGTGATAATCTTTCACAGAAAAATAAACTATCATTTGTCATAATAATATTTGCTGATAAAATTGATGTGCAAGAATATAAATAGTTATTGATTCATACATAAAGGTTACAGTTGATTGAAGGTTAAGGTCAGATTTAACAAGTTTGATAGGATATTCCTCTGAAATTGCATCTGATATTTACAAAATTTAATCAGGCCAGAAATCAAAAAAACATGATTAAGCATGATACTTCACAATCAGAAATACTGTTAAAATTCCAGTCACATTAATGTCAAGGTTGTTATCTTTAGGTATTAAATTAAACATCGATGCACTGAGTAACAAACACAAGCCGAAAATCTGTTTAAAAACCTTGCGTTTTCTATCAAACGGCACAAAGTTCGTTGTATCTCACGAAAATATTACAGGACTGCAAAGAACTTCAAAGCGCGGCACCGTATCTTACGTGCTGTATCCATAACAAGGCTTGTTTAATGTGTCAGCGAAGTACGATTAACTCCGTAATTAGGTCGCTCTAGGGCGGGAAAAGTGTGAAAAGCATTCTAAGTCTGGCGTTAATCCGCCTCTTAGTTCGTTGTGATTGATGATCAGTCAGGTATCAAACTATTATGAAAACCTCAAATCCGAAGCTCTGACACGCAAACATCGATGAATTGAGTAACAAACACAAGCCGAAAATCTGTTTTCTATCGAACGGCACAAAGTTCGTTGTATCTCACGAAGATATTACAGGACTGCAAAGAACTTCAAAGCGCGGCACCGTATCTAAAGTTCAGTCAGTAAGAAATCTATACATGATGCCAGGATGGATGCGAGACACAAGTCAGTGCAGCGAAAGATGAGGGAATTCTTCAGCAGATAAAACAGAACGACGGGTAGATACTTCAAAATAAGTATCTTGAGTTACGTGCAGCGTTACACATTGTTACTTTTCAAGGTTTTACTTTCGTAACGCTTACGCCGCGGTTTTCCCGGGAATTGCTTATGTTTACATTTTTCTTATGCGATTTTTATCTGTTTTTTTTAAATAAAGCAGGAAATATTTTACCAAATAATATTTTTCTCTAAATAAAATGTATCTTGAGTGGTTTACAAACAAATTAGGTTCTTTTGAATGTTTTAACTTTAACATAATGATACAGTTACATGTTGGTGGGTGGGGTAATACTAGCAAATTCAACAGGTCAACTATACGATCTCGGTAGGCGCGTTATATATCGGAACCCCGTTTATATCGCGGTCTGAAACTTTGGACCCCATCTAGAGCGCTATAACGGGGTCCCAGTGTACTTTCAAAAGTACAAGACAGTGTGTTAGATAGCTGTAACTCAAGACATTGAAAGTCTGACAGTATCCCTGGCTTAGTCTCATTCAAGTAATGTCAACTCCACAACAGGAATATCAGAATACAAGAACAGCTGCTGAGCTATTTTATTTGATTACGAAGCAACATTTCATTATTTTCGTCACTGTATCATTAACTAAACCTGAAAAAAAATCAAGAATGTAACAGGTGATGTACAAGGCTAGACAGAGCAGCTCAGAAAATATGAAATTGCTTTGTATTTCTGGATGCCCTAAATACGTTCTACTGTTAGTTCTTGCATACCAGATCAGGCTATCTGATGTTTTTACCTTTGTAAGAATTAGCCAAGTCTTTACACCCTCACTCTGTAAGATGAGTATTGCAAGGAAAAGTAAGCAAAATAATGTTTGTTTTTGCAATATAATTCATGTAACAAGTAAGCAGGAAAAAGGATCATTCTTGTATCAGAGGTTTAGATCCGGCAGTTGGGCAGAGCCTTGGTCTGGCTGAAATACAGTTGCCTGTAAGCCAGATCAGCCAATCAGACAAATGAAATATTCTTATAGTACTTCTATATTGACAGTCTGCATTGAGGTTTGGTCGGAAAAATTCTGTACAGTCTGTTACTCTTTTGGAAGGTTTTGCTTCAAGCCTCAGTGACTTTCTGTTGAGTCTGCAGTTATGTTACACATGATTTTTTAAGGTTCCTCTGCATGCTGGTATGAACAAGAGTAGATAATATTACTTGCACTTTCTTCAACACAATGTCATTGATGTAAAACAGATCATGTAAAACAGATCATGTAAAACAGATCATGTAAAAGAAAAGCTGAAGACAAACAAAGATGTAGCCAAAGCTATTCTTTATAAGTTTTGTAGATTGTATTAGCTTGTTCCAACAGAGCACTGTTAGAATGCAAACTTCCATTGCAATGAGAATTTTGCATAGAATGATTTGTTATTGCCTACAGGCCTTACAGTCTGTTGAGAAAATTTTGACTTATAGAGGAAATTGCATACCATTGTAAAAGCAGGCAATACCATCTCAGCATAGATTGTAGTAAACAGTTAAGTGCCACATCTTAGCCTTGAACAATGGATATATAATAATATACCTCCTGTTTCTTTGCTGTTGATCAATGGGATTCATCATCATGATAGTTGTTCATTTTCTCAAAGTCCAACATATGTTTTATGTGCACACATGCATTAGTTTGATAGTTCCACATCAATGTTTATGAAAGAAGCAGATTTAGACAAAATCTCATGCAGCAATACAGTTTGGGTTGAGAAAGCAATTGCAAAGATAAACACAGACATCATCTGATACTAAACATAACCAAAATATACAGCAATTTACTGATTCTGGTCAATAAGACAGCTTGATAATGTACTACAATTTAAATGTAAAGTATAGGTAGCCGGTATTTTATATTGGCTGGTTAAATATATAGGTAGCCGGTATTTTATATTGGCTGGTTAAATATATAGGTAGCTGGTATTTTATATTGGATGGTTAAATGTATAGGTAGCCCGTATTTTATATTGGCTGGTTAAATGTATAGGTAGCCGGTATCTTATATTGGCTGGTTAAATGTATAGGTAGCCAGTATCTTATATTGGATGGTTAAATATGTAGGTAGCCGGTATTTTATATTGGCTGGTTAAATGTATAGGTAGCCAGTATTTTATATTGGATGGTTAAATGTATAGGTAGCCAGTATTTTATATTGGCTGGTTAAATGTATAGGTAGCCGGTATTTTATATTGGATGGTTTAATGTATAGGTAGCCGGTATTTTATATTGGATGGTTAAATATATAGGTAGCCGGTATTTTATATTGGATGGTTAAATGTATAGGTAGCCGGTATTTTATATTGGATGGTTAAATGTTTAGGTAGCCGGTATTTTATATTGGATGGTTACATGTATAGGTAGCCGGTATTTTATATTGGATGGTTACATGTATAGGTAGCCGGTATTTTATATTGGATGGTTAAATGTATAGGTAGCCAGTATTTTATATTGGATGGTTACATGTATAGGTAGCCAGTATTTTATATTGGATAGTTAAATGTATAGGTTGCCAGTATTTTATATTGGATGGTTAAATGTATAGGTAGCCAGTATTTTATATTGAATGGTTACATGTATAGGTAGCCAGTATTTTATATTGGATGGTTAAATGTATAGGTTGCCAGTATTTTATATTGAATGACTGGATGCCAAGGTCTGTTCACATCCCCAGGAGTCTCAGACAAAAATAATGCTGTCTGTCTGTTGTTCAAAGTTTCAGAAATGTTACGGACTGTCAGGCTTAAGAGTATTCAATGAATTCGGGTAAACTCACACTATATTACTGTTGTAAAAAAAATACTTCTTCAGTGAATTAGGTAAGAAGCGCCATCACCTTTTGAAAACTTCACAAATTTTGGCTGATACCGAGTTTATTTTTTTTTTTTGGGGGGGGGAACTTAATCCAGAATACAGTTAGTCTTGACCTAATTCATATATTTGATGTGAACCATGTTTTTCTTGTATTTCTGTCAAACTATGCTAGGACATAGCAAGAAACAGGACATCCATATGACACAGGTTTCACTCACAGATTATTTTGTTTTTAGCTCACCTGTCACGTAGTGACAGAGTGAGCTTTTCTGATCACCTTTTGTCCGTCGTCCGTCCGTCCGTCCGTCCACAATTAGTTTGTTAACACTCTAGTGGTCAAATTTTTGCCTCAATTGTCATGAAACTTGGTCAGGATGTTTGTCTCATTGATATCTCGGACGAGTTCGAACATGGGTTATCAGGGTTGGAAAACTAGGTCACAGAGCCCAAATATAGAAAAACCTTGTTAACACTCTAGAGGCTAGTTTTTCAGTCCAAATATCCTGGAAATTTGTCAGAAAGGTTCTATCGATGATTTCTAGCTCAGGTTCAAATATGAGTCATCTGGGTTCAGAAACTAGGTCACGGAGCCGAAAAATAGAAATATCTTGTTAACACTCTAGAGGTTACATTTTCAGCCCAAATAATCTGGAAATTTGTCAGAAAGGTTGCTATGATGATTTTTAGGTCAAGTTCAAATATGGGTCATCTGGGGTCAAAAACAAGGTCACAGAGCCCAAATATTTAAAAACCTTGTTAACACTCTAGAGGTAACATTTTTAGACTAAATATTTTGGAAATTTGTCAGGAAGGTTGCTTCAATGATTTCTAGCTCAAGTTCGAATATCATTCATCTGGGTTCAAAAACTAGGTCACAGAGCCCAAAAATAGAAAGATCTTGTTAACACTCTAGACATAACATTTTCAGCCCAAATAATCTGGAAATTTGTCAGAAAGGTTGCTTCAAAGATTTCTAGTACAAGATCAAATATGGGTCATCTTGGTTCAAAAACTAGGTCACAGAGCCCAAAAATAGAAAGATCTTGTTAACACTCTAGACATAACATTTTCAGCCCAAATAATCTGGAAATTTGTCAGAAAGGTTGCTTCAAAGATTTCTAGTACAAGTTCAAATATGGGTCATCTTGGTTCAAAAACTAGGTCACAGAGCCCAAAAATAGAAAAATCTTGTTAACACTCTAGAGGTTACATTTTCAGCCCAAATAATCTGGAAATTTGTCAGTAAGGTTGCCTTGAGGATTTCTAGATCAAGTTCGAATATGGGTCATCTGGGGTCACAAACTAGGTCACAGAGTCCAAATATGGAAAAACCTTGTTAACATTCTAAAGGTAACATTTTCAGTCCAAATAACCTGGAAATTTTTCAGAAAGGTTCTATCCATGATTTCTAACTCAGTTTTGAATACAGGTTTTCTTGGATCAAAAACTAGGTCACAGAGCCCAAAAGTAGATAAACCTTGTTAATGCTCTAGAGGTTACATTTTTAGTCCAAATGTCCTTGAAATTTGCCAGAAAGATTCTTTCAATAATTTCTAGCTCATATTTGGATATGGGTCATCTGGAATCAAAAACTAGGTCACATGGCCCAAATATGTAAAAAACCTTTTTAACACTCCAGAAGTTACATTTTCAGTCTTAATATCCTGAAAATTTGTCAGACAGGTTTTTTTGATGATTTGTAGCTCAAGTTGGAGTATGGGTCATCTTGGGTCAAAAACTAGGTCACAGAGCCCAAATATGGAAAAACCTTGTTAACACTCTAGAGGTAACATTTTAATTCCAAATAACCTGGAAATTCGTTAGAAAGCTTAATTCTAAGGTTTCTAGCTCAAGTTTGAATATGGGTCATCTTGAGTCGAAAACTAGGTCACAGAGCCCAAATATCGAAAAACTTTTTAAACACTCTAGAGGCTACATTTTCAGTCCAAATGTCCTGGAAATTTGTCAGAAGGGTTGTTTTGATGATTTGTAGCTCAAGTTTGGATATGGATTATCTGGGGTCAAAATCTAGGTCACAGAGCCCAAATATCGAAAAACCTTGTTAACACTCTTGAGGCTAGTTTTTCAGTCCAGATATCCTGGAAATTTGTCAGAGAGATTGTTTCGATAATTTCTAGCTCAAGTTCGAATATGGGACATCTAGGTTAAAAAACTAGGTCATAGAGCCCAAATATGAAAAAACCTTGTTAACACTCTAGAGGTAACATTTTCAGTACAAATAACCTTGAAATTTGTCAAAGAAATTGTGTCAATAATTTCTAGGTCATCTAGGGGTCAATTAACCAGGTCCATAACAACTTTGTTAAAAGCAGTCATACTCAGGTGAGCGATACAGGACCATCATGACCCTCTTGTTGTTATTCACATCAGCTTTTCCAATAAGAGTGCAAACACAAAGCTAGTGGTGGAAAAAAATCAATTCTGTTTGTTAGAATAGAAATAGGTTTGAACAATCATTAACAAGTTGCTTCCTTTGTTAATAATGGTTCCGTGTTTAAATATTTTTACTTTAACAATCATTAATGAATTGTAAAGGGTTATTCGGTCAAAATTGAAATCACAGTGTAAATAAAACTTAAAAATTTATTGAAAAACCTTCAACCAAATACTGATACATCTTTGATATTGGTGATATATCTTGTATCAGATGGTGTTATATTGTTGCAAATCACTAAAACCATAGTAATGATTTAGAGCATGATTTAAGGCCAACATTGACCTGACTGCTACTCATTTTCTAAAATTATAGATAGCCTATATTATTATATAATAGCCCAAAAATTCTTTTATTTTAGAAAAAAAAAAATAAGTCAAAATACTACTTCAAAAACATAATTTTATGTTTTTTATGGTGCTTGAAAATTGGAGAAAAATATGCCAGTTGCAGGATTTTAACCCATGCCTTTAGATTCAGTAAAATTATAGACCACAAGGTAACCTACTGTGCCACAGAATCTTCATAATTTTGCTCTTAATTTACAATATAAAGAAAGTCTTTACTTCATGACTACTGGCGTTACAATTATAATTACTGTCATTAATGAAAATATGAAAAACCATTGATTTTGTTGTTTTTCCTTGATGAAAAATAAGTCAGACACTAAGTTTTGATGTGTTCTTCACAAAATTAATACAATTAGAATTTCTATGTATAAAAAATTGTTTATGCATCAGTGAGCAATATGTGAGTGTCGCTTTAAGAACTATCCCTTTATTGAAATGATTCTCTCTACTGTTAAATAAAAATGTAGCATTTATGGATTGTGATTTTGCAAATTTTTTCAGCATATTTGGTCAGGTCAAGGTCACTAGATCCCTTTTTATAAGGACCTGTGCTACCTTTTATCTTTATGAATGAGTGTTAGTTATACCCCTGCCAAACTTTGTATGCTCTGTGGTTTTAGACCCATCATAGCAAAATCTTGTGATGCAAACTACATCCACATTTCAAAGACTTTCGATTTGAAACTTTGTGTGCATGTTCATCAAAAAGTGTACATATGCATGAAAGGTTTTTATCACACCAATGACCCTTTGTGATTAAATTCGGATCAAAACAAAATATTTTGACAAGAACTACTACATTTCTAGGACTATTGATCTGAAACTTGGGATGCTTGTAGTTCACCAATAAGTGTAGATATGTGCGACATGTTTTTCATAATTCTTCCACCTCTCTAGAACTATTGATTTGAAACTTTGTGTGCATGTTCCCCTATAATTATGTGTAGATGTGCCTGACGAATTCTGTATGTCCCCTTTACTTGTGACAAGGCGGTATTTTGAGGGTATTAACCAGATTCAGATAGCTGTAGTTAAATTTCAGAATACTTCAGGGCATAGCCAGGAGATTGCAGCAACACTTTGCAATTAAGTAAACAGTTTTATGTTTTTATAGTGAAAGAAAATCCCACTAGCAGTATAAAATTTGATTTAGATACTTTGTACATTCATACAAACATGCCAACAAAAACATACAACTTACCTGGTATTCATTTAGATTGATAAAATCTGGCAAAAACTTTGTAAAGATACTGAGAAAAACCAGGGATGGACAAAGATAAATATATTTGTTGGTTCATCTTCCATACTCATTTGCTGGTCATGCATTGAAAACACAGAGCCATGTCCTAATGCTACATTGCAACAGAATAATAAAAGTCAGTTAGCTGTTGTTGTTGAATTGAAACTTAAACTTTTATACGTCCATTTGAAAAACGGTCGTATTATGGGAATGCCCATGGCGTGCGTGTGGCATCCGGTTTTGTTCATAGCATATCTTCAACTTGCATGGATGGATGTTAATGATACTTGGTACCAATCTTCACCATCATGGGAGGTAGTGTCGTGCGCATGAACCTGGTTAAAGGTCAAGGTCACACTTAGAAGTCAAAGAAAAACGCTTGTCTGGAGCAAAACTTCTAAATGCATTGAGGGATTTTAACATAACTTTGCATAAATGTTCACCATTGTGAGGCAGAGTGTTGCATGCAAAATTTAGGTCCCTGTGGCCAATGTCAAGGTCACAAACAGAGGTCAAAATTCAGATAAAAATATAATGTGTGTATGGACCATTTAGTCATCATGAATTGAGGGATTCTGTCACAAATGTTCACCATCATGAGACTGAGCATTACACGCATAATCCTGTCCATATATGCAAGGTCAAGGTCACTAGAGATGATGAAATGGAACATATCTTCTACATGCATGGAGGTATTTTAGTATTACTTGATACAAAAGTTCACCATCATGTCTCTAGGTCAAAGGTCAAGGTCACACCTAGAGGTCAGTGGAAAACGCTTGTCCGGAGCAAAACTTCTACGTGTATTAAGAGATTTTAATATAACTTGGCACAAATGTTTACCATTGTAAGGCGGAGTGTCCAAGTGGCCAAGGTAAGGGTCACACAGTGAGGTCAAAGGTCAGATGGAAATACATGAACATGTGAGTATGGACCATTATTTTAGTCATCATGAATTGAGGTATTCTATCAGAAATGTTCACCATCATGAGGGTTACACGCATAATCCTGGTCTATATATTTAAGGTCAAGGTCACTAGAGATTATGAAATGTCCCGATTTTGTTGGGGAACATTATCTTCTACATGCATAGAGGGATTTTAGTATTACATGATACAAAAGTTCACCATCATGAAACATAGCGTTGAGGGCATGAACTTTGTCTCTATGTCTAAGGTCAGTGTCATACTTAGAGGTCAGAAGTTCATTTCAAAAATTTGTTTTACTATCCAGGACTAGAAATTGTCAAACGTGCTACCCTACTAACACCTCTTTTTGTGTCGCCTGCTATGAAGTAGCCGCAACATATAGGGATCACTTCTCTATTATCTGTCTGTCCGTCCATCACAAAACTTGGCCAGACTACTCCTCAGAAACTTCTGGTGCGATTTCATCCAAACTTTACAGGAATGATCAGTACCAAGTGTAGTTGTGCATATCATTGGCATTTTCCAGTCAAATGATTTTTGTGAGAGTTATGGCCCTTTTATGATTTTTATTTTTAAAGTTTGTCCGGACTATATGTCTTATACTACTAATGCAATTTGAATGAAATTTTACAAGATTGATCAGAACCTCAAGAACTTGCGCATATCTATTGTGTTTTTCGGTTGAATGATTTTTGGCTGAGTTATGGCCCTTGAATGAAAAAAAGGTGTTTTAGCCAAATAATGAATTTTTTGTTGCAGGCTTCACAGTAGCTGCGACATGCTAAAAGTAGCCATGACATATAGGGATCACTTTCCCAACATCTGTCTGACTGTCCATCCATCTGTCTGCCTCCCCATCACAAAAATTGTCCGGACTACTCCTCAGAAACTACTGGTGTGATTTCATCCAAACTTTACAGGAATGATCAGTACCAAGTCTTGTTGTGCATATTTTCGGCATTTTCCAGTTCAGTGTTTTTTGTCAGAGTTATGGCCCTTTAATGATTTTTATTTTTAAAGTTTTTCCGGACTACTTCTCTTATTCTACCAAAGCAATTTAAATGAAATGTTACAGGATTGTTCTGTACCTCAAGTACTTGTGCATGTCTAACAGGTTTTTCGGTTGAATAATTTTTGGCTGAGTTATGGCCCTTGAATAAAAAAATGCGTTTTAGCCTACAAACGGTCTTATCAACTCTCAATACTACTGTTTAATTGGCTATCATCAGGCGACACATGTGATCACGGATCGCCCTTGTTTATCCATTATGCCCACATCTTCTGCAAAGCTTTTGTGACGGGCATATTTTGTGACAATGGCACCCTTGTTGATTATAGTTTTGATTGATTTAATATCTTTCATTTTTAAGTCATAACTGTTGTCCAGTTCTCGGTTTTTGTCTGTTTATGCTAGCTTTCCCTATGTGATTAGCTTTTATTTTATGATTATTTCCTATATCGTCAAATAAACTTCCATATATTTTTCCTTTTTTTAACCAAAATTCTGTCTAAATTCTGTATTCATTACCATCATTATTTTGTTTTCCTTGTATGTCTTCTCAGTTTGTTGTATGATGGTTTGCCTTACACAGCTTTTCCAAGTAGTACACATTTTCGGTAGCTAAAAGTGTCAGTCAACAAACTATAGCATGGTCCAATACACATTTGATTGTATACACTTAAGCTAAATACTGTGTGACCAAATTTAACCATACTAAGATTGCAGACTTTCAGTCATAAAACTTGTCACTTTATGACAATGGAATTGAGCCCTGATACTGGCCATGACTGTTTATGTAACATGTTGGCAGTTTCTTGTGGAGAATGGAGACCATGTACTGTACATTCTCAGGACACATAGATCATAAAACTGCCTGCTTAATATGACTCTGATTGTTAAGAGGGTGTTAAACTTGAGACAAACCAAACATAGCTTTACCATCTAAAAGTGCAAGTTACTGCCTCCCATCATAGTTTGGTGTCTGCATTCATGTATGCTTAACTGGCAGGATTCTTCTGAGGATTGTTGCCTGGTTTGGGTTTAATTAACCAGTATAAGTTCCTATGTACCACAGAGTGGTTCTAATATACCAGAATCTGTGTAGCATATTAGCTCTCTAAACACAATATAACTGAGGTATGTTTTGACTGTAAGATGGAATGTAACAGATTATTACTTGTTGGCTACTGTTGTTGTACTGATGAATTATCAGTTATGCCACATATGTTTGTGTAAGAGTGGGAGTAATAAAGTTAGCTATTGTGAACAGACATATATATTTCATTACTGTTTGCTTTTGATATACAGTGTGTTGTGATATATAGTAATTCATTACAAATGAGAACCAGCCAAGACTTTGTGCCAGAACTAACAATAGTTCTAGACCAGTGAACTGTTTGGTGATTATACATGGGCTGTTACACTGTGATTGGGCTTCAAATGAGCGAAATGTTTTAGTCCAACTTGACTGTAGGATAAATATATATGTTAACGTCTTTATTGTCTTACAGTCAGAGAGTAATTAACTGAACAAGATCTGATTATCAAATCCATCAAAGGCTATCAAATTCTATGAATGGTTCTTTAAAGGGATTGACTCACAGATGGGCCGAGGCAGAAAAAAAGAAAATGTTTATACATCTTGAAATTCTTGCAGTAATTGTGAAGAACATATCTAAACTAAGTTACTGACTCATTTTTTTTTGTTACAGAAAACATCAAAATATAAAGTTTTTACACACTTTTATCGGTAGAAAATTTACCCCGCTAGTCACGGGGTAGATACTTTAGTTATAACATTAAATTTGACGAATCGATAACTAGACTCTGTGGCTCAGTGGTGTAAATAGTCGCGCTGTATTTTACCGACCGAAAGGTCATGGGTTTGAATCCTGGTTAAGTCAAAACTTTTTTTTTCATTTTTCATGGTGTATAGAAGCATAATATTATGGGTTTTTTTCCAAAGTATATAACTTCTCTTAAATTTTAAAGAAAAAAAAATGGCTAAATTCTGTGAGTCAGTCACTTTAACTATCAGAGTACCATTAATGTATATGACTGCCTTCAATTCTTGTAGGTGTTCAGTATTTGCATTGTCATTAGAGTTAATGGCTTCAACTTTATATCAAAATTAGCAAGTGACTGCCTTATTATTTGAGTTTGAGACTTTACAATGAGAGAAACATCACATAAAATAAATGTACAGAGTCTTTTTGCTAATTGAAGCAAAGAAATCAACTCCTTTGTAAGAAGATCGAGTCATAGTGAGTTAGCAAGCATGTGTACTGATACAAAACTAAATAGTTAGCTAACAGCACCCCATTGCCTTTGAGGTCCATCCTAAGGAGACCTTGGTCATTTCTGCCTTATTGGAAGTCATCAAACTGCTCCACAGCATTGGGATAGTTGTAGGTGGCATCCAGTTTTGCATATTGAATTAAATTTAAACATCAAGATTTGAAGCCTTGAATTTTGTTTGCATGCTTTGAAAATACTAATTTGGAAAAACGAAAAAAATATCATTACATATTTTCAAAATTTTCATCTGAATGACCTTTCACTTTTTTCACCTTTACAATCTACCTAGCTGCAGTTGGAGCAAACCATTCCAGATATTTAAGAGACATGACGTAAATGACTTCTTGAATTATTGCTATATTTTCTTACTTGAAAGGAACAAATTGTTGATTTAGAAAAATAGCTGATATACAGATTAAGATAGAAATAATTTTCAGTTTACCTGATGAACCTCCCTTGTGCTTCTTTTTAAAAAAGCTTACTTGTTTTCATTCACTTCATAGATTACAGTTAGGCTTTATTTCTGAAGGGAAAGGATACATATAGTCAGCTTGAAGTTAGATAAGATTGATTACATAGGTTATTAGGTCAGATTCTGAAAGTAGCTGAGAGCTTTTCTCCTACTGAATTCATTCCTTACATTTTGTACTGTGTCAGGCTATAAATCATTATCTTTAACATATAGTTCAGAGGGCTTTTCACAGACTACTCATGTGTTTCCAAGTAGACTAGATGGCTTACAAAGACACCCAAAAAATCAACTTTTGTATGCACTGGTCAATATGTGTCACCTTGGTTGTAGGTGAAACATTGTAAATATTACCAGGTGCTTTAATGGTATTCACGTGTGTTCATTATGAAAATTTACTTCTGCAGATAGTGAAAATTTAAAAACATGTAACTTTTTCCATATTATATCAGCTTTAGAAGGAAAATGACAGCAAGTTTATACCTATTGTCAAATGGCCGGTAGATCAAAGGTAACGTTTCTGTTACTTTTGGATATAGATTTGCCCTTGTCCGTCCATTGTCATAGTATCCCACTGTCCTGCTGGTTTGTGTCATGTGTAACTCCAAACGTACAACTGCTAGAGCCGTGAAACTTTCTAAGAATAGTTCAGCATGTGAACTTATGGAACTGGTTATTTTGACAAAAATTATTTGGAGCTTGGCAGAGTTATGCCCCCTGATTAAGCCAAAAGTAGCATTTTTAGATTTGTGTCGCGTGTAACTCCAAATGTTTAACTCCTTTAGAGCCATATAACTTTTTAAGAATAGTAGTCAGCATCTAAACTTATGCACCTGGGTATTTTGACACAAATTTATTGAAGATTTACATAGTTATGCCCCTTGATTAAGCAAAAAAAATAGCATTTTTAGACTAATGTTAAGAGCAATATGTTTATAGGCACCTGTAATTGTACAGGATTTTTTTTGACAATACAACGGAGTGTGGGGGCATCCATGTCCTATGAACACATCTCTAGTTAATCTCTACCTTCATGGTAAGGGTATGATATCTGAGACATGCAGATGCACTAACCACTTTACTACTACAAGACAGCTGGCCATTTCTGAAGGAGGCTAGAATCTGGTGTTGACTTCTTATCCTTCAATGTTGACCTTGAAAACCAACAGCACCCAAAAAATGATTTTTAAAGATTTGGATGTTTCATTTTACTTCAAAGTTCTCACCATGATTCATTTGCTGACTGCCATACGTCAGTTGTCAAGGTCATATGAGACTGGTGATCATATTTCGCATCTTTAAACCAGTTGAAAATTCTTAAAATGACTTAAAACAAAGAGGAATAATATGTATAATAATTTTATTGTGACATCAAAACCCTGTTATACAATGCACTGGTATTACTTGCCTCCATTTGTACTGTGAGAATATCTTTCAATTGATTTTGTAATGGAATTATGTCTGAGATTGAAGCAGAAAAGTATTTCAAGTGTTTTTCCAATGCACGTTTATTTCTAGGTTTCAGGTTATGAGCATCTTGTAAAACTAACGAGAATCTCAGGTGCATGCAATAACGCACCTATTACCTTTATACATCATTAAATATTAAATTGTTTTCCAGATGATTTTCTGTTAGGGTTCCTCTGATAATTGTAGGTCTGTTTTTATTGCCTGAACCACCCAGATAAAGGCAGTGGTGCATTTTTTTTCCCTGTCAGGGTAAGATGTATCATATACAAATATTTGCCAAAACCTTTATATTTTTCTATATATGTTTTGTTTTTTGTTTTAGGTATATCATATCAGATCATTCAGATTTGACAATCATTATTCAGAGAAGTTTCTTAAATTCTTTGTTGGCTTACATTTTGTGTCCACCTTTGATAATGAACATTTTTGCCTAAAATACTGCTCTATAAGTACAAAAGCTTGAAAGGATACAGGTTTTTGCAGCTGGATTAACTAGGATTAATATCTTATCACAATGATAGGATTACAAAAGTTACATATGAAAATTTCAATACACACGGGTTAGAAGTAAAATATTGTACGAATAAGACATTTAAAGATCAGAGGATATTTACTTTTGTTTGATATTTAATTTAAGGGCAACCTTAGGTCATGGCTTCTTACTGTTGGGTGACCAAAACCTTTCATGTAGCAAGATTATTTTTAGTGTTCTTTGTACTAAAGTTGACATTTACAGATTAGTTATTTACACACAAGATTTACACTTTATAAAAGCATTTAGTTAAATTGTGTAAAGTTGGATAGGCTACCTGATTTTCTGCAAGATGGGCAGTATTATACTACTAGCAAAAGTCTACCAAAGCTGTTCTTACAAACTTACACCTATAACGGAACCCTGCAAGGCATCAAGAAAAATCTCAATCCATATCGGTTTTGACCCCACCCTTATTCATGTAATCTTGCTTGAAAATCTAATGGTCTTCACTGCTGAACTTAAGAATCAGTTCCCTGACAAAGTTATCAGAGATCAGTTGAATTTATTTGAATCAAAGGAAGGTGCTTACTCAACATATACACTGTTCGTCTCAAAATTGTATTCATATAGATGAGGTAATGTCTCTAGATGTCCACTACCCTTCCTTCTGAATAATCTGTTTCCATCTGAAATCTTGATAAATGTCATACTTATACTTTAATTTTTCCTCAGCAGTGCATTTTCTTGTATAAATGTTTTCTTTGTTTTTTTTCAGTGGACATTGTCATGCCAGAGGCAGATCCACCTATGACATCTAGAGATGAATTGAGCATCATGCGAATTCATTCAACATGAAGTTACTACTGCTGTCTTAGACAGATAATGCTGCAACCTTTGATTGTTGGATTTGGAATAATACACTTGGTGTGAATCATGATGGATGTATAGCAAATGTGACAAATGTGTTTTTAACCATTGTGTTAGATCTTTATCCAGTTGAAGTCCCTTATCTTACAAAAATCACTTACCCACGGATGAGCCCTTCCCACGTCATAGTCATTGTACAAACCATTCCTGAAAAGAGCCAGAGTACTGGATTTAATAACAGTCGGATCTATTGCTTATGGAAGCTGTGCAAGGGAGACAACTATTTCTTTCGATGTTATGCAAGGGTCTTCATACAGAAATGGGAACAGATACCAGTGTTCCTAAAATCAGATTCTTTTCTCTCTAGATTTTTGCAATTCCTTATCTGTCTCAGAATATTATCATGAATTTTTTATGTATCTAAAGTTACCAGTGATATGTCAGTACAAAGGTTAAGATTGAAAGTCACTAACCTCAACCTTTGTGATGTATAGATTTTTTCTTCAGAGTGAAAGATCTTAAAGTTAAATCTTCCATAAACAGTGTTCAGACACTAAGGGCAGACCTTTGGCCTGAACTTTATAACTTGCCTCAAAATGATTTCCAGCACTGTATATTGTTCAGTCATTCCATAAGAAGAACTGCATGTCTTCCTTCCAAAGGTCATTGTTCGGCTTCCTAGTAACTGTTTTTCTGCATAAAATTAACAAAGGAAATATGTCAGTTTAGTAGATAACTGTCTAATACATCTGTAAAGAACATATTAAGTTCATTTAATAGAAGCATCATAAATATGTATCTGGTAAACAGTTCCATAGGGTAAAATATCTAGCTGTTAGTTTTTACTTAGTCTTTAATTCAACACCTTTATAACAGCATATATACATTTATTGATATTTAATTATTAAAAATAGACAGATTTGCAGTTTTTACCTCTTTTAGTATAGAAATTGCACAGAATCTTTTCCTTGCACCTTATTCGAATGGATGATTAAAAATGTAATGAAACAGTTTTCACATTTAAAATAGCTGAAAGAAACAGGTCCTTTGTAGTCAGTACATGTGTAGTTAGTTATATGGTGGCACATTTTCCAGTAATCTGTGGAATACTTGTGACAAGATCAGATTACCGAAGCATTTAATGTGGTCTCTCTTTTTGATTTACTTAATATGGACAGACTTAAAATTATTAGTTTATGATTTTAAATCTATATAAACTAGGAATATTGATTTGATTTTATTAGAAAATTTATTCCTGTTTCAAAAATCTATGAAACAAGCACCATACATTTTGAGGTCATGTGACTGAGTCTAACCATCAATACAGTACTCATTTAGGTTTTCTCGAAGGAGCCATATTTTCTTGCAAATCATCAGTCCCTTATAATTTATTAATTATCTCTTCATCTGTAAAACAAAACCGATCATAGATCCTTCTGATATTGATTTGATAAGTAGTCCCATTTCAGAACTTGCTTTATCTTTTCAAGATAAAATACATGTATTTTCATTCTGAACTTATATTGTTTTCCTAAATGCTTTGTTAGCAGTTTTCATGTTTCGAACACTTGATTTTGTGTTCTTCTAGGATTCTGGGAGCCAAATTAGGTTTAACTTCCTCAGCTATTTTTATAAACCATGATTTTCAGTATCTCAGTCCTGTTTTGAACATTTCAGAACTATATTTTTAGAATAAGAACACTTACTTATATTGGTATACATACATACATGCAGAGCAGTAAGTAATTATAAAAGTAAACTGGCCTCAGTCCATGCATTTTCGCATCTTGTTGCAATTTTTAAGTGTTTTTCATTGCAGAAGTTTTTCATGTATCTTTTCTATATAATCCTTCAGTGTTTACTAGGGATTCCTACAATGCATAAGAAAGAAGTCAAAAATGTCAAAATCTTATATAACAAATCGTGTTTTCTTTGTCCGGCTGTTTGGAGAGAAACTGTTATATGTGTAATTTAGCGCATTGGCAAACAGGTCACATTTCAATGAATGCTAGCAACAGCAACCAGTTTATCCCATTTACTTTAGTTCGGTAGGAGCCATAATTATTGGGTTTTCATTTGATACAATGTTATTGTTACACATGTATGATGTATTTTGTTCATTCTAGAGAAGGACCAGTTCATTTTTGTGGCATCCTGTACCTAAAAAGTTTCCCCCATTTTCAGTTAGACCTAGATGATTTCTAGTTCATTCAGACACTTAATAAACATCATCCATTAGAAATTACCACATACTGTATCATAATGTCTGATTCCTACTACAATATTTCAAAGTATAGAAACCCTATAATGTCTTGATAGGGGAAAATAATTCAAGTGATATTGTTAAATCTTGTCTTAGTGACAAAGTGCTCAATTATATTTCTTTGTGAGGAAATGTATAATATCTCCCTTTCTCTACTTCAATAGAATGACCAAAAAGACAATACAAGCCATTGATTAGGTCAGGAATTTCCTTTTTATTTAATTTTTGCATTCTTGCTTAACTCCCAGATTTCTTTACCAAAGTTGATAGTATTTGTTTGAAGTATGTTGTTACCCTTTTTTGTTAAAGTCACATATGTGAAAAGTGATTCATATGACTTTGTGTTGTTTGGAATACTGTTGATGGTAATAAGTACTGTCTCTATAAAAACAGGATCTTACTGTGTAAGTTCTTTTTTTTTGTTGAATGAAAAAAATGCAATTCCATGCGTAGATTTCCCTTTCATTAGCAAGTGATGTCTAGAAAAATATTCATGACTTACAAAATCTCTCACTGTATGCCAGGTGTGTACAAATAACTACTCCCGGAAAATATTTGTTGTTTGCTACAGGTAAATATTTCATTAAAAAAAAGGATAGTGAAGCAGTGAGTACCTGCTAGATTTACTTATTGGTAAGGTACATGTAAATCTGTATTACAAACATGGTATAATGAAAGGTGAAAGTCAAGTCACCAAGGAAAATAGATATATTAACCCCTCAAAATCATGGTTTCCCCTTCCTGTACCAATACCTTGTGTACATTAAATGTGACAGTTGCCACAACACTCTAAAACTAGACTTTTTTCCATTTATAACCCTTATCAAATGAATTCTATTGAAAAAAAATGCACGATATGTCTGTGTTTTAGCCAGTAATAAAATAATTGCTGTGAGATAGCTTTTTTTGAGTTGTTGGTGCACCCTGTAAGTACAGGATTACACTGACTTGGGATCTGTATGCCCAAAAATCCATTTCAGACTCTTGAAGCGTATTTTAGTCTTTTGAATAAGTCTCTTTTGATTTTTTTATGACCATATGATGTATTTGAATTATTTCACATGTATAAATGATGAATGCTTGAATACTGAAGATACTAAATGAGTTGCCTCTTGTTTTGTTTTGTATGTGAGAGAATTCTAAGTTTGGAATATTTTCACTAATACATTAGTGCTTTGGATTTGTTAAGTGTTGAGCTTATTTACTGTTAATTACAGACAATGCATTTATAGACATTCTTTTGTTAGAGTATGTTTTATATACTGGCATTAAAAAATTGTTAATGTTATGTTTTGTGGCTCATCTGAGCACAGAGTTTAGTTTCTTTTTGTGATGAGTATACTATAAGTGCAGTTTATACAAAATCATTTTCAAACCAGGTGTATTACCTATTAAAGATTTCTGCTTGCTTCTGCTATTAAAATTGAGAAAAGTTCAGATTTTATTTTCGGGTTTGTTGTGATATATTTTTTTGTCTTGGGTTTTAGCACTGGTATGTTCAGACATTAAAAACACAAGAGAGAATGAATGTTGTTTCTCTCACTTTAGATTATAGAAGCTCACAAGTGCACTTCTGATGAAAAAATAAAATCAAAGCTTCATATCTTGATATTTAAATGCAGATATTAAATAATGAAAAAAAATATTTTGGCATTTCAGAAATTTAAAAAAAAAATGTTTTACTGCAAGGTTTAAAATACTTTTACCTTGTTTGTTGTAAACCCTTTGTTAATGGCTTCTAGTGCACTTATGGGTCATGTGTTTGGAACTGTTTAACTGTATGAAATTTGGAAATTTGTTAGCTGTACGAAACTTGGCTTTGGTTTAACACTGTTGAAATGTGTTTAGCCTGCTGTTATTTTGTGACCAGTGTAGATCATGACCAACTGGCACATTTGTGTGATCTAACCATGGTCTGCACTGTTCACATTTCAGAATATATATTAATTTTCTGTTAATACCTCTCTTAAAAACAGAGGGATGTGACAAAATTGAAAATTGGAAAAGTTTATTTTTGAGATTGAGTAGGATAAAGGGTATATA
Source organism: Cyclina sinensis (assembly GCA_012932295.1). Taxonomy (NCBI): domain Eukaryota; kingdom Metazoa; phylum Mollusca; class Bivalvia; order Venerida; family Veneridae; genus Cyclina; species Cyclina sinensis. The sequence goes on along the minus strand of JAAONU010000003.1, from coordinate 39,395,423 downwards.
CACACTGAAATTTTACATGCAGCTATTTTTCTGCATTCAGACAGTTCCAATATATCCTGAATACATGTAATTATTGAAGAATTGTTGTTACCGCAATATTCAGATGTGGATGAAAGTTATGGTCACCAGACATGAAATAATTATTAAACACGGAACAATTACTGTTAACACTTCAGTGGTATATAAGCAGGAGTGTTAGAAGATGTCAATAAAAACTCATATTTTACCCTTATGAATATAAATGGAAATTTATCAAGTCTGTATTGATCCACTGTACTGTGATGTCTGTTTTGTATAAAGGGAGTGTCAAGTATAGTAATGAGTAGAAAAAAGCCTGTGTCTGCTCAAGTTCGTATCTCTTCAGGGAGTAGAAAAGATAGATTAAAAAGTCTCTACAAAATAAGAATTAAATATTTGATGTATTTTTTGTTACTTTCCATAAAAATGATGTTATAATCTTGTACTCTGTTGAGGTTTGGACCACTTTACAGCTAGCAAAGCTGCACATGACATATAACAAAGTGTCTGAATGTGCATTAGAGTATCTGAATCCCAATAGTACACCTAGACAAAATGAAAACATTTCATCTTATTTGCTGTTCCTTACTAAGACCATATTTTCCACACCGCTAGTTGCTCTTTTATTGACAGAGATGATAGTAGCAAAGAATATGCCATTTACATATAAGCTACAAAACATTAACCGTCAGACTGTTCAGCCATTAGGGAAAAAAGAAGTGGTCAAGTTGTGTGAATAACACAATTTTCTTTTCATTTGAGGACAAAAGGGAGGTAATTCATCTGGTTTGATATTGATAATGGTAATTTCAAGACATGTTACATGCACTATTCTAAACTTGTGTACACATTTTTTGAAGTTTGTTATATTTTTGTTTAGTTATTTTTTGTGTTTATTTGCCATGTTTGTAATTGTTTTATTTCTATTTTTCGTATTTAATCACACGTAAGTTAGTCTTTATTCTTTAAATCAAGACACCGTTTACAAATGCATTTATTGACTTTACTATAACTGTCTCAGAAATTTAATTGGAATATGAACAATTTATAGAATCAACCTTTCTGTAAATTGTCTTTAGCTGAAGCACAAGAATAACTGATGTAAGATGGTTTATGTCAAGTCTTTACATTTCAGTTCATAGTTACAATGTATGGCCAGTTTTGTCACCCAAAATTACTTACATTAATACTCTATACCTGTCTTGCAAAAAAAATGTAAATTTTATTTTTTTTCTAGCTTATTTTGTATCAGTATTTGGTACATGCATTTATTGTTTAAGGCAAGGCTCTAAAATTCCAGTGCCTTGATCAACTTCTCCCCCAAATATCTGCAGTGTTCATTTTTGATGATGACAAATCATTTCAGTTTATAATCAAAATATACTTGTTAACTATATATGGCAGAGTAGCTTTGTAATGAATCTCAAAATATGGACAATTTATTTTGATTTTAAAGGATTAGTATTTTTTACATTTTATTATAAGTCTGACAGTATTTATGTTTTAGTATTATGTTTTATTTTGCTCATTGTCTTATATGGAAATCTTAGTTTTAATGATCTGAAATGACCGTAGGAAGTAGGTAGAATAGTCCTAGAATCAGTCACTGAGAAAATTCATATTATGTTTACTATAGAGTTTATCCCTGTGCACAGTCCCTTGTTTGTTAATTCTTGTCTTTGAAAATATAGGTAACAGTTACTGTGTTGAAACAATCAGAAAGTGGTGACTGATTTCCTTTAACCTTTAACCTGCTGGAACCGAAAGTGATTAGCCTTTGCCACCAGTATAGAGCCAGGCCAGCCTGCACATCCGTGCAGTCTGACCAGGCTCTATACTGTTGGTAGCTCCATTTTTGTATTTTGATATTGAAATCCCTTAAACTGGAATGGACTGTTCCAAATTCAAAGCTTGGCAAATCCATTACAAAATTTCAGCATGTTCAGGGTTAAAACACTTCTTTTTCTAGTTTATACTTGATAAGTTTAAGGTGAACAAAACTTTGTTAGGTTTAAACAGTGTCAATTTCTAACTGTTGATTTAGCTTCTATCTACGAACAAGTTTAGATAGGAATGGAACAATCAGTGGTTGGTTATAAAATCTTAGTTAAATGAGCTCTTATGGTGTGTTACTAATACCATGTAATGGATTGTCTATGTTTGTGTAGGAATATTTGTTCAACCATACACTTGAAAGCTATTTAATGTACATGGGACAACACCCAGCATGTTTGAGAATATATATTGTTACAGCTCATTGCATAGCCGAGTGCAAACTGTTGTATTCAATCAGGGTACTGGTCAGTTCTGAATACTCCATTACCAGTTATTTTTAAATTGTTTAAGTGATACTTTTTGTTAAAACTGATTGGTAAATTTTGCTATTTCTAATTTTAAGATACCAACTTACATTAATGTTGAGGGTTGGGTATGTTTGTTTACAAATGTATAATTAGATACAGCAGTTTTATAAACATCACTAATGATTTACAAGAATATCAATCAAGCATTTCTAGCTGGTCTAAGACCATCCTTTAAAGTACACAAGACACTGATGCAGATACGCATCTCTTTATAAATGTGAGGACAACATTTTGTTACATATACTCAAATCAGCCAGTTTATTTATAATTAAAAGTTATTTATTTCACATTCATAAATCAATACAGATGTCTAGTTAATTCTGAGAAGTAATATTTTTGTTAACTTGTTGATAATAAATGTTGATAGATTTTTTGTCAAACAGTACCTCCTACATGTAGAATTCAGTCAGTTTCTACAGGTTTAAACATAGGTGAAAGCCAAACTGTGACATGTACATGCCGTGTTTTCATTTTCACTTCTAGGTAGATATATATTAGTGAATGTCACTCATATAATCTTTATATTTTACTGTTTTTCGAAGATGAAAAAAATCTTTTAAAAACAAAGCTTCAGATCATATTTAAGCCATTCAAAATAAAGGTCAGTGTGAGTTAAAATAAAATTTTATTTGTTTTTATTTAACAATTTTACAGAATTACTATTTTCTTTTTTCTTCAGCATGCAAAATACTATATGCATGTAATGATCTTGTTACTGGATTTTCATGGTCACCCAGTTTGTTAAAGCAACCAGTGTTCTAGATTTCAGGTTTATAGAGATTGAATTGTTTTCTGTTCTAAATTGTCATCTCGGCGCAGAACGATCAAAACAGATATTAAATACAACTGTACGCTCTTGTGCCAAGATGACATTATGAGGTCTATCTCTAAATTGATTGCATTTACGTGTATAGGTATTATTGAAGTCTTACAATTATATTCTAGCCTTATAGTACTCTAATTGTGATATTAAGCTGTAGGTGTAATAAGGTAAAATGTGTTATGAAAGGTCATTAATTTTTAGGCACAGTCCCTCTTATAATAAAAGTACTGCAAAGGTAAATCAACTGTTGATTTTTTTTATGTTTTTGAAAATACAGAATTAAATTGTTTTAAAAATAATATTAATAAGTGTATATCTGTAAAGGAGAGTGTGTCAAACATGAAACACATCTTTTGGCATTACTCTGCAAATATTTAAACTTTTAAGTCCTTTTAACTCTGGTGTTTAAAAATTGCATTTAATAAGGAGTAAGTTTTTTTAAGCCTTTATTTTTAAACACAAGTTGATGTATTTTTATTGTTATTATTACAATGTGTAGATAGTTTTTTTTATAAGATGTTTTGTATGAAAAGTTAGGCTGTATGCACAAGGTTGTGAAAATGTTATGTTAGAAAAGCTGTGATTGGTTGATCTGTGAGAATTTACCTAAGGCTGAAGCCAATCAAAAGCCTTGAGACAAAGTTTTGATTTTTAAAGTTTTGTAACCTTGAAGCATGGTCTTTGTATGATGTGAGGCTAGTGAACCTTACTTTTTCTGTAATGTAACTTGTTAATCATCAAACATTGGCCAGCATTTTGTGAAATGTTATCCTCATTCAAAATAAAATATTATGAATATATCCAATTTAGTTGTATTTTGAAAGACATTGCGACATGCATGTATCTGGTTATAGGACTTCATGAGTCATTTTGGTACACAGTTCAGCACTCTTATGTGAAAAAGCTGATTGCATTTTGCAGTTTTCTAAATATGGCTTTATTTCAATTGACATCAAAGCTGCCAAAGTTGGTATAGATTAACCAGGTCAGAGTAGTGACATAAAATATGCTCTAACGTCACCAATTTCACGGAGGGTTAATTGAATTAGGTAAGTCCCAAAAGTGTGATGATCTTTCAACAATGTCATGACATTATCCAAGTCCTGGTGCAGACATATGAGGCAATCTATGATCTTGGTTACCATAGTAACTGAATAAAGTACTGTAAGAATATTTGACCACAGTGATAGGTCGGTCATGAATTCTGTGCAAGATTAACAAACCTGCAGTCTATTGGTTTATTGCTTGACACAAAGAAATTCTTGAAAGGTTAGCTGTATGTCTTACCAGGAACTTAATGCATAAAGCAGTCATAAGTTTTTATTCCAAGTAGACAGTTTTCAAAAAGCATTAAAATATGATGGTTTTGAACATTAAAATTTCATAATATAGTGTGCTCCATGTTGAATCTTAATATAAAATTGAAGCTAAAACCACTGAGTTTCATGAAATTCAAAGCAGTTTTGGCTTCAGATTTGTAATAAATAAACTTAATCAATTTTTTTTGCTTTGGCAACATACAAGAAGCTCATTTGAAAATCCTCCAAAATGTTTACCCCTATGTATTCATTTCAAGTTTGTTTCATAACCAGCAACCATCTGTTCCTCCATATATCTTCAAACACTAATAAAATAGCATTCTCAAAAAGTGAGTTCATTCTTCTAACAGTTGTTCAGTGCAATGTTTTATTCAAAACAATGGGTCTGATTGACTCCTTTAACTTTAATTAGAGATGGTTTTGAGTGCAAATATATACCTTATTGACCCAGTGGAAATATCAAGAAAATAAATTAATTACACCCTCACACAATAAGTCCATAGTAATATGTATGAGTAATCCTTAGTTAGACTGGTTGTTGCAAAAAAGTCAGACTGGTTCCACATTTTTAAAAGATTCTATAGTTATTTTGTAATTGTTTTAGTTTAACTATTTTCCATGCTTAAACTTCAATAGAAAGTACTGTTTCAACCCTGTAGAACAATGTCAACTTGGACTTCAACAAAATTTATTAACTTGATTTTGTTGAAGAAGGGTGTCTATGGCATAACTGCTACCACAGCTTTTGGTCAGTTACAGTAAAACAATAACAGAGTTATAAGCAGAATAAAGGTATACGGACACACAATAGAGTCTGGCTTAAGTGATGCTAAGTGATACATATACATGTAATATTTCACATAGCAAACTTGACTTATTTAGAAACATAATCACGCCATATCTCAATTCTACATCAATTACAGAGAATTCTATGTGCTCTCCGTGTGTTTTTTCAGAACGATCAAATGTTTGCCTTTTGTGGTGTGAGAACATAGTTAGAACATGCCAATGTTAATACTATAAACTTTGAAAGGATTACAAGGGCTAAATCAATATGAGTCTGAGAAAACACACAAGAATGGCCATTTTATGAAGAAACTTTATCAATTATGCACACTTAGTCTCTTGACACAGTATGTACGTGAAGAACTTGTGCATTATTCATTGGTATAAGGTCATATTGTTATCACAAAGCTTGAATTGTTAGTGGTTCTTAGTATTCCTTGAAGGATAGGCATATGGTGTGAGTTTATCCATTGTAATCAATAGTTGGTTAATTTTTCTTCGAAAAAAGAAATTAAAAAGATTCACAACTCTGCTTCTAAGCCAGATTTCTTCCAGTAATAAAACATTAAGTGTTATCAACAGTCATTTCATTTCTGTCATAAACAGTGTACTATAGTTTGCACTTAGAGTCAGGTGTTTGGATGTCTTCACATAAGCTTTGATTTAAACGTCTCTTTTAATGTAAATTCTTGACTACATCCAATGGATGTTTAGTACTTTAAGTTGATAAAGACATAATGAAATTACAGAAATGCGCTGTGTAAAAAAAGAAAAAGGAGATAGTCTTCCTTCTACAAATGTTTGTCAAACAGAATTACACCAAAAGTCATCATAAAGCAAAGAACAGACAAAGGTAGTAAAAACAAACTTAAATACAGTGATATGGCACACACTCACAAAATAACTGGTTTAAATTTTACTAAACAGACATGGATTTTCAGGGGTGGTGGTTGGGGGAAGGTGGGGTGTAGGTCTCTAAAATCCTGTTATTGCTTTTGATCTGTGCAAATCACAAAGATAGATCAGTTTATTACTAGCATGCCATTGCTTGGCAGGATCACCATGAATAAGTGAACAGATTCATTGAATTAATTGCATGATTTTCTTGGCCGATTTTAGAAACTAGTTTTTCTGCTCATTGATAAAGACACTGGACTTAACAAGAGACTCCTTAGTAAAATCAATAATAGCATAGTGAAACTGCAAGCCTGTGAATACTGTTAATAGAAGCAGGCCTACTTTGACTAAGAAACAAAACAAAAATGTATAGAAATGTATATGAATGATAAATTCCATAGTAAATATGTCAAAACTCTCTTTCTCTAACTACTGAGCTGACATGGCTGACATGTTTGTAGATAGGGCTGTCTTGGAGTTTGATAACTTCCTCCTTGTAGACAAGGCTATGTGCTGAATTTTGGATACATCAAAATCTTAACTCCAGATCTGACAGTTTCCATGGTACCTTATGTAAACAGCAGCTACCATGGTAAAAATAAATCAGCATCATAATATGAGGGCAAAAACCATGGTTATGTGAAAGTCAACCAGTATCATTTTCCTTACATCAGTACTTAAAATTACACTGGTGCCAACATGAGGCACAAGCCCTGTGACAGAGCTGTCTTGTCTCTGATGGTCCAGGAGTATGTTTAATATAAATGTCAATGAAGATTATATATAGAAGTTTATACATGAAATAAAACAAATTTATCAGTTAAGATCAAATATCTGTCAGAAGAATGAATAAAGTAGACAACTGGATAAATCATCAGAGATGTCTGCCATATGTGAGAATAAAGTAAACATTATTTTAATCATCTTAGGTAAGGTTTGTTTATTTTTAGTCAGGAATATTTGATAGAAACATATTAAATTTGAAAGGCATATCAAATTGGGACAATGAAGACAAATCTGTTCTCAAGAAGTGAAAAATCAATTTCTAAAGTTAGATTTAGACAATAGAACGAATGCCTGCCACCTTGAAAATTCCATACATCAATTGTTTCCTGTACTGGTAACAAGACAGTGATGTTGACCATGTTCATATTAAGCTGAAAGCTGATGCCTAATGTAAAACAGGATGTCATAGAGACTGATGTAAGCTGATACCTGATGTAAAACAAAAATGTCATAGAGACTGATGTAAGCTGATACCTGATGTAAAACAAAATGTCATAGAGACTGATGTAAGCTGATACCTAATGTAAAACAGGATGTCATACCGACTGAGGTAAGCTGATACCTAATGTAAAACAGGATGTCATAGAGACTGATGTAAGCTGATACCTGATGTAAAACAAAAATGTCATAGAGACTGATGTAAGCTGATACCTGATGTAAAACAAAATGTCATAGAGACTGATGTAAGCTGATACCTGATGTAAAACAAAATGTCATAGAGACTGATGTAAGCCGATGCCTGATGTAAAACAAAATGTCATAGAGACTGATGTAAGCTGATACCTGATGTAAAACAGGATGTCATACCGACTGAGGTAAGCTGATGCCTGGTGTAAGACAGGATGTCATACAGACTGAGGTAAACAGATGCCTGGTGTAAGACACGATGTCATAGAGACTGATGTAAGCCGATGCCTGATGTAAAACAAAATGTCATAGAGACTGAGGTAAGCTGATGTCTGGTGTAAGACAAGATGTCATACAGACTGAGGTAAGCTGATGCCTGATGTAAGACAGGATGTCATACAGACTGAGGTAAGCTGATGCCTGGTGTAAGACAGGATGTCATAGAGACTGATGTAAGCTGATGCCTGATGTAAGACAGGATGTCATACAGACTGAGGTAAGCTGATGCCTGATGTAAGACAGGATGTCATAGAGACTGAGGTAAGCTGATGTCTAGTGTAAGACAGGATGTCATAGAGACTGATGTAAGCCGATGCCTGATGTAAAACAAAATGTCATAGAGACTGAGGTAAGCTGATGTCTGGTGTAAGACAGGATGTCATACAGACTGAGGTAAGCTGATGCCTGGTGTAAGACAGGATGTCATACAGACTGAGGTAAGCTGATGCCTGGTGCAAGACAGGATGTCATAGAGACTGATGTAAGCTGATGCCTGATGTAAGACAGGATGTCATACAGACTGAGGTAAGCTGATGCCTGATGTAAGACAGGATGTCATAGAGACTGATGTAAGCTGATGCCTGATGTAAGACAGGATGTCATAGAGACTGATGTAAGCTGATGCCTGATGTAAGACAGGATGTCATAGAGACTGATGTAAGCTGATGCCTGATGTAAGACAGGATGTCATACAGACTGATGTAAGCTGATGCCTGATGTAAGACAGGATGTCATACAGACTGATGTAAGCTGATGCCTGATGTAAGACAGGATGTCATAGAGACTGATGTAAGGTGATACCAGATGTAAGACAGCATGTTATACAGACTGAGGTAAGCTGATGCCTGATGTAAAACAGGATGTCATAGAGACTGAGGTAAGCTGATGCCTGGTGTAAGACAGCATGTTATACAGACTGAGGTAAGCTGATGCCTGGTGTAAGACAGCATGTTATACAGACTGAGGTAAGCTGATGCCTGGTGTAAGACAGGATGTAATACAGACTGAGGTAAGCTGATGCCTGATGTAAGACAGGATGTCAAACAGACTGAGGTAAGCTGATGCCTGGTGTAAGACAGCATGTTATACAGACTGAGGTAAGCTGATGCCTGGTGTAAGACAGCATGTTATACAGACTGAGGTAAGCTGATGCCTGGTGTAAGACAGGATGTCAAACAGACTGAGGTAAGCTGATGCCTGGTGTAAGACAGCATGTCATACAGACTGAGGTAAGCTGATGCCTGATGTAAGACAGGATGTCAAACAGACTGAGGTAAGCTGATGCCTGGTGTAAGACAGCATGTTATACAGACTGAGGTTAGCTGATGCCTGGTGTAAGACAGGATGTCATACAGACTGAGGTAAGCTGATGCCTGATGTAAGACAGGATGTCATAGAGACTGATGTAAGCTGATGCCTGATGTAAGACAGGATGTCATACAGACTGATGTAAGCTGATGCCTGATGTAAGACAGGATGTCAAACAGACTGAGGTAAGCTGATGCCTGGTGTAACACAGCATGTTATACAGACTGAGGTAAGCTGATGCCTGGTGTAAGACAGGATGTAATACAGACTGAGGTAAGCTGATGCCTGATGTAAAACAGGATGTCATAGAGACTGAGGTAAGCTGATGCCTGGTGTAAGACAGCATGTTATACAGACTGAGGTAAGCTGATGCCTAGTGTAAGACAGCATGTTATACAGACTGAGGTAAGCTGATGCCTGGTGTAAGACAGGATGTAATACAGACTGAGGTAAGCTGATGCCTGATGTAAGACAGGATGTCAAACAGACTGAGGTAAGCTGATGCCTGGTGTAAGACAGCATGTTATACAGACTGAGGTAAGCTGATGCCTGATGTAAGACAGGATGTCAAACAGACTGAGGTAAGCTGATGCCTGGTGTAAGACAGCATGTTATACAGACTGAGGTTAGCTGATGCCTGGTGTAAGACAGGATGTCATACAGACTGAGGTAAGCTGATGCCTGATGTAAGACAGGATGTCATAGAGACTGATGTAAGCTGATGCCTGATGTAAGACAGGATGTCATACAGACTGATGTAAGCTGATGCCTGATGTAAAACAGGATGTCATACAGACTGATGTAAGCTGATGCCTCATGTAAGACAGGATGTCATACAGACTGATGTAAGCTGATGCCTGATGTAAAACAGGATGTCATAGAGACTGATGTAAGCTGATGCCAGATGTAAGACAGCATGTTATACAGACTGAGGTAAGCTGATGCCTGGTGTAAGACAGGATGTCATAGAGACTGATGTAAGCTGATGCCTGATGTAAGACAGGATGTCATAGAGACTGATGTAAGGTGATACCAGATGTAAGACAGGATGTCATAGAGACTGATGTAAGCTGATGCCTGATGTAAGACAGGATGTCATAGAGACTGATGTAAGCTGATGCCTGATGTAAGACAGGATGTCATAGAGACTGATGTAAGGTGATACCTGATGTAAGACAGGATGTCATAGAGACTGATGTTAGCTGATGCCTGATGTAAGACAGGATGTCACAGAGACTGATGTAAGCTGATGCCTGATGTAAGACAGGATGTCATAGAAGCTGGGGTAAGCTGATGCCTGGCATAAGACAGGATGTCGTAGAGACTGAGGTAAGCTGATGCCTGGTGCAAGACAGGATGTCATAGGGACTGATGTAAGCTGATGCCTGGCGTAAGACAGGATGTCATAGAGACTGAGGTAAGCTGATGCCTGATGTAAGACAGGATGTCATAGAGACTGATGTAAGCTGATGCCTGATATAAGACAGGATGTCACAAAGACTGATGTAAGCTGATGCCTGGTGTAAGACAGGATGTCACAGAGACTGATGTAAGCTGATGCCTCATGTAAGACAGGATGTCACAGAGACTGATGTAAGCTGATGCCTCATGTAAGACAGGATGTCACAGAGACTAATGTCAGCTGATGCCTGATGTAAGACAGGATGTCACAGAGACTGATGTAAGCTGATGCCTGATGTAAGACAGGATGTCACAGAGACTGATGTAAGCTGATGCCTGATGTAAGACAGGATGTCTTAGAGACTGAGGTAAGTTGATACCTGATGCAAGACAGGATGTCATAGAGACTGAGGTAAGCCGATGCCTGATGTAAGACAGGATGTCATAGAGACTGATGTAAGCTGATGCCTGATGTAAGACAGGATGTCATAGAGACTGAGGTAAGCTGATGCCTGATGTAAGACAGGATGTCATAGGGACTGATGTAAGCTGATGCCTCATGTAAGACAGGATGTCACAGAGACTGATGTAAGCTGGTGCCTGATGTAAGACAGGATGTCATAGAAGTTGAGGTAAGCTGATGCCTGGTGTAAGACAAGATGTCATAGAGACTGAGGTAAGCTGATGCCTGGTGTAAGACAGGATGTCGTAGAGACTGAGGTAAGCCAATGCCTGATGTAAGACAGGATGTCGTAGAGACTGAGGTAAGTTGATGCCAGATGTAAGACAGGATGTCATAGAGACAGATGTAAGCTGATGCCTGATGTAAGACAGGGTGTCATACAAACCGATGTAAGCTGATGCCTGGTGCAAGACAGGATGTCATAGAGACCGATGTAAGCTGATGCCTGATGTAAGACAGGATGTCATAGAGACTGATGTAAGCTGATGCCTGATATAAGACATGATGTCATAGAGGCTGAGGTAAGCTGATCCCTGATGTAAGACAGGATGCCATTTAGACTAATGTTAGCTGATGCTTGATGTAAGACAGGATGTCATAGAGGAAGTGGTAAGATAATGCCTTAGATAAGACAGGAAGTCACAGAGACTCTGTTAAGATAATACCTGATATAAGAAAGGATGTCACAGAGATTGAGGTAAGAATATTTCTTTATAAGATAGGATGTCACAGTGATTCAGGTTAGATAATGTCTAATATAAGACCAGAAGTCACAGAGACTGAGGTAAGATAATGCCTTATGTAACACAAGATGTTACAGAGGCTTAGGCATGACAGTGTCTTTCAAAAACAGCCATTTAAAAAACTGAGATAAGATAATGTCATATACAAGACATGTTTTCATAGGAATTAGGCTAAAATAATGTCTTATATAAGACAGGACATCATAGAGATTGACATAAGGTAATGTCTTATATAAGACAGGAAATCACAGGATCTGAGATTAGATGATGCCTTATATGAGACAGGAAGTCATAAAGACTGAATTAAGACAATGTCTTACATAAGAAAAAATGTTACATAAATTTAGGTAAGATAATGTCTAATATAAGATATGATGTCATAGTTATTGACATGTGGTAGTAAGGCTGAGGTAAGATAACACTTATATAGGACAAAATGTCAAGACTTAGGTAAAAAATGTTTCATTTTGTATGTAGCCCTGGACACTTCTGGTTTACAACTCTCTAAAATCTCTTTACAGAAATCTGTCAATTACCAATTTGATATTGTTTGTTTTAATTAAAATGGTCTATTATAATTCTGAAAAGCTACCAGATTATATAAACTTACAGATGAATGTTAATCTGTATTGGATAGTTCTCATATTAAAGTATACTTTTTTTTATTAATTTCAGTTCGTAGTGTCACAGGACTGATATAGGTGATATGGTTACTAAAGTACTATCACCAGCCCGGGTAGCTCAGTTGGTAGAGCACCTGAATTGCAAGCAGGGGGTCGCGGGTTCAAGCCCTGCCCTGGGTATATGATTTTTCTGACCCCACGACATTGGCGCCCAACGTGGTCTGTGACTGTTACATTGCTATGCATGTGCTTCCATTATAAGTCTCTATGTCTGTGAATTCGAGGACGAATTCTTATACAGCAGGGGAGAATGTCACAGGACTGATATAGGTGATATAGTTACTAATGACTATTGCCAGCCCGGGTAGCTCAGTTGGTAGAGCACCTGACTTGCAAGCGGGGGGTCGCGGGTTCGAGTCCCGCCCTGAGTAAATGATTTTTCTGACCCTGCGACAGTAGTATCAACTTTTAATTTTCTCTTTTTAAGTATGTGAATTTCATTTCACTGAGTCTTTTGAAGGTTTTTTAATTCTGTGTGTACCATCTTAAGCTTTATGTTGACATTTTACTTCTTTCCTTCTTTTATAGCTATGGCTTACAATCAGTTACTGAATATGATGGTTAGTAAAGAGATAGTGTTAGGTCTCCCAAGCTACAGTCCACCCAGGAAAACCTAGCAACATGGTTTGTAAGTATCTCAGTTATAATAACCAGAAATACTTCTTTTACAATTTTGATTTCATTTCAATATTTTCATCTCATATACAATGTACATATAATTTATAAAGTTACTTGCTCTTTTCTCCAAGCAAAATATGGAGCGGTGTCTCATATATGACCTAGGTAACCTTCTGCACTAGGCATCTCTTGTCATTTTCCTGTAAAGCATGCATAAAACAGACCATCATGGAAAAAAGGTAACAACACAAAAAGGTGACTTTTTACTTTAGGGTTTGTACCAATATGCCGATAGTTTCACTAGAAATATTTCTGCATTGTTAAATCTTGAAATACTCAGACTCATATTACTACATACTTGTCATAAAAACTGCTCCAAATCAAGACTTGAGTACACATTTGCTTCGAAACATAAATTGATCTATCTTCTGCAGTCTATTGGATTTTGGCATTTTCCCCCTAACAACAAATATAAATGCCAATACCAATACAGCTCAAAATGAAAACAATATTCCCTAGTACTGATCTGTTGTTGTAAATATCTTTGTCTTTCTTTTCTTGTTATAGACCTCACTTAATTGATATTCATCAGCAGACACTTGGAGCCTTTCCAGTTGAAGGAACAGAATATATTCCAGGCTTACTTGATTGATAATAAAACCATTCTCTGTTCAATGTATCTATAACTGGAACAATTAAGGTAAGGTGTGACTGCATTGGTAGTAGCAGCCATTTTCATCTCTGATATATAGGTGTGTTGTGCTTTTCAATTATTTTACCTATATGAAATCTATTCAAATGTCAGTGCAAATATGCCTACAAAATCTTTTTGCAATAAAAAGTGTCTGAATCATTACATACAGTCTTCTACAGATATAATTCTTTATACTGAAGTTAAACTATTTGGTTGTTATGTGTATATTATATCTGGTTTACATTGTCCTAGTTAGTTAGTTACATTTACCAGACTTGAATCTAGAAAACATACAGCATGAACAGTTTTGAATTTTGGAATTTTATTATACTCAAACCTTTCAAAGATTGGCAACTGGGCATTAAGTATTGCACCTGTCTGTCCATTCGTCTGTGGGTCTGTGCATCCATCTGTGTGTCTGTGCATCCTTCCACATTTTATTTTGGCACCTTTAAAGGAAAAGACATGCACAAGTTTCATTTATATTTTGCATGTTTATGTGTCTTACAAAACTACAAGTTCCTTTCGAACTTGGGCATGATGCCTCCAGTTATGTCAGAGTTATGGCCCTTTTTGACTCCAGTTTTCATTTGTGCACATTTAAATAAAAGCGTTTGCACAGATTTCATTCATATTTTGGATGTGTGTGTGTCTAACGAAAATACAATTAAGTTGCTTTTAAAACTGGGTATGACATCTCCAGTTTCAATGAAGTTATAGCCTTTTTTCAGCATAACATTTCATTGGGTTCGACCTAATATTTAGCCAACACTGAGTGGGTTTTCACTATTCTTTAGTATGTATATGTATCTTACTAACACACAGTTCCTTTAGAAAAGTCAGCTTAACACTTCTAATTTTGTAAGAAATTATGGCCCTGTTTTTCAGCTTAATTTCTGAAAAAAAAAAAATTCTTCAAATTTAAAGGACTATGTTTTGCAGTAATCTATTCATTAAACACATAATAGAGTTATACTGATTTGGACATTCCACCTACCTCTCTCTTCTTACACTTTAACCATCTGCTTATTATATAATCTTCTTCATCATTTGAACATGGTAGGGGCATATTTCTAGTTATAGTAGAGTTTTCATTGGATCAAGACAATGCCCACTCATTCTGGGAAATGTTGGCCACCCCAGACAATTCCCCTGTCATGGTTTTATCAAGGTGGACAATTCTTTTTTTGTTTTTTGTTGTTGGTTGTAAATATTATGTTATAATTCCCTGTACAACTGATTAGCTGGAGTTAAAACCATGACATTTCTCAATAATTATCAAATGTAGTTATGTTACGTAAATATTTTATGATGAATACTAAAAGTTTTTAACAAGAGAAGAAAAGTCTACCCTGTCAAAATTGTGGTAGGGTAATTGTCTGCCTTGTTAAAATCATTGGAGGCAAATTGTCCTAGGTGGTAAAAATTTGCCATAGTGGATGAAAGGAGGGTTGTCCAAGAGATTCAGTTGAATCCTTATATTATCAACTTCAACCTGAAAATGACAAAATGAAAATTGTTTTTGTCCTTGCATTCCATAACTTTGTAAAGCAGAGACAATAGAGTGTGTGTGGGTGCATGCATGTTTGTCTATGCACGTTTGTGTTCACTACCAAAAACATTCTTTGAACCTGTCAGTACTTCTTGGTAGGAACAAAAGAATACAAAATACAATGTAAAATGCCATTTAAAGAAATGTTCAGTGCTATTGTTGTTTTAAAAAAATAGTGTTTTTAGCTGATGTTTAATTGAAAATAATGCTTCTTTTTTTTGTAAAATAATTTCAACATAAGTAGGTTTTTATGTGACCTTTTCAATCACATTATAGTATTAGCAGGGGTATTTGGCATTTTATTTTAGGTAAGCTGCTATTGTATAGGATTGTTTCATCTACTTAGTTGATCAAACTTTTGATATAAGACTATTGAAATAAATTATTAATATCCAGATAAGTTCACTCCAACATACTTATCAAAGCACTGAAAGTCCTAATGTCAGTTGTGCACTAGAGGAATAGACAAATGCTTTTCCATTCCTTATGAAATGAATCCTGGAATAATGCATAAAAATGAAAACAGAAAAAAAAACTTTCTTATAAATAAAAAAGGTTGCCTTAATAGATAGATATTGGTTAGCAAGTTTGTGTTTGCATGTATTTGGAGCCAAAAAAAAATCAAATTTAATAGCCTGTAGTGCTCAAAATTCAGTTTGCTGAAATATAGGCACTCACCAATAAGGACAATTTCACAACTGATTGAGGTATGTTTTCAGTATAACTTAGGTGTGAACAATCTTTATTTCTGCCATTTCTCATTCACAATGTCAGTTGCGTCATTTTGTCCCTATTCCAGCCAGTTTGTTTCAAAAGCTTTACAGGGGACACTTCGTTATAGCTTTCAA
Organism: Cyclina sinensis; assembly: GCA_012932295.1. NCBI lineage: Eukaryota > Metazoa > Mollusca > Bivalvia > Venerida > Veneridae > Cyclina > Cyclina sinensis. Next base: position 39,379,215 of record JAAONU010000003.1, on the reverse strand, counting down.
ACTTAAAGACTATTCAAAACACTGCAGACTTTCTTGGGCTGTCTAGTAAACAGTATAATCATATATTTGCACTGGTATCAACCTTACTCTAGGAAATTTTATCAAAAGTATTTTTTGATCTCTTATCTTTATAAAACATATAACATTCTAAAAAATTAAGAACCCTGGAAAATTAACAAACATTTCTGTCTTGTACTGTATTTCTACAACAAAGTAAATAGATGTGGATCAAATAGTATGATCAACTATTTGCACCAGTTTCAACCTTACCCTTGGAATTTTTGTCAAAAGTATTTTTCTATCTCTTAACTATAAAACATGTAACATTCTAAAAACTTTCTTCAATAAATTTAAACAGATCTGGATCAAACTTCAAACTGGCTGTCTTAAAAGCTATGGTAACTGCTAAGCTAATTCAATGCAAAGCTATGGTTACTGCTAAGCTAAATCAATGCAAAGCTATAGTAACTGCCAAGCTAAATCAATGCAAAGCTATGGTTACTGCTAAGCTAAATCAATGCAAAGCTATGATTATTGCTAAACTTAATCGATCCAAAGCTATGGTTACTGCTAAGCTAAATCAATGCAAAGCTATGGTTATTGCTAAACTTAATCGATGCAAAGCTATGATTATTGTAAACTTAATCGATCCAAAGCTATGGTTACTGCTAAGCTAAATCAATGCAAAGCTATGGTTATTGCTAAACTTAATCGATGCAAAGCTACGGTTATTGCTAAACTTAATCGATCCAAAGCTATGGGTATTGCTAAACTTAATCGATCCAAAGCTATGGTTTCTGCTAAGCTAATTTAATGCAAAGCTATGGTTATTGCTAAACTTAATCAATCCAAAGCTATGGTTATTGCTAAGCTGAATCAGTGCAAAACTATGATTAGTTCTAAGGTAAATCAATGCAAAGCTATGGTTACTGCTAAGCTAAAGCAGTACAAAGCTATGATTACTGCAAAGCTTTACTGCAAATCTTAATGAATGCATAGCTATGGTTACTGCTAAGCTAAAGGAGTACAAAGCTATGATTACTGCAAAGCTTTACTGCAAATCTTAATGAATGCATAGCTATGGTTACTGCTAAGCTAAAGCAGTACAAAGCTATGGTTACTGCAGAGCTTTACTGCAAATCTTAATGAATGCATAGCTATGGTTACTGCTAAGCTAAAGCAGTACAAAGCTATGGTTACTGCAGAGCTTTACTGCAAATCTTAATGAATGCATAGCTATGGTTACTGCTAAGCTAAAGCAGTACAAAGCTATGGTTACTGCAGAGCTTTACTGCAAATCTTAATGAATGCATAGCTATGGTTACTGCTAAGCTAAAGCAGTACAAAGCTATGATTACTGCAAAGCTAAGCTAAAGCAGTACAAAGCTATGATTACTGCAAAGCTTAGTAAGTGCTAAATGCAGAGCTATTGTTGCTGATAAGCTAAATCAATGCAAATGGTTAAAGACAAATTTATTTAGTTTTTTTAGACAACCAAGAAACATTTTGCTTTCATTTACAAACCCATTACAATTATTTACTAACTCTTGGTAGACAAATATCTCATCTGAGAAGACAGACAAAGAAAATAAATATTTAGTGTTTACATCTTTAAATGGCACCTTTAAATAATTCATTCAAGAAATAGTAGTCTTTTCTAAAGATCTGTAATAGCTTTTGTACAAATGTATAGAAGACTGCTGCTTGCCAATGCCCTCAAATGTTCTTTAACACAGTGCTTGGTATGATCCATCTGTTGGAATTACTGGATGAGACATCTGAAGCAACAGTTTACATAACTGCAAATACAGCACACTCTGCTAATAAGACTTGTTAGATGTAATGAAATGATCTTAAACACAGATTTTATATGTTCTTTATTTCAAAGTTTAGTTCTTTCAAAATGCTTATTTTTGTATTATTTTGAAATAAGTGGTCCAAATAGTGGAAATAACTGAATATAATCATAAAACTCTCCCAGAACCATAATGGCCAAGGACAAATAAACTGCTATGTGAAATTGCTGAAAATTTATAGGCATTTCTTGTTACTATCTACATGTATTCTTGATACAATGTCCTAATACTTCCATCCATTAACAACAACAAGTTGTCTGGAAACATGGTAAAAGTCAGTTTCTGACATGACTATGTTCATGAGCAGAATTCTAAGAAAAATGCAAATATATGTTTTGTCATGGGTTTTTAGCTTGACTATACAAAGTATATGGAGAGCTGTCCTACTCACCCAGGCACTGGCGTCCGCATTCAGATTTCTGATTAAAGTGTTTGTGCAGTAAAATATTTTTTTTACAATAACTTATTTTTTTAGTCATTTACTTAAAACTTCAAATATAAGTTGCTTATCATCACTCATATCATATGTGGTAAGGTTCATATCTCTAGCATCCATGTTTTGAGAATTATCTCCCCTTTAAACTTAGAATTTTCCTGAAAAATTGTAATATTTTACTTTTTTTTCTTTATTTCTTGAGTGAATTACTTCAAACTTTAAATATATGTTCTTTATCATCACCCACATCTTATGTGGTAAGGTTCATAACTCTAGCACCCATATTTTTAGAATTATTTCCCCTTTAAACCAAGAATTTTCATTAAAAATTTTAATATTTTACTATAACTTCTTTATTTATTGAGGGATTTACTTCAAACTTCTAATAGCAACTGATTACCAACTGTTCAGTATATTGTCAGCACAATTTTTTTATTCCATTACTCTATAATCTTTATAGTCATATTTAAATTATGTTCTGCAATTTTCTTATCAATATCAATGATAAAGTAATAAATATAATATGATATTTCATCTACTACAGAGAAGATTCTTGTCTATATATCAATAGAGTTATCCCTTTCTTAGCTATCCAGTACTTGATTTTTGATTTATGCATTTATTTCTGTAACCATTTACATCTAAATATACCTCACTTTAAAGTATGACGTATATGATGATTTTGGTACATTGCTGCATTTGAGCAGTGACATTGCAGTAGACAAAGAAGAAGAAAATATGGTTATACCTTGCGATTGATAAAGTCTAGTCAATTAATTCTGAAATGCAAGTAATACATAGCAGTAATAGTTTTCATTTATTAAGTATAGGTTAAATTTGACTGTCATATAGAGGCTTATGGAATATTGGACACTTATTTTCTAAATTCTCTTAATGATGTTTGGTTTGTCAATGTGTTGGTCCTTTAATACCACTGTATTATATCTTAATATGCTAAGTGCCATTTTCACAGAACAAGCACTAAAACAAGAGTGCAGTTCTTAACAATACAATGTTGACAATAAAAGTCAAAAGAAAGGAAAAGAAACCCACTTGTCCCAAATAAATCGTGCAAAAAGACACACAGTATGGTTTATCATTCATCCTTTTTTCCCTCAGATTTACTGGGTTTGTCTTTTTTCTCATTATAGATGTACTTGGTTTTTCCTTTTTTCCTCATGACAGATTTACTGGGTTTTTCCATTTTCCCTCATGACAGATTAACACAACAGATTAACTTGGTTTGTCATATTTTCCTCATGGCAGATTTACTGTGTTTATCTTTTTTCCTCATGACAGATCAACTGGACTTGTCCTTTTCACCTCTTGGCAGATTAACTGGATTTGTCGTATTTTCCTCATGACAGATTAATGGGTTAGTTTTTTTCCCTATTGACATATTTACTAGGTTTTCTTTCTTTTTGTCAAGACAGATTTACTGGGTTTGTCTTTTTTTTCCATATGACAGATATACAGGGTTTGTCTTTTTTTCCTCTCATGACAGATTTACTTGATTTTTGTTTTTTTCCTCATGACAGATAATTGCGTTTCTCCTTTTTTCATCATGATAGATTTACCTAGTTTATCTTTAACCTCATGACAAATTTGCTGAGTTTGTCTCTTTTCCCTGTTACATATCAACTGAGTTTGTCCTCTTTAACTCATAAAAGATTAACCAGGTATGCTCTCTTTCCATCATGACAAATTTACTGGGTTTGTCTTTTTTACCTTCTTACGAACGTAAAAGTCCTTAACAGAAAGATGCAATGCATCTTAGAATACGCAACCGAGAGTGGGATTAGAGTTGAGTATTTTTAAATCAGAAGATCAGACAGAGATCTTGAAAGATTTTTTATTTATTTTTTACAACTAAGTCCAGGACAGGTTAACCCGGATGAGCTCTATCTTACGAACGTGAAAGTCCATAACAGAAAGAAGCAATGCATCTTAGAATACACAACCAATACCTCATGACAGATTAAATGAGTTTGTCCTCTTTAACTCATAAAAGATTAACCAAGTATGTTCTTTTTCCATCATGACAAATTTACTGGGTTTGTCTTTTTTACCTCATAACAGATTTACTGGGTCTGTACTTTTTAACTCATTCAAGATTAACCAGGTTTGTTCCTTTTTTATCATGACAAATTAACTGGGTTTGTCTTTTTGTACCTCAAAACAGATTTAATGGGTTTGTTTTTTACCTCATGGCAAATTTATGGGTTTGCCTCTTCCCCCCCCCCATGACATATTTACTCATGGTCAATTAATGAGTTTGTCTTTTTTTCCCACCTGACAGATGAATGTTTTTTTTTCCTTTTTCAATAATGCCAGATGGGTTTGTTCTTTTTCCCTTTGACAGTTTTACTGTGATTTTCCATTTTCTATGACACATTTCCTCACGATTTGCCCTTCTTTCATTATATTTTAAAACTATGAGAAAATATGTTTGTACCCAATGCCTGAAAAGAGGTTGTTTTAGTACACAGGAGATTTAAGTTTATTGACTGACAATACATGTAGCATGTAAAAAATAAATTTTCTCTAAATGAAGTGCACCAAATGTTTTTGAATATTTAGGTAATAATCATCTGTTATTCTATTGAACTTTTACTGTTGCAATAAGTATGCAATGTACCTATGTGGTAAGCTTAAAACTGAGAAATTATAATAAAGGAAGCTTTGGTTGAAATTATTGATATAAAGATAGTTAGCAGAAATAATTTGACTGCCTGACAAGGTTGTAATCTTTACAAATGATCCCTGGAAGTGTGTGTTGGGGGGGGGGGGGGGGGGGGGGGGGGGGGTGCAGGCTGAGTTAACAATACAGGGAAGTGTGTGTGGGGGGGGGCTGAGGTTAACAATACAGGGAAGTGTGTATGGGGGGGAGCAGTGAAAGGGGTAGGAAAAGGGGTACAGAGGCAACCAGTTAAAGCAAACTGTATGGTAGTTTAGGTATATAAGTTTATATTCAACTCCAACAGCTTACCAGACCTTGTTCACTCATATGATCAGAGGATTGTACGAATCTATTATATTAATCCCAATACAGTTCAACTAACTTTACAATAAAAAAAAAAGAGGGAAAAAACTGGTGATTACCGGTACCATTTTTATGTACATTCTGTGATAGCTCCGTTAAACATTCCACAGAGATATGGGCTATAAATTTTCATTGTTGTGACCGAATATGGAAACAAAATTAAGATATGATTAATACTTCATTTGTCATACTTGGATCATCACAGACATAAAAATTGAGCTTAACTGCCTCTCCAATATACTTATTTGTCAGGATGTCTTCTGGCTTCAGTGTCGCAGTTTCATTCCAACATGAGAACCGTTAATGACTTCTCTACCGATTCACTTATTTCTTGCCATGAAGTGATATTGATTCTGATGTGGTTTATATCTCTAGAGACTGAATGTTTCTTCCCCACTTGCTCTTTGTTTGTAGGAAAAACTCAGTTTATGTTCTTCATTGTTTAACATACAACATTGTCAGTTTTTTTCCCTCCATTGTTTATTTATCCTACAATCTAACGTCTGAACCAGTACAGAAACAAAAGAGAAAACAATACAGTGCACAAAGTTAATCCTGTTAGTTTTCATATTAGGTACAAGCATTCCTAGGTAGGACTGTTAGTAATATTATTTTCATTAAATTTGTCAGTACATCTGTGAACATACAAGACCCTTTGATTTAAACAGATTAAAAAATAAGTCAATATTTCTCTTTTTCTAGCCTCTTTGAATTTAAAAGCAATTTTCATGCAGTAACTTACAGTTCCATTGACTTTCCATTGGCAGTTCACTCCCTGGCATTGAGAAACAGAAATTAATAAAACTAAGATAAAAAAAAACACAAATTTGGAGCTGAAACCTGAAGCCTTACAATCTAGCAGATACTGGAATAAATCATGTACAAAATATGCAATATACAGAAGTCATTACTGCCCAGAAATGTGCCATTATGTAAGTTACTTTACTCTACATGTAATCTATTGTATTGTACTTGTAATGTACTATGCTGGTAATCCAGTGTACATGAAATGTATTGTACTGTACTTGTAATGTACTATGCTGGTAATCCACTGTACATGTAATGTATTGTATTGTACTTTACTTGTTATGTACTTTTCTGGTAATCCACTGTACATGTAATGTATTGTACTGTACTTATATTGTACTATTCTGGTAATCCAGTTTACATGTAATGTATTGTACTGTTCTTGTAATGTACTATGCTGGTATTCTACTGTACATGTAATGTATTGTACTGTACTTATATTGTACTATTCTGGTAATCCAGTTTACATATAATGTATTGTACTGTTCTTGTAATGTACTATGCTGGTATTCTACTGTACATGTAATGAATTGTACTGTTCTTGTAATTTACTATGCTGGCAATGCATTGTACATGTAATGTATTGTACTGTTCTTGTAATGTACTAGGCTGGTAATCCACTGTACATGTAATGTATTGTACTGTACTTGTAATGTACTATGCTGGTAATCCATTGTACATGTAATGTATTGTACTGTACTTGTAATGTTCTTTATTTGCAACATTCTGTACTGTACTTGTTTATTATACTATACTGGTAATCCACTGTACATGTAATGTAGTGAACAAGCAAATGTACTGTTGATTTTAATGTACTATCGCTAAAAACATTCAATTTTGTTTTTTCAAATACTGATTAAAAATTTTGATGAGAATCAACCTTTAGCATCTGAGCCAGAGGGCAATGTTGATAAAGCTTATAGTGATGTTACTATTTCAAGCATTTCTGTCTGAATAAACCATTCATTGTAATAAGGGACTTCCTTATATATAACAGTGATCAAACTATTGTCTTATAGCTTCGCACTATTTTTCAGCTGTGGAAGAAGTGCTTTTTTGGGAGGGTGTAATGAGGATGATATTTTATATAATTGATAACATTTCTCCTGTGAAATGAAAAACTCTTTCTATTTTCAAATATGCACTGAACCTTGGCAATGATTTACCAACATTATATAACTGTTAGCTCTGTCAATTAAAAAGTTATTTTTGCATGCTGATTCTAAAACAAGAAACTGTGTTTTATAGAGACTTTTCTGACTGGCAAACAATACTGAATGCAGTCATGTACAACTCGACTGATTACCACTGATCATACTGAAAAACTAATAATGAAAAATATATCATCATACAGAGATAACATGTTATAGTTAGAGAATTTTTTATTTAGTTTTTGACTGAATGGTAACTGAGATCAATCTTGAGATCACCAAGACAATTATTCTGAGTATTCACAAGCTTTTCCTTTGAACAAGTGACCAAGTGATTGACCACATGAAACATCAACACAAATATTCTCACCAAGTCTCATGAATATTGAGTAGAAAATATGATCTCAATTTTTCTCACTGATCTGAGATAAGCTAGTGACCTAGTGTTTTAACCAACATTTGTCCTTGAGAGCATCAAAAGAAACATTCTGACCAAGACTCATGAAAATTGAAACAAAGTGACCTCTAGAGTATTTCTAGGTTTTTTGCTCATCTGCTCCCACTTGACCCAGTTAAATTCATTCTAAAGAACAAAAAAGAAATGTGACTAAAATTTGTGAAGATAAGTGTACACAAGGTTTTTACATTGCAAAGTTCTTATATCCACAACCTAGATTCAATTCAAAGCATCCTGGTGTTTAGGAAAACATTTTGGTGTTTAGGAAAACATGCTGACAATTTTATGAAGATTCTGTTTTTCATGATAGTGCCTCCCCACCACCCGGCATGCATTCAGAGCAATAACTTAATGTCATCTGAAGACCAGAAAATCTTACATGGATTGAAATGCTGGATAGCAGATCCAGTTTGCAGTTTGATCCGGACCACTGGGAATCAACTAGAAGTCTACATTTTTTGTACAGAATAATACAGCAGACAGTTTAATGTACCATTTGAATTTGAAAACATTTATTTCTGTTCAGTTTTTATATAGAGAATGTGTCTAAACAGAATGTAAGCCTTTCAGAATTTATGCCTATCTTTTTGCCAGCTTGGGATACTCAGCACTATATAGCCACCCCAACATTTATCATAATATCTTGGCTGTTACTACTCACTAAAATTTACTGTTTTCTTTTACAATCCTCTATGAGTAAAGTTCCACATAATTGTCAAGATATTCATGAAAAGGGTTAAAGATGAAGAAATACTTTGACAATACTCTGGTGTTGGTTTTGTGTGTGCACTGTAAATACTATACAAAATATTGCTGTTTTTTTGAAGCCTTCTCCTATTAGCCAAACCTTGAAATATCTCTCCTAATATTTCTTTAGATGCTCACTGGAAGTAATAATATAAAGGAACTCCAACCTGTTAAACAATTTGCCTTAATTGAATTCTTTCAGACACTTGCTATAACCATAGTGAGAAGACAGGATATATTCATTGCCACAGGTTCTCTTTTTGATAATGGCAGCTTTTCCAGCAATTTACCTGGTTCAATTCACTTTCAATAATAATAATATTTTAAGCATTCAGACAGCTTTTAAAGTTGGCAGATCAATTAATCACAGATAAATAGCAAGCATCCTCATATTAAATTGATATTTTTGATGAGATATTATTGATTTATATATGCCAGGTACTTGCAAAGTCATTAAGTGTTTATCCAGGCACTTAGTGCGCAGTGCCCATAATGTTTGTTGAGCAATCTACTTTGTTTTGTTTCGAATGTGTTTGTAATCTTGATTGAATAAACATTTTGGAGAACTAAATTTACTATGCTTCAAAAGCTTGAAAAAGTATGTGTTGTTCATATTTTTACCATTTAGTTTATTGCCAATTTTCAACACTGTAATCCAAGTTTAATCTCTAAATTTTTCATAGACCTGTCCTTAATAAACCCCTGTTCTCTGAAAGAAGCAGAACCTGTATTGTCTATAAAGAACCTTTGAATTTGGGCAGTTTGCTAGCTTTTTAAGTAAATTTGTTAAATTTAAAATTTGTTATCTTATAAATACTCTCTGGAACAAATTGGAGCTTATAGTTTGATTTATACTACATTTAGCAAGTTTAAAATGCATATTCAAATCTACCAAAAAAAAAAAAAACACCACACACACACAATCACACACACAAAACACAAAAAACAATCAAATGAGTTGGCATTGCTTTGCCAAAGAAACATTTATAAAATGACTTTCAAAAGCACCAAAACAGTGAAACTTAAGTGTAGCACTAGTCTCAGTCGTTTCCGAACAAATCGGTAACACGACAAATCGGTAATATGATTTTATATTAAGTTAAAAAACGGAGAAATCGGTAACAATAGAAATATTGTTGGTAATCGTATATAGTTGAGATAGTGATTAGCAAATAGAAATTTTGTTTCTTTAATCATAAATGCAGTAGAGTTCCACTTTTAGACCTTTTTAATCATTTCAAAATCATGCAAAAATAACAGAGAAGCAGTCTAAAATTTAGAGCACTAAAGATCTTTATTATTAAGACTAATTTGTTATTAAACCTTTTTTTTAAAATTCTTTTTACTATACATATTTTATCAAGTGCTAGAATTAGAACAAGGTATCCATTTCAACTAGAAGGGCATCAGTCTTGTTATAGTAAAGGATTTATTTTGTGCAATAAGGCTGACAATAAAAGCTACATATTTACTGTACAGCTGCCATTAATGCCAATAAAATTTGACAAAATAAGTCTATCTAACATGATCAAAAACCAATACCTGGCTAGGTTTCAAAACTGACAAACAAAATATTGTTTTCCTCTTTATGACGTCTGGGCAGACAAAACCTTCAAGATTCTCTTTACAGCTATCATTGATTCATTGCCCATATAGGGCCTATAGGATTCCACTGGATTTGAATAAATGATGCCTGATATACCAGTAAAAACGGGCTATATCATAGATAATGCTGCAGTTTTGGAAGGGATGCAAATATTAGTATCATTAAAGGAATAGTGTATAAAAAATAAACCACAGGAGTCTAGTTTTCCATGGTGCCTATTTCAGCCAACTTGTTATAAAATCCGGTTCAATGGATGTAACTGTATGCTAGGGACATGACCTGGGGTATGCAATTTATTCTGTCAAAGGAAAAATGCCTTGTCAGTGTTATACAGTATATAATTTTAGGTTTTGTCATAGTTAATATTTATGTTTAGGAAAATCACCTTTTGATGCTGTAATTAAAAAGCAAAGAAACCCTCATTGAACCTAAATATAGTTTATGGTTTGGTGCATTCAGAATTCATTAATGGCAGCTTATATCTTTGTCTTTTACATAGTCTTAAGACTTTATTCATTCCTCTCAATGACTGGTCCCAGGGTTCCTACCCTAAATTGTTGGGTGCGGGATGCCAGTTGAAACCCTCACTCATTACTGCAGATGGAGTTAAACTGAATAATTTTCATATATCAAAATGTAGATAAAAATTTTGAGTTTAATATACATGACAAGAGAAGGAAACTGTGGGCTGATTCTGGGACTTTATAGAAGCAGCTGTTTCAAGCGCAACAGAATTTTTTTTCCAGAGTGATCATGTTCAGACAAGGAATTAGATGCTATGTATTGTAGAAGAACTCTATGTCAGCAAGTTCTATATTTTGTCCCTATATGAGGAGTGAAGCTATCTTCTACTGTCTGAAAACATAATTTATATTATTATACAGAGTGAAGCATTTGTTCACGTTTTCTCTCAAGCTCTTTTGTATGCAAATAATATAGATCTGAGTGCACAGGCAATTTTGTTCAACTCCTGGTCATTTATCAATTGCATTCCTGTATTTAGATTAGGAATACATGATCTAAACCTCACATGTGTATTACTAGACATTAATACGTGAGACATAAAGTCATTCTAGGTGATGGTTAATGTATACTGGAATATATCTGGTATACTGGGGAGTGCCTCTTGTGGTATTTTCTGCCCAGTAAAAAGTCCCAAGACACGTCAGATAATCTAATATTGCGATTTCTGCTGAACAAACATGTTAGCTCAGCATTATGCAGAAAAGTTCTGTATGATATAATGGTAAGCCTTCAAGGAGTTAATAAGTTTCTAAAATAGAGTTTTAGCATCACTGTTTTACAGCAGTTACAAGAATGCCATGGAATTAAATGTGTAGCTTGAGTGTAGCACCAAACAATTCAAAAAAGGAAGTTAATGGAAGGCATGCTTCCAAGAAACACTGTAGTTACATGGAAATGAAATATGAAACATTGTGTACTGTCCATAAGTTAAAAGATGATATTTTGAAAGTTGCCTCAGTTACTGTCAAAAAGCTACAAAAACATCTTTAAGGGGGCATAACTCTGGTGAGACAAGTGTCCTTTATCTGAGAAATAAGTTTGACTAGACATTATGGCAATAATCATGTTTGATGATATTATCATATCTGTTTAGTTATTGTCATGACAAGCAAAAATATGTTTTATTGTTATTAGGTGCATAACTCTGATGTTAAAGGGATGAAGAAACTGACAAACTTGACTCAGTGATTACCCCTAACACTGTATCCAAGTTTCATTGCAATCAGATTACAACATGTTTTGATACTATCTGGACTATAAACCACTTGTTTTTCAAGTGAAAAGGAGTATAACTCAGAGATATCTGACAAATGAACTCAACGGCTGCAGAATAAAATTTGCAGGACTAATATTTATAGATTGTATAGTTCTATACTTTTCACTACAAACACATCTGTCACAGAACAAAATTGAACACTGGCACTATGATCTCAGTGTAGGCACTGGAGTTCTTGCACAATAATCATGAAAAATAAGTTTTCTTGCAAAAAATACCACATATCTGTCTGTCTGCATTGCATGTCACATAAAATTGCACTGCCAATATATGTGAAAAAAAGTAATTTTATTTCCATTTACTTATAGCTGTGCATGCAGTAGCAGACATATTAATCTTTTACAGGAAATTTTTTACACCATGCATAAAACAGGTTTTTATTTATTTTCATGTCTCAAACATCTTGAAGCACTGTATAATCACCATTCACCACGTGAACCTTGAAGCAAAGTTATAGACGCTTCTCAAATTCTTCTTTCAAATGTCCCTATAGTATTTGAACTTGGGAATAAAGCAGTATTGATTTGACGTTTTCCTTATGATACTTGATAAAAGAAGTCACCAGTTTTTTTTGGGAGTAACGAAACTTTTTTTATTGCCATAGCAACCATTTCTATATTTGGAAAATTAACCTTTGTCTACACACTATGGTGTAACTATTGTCATTTATAGATACCGACTGGTACCAAGTTATTTGTGGCATGAGATCAAAAATATAGGTCAGATGCCAATTGTCATTTCCATTGATTGCATGAGAATATAATCGTGGGCAATAAATCATCCGCTACACTAATGGAATTAGATTGCATCTTTCACAGGTTTTCATTCATGAACGAAAAAATGCTTGGTTGGTAGAGTCAGATTTCTTGTCCAGGAGGTCATGAGCTAAAGTTATTTTTGGAAACACACCCTTACATTTGACACTACAGTTCAAAACAGTAGGAAACATTTGCATTCTAAGTTAAAAAGACTTCAGAAGATAACTTTTGAACTAGTATTTTTGTTTTTCAATGTTATGTTGTACTTCAACTATATAATACAAAACTGTTAAAAGAGATTTAAAGCTATTCTGTATGGCTACTAGAAACTTCTCTTTTTGCTAGGTTAGTGTATATAGAAGTTTGAATTCGGTCCATTATTTGAGTCTATTCAGAGTACAGATTTTGTAATACAAGATTCAAAGAATTGGCCAAACTATTTCCCATATAAAGTTCACTTTGAGCACAAGATGCTCATCTATTATGAAAATATACTTACTCAGAATGTTTGCACTGATGATCTTTTGGAAGAGTTCTAGACTGGTTTCTATGGGTTCAAACACTAGGTAACCAGTTCAAAACCTTGTGAACATTCTCAAGGTCACAATATTTACACAATCTTTCTGAAACCTTTTCTCTTGATAATTAATGTTCTGATGAGTTTGAACCCAGGTCACATTGGGTCAAAAACAAAGTCACATGTTCAGATAAGTGGAAAAGATTGTGAATATTCTAAATGTAAAAAAATTGAGACAATCTTCATGTAAGTTGCTGAGAATGTTTATCTTGATTATTTTTTGGATGACTATGATACTAGGACATTATTTTTTATGGGATAAAAACTAAGTCACTCATTCAGACCAGTGGAAAATATTGTGAAAATTCTAGTCTCATTTCTAACCTAGAATCTTGATCAAAATGTTCATTTGATGATCTCTGATAAGAATTTTAAACTGGATCCAGTGGGGCCAAAAACTAATTCACCAACTCAGATCAGTGGAAAACCTTATCAACACTTTAGTTACTTTTGTCCAGAGTTTAATGAAATTTGGTGAGAATTTGTTTTAATTGTATGACGAACCTTAAACAGGTTCATGGAGGATCAGAAACTAGGTCACTAGCTCATTTCATTAGAAAACCATGGAAAAAACTAGAGAGATCACAGTTTGACCAAATCGTCTTGAAACTAGGTCAGAATATTTGTTTTAATTATTCTAAGGGTGGTTTTCAAAATGGGTTAAGAGATAAAAACCAAGTTACCAGTCAGATCAGTGATAAACATTGTGAACACTCTAGAAGTCACAAGCCTGGCCCTATCTTCCTGAAACTTCGTCAGAAATTTACCAGGAATGGTCTGATTAGCTCTACAATAATTTGAAAATAGAGTTGCTTGTTTTGAAAAACAAGGTCACCATCTCAGATCAATGCTTAACGATTTGAAAACCTCAGAGGTCAAATTATTTTGCCAAGTTTGGAATAGATTTGGTCTTGATGATTTTTTAATGATGATCCCTCAGCAGAACTGATGTTAAAACTGTAATATGGGGTCAAAAATTAGGTGACCAGCTCAAAGGAAAATTCTATAAACATCAAAGATGGTCTTAATGATATCTGTCAAATCAAAAACTATGTCGCCTGGCTAAAAATCCTATCTCTGTATGACAAATAGTTCACCAATATATTTAAAGTTATACACAGGTTAGCAATATGGATGCAGAATGGACTGGAATTAACAAAAGCTGTATTTTTTGTTTGGCAGTACAAACAACAGATGAACAGACAGACTTACAGTGACCATTTGTGTCAAGTTATTCCAAAATCCTTTGATGTAAAACATAATAACAGAACTGACAGGAACATAAAAGCTGGCAGTATTCTATATTATATGGACAATGATTTCTGACCTTGACCTTGAAAACCCAAGTCTCATTCAAATGTGATAAACATTTGTATCAAGTTTTATCAAAATCCTATAAAAACTGGCAGAGGTACAGTGCAAACACAAACTGTACATGGACTGTCTATGTCATTTGGCATTGGAGTCGTAGGGACAGAGAGACAGATGTTTTGTGACATGTTGACTCTATTTAGTGAACGTTGGTATCAAGTTTAGTCAAAATACTTTATTACATCACAAAGGTACAGAACAGACAGGAACATAAAGTCTGGTAGTATTCTGTATTATTTGGATAATGATTTCTGACCTTGGTTTTAGAAAACTGGAGACACTTCACCTCCATATGATGTAAATAAACAGAAAAGAGCCACCTTTTAGCACTATTACACCAACAGTACCAATGGTAGAGTAAAATATAACACTTGACATGATTGTCTGTCATTAACTTAGCCCTGTTATAAGAGTGAAGTAATGAGCATATCAAGTGCTCGTATTTCACAGTATTTATAAAGTCTTGGAGTGCAAAAATGACAAGAAGTTTTTCTAGTTTATATAGTTTATTGTGCCTGTTATCTATATTTTATAATAACTTTACATGTTAAAAAATATCTGCTCTTCCATTACCAGAACAGATAACTCATTTAGTATATTGAATCAGCAAACTCTGTTTGAAGTTCACTAATAACAGCAATCATTAGCCCTAGGCTTACACAGAACATGGTTGTATAGATAATTGTTAACATTCCTCTTGTACGGAACTTTGTCATGCTATTGCTGGTATAACCATAACTAACACTTTGCCAGTGGTAGATATTTATAATATATATATATATATGTGTGTATATAATTATATTCATGAATAAACATTCTATGATTTTTACACCTTGTTTGGTAAATATTTTAATACATTTTCTTGGTATCAGTGTGTTAAAATAGTCCTGAGAATTAAGCATCTATTGCCTGAGAATAATGACTGGGAACATCACACAAATAGATGTTGTTTGTTAACTAAACAGACAATCCTCAGTGTATCATCTCCTTACAAGAGCTCAACACTGACATTGTGTAATAATTCTGTTCTATTCTGGCTATAAGAGAAATATATGAACATAATATGGATAAGAGATCAGATGGTCTGAACACAAAATTCCTCTGCATTAAAAACAATATAAAAACACTTGTAAAATGGGTCTTCCTGAGTACAGTAGCACTACTAGAAAAATGGTACTTTGAACAAGTCACTTAAAGTGTAACAAGAGGGCCATGATGGCCTTTTTATCGCTCACTAAAGTACAACTGCAACTACTTTCATTCACACACCAAATATCTAAACTCCATGCCTTGTGGTTTCTGACAAGATATTTTTAGTTTTTACCTATGTGAGTCTATATAAAACTAATGGGTGGGGCCAATTTTGATTTTTAGTCTTGGTGACCTTGACCCTAGTGACCTAAAATTCAACTCAAGGGCAGATGTCCATAGTACGTACATACCAAATATCAAAGATATCAGTCAATAAATGAAGACTCAGCCACTGGTTTGTAAGATTATCAAAGTTGTGAAATCACTCTCATGCAGACATAGCAAAATATGCCTCTTTTGACTCCCATACCTCTGGAACCCATGATGGGATCAGTTTGGTTAAGGAAAAGAAAGGAGATCGACTGTTTATAAATGTTTTGTGAAAGTTTTGTTGAAACTGATTCTAATGGGAGTATGACACTATGGTGTAAAGTAGAAAAAAATCTATTTTTAACCTCTATGACCTTGAATTGGACCCCAGTGACCTCAAACCCCTCCCAGTGGTAGAGGTCCATGCAAGGTACCTACATACCAAATATCTAAGCTATTGGTTATATCTTTGTTCTTTAAGTTTATGGAGGCTTCATTTATTATTTTTAACCTTGGAGAATTTGACCATGACTGCAGTGAATGGTGGAGGCTCATTGAAGGTGCCTACAAACCAAATATCTAAATTATCTGTCAATAAAAAAACACTGACAGAAAGTAGATAAATCTATTATTAGCCTTGGTGACCTTGACCTTAACCAAGTGACCTCAAATCCCCCCTAACGGTAGAAGACCATGCAAGGTACCTACATACAATATCTAAGACCTATTATAGAATAGGGTAAAGTAGAAAAAAATCAATTAAATAAAGACTCTATGACAGAAAGTAGAAAAGTCTATTCTGAGCCTCAGTGATAAGTGACCTCAATCCCCAACAGAAGGCAGAGGTCCTTGCAAGTTACCCACAAACAGAATATCTAAGGTCAATAAATGAAGACTCTACGAGGAAAAGTACAAAAATCTTTTTTTAGCCTTGGTGACCTTGACCCAAAAGAATGGCAGAGATTCATGCAAGGTGCCTATATACTAAATATCTTAGATATCTGTCAATAAATGAGGGCTCTATGATGAAAACTTGAAAAGTCTATTTTTAGCCTTGTTGACCCCTGGGGTAGGGCTTATTTTGACCCAAGGGCCAAGATTTGAACAAATTTGGTAGAGGTCTACTAGGCCATGTTACACAGCAGATATCTTAACACTAGGCCTAGTTACTAACAAGAAGATTTTTAAAGTTTTTTTCCTATGCAGTCTTTAAAAAAAAATAAAGTTACCCCTGGGGCTGGTTTCAATTTTGACCCCCGGAGCATAATTTGACCAATCTCAATAGCAGACTTCTACATGATCCATGCAAAATATCAAAGCCCTATGTCTTGTTGTTTAATAGAAGATTTTAAAAAGTTTTCCCTATTTTAGCCTTTATTACATCAAGTGACCCCCAGGGTGTAGCTATTAATGACCTCAGTGGCCTAATTTGGACAATCTTTGTAGAGGAGCTCTAGGTGAACCTGTATGCCAAATATCAAACTTTAAGGCATAGTAGTTCAGAAAAGTATATTTCTAAAGTTTTCCCCATAAAAGCCTTTGTAAAATCATGTTGCAGCTTGGGCAGGGCCATGATTTGAACAAGCTTGGTAGAAGTCTACTAGACAATGCTACATACCAAATATATTAACCCTAGGCCTTGTGATTAAAGAGAAGAGGATCTTTAAAAAGTTTTCCCCATATTAGCCTATGTAAAATCATGTTGCAGCTTGATCGGGGCCAATTTAAACCCACTTGGTAGAAGTCCACTGGACAATGCTACATACAAAATATCTTGGCTCTAGGCTTTGTGGTGTCAGACAAGAATATCTTAAAGTCTTCCCTTTATAAGCCTATGTGAAATCATGTGGCCTCTGGGACAGAGCCAACTTTGACCCTTGGGCCATTATCTCA
The DNA here is from genome assembly GCA_012932295.1 of Cyclina sinensis. Classification (NCBI taxonomy): domain Eukaryota; kingdom Metazoa; phylum Mollusca; class Bivalvia; order Venerida; family Veneridae; genus Cyclina; species Cyclina sinensis. The sequence continues at coordinate 39,361,371 of JAAONU010000003.1, read as the reverse complement.
TTAACAGTCTTGGTAGCGAGCCATTAACCAATGCTACATACCAAATATCTCAGCTCATGGCGAAAATATTTTTAAAATTTCATTTTTAAAATCTTTTTTTAGCTCCTGTGACTCAGATTTGCAATGAACCGTTTTAACAACTTTGTTAGAGCTCCATGCAAGGAACTGATCAAGCAAATCATCGAATTAGGCCTGGTGGTTTCAGAGGAGATGTCATTTGAAACAATTATGGACAACGGACAGATGAAGGACAGCCACAGATCCTAAAAGCTCAAATGAGCTGTGCTCAGGTGAGCTAAAAATCATAAACTGAACCAAGAATTTCAAACACTTACCTGCTAACATGCTGAGTGCCTTTTTTAATCCTTGCAATTTTGTTTTGAAATTATACTAGACATCCCATTAAGTGTTTGTCATGATATAAAATATACCCTGTCTTTACATTTACTCTGTAGTATAGGTTTATATAACCAGACTAGACATCAAACTTTGATAGCCTAAAGATGAAAAAAAAAAATCAACAAGTGAGGCCAGCACTTAGTCTTGCCATTTTTGCTTTCTCCTGAGAAGTTATTGTAAGTGAATCAAAATCAACAAATCTCCCCACAAGAATATATGTATAAATGAGCTTGCATAAAATTGGCATGGAAAGGCAGTATTAGTAATAAAATGACTCAACATATCACAGAAATCTTCAGAATCTTAAAACATCTCTTTGTCCTAAGGTCTTGACAGAACATTTTTCAAACAATACAGTCTAGCAAACACATCTCTTATACAGGTCATGTTAGTATCTGGCAAGATCCCTTTGAATTTTCCTACAACAATAATTTGATACATTGATATACTAAGCACATTATGACATTTTAAAACAGGTACAAACACATTTTCTAATGATGACCATATGTAGCAATGTCTGTCAAGATATATTAAGAGGTTCCCCTATATTTCTGGGCTGTATCTTAGAGCTGTGTATATGCTCCTTTAGGTGGTACAGGTATCTCACTTGGGTCCAGCCCCAGTCGCTTCATATCCACAGCGATCTCAAATAAATAGTCATAACATTCACACCTGTAAAAATAAAACAACATCACTAACAATTCATACAAATTTAATTTAATGAATGCATTGATATTCTAGTTATTTCAAGCACTTGTTTCAAATAAGCAGTGCACTGTTTTTATCAAAGTTTTTATAAAAATTGCATACTATATGGATATAACATATTTTGAGGGATGATTGTGAAAATATTCGAAGAGCTATAAAATAAAGATGTGGACAAAACTGTTTTGCATTCACTGCCTTGACTTCTCTAAAATTATATCACTAATATAACAACAAAGATATAGATGATTTCTTTCCTTATATACAGTAAGTGTTGTAAAATAATTTGATCTTCTTCAACTTCAGCTTATTACTGCCAAAAGTCAATACTGACTATAGTAGGCAGGCGCATGTCAGGAACATTAAAATTATAAAAGATAAAAACAAGATTCAACTGAAGATCTTACTTAAACATTTATTTTGAATACTTTAAATCTATAAAACCTGTTTAGTCATATCATTTTATGGATTTGATCTGCAGAGTAAGAATAACACAGTACATTATTAGAATAACCTTATAGTCTAGTCTCAATCACTTTCCATAACAAAATTTAAAGTTGTTTAGAACTATATGTAAGGAAAAGGTTTTTACAGAATGATACTCACACATTTATAAGCACATGTTTGCATAATCATTCAAAATACTTACATTGTTTTTGCCTTTTCCCAGGTTGGTCCCCACACATAAACTCCATGCCGTCGTACAAGGACTGCACAGGATTCTGGGTAATCTTCCATTGCCACGGCCATACGTTTCTTCAAGTCTCTTTCATGGGGAGTGTTTTCAATGATTGGAACTACCAGTTCATCATCATACTGGTAGTATTCCGCTGAAATTTACAGAAGTACTTAAATTACTCAACTCAACTTTTTCTTTATCACAGAAAAGAGTGATAGTCTTTGAAATGGTTGAATCTAAATGGAAATACAGGGATAAGCGTGGAACAAGTGTACAGCTTTATAGTCTTATATCTTTAAGCATATGCTGAAGCTTCATGCTCAACCTAATATCATAGCTGTTAAAACCCTACCTAAAGTGCTTTTGTAAATTAACCGGCCACCCACCAATATGAGACCAAATTAAACACAAGATCTATCACTGAACATGATGAATACCCCAAGATACTGACTCGATGCAGTAATTTCTACATTTATAGTTTGTCTGCCATAATATATAAACAAGAGGGGCCAAGTGGCCTGGGCTGCTCACCTGAAATGTGCAGTACAAGGTCCAAAGGAACACATGGCCTGAGAACAAATTCATCAAGGTGAAGATTCTGACTAACTTTCATTAAGACTGGACCAAAAATGTGACCTCTAGAATACTAACAAGGTTTTCCTATGATCTGACCTCATGACCTAGTTTCTGACCCCACATGACCCAGTTTCATCAGGCAAACATTCTGACTAATTTTAATTTAAGATTAGAAGAGAAAAGTTATCTATTCAATATCAACATGGTTTTCCTATGGTTTAACCTGCTGACCTAGTTTCTGACCCCATGTGACCAAGTTTAATTAAGCCCAAGAATCCATCAAAGTAATATTCTGACTAATTTTTCATTCAGATGGGATAAAAAATGTGACTTCTTCAGTGTTAAAAAAGGTTTTCCTATGATTTGACCTGGTGACCTAATTTCTGATGCCATGGAATTCAGTTTGAAAATCATCCAAGAATTCATCAAGGTTAACATTTTGACCAAGTTTCATTTAAAATAGGTAAAAGAAGTGACTGCTAGAGTCCTATGATTTTTATCCAGTGACCTAGATTTGACCCTGCATATTTCAGTTTTTGAGATGAATATACTGGTCAAGTTTTGTGAAAATCCGATAGAAAATATGGTTTCTACAGTGAAAAATAGTTTTTTACATTATTGGACCCAGTGACCTACTTTTCGACTGCATGTCCCCCAGTTTCAAACTTTTCTGAGATTTTATTGAAGATAACATTCTGAAAAAGTTTCATTAAGATCTGTTAGAAATTGTAGCCTCTAGAGTGTTTACAAGCAAAATGTGAACAGACCCCGGCCAAACAGACAGAGGCCTGACAAAATAGCATACTAACAGCTCACCCTGGCACTTTTTTCTTTAGCAAAATGCCATGCTGCATAGCAAAGAAGTTAATTCAACCACCTTGCCTCTAAGATCCCAATATTTCTACCCTATCTTTTATGAAAAACTTCAACATTCTTGCATGAAAAGTCAGGTATGGTATACACCAGAGAGAGTTCTCAACAGATGCTTCAAATATCACACTCTCAAGGACAAATCAATTAAAGTTTTCACAATAACCACAGAAAGGCATTGTGTACTGTAGGTTACAAGAATTTTGCAAAGTTTGATAACAAATACTAACTGTATCTATAAGAAATCAAATGTGACCAGTTAAAAATGTCCTTAAACTGTGAAAGTTCTATATAATTTGTCAAAAATACTATTATATAGTCTGAAGATAATCTTCAATTTCATGGCTGTTTTCTTTTGTGAAGAAACTATGCCATTTCCACTGAAATTTCCACTGAAGAACACATGAAGCCTCTGACATATTCAGCTTGCAGAGACAAGCAACACTGTAATTATAGACTGAAATTAAAAACACTTCTTGACTTGTAAGAATGCTCAAGATTTCTACTTACAAGATGTTCCCCTTTTGATGCCTTTGATCATTTCCTGATGTGTTATCCTGAACTCAGTGCCAGGGTAGAGAAGTGTTGCCATTACTGCATGCTTAGAATGGGTATGGATTACTGCCCCTGCATCTGTTAAGACAAAATGTGGAAACAATCATGATCTCTATGAAACATGTTCACAATCAGTCAATCTTTTCCCCCAAACTATGTAAATACTTTGAAAGCTTAATAATTCAACCATGTAAATAGTTTGAAAGCATACTAGTTCTACTGACTATTTACATTATTACATCTAATAATTATGTTTATGTACAGAGTTTATCTAGTCATGAGCACAACATCAAATATTTTTTGAGAACAGTATCTTGTGCAGAGAACTTTGTCTCCTATCTGAAAATCATGACCAATGCATTACAATGAATTGTGAGGCATTCTTGTTTATTAATGATCTGAAATTACATCAGTTAGTTACCTTAAGATTTTTGCATAGTAAACGTGTTTTCTACAACCTTAGAGTTTATGAAATGGTCAGTTAAATCCTGATGTTTTCTAATATGTTGTATAAGTAAAAAAAGTATTTGGTAGTAAAATAAGCACCTGCTATAAAACCATGAAAATGTTTAATTTCAGAACTGATGTGCTTTAATTTTGCAAAGCATATAGCAAAAAATTAAATTATTTTTTTCAAATTAATCTTTGTAGCCAATCATAATGTTTGTTAAAAATGATGCAAAGGTTAAAACATGGATGGCACATACTTTTGAAGTGAAATCAAATGTAATAAAACATAAATACTTTATTTCAGATCCATCCACATTGATACTGACAATGATTTATGAAATCAATGCATAAATACAAACCAGCCATAGTGTAAGCATTCATAAACAATGGTGTACACTGACTCTTCTTCAGCTTCTTTGCCGGCGGAGGTCCAGCTAAATCACGCTCGTCTATCGTCTGTACAAACAGATCTTCACTCTGTAATATTTAATAATATTACTATACTTGACATCTAGTGATATTCCTGTCTGTTTCTATTTTTAGATAATACATCAACAGACAATGAATGAAAACCCTATTCTTGTGCAGCAAATGTAATAAATACTTAATTTAAGTTTAGTTAACCTTTCGAAACAAGTTATACTGATTTTGCTTGATGAATGTTTCCTCGGTTCAAACCAGTACTTGCACCAAAGCCTGGACTGTGGACTGTCACTTGAGACTCTTTCACCATAAGGGGTTTAAACCAACAACCTCAAAATCAGGTTTCTGGCTTTCTATATACCTTGACCTCTGTAAGTAGGTCAGTGGTGAAAGTCAGCCAAGGCCAAAGATAAAATCTGCCTGCAAAACAATACTGACAAAAACACTTGGGTTCTCCATAGCATTATTTAGCATACCTTCAGTTTCTCCTCATATGTCTATGTAAAAACTACCAACCCCTTCTGAGGAGTCAATTTTGACCCTGGGGCCATGACTTGAACAAGTTTCGGTGCAGAACTGTCAGATTATACTGCAGACCAAATAGCAAAGCTCTGGGCCATACAGTTTTAGAGTAAATCGTTAAAAATCCTGGATAAGTTAAATTAATGACCCAAGGGTTGAACAGTTTTAACCCTTGGGCCATATTTTTTAACAACTTTTGTGAAGGACCACAACAAAATGCCACATGCTACGTATCTTAACACTAGGCATTCCAAAATGTTAATGTTTTTCTTCTATATGTGTATGGCATGTGATCACAATAGTGATCACAATAGCTCACCCTGAGCTTCTGGGTTAGGGCCAATAGTAACACCAGGGATATTACTTGAACAATTTTGGTAGGGGTCTACTAAACAATGCTAAGCGTTATATATATATAGAATCCAGGGCCTGCAATTTCAGACAGAAAAGTTTTCCTCAATCTGTCTATGTAAAAAACAGTGACCCTCTTGGGCAGAGGCAATAGTGACCCGGGGCATAATCTGAACAATCTTGTGAGAGATCCCCTAGTCAATGCCACACACCAAATTTCAGGGTTCTGGTGGTTTGAGAATAGAAGATTTTAAAGTTTTTTATTAAAGTAACAATAGCAACAGAAGCCCTGAAACTCTTTGAAAAAATTGGTAGAGCTTCATGCCAGAAACATCCCTGCTAAGTTTCATAAACTTTGGCACTGTGCTTTCAGAGAAGATGTTTTTTTAAATTAAGTGGTGGATGACTCTATAAGGAATGTGATCATAATAGCTCAACTGACCCCCTGGCTCAAGTGACAGGCTAATAAAGATTGAACTAGATTATGGCACTTGCACAGTTTTTCAGCAAGGATGAAAGAAACAGCATATTATGTAGCTGATACAGCACATAAAAAGTTCTGACTGCAACACATACACAATGTACATATAAGTATGGAATACTACTGCCTCGAAACTTTTCAAAATTTGAATAGCTTCCATCCATTACTGATTAATATTTTATAAAAGTAATCTAGATCCATTTACAGCAAGAATACATCTTAGTATTAACAATAACTGAAAACATGTGTTTACATGTATTCTTTCCTTCTGGACTCCTGATGGTGCAATATATATCTTCTCTCTGAAAAACAAATACAGAAGTACAGGATAACTATACACTTCATAAATTAAAGTGATCCTTTAAGAGCATGTTGCAAGATTGACTTGAGACTGGCTTTACCATGATCAAACTCAAGTAGAAAGTCTAAATAGTAAGATTATAATACAACAGTTTGTCACAAGACATGATACAACAGTTTGTCACAAGATATGATACAACAGTCCATCACAGGATATGATACAACAGTTTGTCACAAGATATGATACAAGAGTCCGTCACAGGATATGATACAACAGTCTGTCACAAGATACGATACAACAGTCTGTCACAAGATACGATACAACAGTCTGTCACAAGATACGATACAACAGTTTGTAACAAGATACGATACAACAGTTTGTCACAAGATATGATACAACAGTTTGTCACAAGATATGATACAACAGTCTGTCACAAGGTATGATGCAACAGTTTGTCACAAGATATGATACAACAGTTTGTCACAAGATATGATACAACAGTTTGTCACAAGATATGATACAACAGTCTGTCACAAGATATGATACAACAGTTTGTCACAAGATATGATACAACAGTCTGTCACAAGATATGATACAACAGTCTGTCACAAGGTATGATGCAACAGTTTGTCACAAGATATGATACAACAGTTTGTTACAAGATATGATAAATCTGACTAAAAGTATGAACTATATTTACTTTTGTCTGGTGCCTTCAAAATGACACAATAAAATAAATAAGGACATTTGTGTGTTTATACCCATGCTTGATACTTATTCCTCCACCAGTACCCGTCACCCAGCCAAGATGGTAAAACTGTTTACACAAATCTGGAATCAATCTGCAAGGGTGATCCTAGAATGAAAGAAAATATCAAATGAAAATTTCTTTCAAAGATTGGATCTACAGTGTGGCCCAAAAAATCAAATAAAGAAAAGTCATAGTACTTACGCTGTTAGAAGCACAGATTCATTGTTTAGGCAAGGTAGTAAAGACTATGAATTAGTTACTTCCCTAGGCACAATTATCACTGACATCACATTACATGTGATAAAGGTTGCAAGAAAATAAACCCAAACATTAAAATACAAGCTTATGTCCAGGTTTTTTTAATAGCATAAAGACATCTTAAAATAATAATATTTGATCACTGTACCGGTAATAACAGAAAGTGATAAAAACATGTTTGAAACTTTGAGTATAGAGCATCATTCTGCTTAATAATCTTCAGTCAGGTCAATACAGCCATTAAAGAAGAAAAGCAATGTATTATTTTCTACCTCTATCAATCTTTTTTTTTTTTATCAACTGTGCATATTCAAATAAAATGAAAGTACAGATGAAATTTCAATACGCACAAGTAAATTTTCCAAGATTTCACCAGCCCTGAATGAAGAAAACAATCAACTTTACAATAAAGTCTTTCAGAATATAGTTTTATCATTCAAAGTTAGTACGACCTCACTGTACTGACTGACTCTTTAAGTTGAATTTGAAAACTGTGTCATAAGCCTGATTATCTAACATGAAGAAATGTGTTTGTGTGTGAAGTTAGATACTGCACTCTTAAAAGTACGATTATAATGATAACAACTCGTACTCATGAAACCTAAATACCACTACAATGTGTGTTGAAAGGTTAAATTCTAGTTTTTCATTCAATAAACATGACATAATCACACTAAATGGTGGTGTTAGCATGAATAATAACAGTGGAAAACTTGGCCTTAAAAAAATACATCAATACAGAAACATAAAAATGAAAAAAAAAATCACATCCTATTTACATTATCTCTGTACCATAAGTATAATTTTGATGACTAACTAGAGAAATAAACAAGGGTTATCATTTTATAAAATATCAATTTACTTGAGCAGAGCTGAAGGAAAATTACTTGACATTCAAGTTTCTGGTCTATTTCAAACTTTTGAGATGTCAGGTCAACTGACTTTTTGGTGTACATTCAAAATGTGTATTGGTAGTTTGTATTGGTATGTTTGGCTAGATTGAAGATTCCTGCAGATAAAAACAGAAGTAAACAACAGATCCCTTCCCTGAAATACTTCCTTTTATTAAGTTGGGGTACTGCAAAATATCATGAGCACAAACATTCTGAAATTCAAAAAAAAAAAATAAAAAAATTGATGACTGGCTAAACAAAGGTGGCCTCAGAAGTTCACTGTTGATGACAGACAAAGGCTAATTACAGAAGTTCACCCTGGGCACCCTTTGCCCAGATGAGCTCTTAAAACTGTGCAGTTAAAATCTTTATGACATAAATTCCCTGTTGCTTTCAAGTCAGGTCTGTGGCAGATTATCCACTGCAGAAGTATTCAACACAAATTAACTTTATGTTTAACTTTTATGAAGTGTATACAGCTTTATCATTAAACACTTAAAATTTTGCTTCACTACTTTGCCCACTAATTTCAATAAAGCATTTATGCATTTCAATTTGAGATATAATGTACTAATGTAAAGTATGTTATATATGAAGTACAATACAAATACTTCTTAGTTCTAATAGACAAGGGGGTCATTCAGCCTATGTGTTATGGTTACAGCAAAAGTTTTCAATTGTATCCATGTTTCATATCAGCATGCCGGCTGAGGGCGTAGTATAACTGCACCTACAAGAAAACATCAGGGAGCACATACTGTGCAATACCTGAGGAATACTACAATTTTACATGTAGCACAGCCAAATGTACCTGCATTGTGTTTCAGAAATATACGCTTCAATGAAAAGAGAAAACTGTTATTCACTATGTCATTGTGAGAAATATGAAGTAAATAAATAAAATTTTATTAAAATCTTTTGGTGTTTATTTTATTCCTTGTCAAGACACCCTCAACTTTGTAAGTCTCTGTGAAGATTGGTCTAAGGAAAAAAACACAAATAACCGACTGATCTATTTACTGACAATAACTTCTCTTTTGCAAGGGTCAGTTATCACTGTGTTTTTTTCCCACCAACTTCACTGTTGTAGATACTGGAAATATGTAACCAAACTACCTGTGAGAATTGACATATAATGATGCAATGATAACTTGTGAATGGGGCTTGATGATGAAAACTACAATTTTTACTTTGTGCAACAAACCAGGTTAAAAAAAATGCCCAAGTCATGCAATATACATGATTAAGATTTTCTCATCTTACCAAATCCTGCATGAGGTGTGTATCTGAGCATGACCACATCAAAAGCACTTACAGTTACACATTCTAAATCATTTTTTAAGAGTCACTGACTACATTTGGCCTACTATTCCCTCAGTTTTTTACAAGACACAACAGTTCACTGTTGTGCAATTTGAAAAAAAGGTTAACTGTTGTTAACTGATAACAAATAGGTTAAAAAATACAGTTATACCGTACCTCTGTGCACGGGTCCATCGTCTGTATGTGTCAGTCAAGCACGTGTCTATTGTCATACCCGAAGAAATCCAAATGCAAGCAAAACATAAGACTGGTTGACAAAATTAATGAATTATCCAAGCGCTCTATACTTGTTTGGCGGAATACGTAAAATTGAAAAATCAAGCGTTCATTAATAGCACTTTCGGTCCAGTCACTCGTCCTCCAAAATGGCGTCTGCTGTGTTGAAAATTGGCCGGGTCATCGGAAAAACTAAGTTTATATCACGACAAGGACAGCTAATAAAAAGTTCAATACGACAGGAACAATTTCACAGATGTCCACCTCAGCTAGGTATGTTACAATGCGTTTAGTTACTTTCAGTATTTGAGTAGTCAAATTTTGTTTATGAGTTAAAAGACCTTGACCTGTCTCATATTTTACACACTTGCCTCTTCACTTTAAACCTGCAAGCACATACAGTCTGATATGACATTTAATGATGAAATGATATTAGAAAGATCTTTTTCAATTCATCCCAGTCTTAAGCATGGTCACATTTTTCATCCATCCATAATGAAACTTACCCTGAAGCTGAATGATCTTGTCAAAATGTTTGTTTGCATTGATTGTGATATATCAATTTCAGCTGCCAGTCAAATCTTGATGCCTTCTCTTTCCCCAACAATGACAGAAGGAACCATTGTCAAATGGTACAAAAAGGAAGGTAGTGATCATGTTATTCCTTGAAAATGCAAGTCAGGTGTTTCAGTAGTAATACACAACCAAAAACTGATTGAATAACTCTAAAAATCAGAAGCATTGGAATAAATCTTAGACGTTTAGTCAGCCATACTTGAAAGTTTAGTAAACCATTCCATTAATTATAGCCTACTATTTTTGTAAAAACCCTCTGTTGTCAGTTATTTTCACTTTGTGATATGTGGTACCACAGGAGCTTGAAATTGTATTTTTGTCATTCAAGAGTAAAAACTGTTAATGTGGCTTCTTTTTCTGTTCATAAAAATACAAGGAATGCAATGCCACTTGCCCCCCCACTAAGAATTCGGGTCGCATCAGCTAAAATGCGAAAAGGTGCAGATATCTATCAGCCCTGTCACACAGCAGACACTAAAACTAACAAAAACGGACCACTAATTTTTGTCAATATGCTACAATATACTAGAAGAAAACCGCTACTTTCCATGCATTTCCAACAAAATTTGCTTGTTGCTGAAGCCATTGCTTGACATCATTTTGCAAACTGTCATCTCCAAAATATTGCTTGGTCAAAAGCAGTTTTGAAATGAAGAAACTTTTCTGTACTATATTTTTGTGCATCCCAAAAATAATTGTTAAGTACATTTTACTGTTATTTCATTATAGAAACATATATTTAGTGTGATTTTGCATTTATTCTTTCTATTTATTAAATCCAGAAAAAAGATTTTCCTGGGAACCACCACAATTTTCGGGAATTCCCTGACGTCACGCAATAGCTTCGGCGACAAACTGATTTTGTTTGAAAATGCATGAAAATCAGTGGTTTTCTTCTTCTATGTAGTGTAGGGTACTGAAAAAAATTAAGCGATTTGTTTTGGTAAGTTTTAGTGTCTGCTGAGTGACAGGGGTGATAGATATCTGCAACTGGGTGCAATTAAGCTGATGTGACCTAAATTCTTAGTGGGTTGAGCAGGGGCGCATTTCATTCCTTGTGTTTTTATATACAGAATAGAAGCTAGAAATACAGTTTCGCATCTAAAAACACAATTTCAAGCTCCTGTGGTGATACCATTACCTTTTTTGAAAACAGTACATTCAGTTTTTCAGTGTTTAAATGCAGGAACAATTCATATACTTTCTTAGATTTTTGCTTCTGCTCAGCAAAAGACAAGTATGTTTTTGGAACCTTATGTTGAGGTTAATAGTAGACTTAAGAAATAGCTTGGTTTTCTGATCATTATAGAACCACAAGGTCTATGTTTGTGTTTAAACTATGTATGTGTATACTGTAGGGGATACCATTAATCCTGGTGATGTTTTGTGTGATGTACAGACAGACAAAGCAGTGGTCTCTTTCGATACTGAAGAAGAAGGAGTCTTGGCAAAAATAATTGTAAGTTTGTAATGTTCTCTGTGTAAATGTACATGAAAGGTCTGCTGTCACAGAGTTTAGAAGTTCATTTACCTAACAAAACTTATAAACTCTGTGACAGCAGGTTGAGGAAGTCTGTTCTTGCTTTCTGACAAACAGTCAAATTGTCAGAAAACTAAGGACTTTCTATATTACCTAGAGTCTGATCAAAGTTAACAACTTTCTCTTCTTATTGTTTTGGTAAATACTGTTAGAAATCTGTAAGCCCTACCACGTAACAGACACATCTTTATAAGTACCAATAGAATAATAGATTAGGTTGTAGAATTATGTTGAAAATAAATCTTAACCTGTTTCCATTATCGTGAGTAAAACTGTTGTTTTTCCATTTTCTTCTAAATACATATTTATTTATCGACTTGTGTTAGAATATAATCACATTATCAGGTTTTATTAAATGAGGATGTGTAATGTTATGACAGCAGGATCACAAGTAATCATTTCTTGGTGTAAGTTTGCATTTTTCTGAAAAATATCACAGAAACCTGAGAATTCAACAGAAGTTAAGATAGGAACACTGATAGCCATCATGGTGGAGGAAGGTGATGATTGGCAGAATGTGGAGGTACCAACTGAGGTGCCATCCATCACAGCACCTGAGAGTACAGCAACCCCTACAGTCCCTAGTCCCACACCTGTCACTGCCACATCTAGCCCAGTGGTTGTTCATGCAGATTTACATGCACATGGGTGAGTATTATGCTGAAAGTTTGGTAAAAATAACATTGAAAATAACATCCTTAGAAATCAATATCTTCATTTGAGAGACAGAAGAATCATGTAGTTTTCCTTATGTTTTGCCTCGAAAATTCATTTTGATAATTTGGCTATAAAGAAAAAAAGTGCTTGTTTGAATGTAGAATGGATTTCATATTTTTAGAGGGAGCTGATTCTGAAATTTAGATTGTCTTCACTTGACACAGATATTTCTCTTGAAATGAGACACAGATTTTGTGATTTTATCTTTGTTGTAATTAAGTTGGAGTTCTTGATATTCCATAAGTCTGTCTGTTTCATAGGAAATCTTTTCCCTTCAAATAATCTGTTATAAAAATTGTTAGTATATATGAAAAGTTGGACATTTTGTGGAGAAAATGTTGTGTTGTGTATTTCTAGCATTGGACCATCAGTACGGAAACTGTTAGAAGAGTTTGGTGTACCAGTGAAAGAAATATCAGGGTCTGGTCCCCAAAATAGGATAACAAAAGGGTGAGTTAAAAAGATCAATTCCAGCATTAACATATATGAGTGTACACTTTTGAGGATTAAAGGTAAATTTACATTGGAAACATTGGTGAATAGTGTATGCATTTGCTTTGATTAATCATTGGTTTGTTCTCATAATAAAAACAGGTTTGAGTGTAGCATTAAAAACAAATTTATCAGGTTAATAATTATGTAAGATATTCAAACTTCTGTGGATAAAATTATACCTTTGATACATAAAATTATGGAACTGAAATTGCAGAGATGTGATGAAGTATATCAAAGCTAAGAATCTCCAGAGGCAGCCAATATCAGCTGAACCTGCACCAGGGGAGGCTACTCCACCCACTCAGGCTGTCAGTCCAGCCGAGACTCCACCCACTACAAGTGGATATGTCCCATCTGTTATACCTGAAATAGGTTAGTATACATCTTTTTACATAACAGTCTAAGTGGGTCTTTGTCTGAATATTTCTGATTTGTAAACTGTGAATTTTAATACTCTCCTGCAGGAATTCCACTAAATTTTCCTTGCTATTTTTCAGAGGGTGAAGAATTTATTGATATACCTAACACTGGAATGAGAACAACAATAGCTAAAAGATTAACATTATCAAAGGTTAGTATTCTTGATACATACTAGAAATGTTTACCTTATTGTATGACCATATAGTAATGTCTGTTTTGAAAGTTCTGTCTCTTTCCTAAAAATCCATCATGCTGAAAAATTTATGTTGTGTACGTCAGAAGTACAGGTCCAGTTTATTGCCTAGATAGAAATGTTTTGCTACCTTACTTTTCTTGGCTTAGTTTTTATTCTGTGGTATATGTATATAAATCATGATATTTCAGACCACCATTCCTCACTCATACGTGACAATGAACTGTAATGTTAGTCCTGTGACCAAACTTAGAAAACAGCTGAAGGACAATGATATGAAAGTGTCAGTTAATGATTTTATCATAAAGGCTGCAGCTCTGGCGTTACAGGTAACAAAGTGTTCATACTTAATTGAAAACAATGTAATAGTCATTTTACAATACCCTTGCCACATACATGTAAATGTGGACAATAATTTTGTATCCCTGTTTAAAGTGTGCCTAGAGTGAACATTTTATATACCAGTATATATAAAAAATACTTGTAAAATTTGCAAATTTTATATGATAATTACTATGCCTTATTGTACAAACATTTGCTCTGACATATTTTCTATTGGTAAAATCATTTTGTTTTGTGTTTTTATTTGTAGAGAGTACCACAAGTAAATTCAGTGTGGCAGAATGACAGTGCTAGTTCTCTCTTAAATGTTGACGTCTCTGTAGCCGTGGCAACTGATAATGGACTTATAACACCAATAGTAAAGAATACTCCACATTTAGCAGTAGATGAAATATCTGCAACTGTCCGGGTAAGATCTCCTTTTTCTGCTTCAAGTTTTAAGTTGATAAGAACTTGTTACATCTCCTACATTACATATATCAGCTGATTTGTAACATAAAGAAAACATACCACATAAGCCATATTAATAAATAAAGATGTGATCTTTTATTTGCCAAATTTTGTTCATATGAGAAATACTGATTTTGAAAACTGTTTACTACATTCTATGAAAATAATAGTAAAGCTTAAAGAGTCTACCTAAGTTAAGTTATAGTAATTTTTTTGCTTTTAAAGTAATATACATTTATAAACAAGTTAGGCTGAAAAAGAACTTTGGATACATCTGACCACCCATAACTTTCAAACTAAGATCTGAAAAACTTCTAAGTAAAATTTTACTCTTTTTATTTTAAAGAAAATACTGGTAGTGAAAATTTTGTATATTTATGTGATTGTGAAAGCCAACTAACTTCATTTCTTTAAGGTAAACATATGCTTGTACAGTAAAACATCATTAGCATCGTTAACCTTGAGTATCTCGAGGACAAGGCTTGGTCCTGGCCAAATTCCTATATGTTTAATGGAAAATTACCCTGGATTATTCGCGCATTAATAACTTGATTGCTCGAGCAGTGTTGGGTCATTTTTTTTGTTTTATGTTTTTTGTTTAACTCAAGCATACCTATCAAGAAATTTCACTCCTACAATCATCAGCAAGCTGACAAGCAAAAAGTAAACACATAGTTTGTGCACTTCATGATAATTGTGCGAGCACTGATTTGATCGGCTTGATAGGATATGAAAATTAATGAAAAAAAAAACACATAATGATTTTACACATAACATACTGAAGTGTTTACTTATCGTAGGTAGCGTTTATTTATCATAGATAGCAAATCAGTACGTTTTGCCAAAGTGTCACATGCGCATAAATATGTAACACATCACAATTGCATCCTCAAATATTTGCATTTTAACCCTGAACATGCTGAAATTTTGTAATGGATTTGCCCAGCTTTAAATTTGGAACAGTCCATTCAAAGTTTAAGGGATTTCAATATCAAAATACAAAAATGGAGCTACCAACAGTATAGAGCCTGGTCAGACTGCACAGATGTGCAGGCTGGCCTGGCTCTATACTGGTGGCAAAGGCTAATCACTTTCGGTTCCAGCAGGTTAAGGGTTAAAATGCAAATTTAGACTATCATACACAGATCTGTAGGTGAGATAAAAAGTCTGATATTATGTTTATTATCAAAGAATTGTGTGATTTAGCACATCAGCGCCATCAGGGAGTTCTGTAACTGTTGAAAATGTAGCAGATTTCAGATAGCCCAAGACCTTGGGCACTCTGCCTGTCCATATGGAACCTCAGGTTATCAATGTTTTACTGTAATTATAACTTTGTACTTGAATGTTTTATATTTTGTAGGATTTAGCAGAAAGAGCTAGAGCAAATAAATTACAGCTACATGAATTTCAAGGTGGCTCTTTTACGTAAGTATACTGTTCTTTTGATGTTATTGTAGAGACTAGTCTGCATATCTGCATAAATAGTTAACATAAAGCTTTTTGAATTTACCATTCTTACTGAAAATGTTGTCTTATGGCATACAGTTCTTTTTCTCTAAACATTTACTTTCAATTGATAGATCAAACTGAACTAAAATATTTGTACCACTTTCATTTGAAATCATAGAAATGTTGATTCTTAAAGTAAATTGTTTTTCATTTCCAGGATCTCAAACCTAGGGATGTTCGGCATTGATGAATTTTCAGCTGTAATCAATCCCCCTCAAACTGCAATTATGGCTGTTGGTTCATCACGTGTTGTACCAGGCCAAGATGGGAAACCAGAATCTCAAATGACTGTTACTTTATCTTACGATGCTCGTGTCATTGATGATGGTGAAGCTTCTCAGTTTCTTGAAGTTTTTAGAGACATTATTGAGAATCCACAGCTAATGTTAAGTGGGCTACCGGCTTCTAAAAGATCTAATACTTTCATATGATACTGTGTCTCTAGTAGTTGTTTTTGTAATTGATGAATTATTGAAGGAAGACTAAATGGTACAAGTAAGTACTGTGGAAGAATTATTAATAAATAAGGAACTCACTGATGTAATAATGAAATTTTCGGAAAGGCCTCCTGAGTTCCAAGTGATGTTTTTTTGAGTGAAGGTAGCTATTTAATGGCTGTGGTGATGATAATGATTTTATCTTATAAATGACAAAGTTTTCTTTGTTCCAATATTTCAATTAAACAGTGTCAGCAACAAAAATTACCTAAACTGGTTTATATACCTCATAAATACTGGATCAGGGTATATGTACCTTTACAGCTACATATGACCAAAGTTCATATCTCAGCCAGGTCAGGAGAGATGGTTTCAAGTCAGTTCATGGGTGTTAGTTACCTACAATTACAACTGGGTTATAACAAGTCAGTATGAATCTGTAACTACACATGCTTATTTGAAGGGTACATGAATTACACTACTTATCAAAGACACCACTATTAATTTTGAAGTAAGGTTCTTGGTGCAATATTTTCCTCAGATCCCAGTGATGAGAATGGTAAATGGAAGCAATTTTTAGTATGAAGAATATTGAAGATTTTACAAGATTTATTGATAGCATCATGTCAACTGCAAATGCTCTCTTGTATATATAAGGCATTTACACAAACAATATTGCTGGATGATTAATCTCTTATATGCGATTCTCTTTATGTTGTAAAATGCTTGACTAGTTAAGAATAGAACATGCTTGTTACATTTTGTTTTCATTTTTATGTCTTTGTTATGCTGAACAGTCTGAGAATAAAACTAAAGTTAAATATAAAGAGTTTTTTGTCTTTGGTTTGAACAACTTGTGATATTGACAGTGATAGTTGTAGACATTTTTTCCATTGGCAAATCTTGCTTAAGGTTGTGTAAGGATCTAGGCCTGTTTTCAGTCTCAATATTGCAACTTAAGGCAGGATGCTACCTTTCCTGAAGAGGGATATAGACTATTCAAAAAAATAGCATGATATTCAACGTTTTGAACACAATTATTTGGACTAGGCCTGTTTTAACGGTCATCCAATACCCTCCTGTAACAGGAGAGTAGTTTTCAAAACCATTGATCCTAGGCGTGTGAAAACAGGAAATTTTCTTAAATGGAGAAAAATGTTTTGTAAGGGACAATCACTTTGTTCTGATAGTATATTTATGGTCTTTGACTTTGCAATGCAAGAACCATTGGAATATTAAATGTTCTCTTCAGAAATTGATACACAATTGTTAAAGCTATGACTATCTGTAATTTGATTTCTATGACTTGATCTTTATCAAGAAAATTTTACTAAATTAACGACTTCGTGATATCAAAGGCCTAGATAACCACAGAAAGTTAATGCGTGCGGAAAAAACGCTTTCGAACGGATTTTAAACGTACTGGTACTCGGCAAGCGTCTGGCGATAGTGATCCACCCAAAAAAGTAGCAATTAGTTTCTGTAATGATTACTATGTCAATGAGCCGTGACAATGGACGTACGTAATAATTTTACTTCTGTTTTTCATTCACAGAGCGCTTTAGTAGCCTGAAATTGATATTCGTTTGTGTAAAAACGAATGGTTTTAAAATATCACACTTTTTCGCGATATAAACATTCTGCGAACTGTTGACAGTTGAGTCCGTCATGAAATCTAGCCGTGTTATGAAAAGTCATGTATCTCATTCTTTTAAGAACAGAACAGTACAGTACTTTATTGAAAGACTTGTACAAATTACATTGCCATATATAATACAGAATGATATAAGCATGAAAACATAGTGTAACACTGTATAATGGCAAGCAAACTTGTACATAATATGTACAGTTATAATTAAAAATACTGAAGACAAATTTCATCAATACAGAGTTAAACTAATGTTGATCTCAAATTGAATAATGCAAGTTTCTTTCTATCCTATTCCTGGTGTATAGACCTATTGTAATTTGTAAAGATAACAAAGTTAATCTAAGTTTGGTAAAATAACTTCTGCTTTAATGGGGTAAAGAACTGAATTAGTTTTTATACCCAAAACAATATTTAAACTAACTATAATTTTCTAGTGCAGGACTTGTCTTTACACTGCCCGACCATTTTTGGATAAAAACATTGATAACATACATGCCAAGTCTCACGCCGTGAGGTAAAAACATATTTTTACCCCTTCTAACAGCCTCATGGAAAAACCTTAAAAACTCAAGTATTTTTTAATTTTCCGAAAAAAAAAAAAAACATCGAAAGTTCAGTATCTGGGATGGTCCGAGGATTGCCGATTACATGGAGGTGACATGTATTTCGTCAGTTTCAAATCTTCCCTGGAGCAACAAATTAAGTTCATTCAATACGATAAGGACAAAGGTTAGAATGCAATTATCTGTTTATTTATTAAAACTGATTGGTTTACTCTGTCTCAGTTCGGGAAGCAAAACAATGGAAGTGTTATAGTTTTAGGCTATAGACAGGAAAATGTCTATCGGCATTTCTTTCAAGCAGTAGAAGGCGTTAATTGTTAGGGTTCTGTGGTTAATTGGCATTTAATCGATGTTTATTTCAGATCTACTTAAAATTCAATAAAATGTGAGGATTTTTCCCCTTTAGGGTTATTCTATTATAGATCGATCAGTGTCTATAGCCATCTAGTTATTAATATTTGGAATTAAGAAAACTGAGGAAAAAATGCCAAAACGAGATCTTTCTCCAGATGCTTAAGCGTCTACTCCAAAGAAATCTAAAGTGTATAGATTTAAAATGGTTATTATAATGTTTTCTATGATAAAATGAATATAACACCCTGTTCCGATGCAATTTTTTTTTCCCTTTATTTTACCCCAATCTCCCTTTAAAAAAATCCCAGTCTCACTGACTGCAGCTCAAGATAGCTGGCATGTATGTGATAACTCGCTGCTTAAATACTTCTTAAAAAGTTTTTTAATGCACTATATTACTATTTTCAAAAACATTGGCAAAGCCATTTTTATCTAGATTTTTAACATTCAAGATCCAATTGTGTCTTCTCTTGTGGCAATCTATTAAGTCTTATTCATTAATATTTTTGAGCAAAATATTTTCAGATTTTTAAGGAATGTGAACTCAAGAAAAAAAATTGACAAACAGGAAGTAATTGCTGTGGATTGTTTTGTAGCAAGATGATGTTCTTGCAGCTACAATACTGACTTCAAGATTGATGTGATAAACATGCAATTTTTTTTTTTTAATCAAAATTATACAGTGGCAAGAGGTGAACACACCAATAATATGCAGATATGTGTAATATAATATATCTGCAGAAAACGAAGAGAAAAAATAGTGTGTGACATGTTGAGTCCATTGATGCGGGTAATTTTGGAGGTTTTCGTAAAAAGGCAATAGTAGCAGTTTTTTGTGCAAGATCAGTTAGGTCAGTTTGTCTTTGCAATGATATCTAAAACCATTCAATATAAAAAATAATACATTTTTTTCCTTTTTGTCCCCACGCCTTTTCGAAGGAAAAAGGGGGATACAGAAATGGGCTCCATCTGTCCGTCTGTCAGTCCATCTGTAACACTTCCTGTCTGGTCCTTGCAACACTCAGACCCCTACCTCCAAGGTCAAGGTCACACTTAGAGATCAAAGATCAACATTGTCTGTTGGAGGGTATATTTTGTGTCCGGTCCATAACTTTTTCATCCATCAAGGGATTTTGAAATTACTTGGCACAGATGTTCACCATAATAAGACGACGTGTCATGCACAAAACCCAGACCCCTTCCTCCAAGGTCAAGGTCACACTTGGAGATCAAAGGTCAACATTTTCTGTTGAAGGGTGTATTTCGTGTCCGGTCCATAACTTTTTCATCTGTCAGGGGATTTTGAATAACTGAAGTAATAAGACGATGTGTTGTGCGTATAACCCAGTCCCCTACCTCCAAAATCAAGGTCACACTTAGAGGTCAAAGCTTAACATGGTCTGTATTTTCCTTGTCCAGAGAATAACTCTGCAAGTATTAGAGAGATTCCAGTGAAACTTAAAATATAAATAGATAACAGTGAGAGGGAGTGCACTGCAAGAGAACCATAACTGCATCTTAATAATTTTCAAATTATCTCCCCTAATCCACTTTCTTTCAGTGATAAAAACTGCACAAATGTATTTCTGTTGACACATACACAGGAGCTATTTCATTTTATTGTCCCCCGCCTTTTAGAAGAAAAAAGGGGGATATAGAAATGGGCTCCATCCGTCTGTCCATCTGTCTGTAATACACAAATGGATACTTAAGTGTGCTATGGGAACACTAGGTAACAATAAATTTCCTTTGATGCTATTCATTCCTTAAGGTTTTTATGTGGCTTAAATCTGTTATGTGGCTAAAAGAACAATGGGGTAGCCACCTGAGTATCCAAATGTTAGGACGTTTGTCTGTCCGTCCGTCACACTTCGTGTCTGGTCCATAACTCAGCCATTCATCAAGGGATTTTGAAATAACTTGGCACAAATGTCCACCATAAGAAAACAAAGGGTCATACGCAACACCCAGACCCCTTACCTCCAAGGTCAAGGTAACACTTTGAGGTCAAAGCTTAACATGGTTTGTTATAGGGTCTGTTTTGTGTCCGGTCCACAACTTTTCTATTCATCAAAGGATTTTGAAATTAGTTTGCACAAATGTTCACCATAATGTGGTGACATGTCATACGCAACACCCATGTATATTCCATGTGCAGATCTAGCTTTTATCAAGATTTTGCACTGAAAGTCAAGATCCATACCTCAAACTTTTGAAATAGTACAATTGTGTGCATCATGTAAAACTCCCCTTAGGTGAGGGATGTTAGTAACTCTGTTATGAATTCTTGTTTAATATTTTCATGCTATTTGAACATTTAGCCAGGCTTAGCTAGTCACTTGTCAAGTATGATCCAAGAAAATAAAAGTTTTACCAATTTGATATTGTATTTATTTTATGTGATTATATTGTTTAATGCCCTTTTACCATTTCAAATATCATTATAGAATATAATTGTTTATTGAAACCTCCAAGCATTTTAAAATGAAATATATCAGTTTAAAGAAATTTTCATCAACTAAAACCTCAGTAAATCAAACCCATGGTCCCAGGGGGACTAGCGTATTGCTCCAAAAACAGAGCTAGCCTGATGCATGCTGTTGTTCAACCCTCCTCATACTTTTACCTAATATAACCAAACCAGACACTTTTGCCTTTCACTTCTGACCCCAGTAAGATAAACCAAGGTAGAAAAGTGCACCGGATGTGGGGCATGAGAACAAGAATTTCTAGCAGCTGAGCTAGCCTTGACCTTGCCATGGTTTACCCAAAGTTGCTGAAGTACATGACATTACTGTATTATTTCCTTTATGATTTTATGATTTATCGGAAACTGATCTTACAGAAATTTATAAGTATTGCAAAAATTTATAAGTATTGCAAACATGTTTCACTTGCCTGTGTCTGTTTATGTTGAATTATGAATTATACAGAACATAAAGGAATTGAGCTGTGATTTTAGAACTGTATAAGAAAAAAGTACTTCTTGTCAATCTAGGTAAATGTACCAGCATGAGATTTCAAAGTGCTGTCATATCACGACTTCCATCTGAGTGGCGTGGTTTGTTTAAACAACTAGCATCTTCTGTTGAGAAAGGGAATGTTTGGTTCATAGAGGAGACATCATCACAGTATGGTAGCCGACCAGCCTGGCATAGATTGTTTGCTTCATTGACTAATTGTGATCCTACCATACAAGATGACAGACTAACATTGTAAGTTCCCTTTGTACATTTTTAGGTAATAATCATAACTTAGTGTGATCACTAATGATGAAAGGAGCGTGGGCAGTGTAGAATCTTATCAATTCTGCTGTGATGAACCAAAGATTCTTACCTAGATTTACCTACATTTAACCAGTTCAAAATGTTTAGATGGAACATATCTGGAACATTAACAATTTATGTTATATGACACTTGTTGCTTTGAAAAGATTATCAAATATCAATAATCATTGATTTAATATTTTGTAATTGCAATAAATGTTATACATTGTAAATGAAAACTAGCTCTGTATTTTCATTTTTTTTCGCAGCAAACCTAGGTTTCTTCTGTTACCATTGAAGTTACAGGAGAATCTGGTGAAGTTTCTGCAGCAACAGTCCTGCCTTATATCAGACCTTGACATAAAACAGTTTGTTCTTGGTGTGATAGAATACACTGTTGTTGATTCGAGTGTACATCAACATTTAACTGAGCTGTTCAGAGAAACAAAGGTAATGAAAAAGTTCTGTTACTTCCCAAATTATCTGAACTCTTCAGGTTTCAAAGTATATAATTGTGTCTGCTTCAGCTGGAGTGGTTATAGTGGTTTACTGCCACTGGTCAGACACCCTTATCAGCTTGAAGCTTTAAACCAAAAAGTTGGATTTGGAGAATTTCAGAAGTTTATTTCCTGAAACAATGGCAGAATAACATCTATAACTGAAATGCAGTATCTTGATTCTTTAAAGTCAGAATAATTAATTATTTGAAAATGTCAAATAGTGACAGTTTATACCATTCATATTCTCTGTCAATAGATATACTTGACATTTCACTTAAAGATTGGATGTACAAAGTTACAAGTTAGGAATGATTTGATAGTTTAAAAGTATGTGAATGACTTCTGGTTATATCTTCTTCCTGATTAATAACTAGTTGATTATTTATTACAGTATTCAGATGATGTCCTCACAGATGCTATCCAGAAGCCTTCCTTACACATTGTACAGTCAGTGCAAGGTTTGTGTACAGAGATCCAGGTTGTTTATTGATGGCTTTTGCACAGTCTGAGCCTTAATAGTGTAGGGGTAGTATGTCTGACTTCTCTAGCCCAGATGTCACAAGTCCCAATCCCTGTAGTAGTATTTTGGTGAAATGAACACAACCTCTCCTGATGACATGAGTGGCCAAAAATGGAAACAGTATCATTAACTTCTTTTCTGATGATTCATAAACGTTTATGTATGAATCAAAGTATTAAGTTATACTCTGTGATTAAGGTTGCTAATTTGTAAGTTATTGTTGCCATTTTATGACTGGCAGTCATAGTAAACTCTACTACCAACCTGACTTGGTATAAGAGAAAGTTTGTAGTAACAGACAACAGAGTTGTACCAGATGGGCATTCTAGAAATAGTAAGTTAAAGCGATTAACAGAAATAAGCCTTTTTTTTTTTCTTTGGAATTGATAGAAGTTAATATACTATGGAAAAAACATAATTTTATGCTTCTGTACACCATAAAAAGAAAAAAAGGATTACACAGGATTCAAACCAATGCTTTTCCAATCCACTGGGTGACAAAGACTAGATATTAATGATTGAAAAAAGGTAATAATATAAACAAAGAATCTACCCCATGACTGATGGGGTAATTTTTTTTACAATAAAAGTAAAACCTTTGATTATGATGTGTTTCTGTAACACAAAATGGGTCAGTTACTTAGTTCAGATATCTTCTTCACAATTACAACTAGAATTTCTATGTGTATAGACATTTTCTTTTTTACGCATATTGCATCTTTGAGTCAGTCGCTTTAATAGCCCGAATAAACAACAGATTGACTGAAGATTCATGATAAATGGAACTTGACCATATAAAGGATAATTATGAATAACTGTTTCCAGAATTTCTCTTTAACAACTTGAAACTAGTTTTTTTTACATAAATTATCGGCAAATTAATTCTTAATTTCCAGAAAAGAGTGAAAATGAAATGGATGTCTCAATAGCTGGTACGAAGGACCATGTAATAGTACTTGATGAATCTGATGGAGCAGAGGAACCAGTATTGAAAAAGCAGAGGTTGGAGGAAGATGGGAACCAGTCCCCCAAGATTAACCAGGAAGGGGTTGTTGCCATAGAAACAGAGGACAGGGTCTTTTATGAGACAGAGATTGGTCATTTTGAAGAAAAAGGTACATGTCCGTCATTTATTGGAGTGGAAGGGACGATTCACAAAATCAAAGAAATATGGCAAAATTGCATTTTAGACAGTGAAATTGAAGGGCTTAGTGAAGTGTCAAGGCTTTCAGTTAAAGAAATTGAACAGTTCTGTAAGTTGATGGATTTCGATAGTATGTCAGATGACTCCATTGAACTTGTTTGCCAGCATTTATGCCAGATTGCTGACTCTTTGAGCTACAACAGCGCAGTTAGTATTTTGAGCTTTGTTCTAGGTCAAAGGGTCATGCACTTGTCCCAGAAGGCCTCAAGGAAGTTGTCAGGGGCATTAACTCTAGTGTCACAAAAGTTTCCTAAACAGACAGTGGATAGCATCTTACTTCCCTGCATTTTACAGCAAAACATGGCAACTTTTCAAAGTGAAATATTATGTAAAACTGTCAAGGATTCTTTGAATGCCGTAACAAAGGGATATTTTATCCAAAAAGTGATGCAAGATAATCTTGTCTTTAATGAAAACAAACTATTAGTTTTACAGACTTTAATAGATAGTACCTGTGATTTGACACAGGATTCATTGTTCAGTTTTACTGAGTGTTTATCTGAAGCTGCAGTCCCCATGGCTAAGAATCTTAAATTTGGAAAACTGTTGTTAGCTGTTGTAAATAAACATGGCAAGCTATTTAATAATGAACTGAAACACAAGTTTGAGGTGATTGTGGACAAGCATAATACATTCTTAAAGAAAAGTATTTTGACTGCTCTAAGTAAAATTAGAATTGTTTAAAATTTCAGCTTTTATACAGTTTGTTGTCTTAGTTCAAAATCATTGACTTTCAAAAACCGAGAGCTGAATGAAATTTTAACAGCTTAAAATGTAAAAGAAATTGTAATAGAAAATAGAATGGTTCTAGATACCTTACTACATGGTATAAAGATACCAATCATAGGGTAATGACTTGTAACAGAATGGTTCTAGATACCTTACTACATGGTATAAAGATACCAATCATAGGGTAATGACTTGTAACAGAATGGTTCTAGATACCTTACTACATGGTATAAAGATACCAATCATAGGGTAATGACTTGTAACAGAATGGTTCTAGATACCTTACTACATGGTATAAAGATACCAATCAATGACTTGTAACAAAAGGAGGTACACAGTCTGGTATCTGAAGACTGTTAGGAGTTGTGCATTTGACAAGACACATTTTCAAAATCACAAAACTATCTTCTGACTGCTCAACAGTTTTATTTCGTTATCATTTCAACAATATATATAAATGCTACTTAACTCACAAACTATAAATGCAGTTACTGGCAAAGATGAAAACAAAATTTATGCAATGTAAAATACATAAAAGTAAATAAACTGCTATGTTTAGATATTTTTTAATGTTGAAGCCTAGGTAAGGCATTTCATTCATATAAAGAAAGGTACATAATAAATTGATGTAAGAACATGTCATTGCTGCATGTTGTAACATGGTTATTCAGGCTAAACGCTTACAGTCCTATCACAACCAAAGTAGTTACTTTTTGTTCAAAACTAATTAACTTTCAACAAACACAACTGTCACTGAGAGATGGCAGTCCCCTCAAAGTGGTGCTTTGACCTTTGAGCTGAGGACCAGATGAAGATAAATTTTAGTTCCTTGAAAAGGAGTGGTTTTTTTTTTGACAATATGACCTATAAGGTGAGGTCATTAGGGGTCAAGGTAAACAAACAAGATACATGTTACCAGATGAAGATAAATCGCATGTCCTTCAAAAGAAGTGGATTTTTTAAAAAGAATTTAACCTCAAGGTCATTTAGGGGTCAAGGTAAAAAAAAATATACATATTTGGAACACTTCTCCCAAAGGATTAGTGCTTGCAAAGATGTACTAAATCAGTTTAGTAAATGTAATAAGGGAGGTATGGCCAATATTAAAGCTTTTTAGCCTCTGGACTGAAGGTCAAGGTCATTTAGATATATGTCAGTGGGAAGGTCTAGTCATATTCATTTACTAATAATTTAGTTATGGGAAATATTTAAGTTTTCTGACAATTAGACCTTTGAGGTCAATGTCATTCATGTCATGTCAGGTCATACAAATATATGTCAGTGAGAAGGTCTTGTCCAAAGGGGCGTCGAATTTAAGTATAAAGTAAATCCATTTACCAATAAGGGAGTTACTGGCAATGTTAAAGTTTTTTGACAGCTGGAACTTTGAGCTCAAGGTCATTCAGGGGTCAAGGTGAAACAAAAACATGTCAATGGGAAGATCTTGTCCAAATGGGGTGTTGTGTTCAAGTAAGAAGTTAATCCATATGGAAGTTATGGGCAATGTTAACATCTTTGGATGGACAGACAGACAGGTCAAAAGCTATACACCCTCCTTCAGGGGTGTAAAATGGCTACTAAATGTATTTACCTCATGTGTATTGCAGAAAGTTTCTGAAATATAATGACTTAAAATTCCCTTTTTTACCCCTAAATTTTGAGTTTTGAGATCCTGGTTCAAAGTTTACAAGGACTGACCATTTCCTTCTGTACCAGTGCAAAATTGAATTATGAATTACTGACATTAAAATAAGTCTACAACAAATATTTAAATTCCATAGCACCAACACTGAGAACTTAAAACACTTGGAAATTAAAGCAACACATATACACATACATATACTAAATATTACTACTACAAATCAATACAACCATAAATCTTTAACTTCCATTGGAAGACTAGTATGGTTATACACATGTAAATAGTGCACTAACTGTACTACAACCAGAAACATACTCATAAAATCAGTCACTTTTTACATGCCGGATGTGTGTCAAATTTTTAAATGAAGTCCAACCCATCCTCACAGAAACACAAGTTTTATAATTTATTTCTAAGTATTGCTCTACAAATACCCAGTTTTTTTTAAAGTTACTCTTAAGGCCATTCCAATAAAACATATATTCCACAAGAGGAAAGGCATTTTCAAAACTGATTAATCTCCTGATGAAATTTATTTGACAAGAAATGCACCCCCCCACCCCTATAGAATTTATTTTGCTGTGGAATGAAAAAAAATTGTTTCACAGGAATGGTGCTGAGATCTTTTTCTTGTAAATGTAATTTGTGAGATTAATACTCCAGTGTGATTGGATAGAACAAGGAATTCAATTCAAACACAAAAAAACATGTTATAAAATGATCTTAAAATGGTGTTTGATGAGGTGTAAAATTATGCAAGACTTTCTTATGCATGTATCCCTGAACACCAGAATATGAACTCTAGATTAAAAAACGGCATTTATTTGTATATGTATATGGTATTTATACACGTAAGTTACCTAAAGGTTGTCCTTTTTCAACTCTTCAGAAGTGACATTGTCAATTAAACACAGTTCATACAAAGCATTTCAAGTGGTGTCAAGTTTTGACTTAAGTAAATTCAAAGGAAATCCTTTTTTAAAAGTCTTTATTGTAACCCAAAAAATATAAGATATGGTCACATTTATATCCTTATCAACTTAGGTTAAGTTTGAATTTGTCCCATTATATTAACTGGTAGAACATCAAATTAGAAAACTGACACTGAATGCAATAATTCTAGAAAATTGTCTTAACATTTCTCATACAGATCTAAATATCCAATGTGAATTAGAACAACTTTAGTCAGAAACTAAGACAAACTCTTAGTCACAAAAGACCTTATACTTTCTTTTGTTGCAAGCCACTGGACTAGAATATTATTCTCTTGTTTTTTCTCAACAGACAAGAACTTCAATGCTTTCATTCCATAATTCTGTGAAAGATCTCATGGAAATTCTGCTCTCAGTCAAAAGACAAGCACTTCAATGCTTTAATTCCATAATTCTGTGAAAGATCTCGTTGAAATTCTGCTTTCAGTCAACAGACAAGTACTTCAATGCTTTTATTTCATAATTCTGTGACAGATCTCGTTGAAATTCTGCTTTCAGTCAACAGACAAGTACTTCAATGCTTTTATTCCATAATTCTGTGAAAGATCTCGTTGAAGTTCTGCTTTCAGTCAACAGACAAATACTTCAATGCTTTTATTCCATACTTCTGTGAAAGATCTCGTTGAAATTCTGCTTTCAGTCAACGGACAAATACTTCAATGCTTTTATTCCATACTTCTGTGAAAGATCTCGTTGAAATTCTGCTTTCAGTGTCTTTAGGCACCTGTCAAAAATTTAATGAAATAACTACGTATTTAGCCTATTCAATTAAGATGCTTTTATTTTCCTTTAAATAATTCATTCAGAGGAACATCATCAGGGAATTATGGGTAACATGCTTTATGAAATAGTCATTTAATTCATATTATTTCTTGTCAAGGTAATAGGGTGTGAAGTCATATAACATCATATCTGTCTTACAACAAAATTAAGAGATCCATTTCAAAACTATAACAACCGAAAGAGGAAGCGTAGACTAATCTCAACTACTGAACTTGTTAACAAATGTTCATTACAAAAGATTGTATTTCATACTAAGGTTCTTCTTACCTTCTGTATAATGAGCTAGACCTGAACTTGGCTATATCAAAACTTGGAGCATGTGGCATATGTATCATGAAAGCATTTGGTAAGACAATAAACTCGTAC
This sequence comes from Cyclina sinensis, assembly GCA_012932295.1. Taxonomy (NCBI): domain Eukaryota; kingdom Metazoa; phylum Mollusca; class Bivalvia; order Venerida; family Veneridae; genus Cyclina; species Cyclina sinensis. The sequence continues at coordinate 39,332,366 of JAAONU010000003.1, read as the reverse complement.
CTGGAAATACAGTGACAATCACTAAATCATTACAGACTTGTGAAATTAGTACAGATGTCAAACATAAGTACAGACTCGTGAAATTAGTACAGATGCCAAATATAAGAACAGACTTGTGAAATTAGTACAGATGCCAAATATAAGAACAGACTTGGAAATAAGTACAGATGCCAAATATAAGTACAGACTCAAGAAATTAGTACAGTTGCCAAATATAAGAACAGACTTGGAAATTAGTACAGATGCCAAACATAAGTACAGACTTGTGAAATTAGTACAGATGCCAAATATAAGAACAGACTTGGAAATAAGTACAGATGCCAAATATAAGTACAGACTCAAGAAATTAGTACAGTTGCCAAATATAAAAACAGACTTGGAAATAAGTACAGATGCAAAATATAAGTACAGACTCAAGAAATTAGTACAGTTGCCAAATATAAGAACAGGCTTGGAAATTAGTACAGATTCCAAACATAAGTACAGACTTGTGAAATTAGTACAGATGCCAAATATAAGAACAGACTTGGAAATAAGTACAGATGCAAAAAATAAGTACAGACTCAAGAAATTAGTACAGTTGCCAAATATAAGAACAGACTTGGAAATTAGTACAGATGCCAAACA